>WOVY01001598.1:0-600000 GCA_013436015.1 Rhipicephalus annulatus
TCAGCGCCTTAAGCCGCCTGGTTTTTGAATGCTCATTGAGTTCTCGCACGGAGTAGTGGTAAATGCCGATTGGGGCTCAGTACCAAACAGGGACCTAGAAAATCAAACTACAACACAATGAAACGTACTAACTAAAAAGAGCTGCTCTGCTAACGAGTATAGTGGAACTCTGCAAATGTAAGTCACATGTGTAAAATAGGTTGCTTTGGTTTTACCTCGTTCTTTGACTATATTTCTCAGTGCAATGAAGCGGAACAATGTTCTACTCGCAAAACCTCAGATGACGCTTTGACGCGCATTTAAAAAAGTGTCTTGTGGTTTCACTTATCCTTACATCTATATAAACGAGTATGGTATTTTATCTTCAGTGATTGACTAATAAATATGTACTAGGTGCGACGAGCAGGCACAAAAAGTAAAAAAAAGAATAAATACGATACAGTTTCGGAAAGTTACGTCCCAAAACTACGAAAAGATTACCCAGCAAGCGATACAATGAGCGCTCCGCGTATATTATGATCAGCGGGTTTCTTTACCATTATTCAAGTACACGTGTGTCTTCTCGTTTTATTCCAGTCGCAACGCAGCCAAGGTGGCCGGTAGTCAAACCGACATTTTCGTAAATAGCAGTCGAATGAATGAAAACTCAATGAGAAAACTACAAGAACACAGGAAGATATTGAAGTGCAGTCCACAGAATCACAGTAATATTGGCGCACTTTATGCATTCCTTTGACACCCACTTGATCATATCGCTCCTCCAATCCTGAGATGTTTACTGCTGTAACTATGAATTTAATCTTGTGGAAGTCTTAGAAACTAAAGCACGACATCCTATCAGGCAAAACACCAAAGCTGTTATGAAGCTTATCCTAGTGAGGAATCCAAAAGTGCTTTAACTGCTTGGCGTTGTATTCAAATATCTTTTACTGCTTCGCGTTAGTTTCAAATGTCTACCAAAGTCTAGGCTTATTTTCGCCTTTCGGACCAATCGCGAGGTCACCGCCACGCGAAGCTCACTTCCTGAGGAGTTATGAAAATTTAGAGAGCTTTTTAGGGCTACAATAAAAAAATTGGCCCCGTATCTGCAAGTAATCTGCAAATGTCGTTGAAAGACGATAGTATTGCGTGTGGAGAGAGTAAACAATTATTTGATGTTCTGCGCAAGAAAATTGGTGAATGGCATTCTGGAGGCGCTGCGTTAAGCCTAGTTCACACTGAAACATCCGCTTTCTACAGCGACCGAAATTCCCCTGCCGCCGAAACGCAGCGCTGTTCGCACTGGACGCGCCCCGAGCCGCCGAATATGCCATCTACCACCTGGCAAACGCGGGATGGATGCGCTGTCACCCGGTTGTTGTCACGGCTCGCAAACGTCACTACGATATCCGGTGGTGTATACTTCGATAATTCTCGTACGCAGGAAACAAGAAAAGACAGTACTGCTTACTTTGCTGGCAAGTGGCTGTCTTGTAATGCACGAAGAGCAAAAAAAACCACCGACGCCAGCGGCGTCGGCGGGTTCGTTTTGCTCTGCAACACCGCAACAAGCTCGGTCACGCCAACAGCAAGCTCGGTCACCTCTTCCACGAAATACGGACGCGAAGTAGGCACAGAGTAGGTTAAACTACCGTTGGTTTCAACATTCAGTTACGTGCGCCGCGGCATAACAAGTGAGTAGGGCTTGGCCGCCATTTTCCAATTTCTTGACTAGCGCTGCTATTGGTCCGCGGTGACCGATTCGGCGGCAGACGCCGCAAAAATTGGTCCGAGAGCGATCGGCGGCGGAGAGAGCCTTTTCGGCGAATCTCGCCGCCGCCGAACCGGATTCGGAGAGCTTTCGGCGGCCGGAATGCTCAGTGTGAACGCGGCCTTAAAGTGCCTCGAGCATGCAGCGGAGGCGAACGAGCGCATCAAGTCACGTCACACGTGACACATGAGCGCCACCTGGCCAGCTTTCTTGCAATACAAAGCGCATGGCTCTTGAGACGCGTGTGCGCGCCCGTTTCAGAACCCGTTCTAAACTGAGTTATTACCGAATAAAATGTCATGCGATGAAAAAAAGAACAAAGACCACTGAAGCACTTCGAATGAAAACCTTTTCTTAATTTAAAGAATGTTTTAAAAGGAAACTGGGATCTAATGGCCGTATAGGTATAGTTTTAACGAAGGTCTTATCCCTCCTCATCAACTTTCATTCTCTCTCTTTTTTTCTTTGTTTCTTTTTTACTTTCATTCCAGCTGTCTGTTTTCCTTTATTTCTTTGATAACTTTAGACGGAAAAGCATCGACGCTCCATCACCATTCTAAAAACATCCGGTGACGTCATTCGTATTTTATAAATCGTGGGCATTTTTCTTTGAATTTTTCCAAATCTTTCTTGCAGGCGTCTTGAGCTTTCCGCCGTGTTTGAAAATGGGTTCTTATTTTGAAGATTTTGGGAAAACGAAGAAGTAAGAAAAAGATCAAATATATAAAAGGTATTCAGGCCAAGGAAACTGGTAATGGGGACTGTAGTGGTTTTCTATTTTGATATTCTTTTTTTCCTCTTGACACTAGCAGTAGACGTGCAAGAACTGCCCCAATCGGTGACTTCGCAGTGTTATACTAGGTCCTTCCAGGGACATATAAACCCACACAAACAAAAACGGCGGTGGGTAAGGTAACAACTATGGCGCATTGCCAGATGCAGGGGCCAGTTGGTAGAGCATCAAATGCGTTATTCGGAAATCGCAGGTTCAGTCACTACCAACGGCAAGTGATAATTTCATCCACTTTTCTTTCTTCAAGTGTACAATGAAATGACTCCTGATATTTCACCCATACTTTCCTTCGCATAATATCTATCTATCTATCTATCTATCTATCTATCTATCTATCTATCTATCTATCTATCTATCTATCTATCTATCTATCTATCTATCTATCTATCTATCTATCTATCTATCTATCTATCTATCTATCTATCTATCTATCTATCTATCTATCTATCTATCTATCTATCTATCTATCTATCTATCTATCTGTCTGTCTGTCTGTCTGTCTGTCTGTCTGTCTGTCTGTCTGTCTGTCTGTCTGTCTGTCTGTCTGTCTGTCTGTCTGTCTGTCTGTCTGTCTGTCTGTCTGTCTGTCTGTCTGTCTGTCTGTCTGTCTGTCTGTCTGTCTGTCTGTCTGTCTACGTGTCTGGGTTCTCACGTTATCCCGTCCTTAACTTGGAGTACACCAGAATTGGTTTGGTAGAGCGAAAAAGTTGCCGAATATGTCTGTTAAGTCATCACATGAAGAGAATTATCGCATATCTACGAAGCCAATGATGATGAGGGGGGGGGGGGAGCACCGCGGGGTCATTCGGGTAACCGTGAAACTCTAAAAGCCGAATTCTCTTGTCTCTCAAGCAAATGAACAGATTTTTTTTCTGGAGAGATACAGAAAAACGAAGCGAAGCTAAAGGTAGTGCGGCCTGACCTGGCTTCGCTACGCTAAATGATAAAAGTTCAGCAAACAGTGCTACATTGAATGATAATTATCACAATACAAGGAGCAGGATAATAACAGAACACAGAAATAGCATAAAAGCAAAAATAGGTGACTTATAAGTACAAAAAGTAGGCTGCATAGACACACAAAATCAGATATCGAGGCTCTTTTCATTACATATCCAAAAAGACACATACTTACATATTGATAAATTCATATACTACACTTATATTCATACATACATCTGCCCGTATGTACGTACATACTACTGTATATACACGCGTTTTGTACCTAAAAGTGAGAGTATATGTGGAACCTAGCCAGAAGGTTATTGGAAACATGATGTTTACTCAATTCCCCCTTAGCAGCTATTGGTATGTACATTGAGCACTATCTGACAAGAAAGGGTTGCTACGTTATACTCGCAAAGCGTAACCTCCTTGGTTTTAGAAAGGTTTAGTGACCGTTGGGCCACAGTGCCATGAATACAGAGAACTAGTATATACCATGAACTCGAGGTGTTTAAAGGCGGGAAGTAGACACGAAGCGCAAGCCGCAAGGAAGCGTGCGTGTGCCACCTGTCGTTTAGTACTTGAAATGTGCGCGGGATGGCGGTGCTTCTATATGCGGAATATAGGATGAAAAGGTGTGAGATGGTGGTATTTGGAGTGTTAACTAGGTGGACGATCGGACACACAGACAGATGCGTGGACGGACGCACGGATGGCTTCATGGACGGATAGACGCATGAATGGACGCATTGACGGATGCATGGACGAACGCCGGAATGGACGCATGCATGGACGTTCGGACGCATGAACAGACGCACGCACGGACGGGAGGATGGACGCATGCACGGTCACACAGACAGACGCATGGACAGACGGAAGCAAGAACGAATGGATGGAAGGATGCTTCTCCCCACTCTCCATCATTCACCCCATGGATTTGCTGCCACTTTTTTTCTTCATCACGACGGTGACGATTAGATTGGCGACGCTAAATTTACGTGGGCTTTCTGTCGAACGGCGGTAAAACCAGCTTTAACACGTTTTATAGAAAAATTTTAGACATCGTTGCTGTACAGGAAATTGAAGTAGAAAGTGAAGAGCACGCTGAGCGAATGGTGCAGCCTTTCACGAGACTATTTGATGTGTACGTTTGTCACTCTGTGAGTACGTCTGCAGGGTGCCTCTTGTTGATTCGACAGAGAGTTGATGCGAAAGTGGAGTCTGTAACTACCTGCTAGGCGGGTCGTTTTATTATATGTGATTTATTCTGACGAAGAGAAAAATGGAGAGTGGTCTGTGTGTATGCAGCCATTGTATTTCAAAATCAGGAGTTTTTTTTTGAAAAACTTCATGTGCATTTGAAATGTGAACGTAAACTGATTTTCGCTGGGGATTTCAACTACGTTTGTTAGAGTACAGATAAATTGAGTTCGAAACTATACAGTGATTCAAGCACCGCCGTTCTAATCGATATGGTGGCGAAGGCTCAGCTAGAAGACGTAGGTGAAGGTCTTTGCTGTGAAAATTAGGTAATGTTTACCCACTTTCAGCCTTCAAGCCGTGCTAGACTTGACAGAGTATACGTGTCTTCTGAAATCATTCCTTCGTGCCATAACTACAGAATTACATTTGTTACACTTAGTGATCGATGTTTGGTTTCGTCCTCAGTGAGTAAACATAAAAGGAATAACAAACATTTCTCTTGAGACCTCTGGAAATTTAATGTAAAGATAATAAAGGATGAAGCATTAAATTGCTTTTTTCCGAAAGGACATAGAAGACTTATGAAATAGAACACTTGAATCCCGGGGACACAAGTGGGAACTATTTAAACAAACCATTAAACTGAAAACACTTTAGAGAGCCAGTATCCTGAGACATGCTAAAAAAGAACTTGAAGTGCACTTGCGTGAAAACTTGCTCTCCAGGCTGTTACATTTTCAGAGGAGATAAACAGAACTAAAGAGAAGCTAGATTTGATGGACCAAAACGTCATCTCGGAGCATTGATTCGAGCTCGAAGCAGAAAACTTGGTAGCGGAAAAAATGCCAATAAAACGAGCGCTTGGAACTGAGGTGAGACATGCCTAAGAAAGTGAAATAAGAGAAATATATTATAAAGGAACAAGGTACCATACGAAAGAAGAAACAGCCGGTGCGTTTTTCTAATGTTACAAAGAGTTATTCGCTCCTATCAGTGTACACGCAGATCATTTTGATGGTGATTTCATTTCACTAATGCCAATGCTTGATGACGGAAGGAAGAAAAATTTAGAATTGCCTATAACGAAGCGAAAAAATGAAAAAAAAACCAATTGATAAGTGAAACATTGGTAAGTCTCCGAGACCTTATGGCCTGAGTGCTGTACTATACAAGGAATTCAAAGATGTTTTTTCACGTATGTTCAAGGAGGTATTTAATGAGACTTTTAAATGTAAACTACTTCCACCATCCTTCTTGTCAGCCCACATGGTCTTAATACCTAAAACAGAAGATACCGCGAAGTTAAGAAGTTTTAGTTCATATATAGAATTACCCAACCTAATGTTCACTATAAAATATTGAAGAAAATATTTTGCTCCTTTCATTACTTGAGCACACGAACTTAAGGAGGTTGATTAGCGATGGAGTGCGCATGGGTTACACAGGATGCACGACGAGATTGGTAATAAATAAAACTGCTGGTGACCGTATACCTGTGCTGCGGTCAGTGAGACCGGGATGCCCACTATCACCCCTGCTTTTTGCTATTTTAATGACGATGGTCGTTCTTGGGGACCTTCGACGAAAAAAGTTTGGTCTGTCTGTCTGTCTGTCTGTCTGTCCACTCTTAACGACACCGGGTACTTGAAACGGCTGACTCCATCCGCAGTGCCCAGCAATGTTGCTAAAGATTCAGCGTTCATATTTGCGCAGTGTCATATAAAAATCAATCATTGCGAATGTCTGGGACACTATAACAACACGTATATATTCTGCATGTGCGCCTTTGATTGATTGATTTGTGGGGTTTAACGTCCCAAAACCACCATTTGATTATGAGAGACGCCGTAGTGGAGGGCTCCGGAAATTTTGACCACCTGGGGTTCTTTAACGTGCACCCAAATCTGAGTACACGGGCCTACAACATTTCCGCCTCCATCGGAAATGCAGCCGCCGCAGCCGGGAATCGAACCCGCGACCTACGGGTCAGCAGCCGAGTACCTTAGCCACTAGACCACCGCGGCAGGGGCAGCATGTGCGCCTTTTACTGGAGATACATACATCAGTAATTTTAGGAACCGTAGCGCTTATCACGCTACGCTGACCATGCAACGCTTGCCCATAAAGGCGAGAGTTTCCAACGCTTTGCTAAGATGACACGGTGGTGGCACCTACCCGTCGCATTGCGTTCTACACCTTATCACCTCTGAGACGGGCGCTCACACCCGTTTCAGGGCCACGCGCTTTGTTTTCCAAATAAAACTGCCAGAAGGCGCTCAAGTCTCACGTGTGACGTGAGTGACGTGACTTGATGCGCTCGTTCTCCTCCGCTGCACGCTCAAAGCACTCTAATGAGCGCCTCCGGAATACCATTCGCCGATTTTCTTCCGCAGAACATCACATAAATGTTTTGTTCACTCTTTCCACACGCAAAACTATCGTGTTTCAACGACATGTGCAGATTAAATGCAGATACGGGGCCAATTTTTTCGCTTCGTCCCCGTCACAGATAAGAGCATGAATAGTAGAAATCGCATGGTGCGGCGATTTCTAAACAAATTCAGTGCTCATAAGCGCTACGCACAACGCGGAATTCAAATGTTACCCTTCTATTATATAGCAAACAGCGCGCTTTTTTTGCAAAAATAGTTGCTCACATTGCCTTAAATTTTGAGCTTACTATGGTGCCACTAGCAGATTTTTTTACTTCCCCGAGGACAGATTTGAACGGAGCCACTATGGTACTTCTTTAGCTGTCGATTTTTTGCCCCCATATGTGATTGGTAGAACTTTAGGCTTCCCAGGCCTGGTGACGCGCCGAAATGAACGCCGGTGAGCACGCGCACCGCGTCATGTCGAAATGTATTGGCGCCCTGACTGTGGCATGTAGTCATGTTATCACATGACACGCATCTTATTATTATCATGTTTGCACCAGTTATATACCTTCGTCATTCATTGGCGTAACGTAATACAAAGTTTGGCTGATGTGATGCTAGCTAAACAGCCGTGAGCCCATCATCAGTGTGGCATGTTGTCATGTTGTTACATTACACACACATCGTGTTTATCATGTTGGATGTGTAATTTACCTATGTCGTCTGTTCGCGTAACGTAATACCGAGTTTGGTACATGTAAAACTAGCGATACGGCCGCGAGCGCATCATGAGCGTAGCATGCGGTCATGTTGTTACATGACACACATCTCATGTTTATCAAGTTTGCACAAGTATCACGCCTTCTTCATCCATTCACGTCCCGTAATACCAAATTTGGTATAAGTTAAGCTATCGGAACGGCCGCCAGCGCATCGTGAGCATAGCATGTAGTCATGCTGTTACATGACATGCATCTGATGATTATCATGTTTGCACCAGTCACATACCTTCGTCATCCATTCACGTACTGTAATGTCAAGTTTCGTATATGTGACGCTAGCAAAGTGACCGCGAGCGCATCGTGAGCGTGGCATGTAGTCATGTTGTTACATGACGCGCATGTCACGATTTTAATGTTAGTGTCTGTCACTTGTGTTCGCCTTGGAATCATGTCTTACCATACCAGTTTTGCAACATGCCATGTGAACGAAACCACCGCAAGCTGCAGGACCATGAAATGTAAATTGTGGCATTCATAACATACATTTCATGATTTTCATGTTGTAACTAGCCAAGCACGTTCTACATGCAGTCATGTTATGCCATACCAAGTTTGGTATCGATATCATTATCGAAACGGCCTGGAGAGCTAAAGGCCGTAGGTGGCTGGATAGATAGATAGATAGATAGATAGATATATAGATAGATAGATAGATAGATAGATAGATAGATAGATAGATAGATAGATAGATAGATACGCTCAAAGTCACCGTGGTTCGCTCAAAAATATTTCGTATTTAAAAAGAGTGAGCCACCACCTCTTTCGCGCCAGCTTGGTGCCCGGAGCCGGCATCAGCTTACGCAGACTTGTTGAGCAATGGGCGTGAGCTGTAAAAAAAAGAAAAGAAGAAGAAGAAAAAAACGAAAGCAAGAAAACGCCCCACCCCCCTACCCCACGCCATGTCGCCAGCTCGGCGCCCGGCGCTGGTCTCCGTTTCATGCCGCTGTTCTGTACTGGTCGTTTTTCTACAAGATGGTAGGGGCGGAAACTTTTTCCATTACCTTATATGGCACACTTTAATCAAGGTATCATAAATCTATCTGCATTTGGGCAAACACTGGGATGTTCAGTCTCAGTGTTAAACGTTTGATTTTAATAAAAGTGTGCAAACAAGTTTCCGTTGATCAGTTGTCGAGGTATGACATTGTTTCATGCACTATATAAAAGTACTAGTACTAGTGCTAAATAAAAGAGTACCGTGGTGAGAACTGCCAAATTGGCGATGTCTCATGCTGTTCGAACCCGCCCAACAAAAGTGTTGTCTCGCGAAGCTTTCGTTGAGACCCGACCACTACCTGGAACACCTACAGGATAGCGTCTAGATGACTTGGCGCCGATGGGGTTAAAAGCATCCTAGCAGACCGGATTACGCACAATGGCGTCTGCGAAGACGAACTGCCGGGCCAAACGTAAGAAGACACCGGACAGGGTGTGCTGAAACGTGTTAAAAGAATGCTTGTAGCTCCAGGGGTCAAAACTTTTTTCTTTAAATTACATACTGCTACCTTACCAGTTGAAACGTGGTTGCAGGATAGGGGAATGTTCGTCTCATGAAGCACACATCGCCATTTATGTAGTTAACCGGAAACAATTGAACGCGTGTTTATAGATTGCTGAAGGGGGGTCTTTTTCTGGGACATCATGCAGAGAACCTTGAAAAAAAATTACCGTTAAGTACACACGACGTCCGTTTTCTTTCGTTTAAAAATGAGGCAGGCGTGCCTTTTGATCTGATCATGCTTCTGGGCCTGCACAGTATAAGGAAAACCCGATGTGCCTTTGAAAACGCATATGTAGAAGTTCTATCTGTGCGCCAATATTTTTCCGGATCTGTGTGCCATTTTCTTGAAGTGCAGAAGGGCCAAGAGAATGTACCACACTGGATTTCGCGCATTGAACCATTGTTACGAATGTCCAAGTATTGATCAATAGTCGGCTAAGAGCTGACGGTACTTCAATGAATTTTGTGGGTGTATTTTGTGACGCACATGTAAATAGACCAGTATGTAAAAATGTGAAATGTGAACAGTCTGAATATGCAAGGCAATAAAGAAAAAAAAGAGGTGTGGTTGTGTGGTAGAACATCCGCTTACCCCGCAAACAACCCTGGTTTGGTTCCCACTGGGCTCAATGTTTTTTGTCGTTTTTAGTTTATTCGCATCCTCCTCAATTTCTCGCACACGCATAAGATGATCATTTTTCACTCACAACCAAAGTAGACAACGCTGCCCTGCTGCGGTGGTCTAGTGGCTAAGGTACTCGGCTGCTGACCCGCAGGTCGCGGGATCAAATCCCGGCTGCGGCGGCTGCATTTCCGATGGAGGCGGAAATGCTGTAGGCTCGTAAGCTCAAATTTGGGTGCACGTTAAAGAACCCCAGGTGGTCGAAATTTCCGCCGCTCTTCACTACGGCGTCTCTCATAATCATATATATGAATGAATGAAAGACGCCAATGCTGACTCCAACACCAAAATATTCGCAAAACGAGCATTTTTAATGCTGTCGATTTAAAATAAATACAAGTGCCACCCACATAACTGCGGCTCACTTACCATTCATGCGTGCGAGAGTCAAGCTAAGTGGTTTTAGGTGCAACCATATATCCTTTTTCGGTGCTAACATAAGCACTATGCGCAGTAGTATATAAATGTTCGTTATCTCTACTCGATTTTCAACAAAGAGTGTTGTCTAAATCTTTGCTAAAATTGCGCAAGAAGTCAGCGTTTCTCGACCGAAAACCAGTAGCGCCAACATGTGTCTGCATTAGGAAACCACCTATCTGATTAAGCGTTGTTTTTACGCGTCACGAAAATAAGCATATGTGATTAGATGAGCCTCCTATGCAAGTTTTCGTGGGGTGGGAGAGCTACAGTTGTAGGTGGAGCTTATAAACTTATTTTTAGGTTTCCAACATACCATAACTGACACCACCTTCGAGGTTAGAACACAGCGGGAACATTACTGACACCTAATACTGCGGTCGTTCATAATTCAACAAGATTCGCTATGAGAGCGTAAATTAAGCGGTACGCAAAGACTGCCATTGTCTATTCCGTGGTTCACTGAATAGCACACTGCTGACATCGTTGTCTAATGGTTTGCATCTACACTCTGTGCACGTGAAAGCACAAATTTCGTGTCGTCTTCAACTTACAGCGGTCAGATTTAGTTTTATTTTCTTTCGTTTGCAGATATTCATAGCTGATCATAGTAGGGAGTGGGCTTACCATAAAACAAGGGCACTTCCCCAAAGCTTACGGATTTTTCAACGTCCACGGGGGCTACGGAGGAAAGGATGACGAGGTGGCGTACAGGTAAGCGTGCCCTAGCATCACTAGCATTGTTCTTTGTGAGGGAAAACTTTTAGCTGCAGAGACATTGTTTGTAATCGAGGTTAGACCGATATGCCAAAAAATAATGAATAAACATTAGTCAAGAGTTTCTTCTTCAAGTGTGTCTCAAGTTTATGCCGTATTCCTTCATTACGCGCCAGTGCCTCTCGCCACCTTTATTTTGCAGGACCAAGTGCAAAACCCCTGAAATCATTCGTCACCCGAATTTCGTAGAGAGACACATCATGATCAAACACCTTTAACGATCAGAAGTGCCACGCAACAGAATACAAGTGTGGCGGCGAACATTAGGTGCTAACCGAGAGCCATTCGTGGTCGAATACCAGGCAGGAGCTCGTCGCGAATGGGCTAATGGCGAATTCCACTCGCCGAGCGGGAGCAAGTTTCCTTGCTCCAAAGCTGACAATCCACGTTTCGCTGGTACATTCAGAGAAGGTTCGCATTTTCCACTGGTAGATTCGGAGCAATCCACTTCGTGACGGAGCGTTTCCGCGTGCTCCGTCTTGCAGAGAAGGATTTCGCCGGAACTCTGAGAATTCGTTGCCGTCATTTTCGGTACAGTCGGGCAGCTGCGCTGCCCTCGGCGTTTTTTTGAGGTGGTCTAGTAAACCTGTGCTCTTGTTTACATTCCTAAAATGGGAAAGCGGTAGCCCTGCTTTCCGCGAGACTGCATGGTCGAAATGCGTGCTTTGCCGTGGCGACACAGTTGTCATTGAAACGCCGAGAGCAGAAAAGGAAATCGTTCCCGGTGCTGGTTTAGTGACGTATGTGTAAAAAACTTCCGGAGAGACCTCACGCGGGGCATTAACGTGTTCCACTCGCAGATCTCGTTTGGCACACTCCGAGTGCTCGCGCCAAGATTTCGGCGGCCACTCCGGATCTACCAGTGGAATTCCCCGTAAGAGACTGCAGGGAATCCCTCGGCATGCCGAAAGTAGGAAAAGAATGTCACAATCTGTGAGAGAAAAAACGGTACTCAAGTCGGGCAGTGATAGCTGGGCTCGTTCATATTGCACATACAATGCGTCTGATTTTGGCTGTCACGTGGATGAAAGGAGCTTCGCTTTGAGAGCTCAAGCGCGACAGCTGCACGGTCGTCACTCCGTGCCAGTGACGCTTTCGGCAATAACGCCCCGATATTGATCAGAGATCTCTTTCTGCAAATTCGAAATAAAAGGCGTCAACAGCGAGACAGAGATAATCAATTTTTCGCTGCAGCGCTTAGTAGCCGAGACAATATGGACTATATTTTTCGTTGCACAACGTATTGATATGAAGTAACCCAGGCGCTGTGGACCTCAACCTCTCTACGGCAAAACAGAACAGAACAGAAAAACTAACAAACAAGGAGTTATCATGGCGTCAGTGATGCAGGTTTCCGAAGGTTTTCAAATGGAAATGCGACGAAGCAGCTGCGCGCTGGAGCTTTTCATTCGTCACTCATCAACAATGGCGACGACAGAGCAGCGGGAAAGCTGCGGGCTCTCGGTGACAGCCGGTGCATGAAGGCGCCTCCGGGAAAAATTTTTTTTTTCTGTTCTGTTCCGCCTCATCAAACTTTCTTTTTTTTTCGAGAACCTTTTTTTCAAACATCTCAAAAACTTTGCGCTTGATATTTGTTATGTTATTTTTTCTGACTTTTAACATTGTGTTCAAACAGTCGCCTCAAGCGCTTTGTAAGGAAGGCCACTCAGTTTTGGGGCACACGAATAGCCGTCTTTCTACAGCCATTACAGAGGTTAACTTGTGTCTGGGGTACAGATTTAGAGGCTCACTCTTGCTGGCTAATCAAAGTCACAGTCGAATAAGAAAATTGATGATTAATATTGTGTTTTCACGGAAAATTATGTGTGTGGGACATTAGCTTTGAGATGGTGGTGGTGCTGTTGCAGCAGGCGGAGCTAGCCTGGCCTGCATGACTGGCAATTGTTCCGCCTGAGCATATCCTGAACTTAGAAATTGTCACCACGTGTCAGCGAGCCCAGTGTCTCGCAGGAAGACCAACAAAATTCGTTGCATGTTCCTCCTAGTTGCCGCGAGCCCTTCAGGAAAAATGACGTCATCAATTGTCCGGTCCCTATGACAGCCTTTTTGCAAAATGCGGATCATCGCTGCTCTTTGCACATCAAACTGTGGGCAAAGCCAAGTGAAATGTTAAATATTCCCGATGTCACCGCAGAAGCATTGATACACTATGCTGTGCTGTTTTTCGGTTGCTTGGTGATGAAGAAGCCTTATTTCAGCTACTAACTGTTCATCAGGTCCATGGCGAAAGGGTGATATAAGACATTGAAGAGATGCCTTCGAGTCCGAGAAGATAGACCGAATTCCCAAAGATTCTTTTACTATAAAATCCAGAGCTGTACGAATGGCTGCAAGTTCTGCAGCTGTCGACGACGTCAAATGCGATGTCGTGAATTCAACTGTGATGTGCTTCGCGGGAATAACCACCGCCCCTGCAGAGCTTACTGAAGACACCGATCCATCCGTGTAAATGTGAAGGCGTCCGTTCTGCTTCTCTTGCAGGAAACGTAATGTGGCCTGTTTCAGGGCTAGATGCGACGACCTTTTCTTATTTTGGATGATAGGAGTTGTAAGAAGGGCTTTGAGTGGGTGTAGGCACCATAATGGTATCGGCGGCTGTGCTGCATGCGTGAAGCGCAATGGAAGCACTGCGCAATGCTGAGCTACAGTTGCGCTGAACGCTGAGTGGGGCCTGGAAGTTCGAAGTGAGGCGAGGTGATGAGATGGAAGCCGAGCGAAATGTCTTATGTGCATTCTGAAAGCGTCTACGCGGATGTATGCGTTGACTGGATAATCACGCGCAATGATGACTGTCGCTGCTGTAGACGCGCATCTCGGGAGACCAAGGCATATTCTCAGGGCTTGGGCTTGTATCGACTGGAGGACGCGCAAGTTTGTTCTTTGGATCCCGCAAAGCACGGGTAAGCTGTATCGCATATAATCGAGGAACAGAACAGTGTAGAGTTGGAGCATTGCTCGTACCGATGCACCCCACGTTTTTCCAGCAAGAAACCTCAGTACGTGGGTGATCATGGTGAGTTTAGTTTTCATGTGGGCGATGTGAGGGCTCCAGGAGAGGTCGCGATCAACTATGACTCCGAGAAATCGGTGGGTCTTCACGTAGTTGATCGTGTGTCCGTTGATTTTAATAACGTATGGGCTCATAGCCTTATGCGTGAATGCTATAAGCTAGCATTTCTCTGATTACAGCTCTAGTCCCCGTTCTTCGAGGTACTTTGTCGCTAGTGTAGCCGCTCTCTGAAGCCGGGCTCGCAAATGAAGGTGTTTTACGCCTGACGCCCAGATGCAGATGTCATCTGCATATATGGATAGATGGACAGATTCTGGAAGTGCGTCAACCAGGCCGAGTAGCGCTAGATTGAAAAGTGTGGGGCTCAGAACACCGCCTTGAGGCACACCTCGACGGTTGCAATGGGGCGTTGTGCCATTCTCCGTCTGTACAAAGAAAGTTGTGACTTTCAGATAGCTGTGGATCCATTGGTAAACCCGACCGCCTAATCCAACATTTTCCATGACATCCAGAATGGCTTCATGTGATACGTTATCGTATGCACCTTTCACGTCCAAGAACAACGCCGCAGATAAACGTTTCAGTCTTTTTTGATGCTGAACAGATGAGACCAGGTCTATAACGTTATCAATTGCGGACCGTCCACGCCGAAAGCCCGTCATAGCATGAGGGTATACCTCGTGGCGCTCCAGGTACCACTCTAGGCGAGTCAAAATCATCCTCTCCATCACTTTCCCGAAACAGCTGGTAAGCGCGATGGGGCGATAAGAGGTCAAGTGCAGAGGAGATTTACCTGGTTTAAGCACAGCGACGAGTCGGCTGGATTTTCATGAATGAGGGATAAATTCGCTGCTCCATGAGTCGCTGTACACGGATAGAAGGGCCCGTCGAGCTGCTTCTCCGAGGTTGCAAAGAGCCATGTACGTGATCCCATCCGGACCAGGCGATGAAGATCGTTTGTATGCCGTTAAGGCCGCTTGTAGTTCCTCTAGAGAGAAAAAGGTGTCCATTCTTGAATCTCTGGAAACTGGAGCGTTTTATAGGTGGCGCGTGGTGCACGCGGACGCATGACCGGCAACTTTCATGCAGAAATCTTCTGCTACTTCAATTTCGGTGCGGCCTTGGTGGAGAGAAAGACACTTGAAGGGGCGATGTTGATGTGGCGATGTTCGTAGGCCACGAACAATCCTTCATGTCTGCGTCAAAGGCTTGTGTGGATCCAAAGATTCGCACAGATGTTTCCAGCGAAAGGATTGAAGTGAAATGATTCGCCGCTGAATTTTTTTCTGTAGGCGCCTTGCCTCCCTCAAGTCGTGAATGGACTTAGTGCGCCTATATCTTCTTTCTGCGCAACGGCGGATCGCTCTGAGCCGTTCCAATTCTGCTTGATATTGACAATATTCTGAAGTATGTTGAATATGATAGGTCGCTTCTTGAGTAGCACCTCTAATCATATCCTCGAGGGTGTCAAGAGGAGGCGTTTTATTTTCTTGACACCTTTTTTCCGTCATTGACCTGAACTTTGTCCAGTCGATGCGAGTCTAAGTGTCGTAGTTAGGCGATTTTTCCAGGCCCTTGGTCTTCAAATAAGTTGGTATGTGGTGGCTTCCATGAGTTTCATAGTCTGCGAACCACTTGACCTTTTCATTTAGGCTTCGTGACACAAATGTCAAGTCAAGGCAGCTGCTGTATGTCGTTCCCCGTAGAAACGTTGGGCTTCCGTCGTTTACACAAAGCAGCTGCTGCTCCGGAGCAAAGGAGAATACTTGCCTTCCGCGACTCTCTGTCTTCTGACTTCCCCATAGTGGGTGGTGAGCGTTGAAATCTCCGGTGATGATCCATGGTCCAGGTGTGGCTGTTAACAGTGCACGTAGTCTTTCAGATTCAAAACGGTTCGAAGGTGATATATATGCGCCTACGAGCGTGAAATTGAGGTCTCTACGTTTAACTGTCAAGCAGACATACTGGTTGTCATCGTGAGGTGCTACACGGTGCTCGATATAGGTAAGGTCGCATCTGATATATACAATGACTTTACTCTGTTCGTTGCAGGTAGCGGACTTGAAGGCTTCGTACCTGCATAGTCGTATTGCATTGTGTAGCCTTGGCTCACAGATAACAATAACTGGAAACTGGTTTTTAAACACAAATTGTCGGATATCAGAAATGCAGGGCTTGAGGCCTCGAGCATTCCACAGAAATATCGAAGCTCCTTTGACCTCTTTACGAAAGGCTTGCAGAGGCGGAGCCATGGTGCTTTTCCAGACTTGATAGCACCGGCTTCAGCGCATCCACTAACTGAAGTGCACTCTTTGCAGCCGGACTGTCCATGCTAGTGAGGAGCATACGGATAGTATTCATAAGGGCCTTTACCATGGCTACGATTTCTTTGTCGCGACTATCACTGGGTCTCCTCAGGGGTCTCCGGCGACGAGACCGCCAACGTCGTACTTGGGCAGCGGCCTCCCTGTGAGTTTAGCCATCCCGGACCATTTGCCTCAACACTTGCATTTCCTTTTTCATGATTGGGCAATCTTTTGACGATGATTCGTGAGGGCCATGACAGTTTCGACATTTTCGAAGTTCTGCCTGGCAAGCGTCTGCGCTATGTGATTCTGAGCATAGCGAGCACACAGCCAGGTTTGTACAAACAGCACTGACATGTCCCAATCTATAACAATTCCGGCACTGAAGGGGCTTCGGTACAAAGGGTCGCACTGTGTGTCGAAAATGGCCGACGTTGACTTGCGATGGAAGGCTGTCACAATGAAAACACGAGCTTCACGCAGCGTGGTTTGCCAAGGCGACGAGCTTGCAGTATAGTACGTTCTGCAGACACCGGTTCGATGATAGCAGCAGTCACTTTCGCTGATGAAAATATCGACGTCGTAAATGATGCCTGCCGTATAGTCGCGGTCATCAGGTATATATGAGCGAACATTCATGTTATCCAACATCTTGACGTTGCTCAGCACTTCAATGTGCTTCGTTGAGTGACGTCTACGGCTGATTGATTGATTTGTGGGGTTTAACGTCCCAAAACCACCATTTGATTATGAGAGACGCCGTAGTGGAGGGCTCCGGAAATTTTGACCACCTGGGGTTCTTTAACGTGCGCCCAAATCTGAGCACACGGGCCTACAACATTTCCGCCTCCATCGGAAATGCAGCCGCCGCAGCCGGGAATCGAACCCGCGACCTGCGGGTCAGCAGCCGAGTACCTTAGCCACTAGACCACCGCGGCGGGGCGACGTCTACGGCGAGGATATTCTTACGGCCATTGATCCGCACGTCTGCGATCTCTTCCTGGGCGAGTTCCTCAAGAAACCTAGACGTGACTTGACGATTTAGCCGGTTGAGACTATGAGCCGCATCGACCAGCACAAACAGAATTGTGTATGTCGTGGGCTCTCGCGTCGCCGTCACATTCTTACTTGTTGTTGGAGACGGCATCACTAGTCATCTTTTTCGCTGCCGCCTTGTCACAGGCACGAAGTCCCCTTCAACGGAGCTTTCGTCGCTGGCCGTAGGGTAAATCCGCCGGGGAGAATTGCAATGCGCTTAAGAGGTGCTTACTTATTGTGGGATGCCGGGCGTCTAAAACGATGAAGTGGAAAGTACTGTTCATGAAACAGAGACACAGAAAGCTTGTATGACATGAGGAGACCTCGTTATTCCTACTGGGCTGTAATGCAAGCTTCAAAATGGTATGAGGCGGTCCATCTTCATTTATGTATTTGGTTATATGATGAGGGGGCAGCATATTAGGACGTTGTTCGCGGGACGATCTGTTCTAAGGAGCGGTTGCTTAACAACCCGCATCCAGCTTCGTTCTCACCTAAAGAAGGATGCTAATTGTTTTCGAAAAACACAAGCGCCAGAGTCCGAGAGTGGCTTTTACTCTACGCCTTCGCTCGGTAGCTCGATGATTTCTTAGGTCTCATAGCTCATTAGTTCCCCAATTTTAGAGCTCCATTGTTCCGGTGGTGTTCGGTTGTTGTATTGCATTCTTCCTTCGTACTTTCGGCAAGACTAGGCTTTTTTTTGTACACGTATCATAGCCGATGGTGAGCGCCGTTCCTAACACTCGTTCGCCAGCGTGTCTCTCGTTATGTTACACTATAATGCTGCTGTGCAAATTACTTTTTTTTATTTCATGGCAAAGCAATACTTTACCCGGTGCTTGAAAGATGTGGGATGTTAATGGGCTGTTATTATACCCTATAAACATATAGTATGTCTAGCCGTAAATGGGCATAATGTAGAACTTTTTAGGTGCAACCAACAGTGCCCAAGTTGTGCGTCACGCTAGCATAACATTGAAACCTTTTCCCCCCTTATCGGAGTAGAATTATTCTCTCTTTAGCTTCTGCGTCACACGCTTCGCGCACGCTGTGCTTGTTTCTTCAAATTGTCGTGCCTCTAGTGCCATTTTCTTGCTTTGTCCTTTTAATGCTCTCGCATCCAATAAGCAGATCAACAAATACTGGCCCTGGGATCATATTTATACTGTGGAAACGACGACGGTAAATTGAATTCGCCACATGAGCTGAGCCTTTCTTTTGCGCTCATTCCATTTTGTTGAAATTACTTGTATTCGACTTTGATGCGACCCGTAGCTGAACCAAGCTGACGTGCTGAAACACAGAACTGAGGAACTTTTGAATAGCCGCAAAACAGGAATACAAGAAAAAGGCCGGGACAGGGATAGTGAAACAAAAAAAAAAGCTGCGTGCCTAAGAATTATTAAAAAAACGTTTAACCCATTGTCATTATCTTTAATTTTATCTCGTTGTTCTCTCGTTTTAATTTACAACTCCTGCATATTATTCGCAAGTTCAAGTTTCCCCGCATGTGCAGTTTTATATCAGCACCTTAAGCCACCCGGTCTTTGATGGTCGTAAAGTTCTTGTACGGAGTTGCGGTAAACGCAGATTGGTACGCAGAACAAAACAAGGACAAGAAAATCAAACTACAGCACATTGAGCCATAACTAACTAAAAAAGCTGCTCTGCTAACGGGTATGGTGGAACTCTGAATATGTAAGTCTTATGTGTAAATATTTTGCTGTGTTTTATTCGTTATTTGACTATATTACTCAGCGCAATGGAGCGGAATAATGTTCAACTCGCAAAACCTTAAACGACGCTTCAATGCGCATTTAGAAAGCTCTTTGTGGTTTGAATTATCCTTATAACTATATAAACAACTACGGTTTTTTGTCTTCAGTGATTGACTAATAAATATGTACTAGGTTCGACGAGCAGGTACAGAAAATACAAAAAAAGATTAAGTGACAATAACAATTTAGAAAAGTTACGTCCTAATACCACGACAATGTTACCAATCAAGCTATACATACAATGAACACTCCACGTATCTTTTCATCAGTGGGGTTTCTTTACCATTATTCAAGCACACGTGTGTCCTGTCGTATCATTCAAGTCGCAAAGCGGCCACGGTGGCCGGGAGTTGAAGCGGCATTCTCGAAATTAGCAGTCGAACACAGAAAAACTCAAGCAGAAGACTACAAGAACGCAGGAAGATATTGAAGTGCAGTCCACAGAATCACCGTAATATTGGCGCGCTTTATGCGTTCTTTTGACACCCACTTGATCATATCGCTCCTGCCAATCCTGAGATGTTTACTGCTGTAACTATGAATATAATTTTGTGGAAGTCTTAGAAACTAAAGCATGACATCTTACGAGACAAAACACCAAAGCTATTATGAAACTTATCGTAGTGAGGAGTCCAAAAGTGCTTTTAACTGCTTGGCGTTGTATTCAAATATCTTTTACTGCTTCACGTTATCTTCAAATGCCTACCAAAGTCTAGGCTTGTTTTTGCCTTTCGGCCCAATCGCGAGGTCACCGCCACGCGAAGCTCACTTCCTGAGGAGTTATGAAAATTTTGGGAGCTTTTAAGGCCTACAATAAAAAAATTGGCCCCGCATCTGCAAGTAATCTGCAAATGTCGTTGAAAGACGATAGTATTGTGTGTGGAGAGAGTAAACAATTATTTGATGTTCTGCGCAAGAAAATCGGTGAATGTCATTCTGGAGGCGCTGCGTTAAAGTGCCTCGAGCATGCAGCGAAGGCGAACGAGCACATCAAGTCACGTCACACGTGACACATGAGCGCCACCTGGCAGCTTTCTTGCAATAGAAAGCGCGTGGCTCTGAGACGGGTGTGCGCGCCCGTCTCAGAACCCGTTCTAAACTGAGTTATTACCGAATAAAATGTCATACGATGTAAAAAAGAACAAAGACCACTAAAGCACTACGAATGAAAACCTTTTCTTAATTCAAAGAATGTTTTAAAAAGAAACTGGTCATCTAATGGCCGTATAGGTGTAGTTTTAACGAAAGTTTTATCCCTCCTCATCAACTTTCATTCTCTCTCTTTTTTTCTTTATTTCTTTTTTACTTTCGTTCCAGCTGTCTGTTTTCCTTTCTTTCTTTGAGAACTTTAGACGGAAAAGCATCGACGCTCCATCACCATTCTAAAAACATCCAGTGACATCATTCGTATTTTATCGATCACGGGCATTTTTCTTTGAATTTTGCCAAATCTTTCTTGCAGGCGTCTTGAGCTTTCCGCCGTGTGTGAAAATGGGTTCTTAATTTGAGAATTTCGGGAAAATGAAGAGATTGAGAAAAAAGATTAAATATATAAAAGCTATTCGGGTCAAGGAAACTGGTAATGGGGACTGTAGTGGTTTTCTATTTTGATATTCTTTTTTTTTTCTCTTGACACTAGCAGTAGAGGTGCAAGGACTGTCCCAATCCGTGACTTCGCAGTGTTCTACTAGGTCCTTCTAGGGACATATACACCTACACAAACAAAAACGGCGGTGGGTAAGGTAAGAACTATGGCACATTGCCAGATGCTGGGGCCAGTTGGTAGAGCATCGAATGCGTTATTCGGAAATCGCAGGTTCAGTCGCTACCAATGGCAAGTGATCATTTCATCCACGTTTCTTTCTTCAAATGTGCAATAAAATTACTCCTGATATTTCACCCATACTTTCCTTCGCATAATCTATCTATCTATCTATCTATCTATCTATCTATCTATCTATCTATCTATCTATCTATCTATCTATCTATCTATCTATCTATCTATCTATCTATCTATCTATCTATCTATCTATCTATCTATCTATCTATCTATCTATCTATCTATCTATCTATCTATCTATCTATCTGTCTGTCTGTCTGTCTGTCTGTCTGTCTGTCTGTCTGTCTGTCTGTCTGTCTGTCTGTCTATCTATCTATCTATCTATCTATCTATCTATCTATCTATCTATCTATCTATCTATCTATCTATCTATCTATCTATCTATCTATCTATCTATCTATCTATCTATCTGTCTATCTGTCTGTCTGTCTGTCTGTCTGTCTGTCTGTCTGTCTGTCTGTCTGTCTGCCTGCCTGTCTGTCTGTCTGTCTGTCTGTCTGTCTGTCTGTGTTCTCAAGTTATCCCGTCCTTATTTGGAGTACACCAGAATTGGTTTGGTAGAACGAAAGGGTTGCCGAATATGTCTTTGGAGTCATCACATGAAGAGAGTTATCGCATATCCACGAAGCCAATGATGGTGAAGGGGAGGGGGGAAGCACCGCGGGGTCATTCGGGTAACCGTGAATCTCTAAAAGCCGAATTCTCCAGCCTCTCAATCAAATGAACAAATTTTTTTTTTCTGGAGAGATGCAGAAAAACGAAGCGAAGCTAAAGGCCGTGCGCCCTGACGTGGCTTCGCTACGATAAATGATAAAAGTTCAGCAAACAGTGCTACATTGAATATTACTTATCACAATACAAGGAACAGGATAATAACATAACACAGAAATAGCATAAAAGCGAAAATAGGTGACATATAAATACAAAAAGTAGGCTGCATAGACACACAAAATCAGGCATCGAAGCTCTTTTTATTACATATCCAAAAAGACACATACTTACATATTGAAAAATTCATGTACTACACTCATATTCATACATACATCTGCCCGTATGTACGTACATACTACTGTATATACACGCGTTTTGTACCTAAAAGTGAGAGTATATGTGGAACCTAGCCAGAAGTTTATTGGAAACATGATGTTTACCCAATTCTCTTTTAGCAGCCATTGGCATGTACATTGAGCACTATCTGACAAGGAAGGGTTGCTACGTTATACTCGCAGAGCGTAAGCTCCTTGGTTTTAGAAAGGTTTAGTGACCGTTGGGCCATAGTGCCATGAATACAGAAAACTAGTATATACCATGAACTCGAGGTGGTTAAAGGCGGGAAGTAGACCCGAAGCGCAAGCCGCAAGGAAGTGTGCGTGTGCCACCTGTCGTTTAGTCTTTGAAATGTGCGCGGGATGGCGGTGCTTCTATATGCGGAAGATATGATGAAAAGGGGTGGGATGGTGGTACTTGGAGTGTCAACTAGATGGGCCAACGGACACACAGACATATGCGCGGACGGACGCACGAATGGCTTCATGGACGGATGGACGCATGGATGGACGCATGGGCGGATGCATGGACGAACGCAGGAATGGACGCATGGACGCACGAACAGACGCACGCGCGGTCACACAGACAGGCGCATGGACGGACGGAAGCAAGAACGAATGGACGGACGAATGCTTCACCCCACTCTCCATCATTCACCCCGTGGATATGCTGCCATTTTTTTTTCTCATCACGACGGCGCTGATTAGATTGGCGACGCTAAATGTACGTGGGCTTTCTGTCAAACGGCGGCAAAACCAGTTTTAACGCCTTTCATAGAAAAATTTTAGACATCGTCACTGTACAGAAAACTGAAGTAGAAAGTGAAGAGCACGCGGAGCGAGTGGTGCAGCCTTTCACGAGACTATTTGATGTGTGCGTTTGTCACTCGGTGGGTACGTCTGCAGGGTGCCTGTTGTTGATTCGGCAGAGCCTTGATGGGAAAGTAGAGTCCGTAACTACCTGCGGGGCGGGTCGTTTTATTATATGTGATTTATGCTTACGAAAAGAAAAATGGAGAGTGGTCTGTGTGTATGCACCCACTGTGCTTCAAGATCATAAGGAGCTTTTTCTTTGAAAAACTTGATGTGTATTTTAAATGTGAACGAAAACTAAATTTCGCTGGGGATTTCAACTACGTTTGTTGGAGCATAAATAAATTCAGTTTAAGGCCATACAGTGATTCAAGCACCGCCGTACTAATCGATATGTTGGCGAAGGCTCAGATAGAAGACGTAGGTGAAGGTCTTTGCACTGAAAAATAGGTAATGTTTACCCAGTTTAGCCTTCAAGCCATGCTAGACTTGACAGAGTATACGTGTCTTCTGAAATCATTCCTTCGTGCCACAACTACAGAATTGCATTTGTTACACTTAGTGATCGATATTTGGTTTTGCCCTCAGTGAGTAAACATAAAAGGAATAACAAACATTTCTCTTGGGACCTCAGGAAATTTAATGTAGAGATAATAAAGGATGAAGCATTAAATCGCTTTTTTTCGAAAGGACATAGAAGACTTATGAAATAGCACACTTGAATCCCGGGGACACAAGTGGGAACTATTTAAAGAAACCATTAATCTGAAAACACTTTAGAGAGCCACTATCCTGAGACATGCTTAAAGAGAGCTTGAAGTGCACTTGCGTGAAAGCTTGCTATCCAGGCCGTTACATTTTCAGAGGAGATAAACAGAACTAAAGAGAAGCTAGATTTGATGGACCAAAACGTTATCTCGGAACATTGATTCGAGCTCGGAGCAGAAAACTTGGTAGCGGAAGAAATGCCAATAAAACGAGCTCTTAGAACTGAGGTGAGACATGCCTGTGAAAGTGAAATAAAATAAATAGATTATAAAGGAACAAGGTACCATATGAAAGAAGAAACAGCTGGTGCGTTTTTCGAATGTTACAAAGAGTTATTTGCTCCAATCAGTGTACACGCAGATCATTTTGATGGTGATTTCATTTCATTAATGCCAATGCTTGATGACGGAAGGAAGAAAAATTTAGAATTGCCTATAACAGAGCAAAAAAATGAAAAAAAAACAATTGATAAGTGAAACAATGGTAAGTCTCCGAGACCTGATGGCCTGAGTGCTGCACTATACAAGGAATTCAAAGATGTTTTTTCACGTATTTTGAAGGAGGTATTTATAGAGGCTTTTAAATGTAAACTACTTCCACCATCCTTCTTGTCAGCCCACATGGTCTTAATACCTAAAACAGAAGATCCCGCGAAGTTAAGAAGTGTTACTTCATATACACAATTACCCAGCCTAATGTTCACTATAAAATATTGAAGAAAATATTGGCCAGAACACTCCAAACACTTATGGCAAAACTGGTTGGGTCTGACCAAACTTGTGGCATAAAGGAAAGAAAAATAATGACCAACATAAACATTGCACGATCAATCCTAGAAAGTTGTGACGCTATGCATTTCAATGTTGCCATGCTTCAAATTGACCTCGAGAAGGCATTTGATCGCATGCCCCACGACTTGCTCCTTTCATTACTTGAGCACACGAACTTAGGAAGGTTGATTAGCGATGGAGTGCGCATGGGTTACACAGGATGCACGACGAGATTGGTAATAAATAAAACTGCTGGTGACCGTACACCTGTGCTGCGGTCAGTGAGACCGTGGTGCCCACTATCACCCCTGCTTTTTGCTAATTTAAAGACGATGGTCGTTCTTGGGGACCTTCGACGCAAAAATTTTGGTCTGTCTGTCTTTCTGTCTCTCTGTCTGTTTGTCTGTCTGTCTGTCTGTTTGTTCACTCTTAACGACACCGGGTACTTGAAACGGCTGACACCATCCGCCGCGCCCACCAATGTTGCTCAAGATTCAGCGTTCATAACTGCGCAATTGTCAATTAAAAAGCAAATATTGCGCATGTCTGGGACACTATAACAACACGTATATAATCTGCATGTGCGTCTTTTACTGGAAAAGGCATACATAGGTAATTTTAGGGACGGTAGCACTTATCACGCTGCGCTGACCATGCAACGCTTGCACATAAAGGCGAGCATTTCCAACGCTTTGCTAAGACGAGACCGTGATGGCACCAGCCCTTCGCCTTGCATTCTACACCTTATCACCTCTGAGACGGGCGCGCACACCCGTCTCAGAGCCACGTGCATCGTTTTCCAAGAAAACTGCCAGATGGCGCTTATCTCTCACGTGTGACGTGACTTGATGCGCTTGTTCGCCTCAGCTGCACGCTCAAGGCACTCTAAAGCAGCGCCTCCAGAATACCATTCACCAATTTTCTTGCGCAAAGCATCAAATAAATGTTTTGTTCACTCTCTCCACACGCAAGACTACTGTCTTCAGACGACATTTGCAGATTGACATGCAGATACGGGGCCAATTTTTATTGAACCTTTCTGTTTAGGCGTAAATATTAACAGTCCAATAACCGCCTTTAAATCGTATGAAGCTGAGGTTAGCCTCCTTGCATGACGACATTGCAGTTTTCTGTACAAATTAGGAGATTACAATGCATGCTGTATTGCCGAGAAAACTTTTTTCCAGGTGAGTGGTAGCGCCGTGAACTTGGATAAGTGCCGTGGCTTCTGGCATGGGGAAGGGGACGTCACACCAAGAATATTTGTAAACATTAAATGGCAGGAAACACCAGTGAAGTATTTACGAGTGCCGCTGGAGTTCTATTACGACAATGAACCGTATTGGAAAAAAGAAACACAGGCATTGCGTAATGATAATGTTACGGGGATTACAAATACACGGAATACAGAAAGAAGTGTATTTGCAGTATTTACAGATAGGTGTGACACCTCAGGGTTGCTAGGATAACGCGCGCCGAAATCCGCTTCTTGTTCATCGATGCGTCTACGACGGGGCGGAGCCATGCCCACTGCCTCGTAATATCACCCCCGTCGGACGAAGCGCCGTCACGGTGCCGCTAAGTCAATCAGGACTGGCAGTGTAGTAGCGTTTTAGTCGCGACACATGGACAACATCAGTAGGTGTTGTGGTAGAAGATGAAGGTGGTTTAACGGGAGTGATGAGGTAGTCGACGTCACTGACCTTGCGGGGAACTTTGTAGGGTCCGGTGTATCGTGGAAGGAGCTTCTCGCACAAGCCTTCACGTCGATGCGGCGTGCAAAGTAGGACGAGAGAGTCAGCAGGGTAGTGAACGTCATGGTGCCAGTCACTGAGCGGACTTTTTGTGAGGCCTGAGAAGCAGTGAGCCTAGTGTGTGCGATTTGGCGAGCGACGCGAGCTCGAGAAGCAACGTCCTGAGCATACACCATTGGTTTGGTAGTATCAGAAGGAAGGAGTGTGTCGAATGGCAAGGCAGGGTTGCGGCCATACAGAAGAAAGAACGGAGAATAGCCGGCGATGTCATACCTTGATGAATTGTACGCAAACGTAACGTAGGGGAGCATTGCGTCCCGGTCACGGTGATCAGCAGAGACGTACATGGACAACATGTCCGTGAGAGTTCGGTTGAGGTGTTCTGTGAGACCGTTGGTCTGGGGATGGTAGGCAGTGGCAAGGTGATGTTCGTTAGAGCAGCTACGGAGGATTTCGTCGATAACTTTTGCGAGTAAGCAGCGGCCATGATCTGTCAGAAGCTGGCGCGGAGCCCCATGCCACAGAATGACGTCATTCAGTAGAAAGTCTGCAACGTCTGTAGCGCAGCTACTTGGCAAGGCACGAGTTATAGCATATCTGGCCGCATAGTCTGTTGCGACAGCGATCCATTTTTGCCTGACACGGACGTTGGGAAAGGTCCGAGCAAGTCGAGGCCAATGCGGAAGAATGGTTCCGGGGGAATGTCGATAGGTTGAAGCAGGCCAGCCGTACGGAGAGTAGGACGTTTACGACGCTGGCAGCGCTCGCAAGCAGTGACATAGCGGCGCACAAATTTATACAGGCCAGGCCAAAAGAACCATTGCCGCACGCGGTGATAGGTGCGTGAAGAACCTAGGTGTCCTGCCGTCGGAGCGGCATGCAGATGTTTGAGAATGGTGGCACGCAGGTGTCGGGGGATAACCAACAAAAGATCTGGGCCATCAGGCTTCATGTTGCGGTGGTACAGAATTTCATTGCGGAGGACATATTGACGGAGCGAAGGGTCGGAATGTCCTGAAGATACTCGCTTAATGACCGTCTTGAAGGTTCCGTCGCGGCGCTGCTCCGTGTCGATGTCGCGCAAATCGGATATTGCGAGCACACAAGAATCGCTCTCATGGACGGCGAGGCTAGCTGGATCTACCGGATAACGTGAGAGACAATCGGCATTTTGGTGTCCCTGCCAGACTTACAAATTACGTCGAAGTTATACTCCTGGAGACGTAGAGCCCAGCGACCTAGGCGACCAGTTGGGTCCTTGAGCGACGACAACCAACACAGAGCGCGTTGGTCCGTAATAACTGAAAACTGCCGGCCAAACAAGTAGGGGCGAAATTTCGCTACAGCGCAGACCAACGCAAGACACTCGCGCTCTGTTATCGAATAGTTCCGCTCAGCTGTGGAGAGAAGGTGGCTGGCATACGCAATAACACGCGTTTGGCCCCCCTGGTGTTGAGCGAGGACGGCGCCAATGCCGTGAGCACTGGCGCCTGTGCGAACTTCAGTAGTCGCGGGCGGGTCGAAGTGAGCCAATATTGGTGGTGAAGTTAGCAGCTGGATCAGCGTGGAAAACGCAGCTGCTTGGTCTTGGGCCCACGAGAAGGGCGCATTCTTTTTGAGATCAGTGAGTGGTCGTGCAATTGCAGCGAAATTGCGTATAAAACGTCGGAAGTACGACGTTGCAATATTTACAGATGGGTCTGACACCTCAGGGTTGCTAGGGTCTCGCGCGCCGAGTCCACGTCTTCTTCATCGATGTGTCTACGACGGGGCGGAGCCATGCCCACTGCCTCGTAATAATATAGAAAAATGGAAAGGTTTGGGTATTTCGATATTGGCATGGGCCACAACGTGCAACTTGTTTCTAGTGAGCAAGCTGTTACACGTAATGCAGACTTTAAACTGCAGTAGAATAAGTGTACAGAAAATACAGAGTATTTGCAGTTTTAGTTTGGAGCTCTGTCTGGGAAAGATCAAGCTGCACAAACCTCTTCGGAAAAGTTCGAGGTGGCAGGCTTGAATTAGTTCATTTGTACATAGGACAACTTGTCAATTGTTTTCTTTGTCTGTGTGTTGTAGATGACCCTTTTTTGAGAACTGTTCTTCACCTTTTCGTAAACGGCTCCCTGGGCACCGCCATAGCCCTCCTTGGGCTGTGCAAATTGGCGCGTCCCATCGAAAATGCACTGAAAACACTGCGCTCTTAGCCTTTGTACTCCCGCGCACAGCTCATCATGGTGGTGTTTTTTTTCCTTCCTGTGAAAAGGTGTATACATATAAGGTTAACTAGAGTGCTGCCGGGCTTTATCGTATCGTCATGAAATGTGAAAAGACCAATACAAGGGCACTTAAAGGAAGTTGTTTCGTCTTTCCTTTTTTTATCAGCGAGATTTTTGTTGGAGTATCTGGCTGGAATATCGCGTAAAAAATTTTATAAAGACCTTGCGATGTTTTACTGCCTGTACCATTGTACCGTCAGCTATATTGTGCAGGCTGTTAAGGGTACGAGGTCGATGGTGTGTCGGCGGGTTTTCTTCAGGGTAACTGGCTTTCCGCCGTCGTCCGCATAGCCAATATTCACCAGCGAGGGGCGCGTTAGGAGAGAAAGAACGAAGGTTTATTTACATAATAGCTGAAAGATGGAACTGTACAGAGATTCAGCTATGTACAAGGATTCAGCGATTGTTTACAAAATGTCTTCGACAAAATGTCACCGTCTTCTTACGCGGACGTCCGAAGAAAGCGGTGACCACTCTCACCCCAAATCTGGTGAAGAAGTCTCAGTGGTCCACCCACCAGAAAGGGTGCAGATATTGAACCACTCGGCTTGGCGAAAATGTTCAATTGTAGCCCGAGCGCACCACACAATGACGCACCCGGCCCACGTCTTGAAGACGTTGAAGGGCGAGGAGGTAGAGTTTGGTGGAGGGGAAAAGTTGAACTCCGCCGGGGAGATGGCTGCTGACACGAACGTCAAGAGTTGTCGAAGGCAACTTTCCGCAACAGTGTTGCCAGAAGTTTCCCGAACTCGGCCGGCCAGGTGCTCCATTCCTGAGAACTGCGACTGCGACGCCTTCCCAAGCTTCCGGACTGTCGGTGCTTTTGTGACAATTTCACGTCGGCGACAACAGCCAAGTCAAGAGGCTGATTTCATGAGAACTGCCACAGTGGCGAGAACTGCCACAGTGGCACCGTCCCATGCTTTTCGAATCTGTTCAACAAAAGGGTTGTCTCGCGAAGCTTTCGTTGAGACCCGACCACTACCTGGAACACCTACAGGATAGCGTCTAACTGACTGGGCGCCGATGGGGTTGAAAGTATCCTAGCAGACCTTCCTACGCACAATGGCGTCTGCGCAGACGAACTGCCGGGCCAAACATAACAAGACCCAGGACAGGATGTTCTGAAACGCGTTAAAAATGCTGGTAGTGCCAGGGGTCACAACTTTTTTCTTTAAACTACATACTGGTACCTTACCAGTTGAAACGTGGCTGCAGGATAGGGGAATATTCGTCCCATGGAGCACACATTGCCATTTCTGTAGTTAACCGGAAACAATTGAACACGAGTTTATAGATTGCTGGAGTGGGGTCTTTTTCTGGGACATATTGCAGAGAACCTTGAAAAAAATTACCGGTAAATCAACGCCGCATCCGTTTTCTTTCGATTAAAAACGAGGCAGGAGTGCCTTTTGATCTAATCATGCTTCTGGGCCTGCACAGTACATGGAAAACCCGATGTGGCTTTGAAGACGCATATGTAGAAGATCTATCTGTGCGCCAATATTTTTTCGGATCTGTGTGCTATTTTCTTGAAATGCAGAAGGGCGCAGAGAATGTACAGACTGAATTTTGCGCATTGAACCATTGTTACGAATGCCCAAGTATTGATGAATAGTCAGCTAAGAGCTGACGGTACTACAATGAATTTCGTGGGTGTATTTTTTGATGCACTTATATTTTGACCAATATGTAAATATGTGAAATGTGAACTGTCTGAATATACATGGCAATAAAGAAAATAAAGGCGTGGCTGTGTGGTTGAACAACCGCTTACCACGCAAACAACCCTGGTTCGTTTCCCACTCGGATCGAGGTATTTTTAATCATTTTGAGTTTATTTGTATCCTTCTCGATTTTTCGCTCACGCATAACATGATCATTTTTCACTCACAACCAGCGAAGCCAACGCTGCCCTGCAGCGGTGGTCTAGTGGTTAAGGTACTCGGCTGCTGACCTGCCGGTCGCGGTATCGAATCCCGGCGGTGGCGGCTACATTTTCGATGGTGGCGGAAACGCTGTAGGCCCGTGTGCTCAGATTTGGGCGCACGTTAAAGATCCCCAGGGAGTCGAAATTTTTGGAGCCATCACTACAGCGTCTCTCATAATCATATAGTGGTTTCGGGACGTTAAACCCCACATATGAATGAATGAAGGACACCAACGCTGACTCCGACACCAGAATTTCTGCAAAATGAAATTTTTAATGCCGTCGCTTTAAAATAAATACAAGCACCACCCACATAACTGCGGCTCACCTGCTATCTATCCGTGCGAGAGTCGTGCTAAGTGGTTTCAGTTGCAACCATATATACCTTTTTCCGGTGCTACCATAAGGATAATGCGCAGTAGTATATAAAAGTTTGTTATCTCTACTAGATGTTCTACAAAGAGTGTTGTCTAAAGCTTTGCTAAAATTACGCTAGAAGACAACGTTTCTCGACTGAAAACCAGTAGCGCCAACATGTGTCTGGGTTAGGAAACCACCTGTCTGATTAAGCGGCGTTTTTTCGTGTCACGAAAATAAGCATATGTGATTAAATGAGCCACATATGCAAGTTTTCGCGGGGTGGGAGAGCTACAGTTGTAGGTGGAGCTTTTACATTTATTTTAAGGTTCCCAGCGTACCATAAGTGACGCCACCATCGGGGTTATAACACAGCGGAATATCACCGACACCTAATGCTTTGGTCGTTGATACTTCAACAAGATTCGCTATCAGAGCGGAAAATAAGTAGTACGCGAACAGTGCCATTGTTTACTCTGTGTTTCACTGGATAGTACACTGCTGATATCTTTGTCTAATCGTTTGCATCTACACTCTGTGCTTGTGAAAGCACAGTTTTACGTCGTCTTAGCTTATGGCGTTCAGCTTTCGTTTTATTTTCTTTCGTTCGCTTATATCCGTAGCTGATCTTAGTATTGTGAGGGCTGACCATAAAAAGGGGGCACTACCCCAAAGCTTACGAATTCTTCAACATGTATGGGGGCTGCGGAGGAAAAAATGATGAGGTGGCGTACAGGTAAGCATGCCCTAGCGTCACTAGCATTGTTCTTTGTGAGAGAAAATTTTCAGCGGCAGAGACACTGTTTGTATTCGAGGTTAGACCGATATGCCAAAAAAAGTAATGGATAAATATTAGTCAGGAATTTCTTCTTCAGGTGTGTCTCAAGTTTATGAGTATTCCTTCATTACACACCAGTGCCTCTCACAACCTCTTTTTTTTGCAAGACCAAGCTTAACTCCCCTGAAATCATTCGTCATCCGAATTTCGTAGAGAGACCCACAATGACCAAACACTTCAACGATCACATGTGCCACGCAACAGAATGCAAGTGTGGCGGTGAACATTGAGTGCTAACCGAGAGCCATTCGTGGGCGAATTCTAGGTAGAAGCTCGTCGCGAATGGGCTAAGAGACTGCAGGGAAGCCCTCGGCATGCCGAAAGTAGGAAAAGAACGGGCACAATCTGCGCGAGAAAAAAGGGTACTCAGGTCGGGCAGTGGTAGCTAGGCTCCGATTGCACATCCAATGCGTTTGGTTTAGGCTGTCACGTGGATGAAAGAAGCTTCGCTTTGAGAGCTGAAGTGTGACATCTGCATGGTCTTTGCTCCGTGCCAGGGACGCATTTGACGATAGCACTCAGATATTGATCAGAGATCTCTTTCTGTGAATTCGAAATAAAAGGCGTCAACAGCGAGACAGAGATAACCAATTGTCGGCTGCAGAGCTTCGTAGCCTAGGCAATATGGACCATATTTTTTGCTGCCTAACATATTGATATGGAGTAGCCCAGGCACTATCGACCTCAACGTCTCTGCAGCAAAATAGAACAGAACAGAAAAACAAAGAAACAAGGAGGAGGAGGAGGAGGAGGAATAAATGAGGAAGGACAGGGAGGTTAGCCAGTTCTCAGACCGGCTGGCTACCCTGTACTGGGGAAGGGGGTAAGGGGGACAAAAGATGAGAGAAAAGAGACGTTGAAAAAAAAAGAGAGAGAAAGTCATCAGACGATCCACGACGCTGTTTACAGTCTGTCTCTAAGACCACTTGCCCGCAGAAAGCGCAACAACGCTCTCAATGCCTTGCGTGCAGAGGACGGTCTCGGCCAGTGTCCTAATACCCTTTCTTCCGACAATTGGCGATTGTCTATTCTATCTAAAGCTTTTGACAGTTCTTTTCTTGGCACGCTGAAGCGGGGACACTCGCAGAGAAGATGGGAGAAAGTCTCTGCGCAGCCACAGTTGTCACATGTCGGGCTTCTGGCCATTCCGATTCGAAACGAATAAGCATTTGTAAAGGCCACCCCAATCCACAGACGGCACAAAAGTGTCTCCTCTGCTCTGGTTATTCCTGATGGAAGACGGAGCTGTAGGTGTGGGTCCAAATTATGAAGGCGGACGTTGGTGAATGCCGGTGAATTCCACTGAGCGAGTGTCAGTTCTCGTGCAAGTGATCGAAGCCTTGCAGCGGCGTCCGTTCTTGATAATGGTATAGCTACACAAGGGGCATCGTCATGAGCAGTTCGGGCTGCTTCATCTGCACGGTCATTTCCATCAATGCTGCAGTGGCCTGGTATCCATTGATATGCTATGTCATGTTGTTTCTCTATAGCCCGGTGATGGAGCAGTCGTATTTCAGCAATTAGCTGTTCGTTTGGTCCATGACGATATGGCGAGACGATTCCCTGGAGAGCTGCTTTGGAGTCGGAGAATATTGACCATGTCTGTTGCGGTTCTTCAACTAGGAACTCCAGAGCGGCACGAATGGCGGCGAGCTCTGCCGCCGTGGATGATGTCAAATGCGAGGTCCTGAACTTTATTGTGATGGATTTCTCCGGAATCACCACTGCGCCTGTTGAACTTGTTGAAGTGACCGACCCATCCGTGTAAATGTGAATGCGTCCATTGTGTTTCTCATACAGAAACAGTAATGTTGTTTGTTTTAGGGCCAAATTTGACAAATTTTTCTTCTTTTGCATTCAGGGGATGGTTGTCAGGGCTTCCAGTGGATGTAGACACCACAATGGTAACGATGGTCTTGCTGCGTGCGTGAAGTTAGTGGGAATCACCGTGCGATGTGGGGCAATAATAGAGCAGAACGCAGAGCGTGGCCTGAAAGTTGGAAGGGAGGCAAGGTGATGCGATTGAATCCGGGTGGCATGTCTTATGTGCGTTCTTAAAGCATCGACACGAATGTAGGTTGTGATAGGGTGTTCATGAGCGATTGCGACAGTCGCTGCTGAGGATGCGCATCTCGGCAGCCCGAGGCATATTCTCAGTGCTTGAGCTTGTAATGACTGGAGGACGTGAACGTTTGTTATGCGAACCTTGCCAAGCACAGGTAGGCTGTAGCGCATGAAGCCAAGAAAAAGTGCTGCATACAGTTGAAGCATGGCTCGTACCGATGCACCCCATGATTTTCCCGCAAGAAACCTTAGGACGTGGGTGATCATGGTCAGTTTCTTCTTCATGTAAGCGATATGAGGGCTCCAAGACAAATCACGATCTATTATTACTCCCAGGAAACGGTGAGTCTTTTGATAGCTGATTGTGTGTCCATTAATTCTGATGCGGTATGGCGTCATTGTCTTGCGCGTAAACGCAACTATTGAGCATTTCTCATATGACAGCTCCAGTCCTCGTCCTTGTAGGTAGTTTGACGTCAGTGTAGCCGCTGTCTGAAGCCTGGCTCGTACGTGTAGACGCGTGACCCCTGATGCCCAGATGCAGATGTCGTCCGCGTATATCGACAGATGTACGGAGTGTGGCAGGACGTCAATGAGGCCGATGAGCGCAAGGTTGAAAAGTATGGGGCTTAAGACCCCACCTTGAGGTACGCCGCGATAAGTATGATGTTGCCTTGTTGCGCCATCTTCTGTCTGAACGAAGAAGGTTCTGTCTTTCAAATAGCTGTAGATCCATTGGTAAACGCGGCCTCCCAATCCAATGCTTCCCAAGGCGTCCAGGATGGTTTCATGTAATACATTGTCGTATGCAGCCTTAATATCCAAGAAAAGTGCCGCTGATAATCTCTTAAGGCTCTTCTGCTGTTGTACAGACGTGACAATATCAACAACATTGTCTATGGAAGATCGTCCTCGTCGAAAGCCGGTCAAAGCATTGGGGTATATATTGTTATGTTCCAAGTACCACTCCAGGCGAGTCAGCACCATTCTCTCCATCACCTTTCCAAAACAGCTGGAAAGTGCGATGGGGCGATAGGAGGCCATGTCCAGAGGCGATTTGCCTGGTTTGAGCAGGGGCACAAGGCGGCTGCACTTCCACGAAGGAGGAACCGAACCGTTGCTCCACGAGTCATCGTATACAGCTAGAAGGGCACGCCGAGCTGTTCGTCCTAGGTTAGCAAGGGCCATGTAAGTGACTCCATCGGGTCCAGGCGATGACGAGCGCTTGCATGCTGCCAATGCTGCCTGAAGCTCCTCTAGAGAAAACATATTGTCCATCCGAGTGTCTCTGGACACCGGCGCGTTTCGTAGGTTACTCATGTTGATCCCGGACCCCTTGTTTGCAACCCTGGCACAGAAGTCTTCCGCTACATCGATTTCACGCCGGCCTTGGTGGAGAGCAAGGCATTTGAACGGACAATTCTGTTGTGGCAATGTTCGTAGGCCGCGGATTATTCTCCATATTTGCGAAAGAGGTTTGTGGGGATCGAGCGACTCGCATAGTGACTTCCATCGTTGCGACTGTAGTGCATTGATTCGACGTTGAATCTTCTTTTGTAGACGTCTCGCTTCCCTCAAGTCGTAGATGGATTTCGTGCGCCTATAACGTCGTTCGGTGCGACGACGGATTGCGCGAAGTCGCTCCAACTCCACCTCATATTTGCAAAAATCTGGCAAAGGTCCACAATTAAACGTTGCCTCTTGAATAGCGGCCTTCATTATACCTTCTAGGCTTTCAAGAGAGCCTTCTTGGTTTCTCTCGCATTGCTTCTCTGTGGATGATCTGTACTTTGACCAGTCTATCCGGGAAGTGGGTGCGATTTGCGACTTGCTTAGTCCCTTGATTTTTATATAGGTGGGGATGTGATCACTGCCATGCGTTTCATTGTCCGCAAACCACTGCACCTTGGTGTTCAGGCTGCTCGACACAAAAGTTAGGTCGAGACAGCTACTATATGTCAGACCCCGTAAAAACGTGGGAGCGCCGTCATTTAAACAATGTAGTTGGTGGTCAGATGCAAAGGAGGACATATCTCTTCCCCGACGGTCCATCTTCTGGCTTCCCCACAGGGGGTGATGAGCGTTAAATTCACCGGTAATAATCCATGGCCCAGGTGTCGCTGATATAATGGCGCTTAATCTTGCTGGGTCGAAGCGGCCTGAAGGCGAAATATATACTGCCACTAGCGTGAAGTTCACGTTCTTACGCTTAACTGTCAGGCACACGTATTGGTTGCTGTCGTCCGGTGTTACTGGATGCTCAATATATGTGAGTTCGCACCTGATGTAAACAATGACCTTACTGGTTTCGTTACGGGTTGCAGATCTGAAAGCCTCGTATTTAGAAAGTCTTATAGCATTGTGAAGACGTGGTTCACAAATTACGATAATTGGAAACTGATTCTTGAAAACATATGGTCGAAAATCCGAAATGCGGGGTTTAAGACCTCGGGCATTCCATTGGAAAATTGATGCCTCTTTCACTTGTTTACGGAAGGGCTGCAGGGAAAGAGCCATGGTGCTTCTGTAGATTTGATAGCACCGGATTCAAAGCGTCCAATATTTGAAGAGCGCTGTGGGCAGCCGGAGTCTGAATATTATTCAGGAGTACTCGAATTGCCTCATGAGGGTCTTAATCACGTCTATTATTTCGTTATCTTGACTGTCATGACTTACTCGCTCTGAAGTAGCTTTCAGTGGGCGATGCTGCCGTTCTACTGGCGGTGTCACTGACGGCAGCGCTGGCCACGCGTCAGGGTCAATGTTTCTTGCGTCTTTCTGAGGATGCTTGTTGTTGGCACTTGTTGATGCTTGTGGTGGTGAGTGCGTGATATGGGGTAGCGGTGTATCCCTGGCCTTGGCAGAGGATGTCCTAGGAGTTTTCCTATGGCGCGAACGCCGACGTCGCACTTTGGCAGCAGCCTCCCTGTGGGTAGAACCGTCTCTGGCCATCTGCCTCAGCACTTGCATTTCCTTCTTCACATTTGGGCACTGCTTTGATGACGCCTCGTGATGACCTTGGCAATTGCCGCATTTGCGATGTTCTGCCTGGCAGGCTTCCGTGTTGTGCGACTCCGAACATCGGGAGCACACAGCAGAACTTGTGCAAACAGCACTCACATGTCCTATTTTACAGCACTTCCGACACTGAAGAGGTTTCGGCACGAACGGCCGTACTGTGTGTCGAAAATGACCAACTCTTACTTGAGTTGGGAGGCTGTCACCCTTAAAAACTAGTTTCACGCATCGTGAGTTCCCGAGACGGCGGGCTTGCAAGATTGTAGTAGCTTCCGTCACTGGTTTGATTAGAGTTGGAAAATCAATATCGCTGATAGAAGTGTCGACGTCGTAGATAACGCCTGCTCTAGAGTCCTTGCCATCTGGTATGAAAGAACGAACGTTGATGTTCCCGAGCACATTCACCTTGGTCAATACGTCGAGAGCAGTACGTTGCGTAACGTCAATCGCCAGAACGTTCTTGCGGCCATTGATTCTCACGTCTGTTATTTGTCCCGGAACGAGCGCCTCAAGTGACATAGACGTGACCTGGCGATTAAGTCGGTTCATGCTGTCAGCGGCATTCAGCGGGACAAACAAAACAGTGTGAGCCGGTGGCTCTTGAATATTCGTGGTGGCCTTACTTTGGGAAGGAGATGTCGTAAGCAACCTCCTCTTCGCCTTGTGTCTTGCCACGGGCACAAAGTCACTTTCATCGGAGCTCTCATCACTGGCCGTAGAGTACATGAGCGTGTCCTCACTGTCGACGTCACTTGGGTGGCCGGAGCGCTTTCTTAGAGTGGCCACCGACGACGCGGGACGTATGGGTGGAGGCCCTGGTGATTCTACGTCCATTTCCGCAGGCAGAAGAGCAGCGTCTTCCACTAGCACCAAAGAAAACGAGAAAAAATAACAGAGACTGAAACAAGGAGTTGTCATGGCGCCAGTGATGCAGGTTCCCGACAGTTTTTCAAATGGAAATGCGACGAAGCAGCCGCGCGCTGGAGCTCTTCATTCGTCACTCATCGACAATGGCGACGACAGAACAGCTTCAAAGCTGCGGACTTTCGGTGACAGCTTGTGCATGAAGGCGCCTCCGAGAAAACTTTTTTTTCCTGTTCTGTCCCGCCTCATCAAATCTTTTTTTTCGACAACCTTTTTTTCTAACGTCTCGATGACTTTGCGCTTGTTATTTTTTCTGTTATCTTTTTCCGACTTTTATCATTGTGTTCAAAAAGTCGCCTCAAGTGCTTTGTAGGCAAGGGCACTATGTTTTGGGTCACACGAATAACCGTCTTTCTACAGCCATTGCAGTGGTAAACTTGTGTCAAGGGCACAGATTTAGAAGCTCACCCTTGCTGGATGATCCAAATAACAGTCAAATTAGAAAATTGATAATCATTATTGTGTTTTCACGGTACATTCTGTGTGTGGGTCATTAGCTATGAGATCTAGTGTCACACCAGTCAGTCTCAGCTTCGACATGCTAACGACGCACGTATAATGGGCCACCTCACGGTGGACGTGAGCGGCATTGGTACTTTCTTTTTATAACCTAAGTTTATGCACAGAATGTCCAGCCTAAGCAGTTCACAATTTAATGATGGTGTATACGTTTAATGCTGCAATAACAGACTGATAGCGGAATCGTATGAAGTTGCATATACATTACGAAACAATGCGTTTTAGAGAAATTGATGGCACTTTTCTACAGTGCCGGCGGTATCTTTTAACGTGTTTCCTTTAAGCGGAAGCAGACCCAGTGAGTCTAATTGCCGCAATTAGGGTCTCAAAAGGCTGGACACACTGACCATCAGATTTAAGTATCCTGCTAGCTCGAGTGGGCGATACCGAATGTAGCAGCACTGCTCATCTACTCATAATGAAACCAAAGAGAGAAATAAATAAAAGGAAGAGACAGGGAGCTTAACCTAGATGAACTGGTTTGCTACCCTGTACGGAAGTGGGGAAAACGGTCAGAAAGTGGATAGATATACTAAGGTTTAAAATAAATTAGAAAAAAAAAACCACATGCGTACGCATTCAGGGAGTTCCGATCACAGTCGTTTGGACAGGCCAGTTGAACGCAAGAAGCGCAGGAGCGCCTTCACAGCCTTCTTCTGCGACACAAAGTCCTGTCGGCAGTGCAGGATTCTTCCTTCCGAAAGAGGCTGGTTGTCCAGTTCGTCTAGTGCATTGGAGATTGACTGTCTCTGCGAGCAGTATTGTGGGCATTCACAGAGAATGTGCCAAGTTGTTTCATCACTGCCACAATGGTCGCGTGCAGCAGAGTCAGCCATTCCTATGCGGAATGCGTACGCATTGGTAAATGCGACGCGCAACCATATTCTGCACAGCATAGTAGCGTCTCGTCGGCGTAATTCTGGAGAAATTCGAAGAGTGAGAGTTGGGTCTAAAGTACCTAACCGTGCATCAATGAAATGTCACTCCTTTTATTGTGACGTGGTGCGCTTGCGAGCAAGCATGCGGAGTTTTCGTGTAGCGTCAGTTCTGGAAAGCTTAATTGATATTTCATCGCTTTTTTTCGGGCAAAATGGGCAGCTCGATCAGCACGTTCATTGCCAATAATTTCACAATGACTTGGCAGCCATTGAATCGCTATTTCATGTCTTTCCTCAATGAATCGGTGAGTCTTTTCTGCAATCTCAAATACCAGCTGTTCGTGCGGGACGTGGCGCAAAGGTTATAGAAGGGATTGCAGTTCCGCCTTTGAGTCACTGAAAATTGTGCATTTTTGTGGCTGTTGATCGCTGATGAATTGCAATGCGGCACGAAGAGGTGTGAGCTCTTCTCTCATTGATGTCGTAAGGTGGGAGGTGATAAATTTTCTTGTCGTGTCTTTTATCGGTATAACAAATGATGCCGTTGAACTCTTCTGTAAAACAGAGCCGTCGGTGTATACGTGTATACAGCCTTGATACGTCTCGTATAACAAGAGCAGAGCAAGCTGTCTAAGAGCAGGAGACGATATATCTGCTTTTTTTCCGGATGCCAGGTATAGTTAGCCTGATGTTAGCCTAAGTCAGGCACCAGGGAGGAGTCGAAGGCCTGGCGGCGGGTGTGAAGCATATTGGCAAAGAATCGCGATATGTGGAGATCGTTTGGCAAAATGGCGAACGTGGTCTGTCTGCTTGTAAAGAGGCTAGGTGGTGGAAGGGTGTCCGGGCAATATGCGTTATACGTGTCCTGAGTGCCTCATCATCGATATTTGTCGTGATGAGGTGGTCACCGGCGATAGCTATAGTAGCCATTGTCGACGCACTACGAGGCAAGCCGATGCGAATCCGGAGTGCTTCGGACTGAGCACTCTGCAGCGTTCGAAGGCTTGTTTTGCTTGCATTGGTCAATGCCAGTAAACTGTATACTTTCGCGAGCCCGCCTATGTGGAAGGGCCGCCATTGATGTCCCGATAGTTTGTATAAATATGCGTGCACACGGAATCATGCTTGACATGTTTGCAAATTAGAGATGCAATCAAAACACCCCCTCACCCGGTCTCTCTCTCTCTCTCTCTCTGTACTTTGATATTGTATGTCATAAAGAAACATGTTATTGATTCGGAGTTCAGCTTTGTAGCAGCAGCAGGAGTTTTCCTTAAGGCCTCTTATGCTTGCCCCACCGCGGTCGTCTAGTGGCTGAGGCATTCGCTGCTGACCCGCAGGTTGCGAGATCAAATCGCGGTTGCGGTGGCTGCATTTCCGATGGAGGCGGAAGTGCTGTAGGTCCGTATGCTCAGATTTGGGTGCATGGTAAGGAACCCCAGGTGGTAGAAATTTCCGGTGCCCTCTAGTACAGCGTCTCTCACAATCATGGGGTCGTTTTGGGACGTTAAAACCCACATATTAGTGAAATATATCAAGGCGTTTGATGCTTCATGGAACGCGGAAATTCACCATTGGCTACGCCAGCACGGTTGACGCAACAATGATGACGTCATGGTGTGAGTGTATAACATCACATCAAGGGATGTCACATCATGATGTCTGCACATCACAACTACGCTTGAGGAAAAATGCACCGATGGCGGAGGCAATCCATGACCAGGCGAGGTAGACAAAGCTTGCAATACCTGCAATTCTGGAGCCAGGACAAAACAAAGTTACTTGCAGAAACTGTTTAGAAGCGGTGAAATGGAGGGAGGAGTTGATTGAGTGGCAAAAAGGTCCTGCGAGTTCTTCAAACGCACAGATCTGTTATACCCACTTTCGACTCAATCAAATTTGTGAGGACATGTTGTAGTAAGCTGTGACTGCAGTGACACTGTTACTTTGTAGTAAACAGTAGCATGCACCACTTTATTCACTTTCAAGTTCACGTTCGATATTTTTTAGGCATATCAAGTTTCAAACTTTTGCTATGAGCCTACTTAGAAAAAAAATAATTCAAGGTTTTCAACTGAATTGTTGCCAATTTAAAGGTCCTTCTTTTTTCATTTTTTTAATAAAATGGCAGCACGTGTCTCTCATTTCGTAATACAGTCGAGACGGACTCTCTAACACGCACGTTTTGTATGGTGGGGAACAATCCCAATCTCATCTTATTAGGGGTGAAGCTCCTTAAGGCGCGGGTCGGTTGTCACCTCTGTGTATGCATGTATGTTGTAACCACTTCGCAGAATATCCATGGAGTGAATGATGAGTTTAGCGAAGCTTCGGAGGGTTTTATCGGCAAATTGTGAATCATCCGTTGGCCATGTCCTGTCAGCCTGTCAGTCTGTTCGACGCATGGACGGATGGATGCACCGATCGACGCACGGGTGCACAGGCGCACAGGAGGATGCTTCGCCCCACTCATAATCATTCACTAAGTGGATATGCTGATTTCTTAGCTGTTTGCAATGACTGTATGAAACTACGAACAATCAAACACAAATAACACCTAAATCAGAAACAGCTCACCGCGCGCCGCAGTTCCTCAGAGGCTGTTCCGCGGGGAACTGGAAGAGAATTATTCACTTCTGATGATGCGCTGAACTCCCTAGTCCTTTCGAAAAAATACGACGTATTTCAACCAGAAAGCATCTTTTACCCTCTTGTTTCGCGTCATTTGTCTAAGAGTACAGGCTTGCTCCGCTTTTTATTACAGTTCCTCTGTAGCTTTACTAATATAAACAAGAACTAAAAATAATGAAAGGCTGCTATCTGTCATCTTCCTTGTGCGACTGCTCATGCGACTCGGAAAACTTCGAGGATACGAAAAACACAATGTACGCCAGCAGCCACAAGTTTCCTTCGCAATGCCACATTTTGTTCATTCACGAGAAATAGTGCATTCAGAGAAAATCACCACTAAGCAGAAACTCATTTTCGCAACTGTCAGATACTATCTGTAAATGTAAAGTGTTTAGTTTGTGCAAAATCTCTCTCTTGCACTGGGGCAGGTTCCGCACAGCTGATCCATGTAAAACACAGAACGGGGTTGGAATGACTCCAGATCATTCTGCGTGCGTCCATCCTTAGGACTATCATTAGAGTTGCATAGTTGTACTACGTATGCGTATCATTGATGCCCATAGAAGCAAGTGCACATCACAACTGGTATTTCTGGTCTTCTTGACACAAAAAGGAACCACGAAGGATTGTTACTTTTGTATACAGTGCGCGTACTACATCGTATACAGAAAAAGAACGTTGTTGGTGAAGAATGCGCCATTGAGGCTGGACAGAATGTTGAAAAAAAAAACATTGTATGGTCGGTTAGTATTGACTGCTCGGAATGCCAAGGATTTTCCTTTTTTCTTTTGCATAGCCACTTTTGTTACTGCTAGGTCCACGTTTCTTTCTGCTTCTGAACATGTCCGAAAATTACAAAGTCTCGCTGCTCGTACGTGTTCCATTGAAGGCGTTGTAGCTTGGCTTTTTTATTGTGATAACAATTATATTGACACTCTCAACTGGATTTTGTCGCCAGCATCAACTTCACTCACCGTACATGTATAGATATCTATATTTATTAAGACTCAAGAAAGAAAAATAATTCTTACAAAGACTCTGGCTCGTGGAATTGAATGTTGGAAATCTGCATTCTGCGTGCGAGGCGTTAACCACTGAGGCACGAAGGAGCACCTCTTTCAACGTTCAAACGGCAAGCAATTTGTATCTACCACTTACCTTTGGTGACGGGCATGTAGGGGAGAACTATCGTGTTTTAGGAATTACCAACAAGATGGCGAAATGAGCACGCGTCGCCACATCGTAACGACGCGTCGGCGCGCGCTCTCATCTTCCGGGCGTACTTAACCCCGCGGAGAAGCAGGGCGCTAGTGCGCGCCCTTATCTCGTGGTGCGGGACAATCGTACGTCTTGGCTGGCATTGGGCTTTCGCCGGAATGATGTTGTCGTAGTTACTGGGCGCACAAAGGTCACTGCAATGGTTGCACAATCTCTGTTTGCGAAAAGGGCTCGCTTTCCAGACATAGCGAAGTAACAGCTGAGGCGCTTTTTCACGTTCATCTGTACCCGTGGGTAAGTTTCGTGCGTCATTTGTGCGTGTGAAACGCGGAGCACATTTCCATCTACTTGCGATTCTGCGCGTGACCTTCCCATTTGTTGCTATCGCGTATATTACTTTGCCTTTGCGGTAAAGCTGTGAATTTTTATTGTTCGCCAATAAACTAGCGTAGTCAATTTTTCGTAGCGGTGTAAGTATTTGTATATGGACGTTGCATGTTTTGTAATTACAGTAAGTTTCTTTATATATTTCAATTTTTCTGTGCAGTTTAATGCCACTTACGCTCGCTTTGTCATGACAGCTACACTGTTCTTCAGATAATGTTCGCCTTTGACATTTATATTATCAGTGTCGTCAAAGGTGTGATAAAGTGATAGCCTCATTTATCTGGACGCTACAAATCCGTCCTGAATAAAGTCGAGTGCCGACTTTGGCAGTCACTTTATAAGAAGACTTTTTGTCTTATTTTTTGGCTTCCGTAACGCATTCTTATGCTCTCACGCATTGGCGTTGGGAGCTTGTACGGGAGCGTTGGAGGTACCAGACAGCTCCTCCCCTGTTCTTTTCAATTTACCATCTCCATATTACATAGACGCACACGTTGAAACACAGAGAAGAACTTACGCAAAAGTTGCGGGATAGTGTGATTGTCATCCCTCGTATTAAACTTCTACGCCCCTGCTCCCGAATACTTCTGCAACTGCAACATAGCCAAACGAATGCCTTTCTTATAGAACAAGATTGATGCTGCTGCAGAGTACATTGTTGCTTAGAAAATAAGAAACATGGTAACTGAAAGTCTTTATTGACAGTCAATTCATCAGCAGTGAGTTCTTAACCTTGGAAACTCTCCTGCACTTTTCTTTTTTTCACGCAAATACTGACGTTGTTATGATTACGATATATTTCCTTCTCGGAAAAAAAAGAGAGAGAATTTGGGGTTGCGCAATGATGCGGAGTGGCGTGCTCTGGTGCAGCCTTCATAAAGACATATAGCATATCTTCTGTAAAGAAGGGAAAAAGGGCGTAGTTTACTTCTCCAGCACCAACGACAACGACAAGCTCCAGTCCAGTGTTCAACATGAGATGACAAAGATTTTACCCAATCAAGATCACAACCTCTGAAATAGTTCGACCGTGGTTAGAAATAATTGATCTGCGGCAAGTTTTTTTGTAAAGAGAACTTCAGACTGAAGAAAAATTCGTGCACGCGCTTCTTGTCAAACGCCGACTGCCTGTCCCAGCGATGCTGATGAAAGCAGCCCACAAGGACACCTCTTGCGTTCAGCGGAAAGCAGGCCGCGTTGGGCTGGTACTCTTTTATGCATCCATTGCAGACCTGGTCTTTGCCTCGCCACTCATAACAATGGTTTATTCGATGATGTGGAGGTACTGATAAGCGCCGTGCATGCTTTTGCCGCCGTTCCTCGTAGACGTTAGTCACAAAAGAGGGAAGTTGGCAGTTACAAAGAAAAGACCATCACGGAGCAGAACGCCGCCATTTGATGTCTTTCCAGCAGATTAAGTTACGCTGCTTACAAAATAGAGGGAAATAAATACAGCGAAGGAAAGCAGTTAACGGTTGGTGTCGTATGCCGTCATATATGTTAAGAAAAAATACGAGTGGGATAGAAAGCTTATGTTAGTGGCAGAGATGTTATCGGGGGGTAGGCCTCTCTTGTGTCGGTTAAAAACACCCGAGATACCATCGAGTAACGCTAAAGGCAAAAGCAAAAAAAAGGAGGAGTAAGAACAGCTGGAGCGTCTGTGGCGAAGCGCTCTACAGATGGCTCTCTAAATGATCGTTGCGACGACAAAGAATTGCTGGGCCACGAAATCGACTCTGATGACCCATTTCCTGTTGCACGAACTTTGCGGGCCATGCTGCTGTGCTAGAATGACGAAGAATGGGTTTTTCTTTTTCATCAAGAGGGCTAGAGCCTGGGTGATTTCCCTCTCTTCTTTCAGGCTTGTTACGTACAGCCCATCACGGTTTGATGGTGCCGTACAGGGCCTTCCTTAAACGCCCACTTTGGGCGCAACGCCTCCGATAATTGAGCGATAAAAAAATTGCCCCGTCTCTGCATTTATTCTGCAAATGTCGTCGAAAGACGATATTCTTGCGTGTGGAGAGAGTGAAGAAAACATTCATTTGATGTTTTGCGCAAGAAAATCGGTGAATGGTATTCCGAAGGCGCTGTGTTAGAGTGCCTCGAGCGTTCAGCGGAGGTGAAGGAGCGCGTCAAGTCCCGTCACACGTTAGACATGAGCGCCATCTGGCAGTTTATTTTGGAAAGCAAAGCGCGTGGCCGCGCGCGTCCGTCTCTGAGGTGATAAGCTGTGGAACGCGAGGCGACGGGTAGGTGCCACTATCATCTCGTCTTAGCAAAGCGTTGGAAACACTCCCCGTTACGTGCAAGCGTTGCATGGTAAGCGCAGCGTGATAAGCGCTATGGTCCTTAAAATTACTTATGTATGTATTTTCTAGTAAGAGATATATATGCAGAATATATGGGTGTTGTTATGGAGCTTCAGACATGCGCAATCATTGCTATTTAACTGACAATTGCACAAGCATGAACGCTCAACCTTGAGCAACATTGGTGGTCGCTGCGGATGGGGTCGGCCGTTTCAAGTATCCGATGCCGGTGAGAGTGGACAAACAGACAAAAGTACAGACAGACAGAGACAGACAGACAGACCAAACTTTTTGCGTCGAAGGACCCCAAAAAAGGTTGTCGTCCTTAAAACGTAGCTCTAAGCTGATATGGCGGCCGCCATCTCAGTTTGAGGAGGAAATCCTCTCAGTACTAAAGCGTGCCGGGGAGAATTACAATGCGCTCAAGCGGTGCTTACTCATTTTGGGATTCCAGACGTCTAAAACGATGAAGTGGAAAGTGCTGATCATGAAACAGAGACACAAAAAGCTTGTATGACATGTGGAGACCTCGTTATTCCTACTGAACTGTAATGCAAGCTTCAATATGGTACGAGGCGGTCCATATTTATTTATGTATCTGGATATGTGATGAGGGGGCAGCATATTAGAATGTTGTTCGCGGGACGATCTGGTCTAAGGAGCGGTTGCTTAACAACCTGCATCCAGCTTCGTTCTCACCTAAAGGAGGATGCTAAGTGTTTTCGAAAAACACAAGCGCCAGAGTCGGAGAGCGGCTTTTACTCTACGCCTTCGCTCGGTAGCTCGACGATTTCTTAGGTCCCATAGCTCATTAGTTCCCCAATTCTAAAGCTCCATTGTTCCGGCGGTGTTCGGATGTTGTATTGCATTCTTCCTTCGCGCTTTCGGCAAAACTAGGCTTTTTTTTTTGTACACGTATCATCGCCGAAGGTGAGCGCCGTCCCTAACACTCGTCCGCCCGCGTGTCTCTCATTATATTACACTATAATGCTGCTATGCAAAATACTTTTTTTTATTTCTTGGCAAAGCAATACTTTACCCGCTGCTTAAAAGATGTGGGATGGTAATGGGCTGTCATTATACCCTATAAACATATAGTATGTCTAGTCGTAAATGGGCAGATTGTAGAACTTTTTATGTACAACCAACAGTGCCCAAGTTGTGCGTCACGCTAGCATAAGATTTGAATCTTTCCCCCTTATCTGAGCGAAACAATTTTTATTAGCTTCTGCGTCACATGCGTTGCGCACGTTGTGCTTGTTTCTTCAAATTGTCGTGCCTCTAGTGCCATTTTCTCGCTTTGTCATTCAATGCTCTCGTATCCAATAAGCAGATCAACAAATACTGGCACTGGGATCATATTTATACTGTGTAAACGACGACGGTAATTTGAATTCGCTGCACGAGCTGCGCCTTTCTTTTTGCACTCATTCCATTTTATTGAAATTACTTGTATTCGACTTTGATGCGACCCGTAGCTGAACCAAGCTGACGTGCTGAAAGAGAAAACTGAAGAATTTTTAATAGCCGGAAAACAGGAATACAAGAAAAAGACCGGGAGAGGGAGAGTGAAAGGATAAAAAAGGCTGCGTGCCCAAGCAATACTTCAAAAAAAATTCAACCTAATATTATTATCTTTAATTTCATCTCGTTATTCTCTCGCTTTAATTTACAACTCCTGCATATTACTCGCAAGTTCAAGTTTATCCGCATGTACAGATATATATCAGCGCCTTAAGCCGCCTGGTCTTTGATGCTCATTAAGTTCTCGCACGGAGTAGTGGTAAATGCCGATTGGGGCGCAGTACCAAACAGGGACTAGAAAATCAAACTACAACACAATGAAACGTAACTAACTAAAAGAGCTGCTCTGCCAACGGGTATAGTGAAACTCTGCAAATGTAAGTCACATGTGTAAAATATGTTGCTTTGTTTTACTCGTTATTTGACTATATTTCTCAGTGCAATGAAGCGGAACAATGTTCTGCGCGCAAAACCTCAAATGACGCTTCGACGCGCATTTGAAAAAGTGTCTTGTGGTTCGACTTATCCTTATATCTATATAAACGAGTATGGTATTTTATCTTCAGTGATTGACTAATAAATATGTACTAGGTGCAACGAGCAGGCACAAAAAGTAAAAAAAAAGAATAAATAACGAAAACAGTTTCGGAAAGTTACGTCCCAAAACCACGATAAGATTACCAAGCAAGCCATACAATGAGCGCTCCGCGTATATTTTGATCAGCGGAGTTTTTGTTTACCATTATTCAAGCACACGTGTGTCTTTTCGTTTTATTCCAGTCGCAACGTGGCCAGGGTGGCCGGGAGTCAAACCAACATTTTCGTAAATAGCAGTTGAATGAATGAAAACTCAAGGAGAAAACTACAAAAACACAGGAAGATATTGAAGTGCAGTCCACAGAATCACAGTAATATCGGCGCACTTTATGCGTTCTTTTTACACCCACTTGATCATATCGCTCCTGCCAATCCTGAGATGTTTACTGCTGTAACTATGAATATGATCTTGTGGAAGTATTAGAAACTGAAGCATGACATCTTACGAGACAACACAACAAAGCTATTAAGAAGCTTATTGTAGTGATGAATCCAAAAGTGCTTTTAACAGCTTGGCGTTGTATTCAAACATCTTTCACTGCTTCGCGTTATTTTCAAATGTCTACCAAAGTCTAGGCTTGTTTTCGCCTTTCGGCAAAATCGCGAGGTCACCGCCACGCGAAGCTCACTTCCTGAAGAGTAATGAAACTTTTGAGAGCTTTTTAGGGCTACAATATCAATATTAGCCCCGTATCTGCAAGTAATCTGCAAATGTCGTCGAAAGACGATAGTATTGCGTGTGGAGAGAGTAAACAATTACTTGATGTTCTGCGCAAGCAAATCTGTGAATGGCATTCTGGTGGCGCTGCGTTGAAGCGCCTCGAGCATGCAGTGGAGGCGAACGAGCACATCAAGTCACGTCACACGTGAAACATGAGCGCCACCTGGCAGCTTTCTTGCAATACAAAGCGGGTGGTTCTGAGACGGGTGTGCGCACCCGTCTCAGAACCCGTTCTAAACGGAGTTATTACCGAATAAAATGACAAAAGATGAAAAAAAGAACAAAGACCCTTAAAGCACTACGTATGAAAACCCTTTCCTGATTCAAAGAATGTTTTAAAAAGAAACTGGGATCTAATGGCCCAAAGGGTGGAAACCTCCGGCGGAACGCAATATCACCCTCCACACCAGAGATGGTCGTACTATACCCAGGGTAGACAACATCAAGGTCCTCGGCATGATCATCGAGTCCCGCGGAACCAACACCCAAACAGTACACAAGCTCAGGACTAAGACCGAGAATGCCATACGACTCGTACGTAGAGTAGCCAACAGGCACCATGGCCTCAAAGAAGACAACCTGCTGCGTCTCGTACACGCGTTTGTTTTGTGCCATTTTACGTACGTTGCCGCTATACACAAGTGGCTACGTGCTGAGCGCGATCAACTCAATGCGCTTATTCGCAAGGTGGTCAAACGAGCCCTTGGCCTCCCTATCACCACTCCAACGTACAAACTCCTCGAGCTTGGCGTACATAACACGCTAGAAGAGATCGCCGAAGCTCAGGAACGTGTGCAATTGACCCGACTCACTACAACCAAGGCGGGCCGCCATATTCTGCGCGAGCTCGGCTTCTTCTCCTCGAGGGCCAGGGACCCCCCAGAGTTGACTCTAATTCCCCGTGAAATCCGCGACCTTATTACGATCGCTCCCATACCACGAAATGTACACCCCGAATACAACAGAGGCAGGCGCCTTGCGCGGGCGACCGCCATTCTCAAGCGCATAGACATGGAAGCGGACAACGTCTCGTTCGTGGACGCCGCTGCCTATCGCAACAACCAAGCCTTCGCCGCGGTCGCGGTATCATCCGCGCAGCAGACTCTTACCTCAGCCACAATCCTCACCCGAAACCCCGAAGTTGCGGAGCAAGTAGCTATAGCTATAGCTATGCTCGACAGCAAACGGGAATTCATCTACAGCGACTCCAGGCCGGCCATCAAAGCCTTCGAACGCGGAGTCATCTCCGACCAGGCGTTACGTATCCTGCGCAATGCGGACCCGAGTGCCCTGAAGCACCACACTGTCATCTGGTTCCCCGCCCATCTCGGCCAGGTGCCGGGTGCCCTACCCAACCTCAACGAGATCGCCCATGATGCAGCGCGCGCACTTACCGACCGCGCTGCCACAGGGAAACCTCATCTTGCTGGGTTGGATACCAATCGGGATGCACCAATTACGTACAATGAAATTACAAAGCACTTTTACTTGGAACGCCGCATTTTTCCACCCCCACATCCGAAACTTAATCGACCGCAGGCATTAACCCTACGCCTATTACAGACACACACGTACCCAAACCTTGCCACGCTTCACGTTTATTATCCCGATGCATACCCCAGCGACACATGCCCATCATGTGGACACACAGCGACACTCGAACATATGCTCTGGGAGTGTAGAACAACTCCTCCCGACTCTACCTCAAGCAAGTGGGAGAGGTCCCTCAGGAGCTCACTTCTCGCCGACCAGCGATGGGCCGTCCAGCAGGCCCACGAAGCGGCCGCCAGGTACTCCCTGTCGGTCCCTACGTGGGAGACGCCCGCTACGCGCTAAGCGCGTCCTGCAGGACCGAAATAAAGTTTTTCCATTCCATTCCATCTAATGGCCGTATAGGTATAGTTTTAACGAAGGTCTTATCCCTCCTCACCAACTTTCATTCTCTATCTCTTTTTTCTTTATTTCTTTTTTTACTTTCGTCCCAGCTGTCTGTTTTCTTTTCTTCGATAACTTTAGACGAAAAAGCATTGACGCTCCATCACCATTCTAAAAACATCCAGTGACGTCATTTGTATTTTATCGATCGCGGGCATTTTTCTTTGAATTTTGCCAAATCTTTCTTGCAGGCGTCTTGAGCTTTCCGCCGTGTCTGAAAATTGGTTCTTATTTTGAGGATTTCGGGAAAACGAAGAAAGTGAGAAAAAAGCTCAAATATATAAAAGGTATACGGGCCAAGGAAACTGGTAATGGGGACTGTAGTGGTTTTCTATTTTGATATTCTTTTTTTTCCTCTTGACACTAGCAGTATACGTGCAAGGACTGTCCCAATTAGTGACTTTGCAGTGTTATACTAGGTCCTTCCAGGGACATATAAACCTACACAAACAAAAACGGCGGTGGGTAAGGTAAGAACTACGGCGCATTGCCAGATGCTGGGGCCAGTTGGTAGAGCATCAAATGCGTTATTCGGAAATCGCAGGTTCAGTCACTACCAACAGCAAGTGATAATTTCATCCACTTTTCTTTCTTCAATTGAACAATAAAATTACTCCTGATATTTCACCCATACTTTCCTTCGCATAATCTATCTATCTATCTATCTATCTATCTATCTATCTATCTATCTATCTATCTATCTATCTATCTATCTATCTATCTATCTATCTATCTATCTGTCTGTCTGTCTGTCTGTCTATCTATCTATCTATCTATCTATCTATCTATCTATCTATCTATCTATCTATCTATCTATCTATCTATCTATCTATCTATCTAACTATCTAACTATCTATCTAACTATCTATCTATCTATCTATCTATCTATCTATCTATCTATCTATCTATCTATCTATCTATCTATCTATCTATCTATCTATCTATCTGTCTGTCTGTCTGTCTGTCTGTCTGTCTGTCTGTCTGTCTGTCTGTCTGTCTGTCTGTCTGTCTGTCTATCTATCTATCTATCTATCTATCTATCTATCTATCTATCTGTCTGTCTGTCTGTCTGTCTGTCTGTCTGTCTGTCTGTCTGTCTGTCTGTCTATCTGTCTGTCTATCTGTCTGTCTATCTATCTATCTATCTATCTATCTATCTATCTATCTATCTATCTATCTATCTATCTATCTATCTATCTATCTATCTATCTATCTATCTATCTATCTATCTATCTATCTATCTATCTATCTATCTATCTGTCTGTCTGTCTGTCTGTCTGTCTGTCTGTCTGTCTGTCTGTCTGTCTGTCTGTCTGTCTGTCTGTCTGTCTGTCTGTCTGTCTATCTATCTATCTATCTATCTATCTATCTATCTATCTATCTATCTATCTATCTATCTATCTATCTATCTATCTGTCTATCTGTCTATCTGTCTATCTGTCTGTCTGTCTGTCTGTCTGTCTGTCTGTCTCTCTGTCTGTCTGTCTGTCTGTCTGTCTGTGTTCTCACGTTATCCCGTCCTAAGCTTGGAGTACACCAGAATTGGTTTGGTAGAGCGAAAGGGTTGCCGAATATGTCTTTGGAGTCATGACATGAAGAAAATTATCGCATATCCACAAAGCCAGTGATGATGATAGGAGGGGGGAGCACCGCGGGGTCATTCGGGTAACCGTGAATCTCTAAAAGCCGAATTCTCCTGTCTCTCATTTGAATGAACGAATGAATCAACAGATCTTTTTTTCTGGAGAGATACAGAAAAACGAAGCGAAGCTAAAGGCCATTCGGCCTGACGTGGCTTCGATACGGGAAATGATAAAAGTTTAGCAAAGGGTGCTACATTGAATAATAACTATCACAATACAGGGAGCAGCATAAAAACAGAACACAGAAATAGCATAAAAGCAAAAATAGGTTACATATAAATACAAAAAATAGGCTGCATAGCCACACAGAATCAGACATCGAGGCTCTTTTCATTACATATCCGAAAAGACCCATACTTACATATTGATATATTCATATAGTACAGTCATATTCATACATACATTTGCCCTTATGTACGTACGCACTACTGTATATACACGCGTTTTGTACCTAAAAGTGAGAGTATATGTGGAACCTAGCCAGAAGTTTATTGGAAACATGATGTTTACTCAATTCCCAATTAGCAGCCATTGGCATGTACATTGAGCACTATCTGACAAGAAAGGATTGCTACGTTACACACGCAGGGCGTAACCTCCTTGGTTTTAGAAAGGTTTAGTGACCGTCGGGCCACAGTGTCGTGAATACAGTGAACTAGTATATACCATGAACTCGAGATGGTTAAAGGCGGGAAGTAGACACGAAGCGCAAGCCGTAAGGAAGTGTGCGTGTGCCACCTCTCGCTTAGTCCTTGAAATGTGCATGGGACGGTGGTGCTTCTATGTGCGGAATATATGCTGAAAAGGTGCGAGATGGTGGTACTTGGAGTGTCAACTAGATGGGCGAACGGACACAGAGACATACTCGTGGACGGACGCACGGATGGCTTCATGGACGGATGGACGCATAGATGGACGCATGGGCGGATGCATGGACGAACGCAGGAATGGACGCATGGACGCACGAACAGACGCACGCACGGTCACAAAGACAGACGCATGGACGGACGGAAGCAAGAACGAATGGACGGACGTATGCTTCGCCCCACTCTCCATCGTTCACCCCGTTGATATGCTGCCATTTTTTTTTCTCATCACGACGGCGACGATTAGATTGGCGACGCTAAATCTACGTGGGCTTTCTGTGAAACGGCGGCAAACCAGCTTTAACGCCTTTTATAGAAAAATTTTAGACATTGTCGCTGTACAGGAAACTGAAGTAGAAAGTGAAGAGCACGCTGAGCGAATGGTGCAGCCTTTCACGAGACTATTTGATGTGTGCGTTTGTCACTCGGTGGGTACGTCTGCAGGGTGCCTCTTGTTGATTCGGCAGAGCCTTGATGCGAAAGTGGAGTGTGTAACTACCTGCGAGGCGGGTCGTTTTATTATATGTGATTTATCCTTACCAAAAGAAAAATGGAGAGTGGTCTGTGTGTATGCACCCATTGTGTTTGAAGATTATAAGGAGTTCTTTTTTGAAAAACTTGATGTGTATTTGAAATGTGAACGTAAACTAATCTTTGCTGGGAATTTCAAGTACGTTTGTTCGAGTATAGATAAATTCAGTTTAAGGCCATACAGTGATTCAAGCACCGCCGTTCTAATCGATATGGTGGTGAAGGCCCAGCTAGAAGACGTAGGTGAAGGTCTTTGCTGTGAAAAGTAGGTAATGTTTACCCACTTTCAGCCTTCAAGCCATGCTAGACTTGACAGAGTATACGTGTCTTCTAAAATCATTCCTTCGTGCCATAACTACAGAATTACATTTGTTACACTTAGTGATCGATGTTTGATTTCGTCCTCAGTGAGTAAACATAAAAGGAATAACAAACATTTCTCTTGGGACCTCTGGAAATTTAATGTAAAGATCCTTCATCCTTTATTATCGTTACTGCAAAGTAAAGATGATAAAGGATGAAGCATTAAATCGCTTTTTTCGAAAGGACATAGAAGACTTATGAAATAGAACACTTGAATGCCGGGGACACAAGTGGGAACTATTAAGAGAAACCATTAAACTGAAAACACTTTAGAGAGCCAGTATCCTCAGACATGCTAAAAAAGAACTTGAAGTGCACTTGCGTGAAAACTTGCTATCCAGGCCGTTACATTTTCAGATGAGATAAACAGAGATAAACAGAGATAAACAGAGATAAACAGAGAACTAAAGAGAAGCTAGATTTGATGGACCAAAACGTTATCTCGGAGCATTGATTCGAGCTCGGAGCAGAAAACTTGGTAGCGGAAGAAATGCCAATAAAACGAGCTCTTGGAACTGAGGTGAGACATGCCTGTGAAAGGGAAATAAGAGAAATATAATATAAAGTAACAAGGTACCATACGAAAGAAGAAACAGCCGGTGCGTTTTTCGAATGTTACAAAGAGTTATTCGCTCCTATCAGTGTACACGCAGATCATTTTGTTTTGATGGTGATTTCATTTCATTAACGCCAATACTTGATGACGGAAGAAAAAAAAATTAGAATTGCCTATAACAGAGCAAAAAAATAAAAAATAACTCCCAAACATTTCCCCGAAGGTGAACATTTTTAAGTGCGAATGCACGGGTGATGCTATGAGGGGTATTTATTAATTCGCACTATTATATATATTATTCACACTATGGTGCCTTTATGGTGTAATGGTTCCTGGGAATCGCATTTTGATCACACGGGGGAGTTTACGTTAACTCACTGGCGAATGCCAACGGATTTTAAATTTACTCCCCCTCATAGCATCACCCCGTGCATTCGCACTTAACCATGTTCACCCTCGGGGAAATGCTTGGGAGTTTTATTGCTGCTGATGATGATTAAAGTGTAAATAATGAATTTGAGTGTTGTTTGTCATGAAGCCACGATTTTCGTACGATGCATTAAATGCACACATCGCGAGCGCGTCACACACACACACACACAAACTACACTACAGGTTAGCACCTATTCGTGTTATCGTTGTAGCTCACGGTTAGTACCAGCGCTTTGTGATCCGAGAAATGTACGGTGAGCGGATCCGGCAAGACGGAGCGGGCCGTACAGTTCCTACTGAACGCCAAGTCTATGAAGCCACCGTTGATCGTGGTCGGAAACTCGAGAGACAGACACGTCATCGAGTAATTGTTCAGCATGTGGTCAACCAACCAGCCATTGTCCTTTCTAACGTCCACGTTAAAGTCACCCACCACCACAATCGAAACCGAGGAACGCGCGCGCACCGACTCATTCTCCATCGCCGCATCCATCTGCTCCAAGACGTCATCTCTCGAGAGGTTCGGGGTGAGGTAGACGGTCACAACCCGGACGGTATCGCCGGAGTAGGCACTGGTGTAGACGGAGGCGTACGGCGAGTCGTCTCTGAGCGGCGAAGTACACGCGGCATGCGAGAGGACGTTGGTGTAGACGTCTCCAACCAAGCACACGCCGCAGTACTCGCCCCGGCTTCCACTCTGGGCCAAGGAGCACGGGTCGTCAGTGGGACACGTTCGCGGCGATTCATCAGGAGCGAGGTCGGCACGCTGTAAGACCAGGAGTTGGGTCCGGTCCTGCTGTCGCCTGAGCTCTTCACTGAAGGGTCGGTAGCGCTTTAGGAAGTCGTATACTCCACCAGCCCTTCTCTCGGCGAGGGCCCGGGTCTCGCGATCGTAGCCACTCACGGATACATCGGCAGCGCAGTCACCGGAGGAGCGGTTCCAGGTCTCCGTGAGGCAGAGGAGATCAACTCTGGAGAGTACGGGGTCTTTGGCAACGTCCAGTGCATGCGCCGAGAGAGAGCGGACGTTTCGGAGCGCGAGCATGAACTCCCTACAGCCACCCTCGCACACCCTGCGGAAATGCTGGTCCCTCAGAGCGGAGAGGTAGCGCTGCGTGACGGTGACAAGACGGTGATTCTCGAGCCTCCGAAACTCATCGAGCATGGGTTTGTCGGGGTTGTCTTGCTTGTGGTAGAAGGTGTGGTCTCCCTCAGCGTTGGTGAGGTATAGTCCGTTGAGGTTGGTACACCGAGAGAGCGCAACGTAGACGAGCTTCTGCGGGTGCGTCTTGGAGTAGTCGTACACGACCGAGGCGTAGGTTCCCCCAGAGATTTGTGCACGGTGATGGCGCTGGCCTGGACAAGGGGGAACTGCGTCCGTTTACAAGCTATGACGGCCTTTCGATCTACCGTGACGGTGGCCGACTGCATCTCGATGGGTATTCATTTCTCGCTGGTCACGTCGTAGCCGTTGGAACGGGCCTCGTGAACGGCCCGAGTGGCGCGCGCACGCGTGAGCTTTCCGGTACTGGGCACTCCACCCGCTTGAAGTAATCCCGGATCACGTACGGGCGGAACAGCGAGCAGTTTCGGCTGGCGAGCACGTTCATGTTGACGTCGAAGGTCCTGTTGATGTACATCGCGCAGGCAACGGGGTCTTCGTTCACGAGCTCCACGCGCTCCCAGGCCATCATCTCGGACACGGGCCGAGGCGTGCCGTCGGGCCCAACCCGCAGCCGCTCCAGGGTCTCGAGAAGGCGCTCCCAGTGGACCTCGGGCACGGACATGGTCAGAAACGCGTGCGGCTTGCCCAACTGGCGGATCATTACAAAGAGTTCACTCCTGCGATCCTGCCAGTACTGGACCGTATTTGGAACGCCCCGCATGAATGGGAGGTCGCGGTCCAGCACCTCCTCCAGGAACTTCTTACCGCCACTCTCGAGCTGCTCGCGCGTGATGAAACCAGTGGTCTCGTTAGTGCGAAACATCATGTTGCTTTCCGCAATGTTGTACCGCATCACCTTCGCGGCCATGTACAAGACGTGCTCCGGCGTTGCTCCAAGCCGGTCGGTGCGCCGTATCTCGCTGCTGGCCATGGCGAATGGCGTGGAACGTGGACCGATGATCTTGCGAGGCACGCCCATGTATATCGTGGAGAAGGCGAGCTCTTCCGCATACGCATCCATGAAGAGCGCCAGTGGGACGCGGTTCTCACTCGGAGCGAGGTGCAGGCTATGCGACTGATCGATCAGCTTGTCAGCGGCAGCGGCATCGTCCAGTTCACCGCTTCGCTACCCATCATCTCTCATCAAGAGAGCGCGCGTTCGTGGCTCACCCTCCTCATTAAAGAATATCGTCTTTGACATGGCATTGAGGGCAATGGCTAGTTGCACGGGGTCGTCCAAATCTATGTTCTCGGGGACAGTCTCAATTTCATCCGCGTCGTCTCCACCCTGGGCGCGTTCACCTTCACAAACGGCCGCATCATCGTCATCGAAGACACCCAGCCGATTCCAGTCGATGCGCACGCCGCGAGCGACAAACAACGGTGCATGCTCCATGTGCTTCAACCACGCCAAGATGTTACCGCGCTTCACCAGTCCGCGCCTGTACGTAGCCGGACTCACCAGCCTCCGCTTCACGTGCACGTCTATCGCAACGTTCTCGGGAACCAGCCGCGGAAGACACTCCACCACGCTCGGAACGTCGATGGGCACGTTCACGATCTGTCTATTCATGCCGTAATGACCGTTGCCGCGCGTGAGCCGCCTGATGCTCATGAAGGGGAGTCGAGGCGAGATGAAGCGCTCTTCCACCGGGTTCAGATCGGGGAGGTCCGCGGGACGAGGCGGGTACGCGTAGCCGTGGCTCTTGCTCAACGGTGGAACCCACCCGGCCAGCAGGGACTCTCGGCAAGACGCCCACACCCGGAACGCACCGAAGGGAGCCAGCCGCGGGTCTTGCGCATCCATGTCGTCGCATCGGTGTTCACCCGATCGTCTTCCGAACTCGTTCCAAAGAAACCGCAACGCGTTCAACCTGTTGGTCTCGTTCCTCACGCCGGAAATGCAGCTCAGGTTGTTATCGAACCACAGCCGGTCACACATGGCGCAGCTGTGACCGAAGCTGCGATTCACAAAGTCGCGTTTGAAACGCGCGTCCGGATGAGCAAAGTACAGGGCTCGCACCCTCTCCCGCGCGGCACGTTCACTGGCTCGAACGGCTTCGGGAACGTCCACTCGCCGTTGACGATTGCGAGCGGCGTCTTGACGCCGGCCTTCATCGCCATTCTCCACCTGACGCTTGCGTTGTCGTTCCGCTTCTTGGGCCGCGTTCGCGGCTCAATGCTGACGCCTCATCTCGGTCTCGCGAGCGCGCAGTTCACCATCTGCTGCACGCTTCGCGCGCTTGTCCTCGGCCTCGCGAGCGCGAAGTTCGGCATCCTCTGCATGCTTCGTTCGCTTGTCCTCGGCCTCGCGAGCGCACAGTTCGGCATCCGCTGCACGCTTCGCCCGCTTGCACTCGGCCTAGCGAGCACGCAGTTCGGCATCCGCTGCACGCTTCGCCCGCTTACGTTCGGTATCATGAGCCCTTCGCAGCGCCGCCTTGTCTTCCTACGTCGGCGAAACCACCGCGGTACCGTCACCTCCAACGACGGGTGCAGTGCTGGCATTCGGTTGTACTGCATTCGTTGTTGATGGGAGCGTGTCCTCCGGGACATCCATCGCACGACCCGCTCGCGACGGGAGACTGAGAGAGAAGGCGGGCGCGCGAGAGAGAGGGGCGCGCGTGCAGCTGCAGCGAACGAGGAGAGCGGAGGAGCGAGCGAAGGAGGAGGGGGACGCGCGCAGCGGCGTTAAAGATATAAAGTGCCAACCACTGGCACGCGTACGCTCGCGTCTACGCGTCAAAAGCGTCAAATGCGCCTCTCGGCGTCGACGTGGGAGGGGCATACGCGAGCAGGCGCGAGGGGTCAAGGCGGGCTTGATATTTGGCCTCGCGTACGCTAAGTCACCACGCGTACAGCGGTGCCAACCAACCAGAGGCCGCGGTGACTCCGAATGCTGTGCCTAATGGCCGCCGCTTCGAAGGCACAGCCGAGTGCTGAAAGCAAGCATGAAAACTACTCCAAACGTTCCTAAATGACCGCTTCGTAATCTAGAACGACAACGAAACGACGAACGACTGCGAGTGCTACCAGCGTGACGCGGTTTCGTTCCGAGTTCGAGCGACGCCGTAAAATCCAGCGAATGCCGGCCAGCTATGCTAGCGCCGGTCCCGTGTGCGATCGTCGGCCGAGCGAAAGAAGCATGTTGGTGTTCTTGTGCTTTGATCTGTGACTTTCTGTGCTTAAAACGAGTGTAAACAGACTTCGGAGGTTCGGAGGTTTGAGCGTGAGCCCTCGCCTACCGCGGAGGCAATTCAGATCGGTGTCATCTGCATCCAGCGCAGGCCTCTACCATCTAGTTCGTATGAACCAGCACATGCGAGGCACATCGGCTGAAAAAACTCTACGGTAGTTTCCGTCGCAACATAGACACCATATACGACGCCCGAAATATCGCGTAGTTCATACGGACGAGTTTTTATCTGAACTGTGTTTGTTTTCAACATCAATATTCATCATCGCTGAAAGCGAACCTCGCATTAGCCAACACATTTTCGTGATGTGAAAACGTGCGTACTTATATAAGCGTATTCGCGAATTGTATGACGCGGAAACATTCGTTGGCTTCGGTGCTAATCGTTTTCGTGTGTTGCCAAGCTAATAACAAGCGTGCGCTGGTTGGTAGCAGTGAGATGTGACTTCGTGTAGGGTAACAGCGACGCTGACACATTGAGCTGTCAGCGGTCTCATTTCCATTCACGTACATGACAGAAACTCGAGCGTGCGTTGCTGTGGTGATCGAAAAAGAAAGTTGCATGATTAAGTGCTGCTGGTATTGCCTGCTATTTCACTTCTCGCTTCTTCTGCTTCTGTGCCACGCTCAGTAGCACATACGTTGTTTGGAGGCATTCGAACACACACATTCTTAATATATAGTTCATTATGATACTCATAGCTATAGGCATACAATGGCGCTTTTCCGTCGTTTTACAGTTTACTATAACATAACGTGCGTTCTCTTTACAGCTGGACAGATAACTGAAAACCTTGTGAGAAGCATCTGATTTGAAATCAGCTGCACGATGACACGATTGTGAGAAGAGATCCCCACATGTATGCACAGAATGAATGAAGGTGCACTAGTATGGTACTGCACTTTGTATAGAAGAAATGCAAAAAGTACCTCACGTGACTTATGAGACCTTTCAGAGCTGTGCATGTATTTATCTGTGCCTCCAGACTGTAATGATCTGAATATATTCGATGGTTCCGAACATTGAATATTTGTATGTGTTTCCAAGGAGTCCTTCATTTCTGTCCGGTTTTTTAGTATATGCATTAACTTGGATTATATATACGCATTCACTTAAGCATATTCTATTTAGCTCTGTTGGAAAATATGCCAAAACTTCTGTACGGTGCTCTGGTGCAATCCTTTGATCAGTATCTGTCCCATCAAGAATTTTTGGCATGGTTTATTGCATTATAGGGTATTTTGACAATTGATGACATGTGAAACCCACAGTGCTTGGCTGTAATCTCAAAACCAATGTCTGTCTCATCAAGAAGTGTCAGATGCATTTTGTAGATGTTAAAGGATATTTAAACTACCAGCAAAGTGCTGAAGTCTTCAACACAGCACTGATCCGCAATCACCACTCAGCTTAGAAGTCATTTGTAGAGCTCTCTAACACGTTCAAATAAAGTTATCAAACACTGGATTGATCTACTTGGTTTGATTCCTAATACCAGTGTGTCTGGCTTTTTGGAGGCACTTGTATTAAAATAATGTCCTATTTCTCTCATTTATTACAGGGGTGCACTCAAGGGCAGTGATATTTGTTTACCTTGGCACACTTAATGTGATATTACTGTTTAAATTCTTTCATTTTGTATACATGTACGCCACTTTTGCAGTAGCGTCACAGTGAGCAGCCATATTTGAAAATAAATATATATACCATCCGAAAGTGTTCCATGCTGTGCTCGGTTCCGATCTGCTCACTAATATCTGTTGCATCATGATGTGTCAGGTGTGTTTTATTGCATTGGAGAACATTTGGCTGCCTTCCATCAAGGGTTCAGTTCCAGTATTATGACCGATATCTGTGACTTCATGAAGACTTGAGCGTCATTTGTCGTTTTAGAGAATACTTTGACTAAAGACAACATCCAGAAGTCTTCCATACAGGATTCAATTCCAATATTATGACCGATATCTGTGACTTCATGAACAGTTGGGTGTCGTCTGTCATTTTAGAGAAAACTTTGTTAAGACAACGTCCAGAAGTCTTCCACTAAGGATTCAGTTCTAATACTATGACCGATATCTGTGACTTCATGAGCAGTTGGGTGTCGTCTGTCGTTTTAGAGAATACTTTCACTGAAGACAACGTCCAGAAGTCTTGCATTAAGGTTTCAGTTCTAATATTATGACCGATATCTGTGACTTCATGAACAGTTGGGTGTCGTCTGTCCTTTCAGAGAATACTTTGACTGAAGACAACGTCCAGAAGTCTTGCATTAAGGTTTCAGTTCTAATATTATGACCGATATCTGTGACTTCATCAACAGTCGGGTGTCAGTTTAGAGAATACTTTGACTGAAGACAACGTCTAGAAGTCTTGAATTAAGGTTTCAGTTCTAATATTATGACCTATATATGTGACTTCATGAACAGTGTGGTGTCGTTTTAGAGAATACTTTTACTAAAGACAACATACAGAAGTCTTTCATACAGTGTTCAGTTCCAATATTATGACCACTATCTGTGACTTCATGAACAGTAGGGTGTCGTCTGTCATTTTAGAGAATACTTTGACTAAAGACAACGTCCAGCAGTCTTCCATACAGGGTTCAGTTTCAATATTATGACGATATCTGTGACTTAATGAATAGTTGGATGTCGTTTGTCGCATTCGAGAATACCTTGACTGAAGACTGCATTGAGGTTTCAGTTCTAATATTATGACCGATATATGTTACTTCATGAACAGTTGGGTGTCGTTTTAGAGAATACTTTGACTATAGACAACGTCCAGAAGTCTTCCATACAGGGTTCAGTTCCAATATTATGACCACTATCTGTGACTTCATCAACAGTTGGGTGTCGTCTGTCGTTTTAGAGAATACTTTGACTAAAGACAACGTCCAGAAATCTTGCATTAAGGTTTCAGTACTAATATTATGGCTGATATCTGCGACTTCATGAACAGTTGGGTGTCGTCTGTCGTTTTAGAGAATACTTTGACTAAAGACAACGTCCAGAAGTCTTCTATACAGGGTTCAGTTCCAATATTATGACCGCTATCTGTGACTTCAAGAACAGTTGGGTGTCGTCTGTTGTTTTAGAGAATACTTTGACTAAAGACAACGTTCAGCAGTCTTCCATACAGGGTTCAGTTCCAATATTATGACATATGTGACTTCATGAATAGTTGGGTGTCGTTTGTCGTGTTAGAGAATACTTTGACTAAAGACAACGTCCAGAAGTCTTGCATTAGGGTTTCAGTTCTAATATTATGACCGATATCTGTGACCTCATGAACAGTTGGGTGTCATTTGTCATTTTAGAGAATACTTTGACTAAAGACAACGCCCAAAAGTCTTCCATACAGGGGTCAGTTGCAATATTATGACCGATATCTGTCACATCATGAAGTGTCAGGCACAGTTAGTTGCATTAGAGCACATTTCGACTATGGAAAATGCCTGAAGGCATTCTACACAGTATTTGGGTCCTATCTTATGGCCAATATCAGTTGTATAAATAAGAACCAGGTGCTCTTTGTTGCATTAGAGGATATTTCGAACACACACATCAGCCGAAAGCCTGCTACTCTGGCCTCAATTGTAGTCTTATGACTGACTTAAATCTGTCAGATCATGAAGTTGCAGGCGTGATTATTAAGTTGACTGATATAAAATATGTTGTGTATATATACTGAAGGTACCAGCATATGCAAGATATTGTTAGTAATTTTGGTAGTGCGGGTAAAGAAACCCGGTGGTTTGTAAACGTGATCAGGAGGGCAGCCACGCCTCATTCACCGCAGAGAGGAGGGGGGGGGCAGCTCAATGTCAACTCCATATATTAACATAATAGGGAGGGGGTGCTACGTTATCCCTGGGGAGGGGCACTGATACAAGCTTTTGCCCCCCCCCCCTCTCCTTAAGGAGAACCCTGCACACACCTATGATAGACGTACAGTATGCTAGACGCGAATGTTCATTCGCGGGAGGGGCGCACGCACTGATGTTGATTTCTGGTGCATACCGCTGTAGTTACTTTGGGCACTGAAATGTCAATTACTTCTAAAATAGTCTAAACTGTGGTGGTTGAAGCACTATCAAGTTGTTAACGTGTTCTCATATCCTCTAAAACATACATTCCCGCTCCAGTTGAGAACGTGCCGTTCTGTGCTGAACTTGGACAGTTCTAAGCCAAAAGATCAAGCAACATTGTGCATCGACCTTGGACGCGTGGGCGTGAACGCGGTCGACGCGTGCCAGTAGTTGCGCGCCCTTTTCCTCCACAGGCGCGACTAGACGCTTTTGACGCGTAGGCACGTGCATACGCGTGCCAGTGGTTGGCACTTAAGGCGCGTTACTGACACCGATATCAGCGTCGCGTCCGTGGCTTATTCGGTAGAGCGTCGCACTGCGGCCCGCCAAGTCCTCTTTCTTTTAAAGATAGAGAGAAGACTGCGGACGCCGCCGACGGCGGTGGATGGTTTGGGGTCGCTTATAAAGTGTGTTCACACTTAAAACAATTGATAAGTGAAACAATGGTAAGTCTCCGAGACCTGATGGCCTGAGTGCTGCACTATACAAGGAACTCAAAGATGTTTTTTCGCGTATTTTGAAGGAGGTATTTAACGAGGCTTTTAAATGTAAACAACTTCCACCGTCGTTCTTCTCAGCCCACACGGTCTCAATACATAAAAAAGAAGATCCCGCAAAGTTAAGAAGCGTTACTTCATACAGACCATTTACCTTAGGTAATGTTCACTATAAAATATTGAATGAAATAATGGCCAGAATAGCTGGTGTTTTGCGCTTGCAGGACCAAGCGCAAAACACATGAAATCATTCGTCACCCGAATTTCGTTGAGAGACACGCCATGATCAAACACCTTTAACGATCAGAAGGGCCACGCAATAGAATACAAGTGTGGTGGCGAACATTTGGTGCTAACCGAGAGCCATTCGTGGTCGAATTCTAGGCAGGAGCTCGTCGCGACTGGGCTAACGGCAAATTCCACTCGCTGAGCGGGAGCAAGTTTCCTTGCTCCAAAGCTGACAATCCACGTTTCGCTGGTACATTCGGAGCAGGTTCGCATTTTCCACTGGTAGATATATTCGGAGCAATCCACTCTGCGACGGAGCGTTTCCGCGTGCTCCGTCTTGCAGAGAAGGATTTCGCCGGAACTCTGAGAATGCGTTGCCGTTATTTTCGGTACAGTCGGGCAGCTGTGCTGCCCTCAGCGTTTTTTGAGGTGGTCTAGTAAACCTGTGCTCTTGTTTACATTCCTAAAATGGGAAAGCGGTAGTCCTGCTTTCCGCGAGACTGCATGGTCGAAATGCGTGCTTTGCCGTGGCGACACAGTTGTCGTTGAAACGCCGAGAGCAGAAAAGGAAATCGTTTCCGGTGCTTGTTTAGTGACGTATGTGTAAAACAAGTCCGGAGAGACCTCACGCGGGGAATTCACGTGTTCAACTCGCAGATCTCGTTTGGCACACTCCGAGTACTCGCTCCAAGATTTCGGGAGCCACTCCGGATCTACCAGTGGAATTCGCCATAAGAGACTGCAGGGAAGCTCTTCGCATGCCGAAAGTAGGAATAGAATGGGCATAATCTGCGCGAGAAAGAACGGTACTCAGTTCGGGCAGTGGTAGCCGGGCTCGTTCCGATTTCACATCCAAGGCGTTTGGTTTTGGCTGTCACGTGGATGAAAGAAGCTTCGATTTTGGAGCTCAAGTGCGACAGCTGCACGGTCGTCGCTCCGTGCCAGTGACGCATTCGACGATAGCGCCCAGATATTGATCAGAGATCTCTTTCTGCGAATTAGAAATAAAAGGCGTCAACAGCGAGACAGAGATAACCAATTTTTGGCTCCAGAAGCTAGTAACCGAGGCAATATGGACCATATTTTCCGCTGCATAACGCATTGATATGGTGTAGCCCAGGCACTATGGACCTCAGCGTCTCTACGTCAAAATGAAACAGAACAGAAAAACAAAGAAGGAGTTGTCACGGCGACAGTGATGCAGGTTCTCGACGGTTTTTCAAATGGAAATGCGACGAAGCAGCCGCGCACTGGAGCTTTTCATTCGTCACTCATCAACAATGGCGACGACAGAGCAGCGGCAAAGCTGCGGGCACTCGGTGACAGCTGGTGCATGAAGGCGCCTCCTGGAAAACTTTTTTTTTCCTGTTCTGTCCCGCCTCATTGAACCTTTTTTTTTCGACAACCTTTTTCTAACGTCTCAATGACTTTACGCTTGATATTTTTGTGTTATTTTTTTCTGACTTTTAACATTGTGTTCAAACAGTCGCCTCAAGTGCTTTGTAGACAGGGCACTATGTTTTGGGTCACACGAATAGCCGTCTTTCTACAGGCATCGCAGACGTTAACTTGTGTCCGGGGCACATATTTACATGCTCATTCTTGCTGGCTAATTAAAATCACAGACAAATGAGAAAATTGATGAATAATAATGTGTTTTCATGATACATTCTGTGTGCGGTACATTAGCTATGAGATCTACAGTGTCACGCGAGTCAGCTTTAGCTTCACCATGCTAAAGATTCACGTATAATGGGCAATCTCACGGTGGACGGGAGCGGCGTTGGTACTTTCTTTTTTTGGAACTTAAGTTTATGCACATAATTTCCAGCCTAAGCAGTTCACGACTGAAAGACGCCTTATGCTGCAATCCATACGCCTTATGCTGCAATCACCGACTGATAGCGGACTCGTTTTTTAGTTGCATATATATTACGAAAAATTGCGTTTTTGAGAAATTGATGACACTTTTTTACAGTGCCGGCGGTATCTTTTACCATGTTTCGTTTAAGCGGAAGCAGACCCAGTGAGTCGAATTGCCGCAATTTGGTTGACCGCCTTATAAAAATCCTTGCGCGATAAAATAGTAAAACAATGTGCCATGATAAGAGGTCAACATGATTCAATGTAGACAGTAAGGCAAGTTTTAAACCATATATGTATCCAGAAAGGAGGAATGCTAGAATGCATCTATATTTCTCAAATCAAGATATTTAACATCGAGGCAATGCGGATCGTAATAAAAAAAGGAATACTGTGACAGACGAATGGATGCCTCTTTGCATAGATCCATGTCAGAAAATTTCAGCAGCTGCCATGTTTTTCTTAGTAGATTGGACCAAAGTAAATTCATTAGCAAAAAATACTTGTCTTCAGTGCAGCCAGAAGACTCTGGCAGTGATTATTGCTCCTATGCCCCCCCCCCCCCAAAGAAAAAAAAATCATACGCACGCTAGAGTCCTGTGCGCTCTGCTGTCTGCCACGTTCTCCGCCACCATCGGAATCCATAGTGAATGTGCCCTCCCGCGGGAGTAGGGCGCGCGAAGTGATACTTGATGGTTTTGCTGAAGAGCGGCTATTGGGACGGGCGGAGAAAAACACATTGCACGACCGCCATATCGGAGGCCACGGCGGCGCAGAGCTAGCCACAAAATATACGCGAAAAACGATACGAAGCCCGACAAGGTCTTAAACACTCTAAGAAAAAAAAAAGTCATTCTGACTTAGTGGCGTATGCGACTCTCTTCAAAGCGACACGGGAGCTCTGTCTAGAGATACTTTCATTAAAAAGTGGTGGGGCTAAAAAAAGAAGGGATCATATTTTTTTAGGAATAATCATATATTATACGGGGAAGGTCACCAATCCCTGAAGTGAGTAAAACATGCCGTTTTTGTTTTCATAGAGTCTTGATGGCCCCAAGCATTCGGGATAGACTGGATCCTGAGGAATTTGCTCTGCTGCTGCACACCGTCCCACTAAGATAGCCAGCACCTCCACCAATTGAAGTGAGGCGTTTTGGAGCAGCACTTCTTTAATAAGCCGGGTGGTTTGTCACAGCTGGTCGGGGCAGAACGGCCAAAAGCGTGATGGGCAAGAACTTGTGCACAGCGCAGCAACAAAACGATATTTCCCTCTGGCACTTTTCGGGAGACTTGCTTTTGAGATTTATGAAGAATTACCCTTCACGAAAGGTTGCCAAGTGCTTGTTTAGCTTGGAAACAAGGAAGAATACGTTGGATTCCCACTCAACATGTACCTATAGCCGGATACAGCTTGACAAGCCTGCAACATTGACTCCTGCAAAAGATGCACACAAGACTGCTCCAGTGAGCGCACGTTCTAGACTGACGTCATGAGCCGTACCACCAATAGGCTGCCCTTAAGAAATAATGGCCGAGTGCATGAGCGAGACTATCTCCTTCATCGTGAAGGTGATTTGGTACCCCACTTCGTTCATGTCTGTTGCAATACTCAGTACTGCTCAATTTGTACCCGACTATAGACAGAGGCAACTTTTCACTTCTTAAAGTGACACTGAAGGTAAAAGGCAATTTATGTCAGAGTGAAAGCTTAATGTATGACAACATTTAAAACAGGAATATTATCAGCAGCAGATCTTTATTTACCAAGAAACTATGCTGAATTTACCAGACGAAGTGTGCCGCAAGTGAGACATTTGCGAAATCATCCCAATGACGTGAAACTGTCCGACTGCAATAACCAAAGTACCTGCAATAAAAAAAACTTTACACATATCAAGAGGCGTAATGAAAATCTGTTTAAAATATTTAAAAATTGGCTCCGTGTCTGCTTATTTGGCGCCAAACGTCGTCGAAAGGTGATAGTCCTGGGTTCGGAGAGAGTAAACAAAACGTTTATTTGATGTTCTGCCCAAGAAAATCGGTGAATTGTTGTCACAAAACGAGCGCTAACAACGGGCGCGCCGCCAAATTCTTGCGATAACGGGCGGGAGAAACGCCGCGAGGTCAAAAGAAAAAAAAAAGAAAGCAAACGTCCAAGGCTCCCCGGGCGCGCGCTCTCCCCGCAGAAGCGTGGCTTCACGACGAACCTCCTCTCCCCACAACGGCGGCCGAGCAAGCACTCGATTTTTCCAGAACGAAAGGGGCGTGGTCATACCGAGTTGACTCATCAGCCGGAGAGGGCATTCCAACCGTCTCGCCCTCTTCCCAGCTTTCGCTGCGTATCGCGCCGACGAAATGACGAGAAGCGTCTGGAATGTCGCGCGCAAGGTATTTAACCGAGCAGCCGAGATGAGAGATCAGGAGGAGACGGAAGTGAGGAGCGCCAGAGCGCGTAGGGATTCCGCCGTGTAGGCGGCGAAGTTTTGGTCCGTAGGGACGGCTCGAGCTACAGGCAAGAGCGTGGGTTTACCGCTATCGAGCGAAGACGCGGGCAACAGCTGCGTGTGTGAAGCCGACGGATTTCCGGCGAAGAAGTTTGAAGCTTGGAGAGTGGCCTATTGAAGACGGGAGTTTTCCTGGAAGAGAAACTCCGGCGAGGTTTCCTGGAAGAGAAACTTCAGAGGGCAGCGGAACGACAACAACGCTGGACTTTGAGTGAGTGATTCTCGGGAGAGTATCATCCAGACTTTTGTTCCAAGAACTTTGGACTGGATAGGTTTTCTATCTCTTTAGTCTTTAAGTGTCTTGGTTGTTCAATGCATGCGACTGCATTGTAGTGCGTATTGTTGTCCGTGTCCGTTGTTTCAAGTGTGGCTGATTGTGTTGTGTAGTACGTTGATTGATTGGTTTGACTGGTGACATATTGTATGCAACTATTGTGGAGTGTGCATTTTTGTGTATTGTTTTTCGATCTGCCATTATTGAGAATATAATTTGTTTGTCTATCAACTCTCGGCTCTGACTTGTTCTTTGGGCCACAGCCGGCGTCCGCTGGCGCACCAAAAAGGACCACTTCTAAATTGTCCACGCTTTCGTGGTGCGGTTCGGGGGGCCGATACTTCGGCTCTTGGAATTAGCCCGGCGATCGCCTCCCTAATAAACGGGACATGTGTGACAATTAATCTGGCGTCCGCGACAGGACCTTTTGGTGCACAGTGTGTCCAAAGTAGTGAGAAAGAGCCTCGAGTTGTTGATAGTGCTATCGGAACGATTTTGTGCGTTGTTCAGTGTTCTCGTTAACGAGTGCAGGGGAGTGTTCCGATAGACCGATTTAGGCAGATACTTTTTGCACGCGGCAAGGTTTTATTTGAGAGTTGCGAGATACCATGGATCTCGAAAAGTTAGTTGCTCTGGGTGAGAAGATGGGTCTTTCTGGCGCCGAACTACGGAAGTGGGTCACCCAGAGGGAAAAAGAAGAAAAAGAGAGGGTCAAGGAAGAAAAAGCAGCTGAGTTGGAGAGAGAGAGGTTGGCAGCTGAGAGAGCGAAGGAAGAAAGAGAGCAGCAATTGAAGTTGGAGCTGGAGAGAGAGAAGTTGGCAGCCGAAAGGGCGAGAGAAAAAAGAGAAGCGAGGGAGCGACAGCTGAAGGAAGAAAGAGAAGCGAGGGAGTGACAGTTGAAAGAAGAAAGAGAAGCGGAGATGGCTGAAAGGGAACGGCAGCGGCAGTACGAGATGGAACTCGAGCGGCTCCGTTTGCAACAGCGAAGTGAAACTCCCGTCCAAGCTAGAGTTGAAAGCAGCGAACGGGAAGAGCACGGCTTCCGCTTGAACCCAAGCAAGCTGCTCGTAGCGTTTGATGAAAGGAAGGACGACTTAGACGCGTACCTCCACCGATTTGAGACGATTGCGAAGAGCCAGAATTGGCCGGAACATCAATGGGCAACTGCTTTGAGTACTTGCTTGAGTGGTGAAGCGCTCAGTGTGTACGGTAGGCTGACGCCGACCGATGCAGCCAACTATGCAAAGGTGAAAGCTGCTTTGTTGAAGCGATTTAGATTCACTGTGGAAGGATTCCGGGACAGATTTAGGACAGGAAAGCCAGCTGATGGTGAGACGGCTACGCAGTATGCCGCCCGACTTTGCCATTATTTCGACAGATGGATTGAACTTTCAGGGACAGCGCAGGAGTACGAGGAGCTTAGAGAGCTGCTAATTAGAGAACAATTTCTTACTAGTTGCCACCCAAGCCTGTCACTGTACTTAAAAGAGAGGAAGGCTGACTCACTTGAAGACATGCTTGAATTGGCTGATCAATTCTTGGAAGCGCAAGGTGGCACTAATTTGGCCAAGGTAAAGAAGGAGTGTCCCGATGATTCGAAGAAATTGGCTCCCGAAGAAAAGAAGCGTGCACCAGAGAGCATTCCGCGATGTTTTCTGTGCAACCGAGTGGGTCATCGTGCGAAAAACTGTCGAACGATCTTTACGAGCCCTACGGCAGTAAAATGTTTCAAGTGTGGTCAGACTGGGCACAAAGCAGACGCTTGTCGGAACGGAGTGAGTCAAACTCACCAGGTATCCTGTGTGCAAGCGGCACCGAAATCCGGTGATAATGCCGTCACCGATGGATTCGTAGAGTTGAAAAATGGGGAGAAAATTCCTATTGTGGGTGCCGTAATGTCAAAACAGCCAACCGGTGTCACGAAGGGAATGCCAGCGCTGCCTGGAAAGGTTGCGGGCAAGAAGATTACGGTTCTAAGAGACACCGGTAGCTCCACGGTTATCGTGCGGAGAAATTTGGTACGGGGAAGTGAGTTAACAGGCAAAACGAAACCGGTTTGCCTAATTGACCGTACGGTTCGGATGCTTCCCGAAGCAGAAATTGAGGTTGAAACCCCGTACTTCAGCGGGAAGGTTACTGCTTTATGCATGACGACCCCCCTGTATGACCTTGTCATCGGAAACATCGACGGGGCGTCGAGGGCCAAGTGATCCAGAATGTTTGGGAGAAGACCCGAAGATAGAGCCCTCGCCAACACAGCGGCCGCGAGATACAGTGAAGGAGCATCCCGTGACGGATCTCACTAGAGCCCAAGGTGAAGCTGCGGCGCAAGAGACAGCGGATGAGTAGATGATCGTGTTGAATGAGTTCACGGGCCGAGCAACTGGACTTACGTCGGCACGACCTCAACCGACCGACAGTGTAAAGGAGACGGAGTTGGCCAGCCGGGCAAAATGTAGAGGTATGATCAAGCGGGTAAATAAACAGACAGGACCCGTCGAATGTAATGACGCGTTAACGGTGTCGGAAGAGACAACGATGGCTGAGACGACGCCTCAGATATCGTCGTTGGAAAGGGCTGGCCGAAAAAGAACGAGGAAAAACAAGAAGAAAGCGAGCGAGCACCGCAAGAAAGGGCGCAAGCGCCGCTCAAAGTACACAGGATAAGTGCTGAGGTCAAAGCAGAATGTGTTTGGCAGTGTTGAGTGCCATATGTTGTGTTAATGTTGTGGTATCCTGTGTCACAAGTGTCGAAGTGTTGTGCTGTGATGTGATATATAGTATTGTACCATTGTTGTAATGAGAGATCTTTGTACATTTGTATTATTGGGAATGTGGGGTGGAGTGTTGTACTCATGTGCTTGTGGTTGTGTTTTCACGTGTTGTGTAATTAAATTACAATGTCCAATCGTATTGAGTGATATATTGTGAATGTGAAGTGTCATGAGCGACGGATTGTGTTACAGTCTGTGAGAATGTGTGGTGACTGTTCGCGCTCGTTTGTGTGGTTTTGAATATTATGAGATAGTATTCTTAAAGTGGGGGGCAGTGTCACAAAACGAGCGCTAAAAACGGGCGCGCCGCCAAATTCTTGCGATAACGGGCGGGAGAAACGCCGCGAGGTCAAAAGAAAAAAAAAGAAAGCAAACGTCCAAGGCTCTCCGGGCGCGCGCTCTCCCCGCAGAAGCGTGGCTTCACGACGAACCTCCTCACCCCACAACGGCGGCCGAGCAAGCACTCGATTTTTCCAGAACGAAAGGGGCGTGGTCATACCGAGTTGACTCATCAGCCGGAGAGGGCATTCCAACCGTCTCGCCCTCTTCCCAGCTTTCGCTGCGTATCGCGCCGACGAAATGACGAGAAGCGTCTGGAATGTCGCGCGCAAGGTATTTAACCGAGCAGCCGAGATGAGAGATCAGGAGGAGACGGAAGTGAGCGCCAGAGCGCGTAGGGATTCCGCCGTGTAGTCGGCGAAGTTTTGGTCCGTAGGGATGGCTCGAGCTACAGGCAAGAGCGTGGGTTTACCGCTATCGAGCGAAGACGCGGGCAACAGCTGCGTGTGTGAAGCCGACGGATTTCCGGCGAAGAAGTTTGAAGCTTGGAGAGTGGCCTATTGAAGACGGGAGTTTTCCTGGAAGAGAAACTCCGGCGAGGTTTCCTGGAAGAGAAACTTCAGAGGGCAGCGGAACGACAACAACGCTGGACTTTGAGTGAGTGATTCTCGGGAGAGTATCATCCAGACTTTTGTTCCAAGAACTTTGGACTGGATAGGTTTTCTATCTCTTTAGTCTTTAAGGGTCTTGGTTGTTCAATGCATGCGACTGCATTGTAGTGCGTATTGTTGTCCGTGTCCGTTGTTTCAAGTGTGGCTGATTGTGTTGTGTAGTACGTTGATTGATTGGTTTGACTGGTGACATATTGTATGCAACTATTGTGGAGTGTGCATTTTTGTGTATTGTTTTTCGATCTGCCATTATTGAGAATATAATTTGTTTGTTTATCAACTCTCGGCTCTGACTTGTTCTTTGGGCCACAGCCGGCGTCCGCTGGCGCACCAAAAAGGACCACTTCTAAATTGTCCACGCTTTCGTGGTGCGGTTCGGGGGGCCGATACTTCGGCTCTTGGAATTAGCCCGGCGATCGCCTCCCTAATAAACGGGACTGGTGTGACAATTGTATTCTGGAAGCGCTGCCTTAAAGATTCTCGATCCGTGCAGCGAAGGCGAACGAGTGCATCGAGGCACGTTAAACACGAGCGTCATCTGGCAGTTATCTTCGAAAACAAAGAAAGGCGTTCGCGCCTGCAGAGAAACACGCCTTTTTCAGCACCTTCTTTCATTTTGAACGATAGTGAAACACTTAGGAGTGCAATCGTCCTATCACAGTGTGGTATCGACCCATGTGATGAGCGTCGCTGTTTATTATTTGCGTGAAAGCACTTACTGCTTTTTGATCAGTGAAAACGTCTTGTGAAGTTGCAACATCCAGATCTGTTTCGTTGGTCTCCGCTTTTCGCTTCCTTGATGTTTGACGTAGAGTCGAAGCTCGCGAAGCAGGATCTTTACGAGGTTTCTATGCACTTGAAATCAAGTAGGAAGGATAGTCCTCGGAAAGAGTAGATGCGGAGTCAGGAAGAAGCTTTCCGATGCAGAATGCAGGCACACAGTCTTCATCGTGCAAGTGTCTGCCGCATACGACTGTCGATGCTGACTAGTAGTTGATGATGAGGTTGTATTTCGCAATAATCTTTTGTCACCTGGCGCACAGGTCAGTATTGTTTCGGAATCGGTGAGAAGAAACAACGGGTGTTTTCCCCGAATGGGAATTGCAATACGGAATTACAGAGATCGAGTGGCCGTGACGGAACACAGCAGTACCCCTTCACACAGCTAATATATATCCATGTGCTTGATGAGCGTACTTAAGATTGTGCGACTGCTTTCTCGACTCGAGAAATCACTGTAGACTTAACAATGACAAAGCACCGCCTTAAATGCAGCCGTGGTGGGTAAATATCACAATAAAGCAAGCCACAATGACAACAACCTGTTTGTAGCACTAAGCCACAAGAGAATTCATACAGATTTTTTTCAAAAAAAAAGCTGGAATACTTGCCTGAAAGTTGTAATGTTGTCAGTTTCTATATCTAAACTTGTTTTTCCATGAACTAGAAGGATAGCGCAGAACCGATTTGCACAAGGTTTTTAATTCCGGGGCAAGCAGCTTGTGAGCGTAAGCCGCTGCGTACTTGGTTCGCATTCCTCATGTGGCTTGGACTACAAAAGAATGCAAGAAGGTTTGGGGTCCTTGGAATCAATGTTTCCAGGCGGTGTTAACACCTTTACAATGCACACAACCACTTTTTGAGCAGCTGCCCGAAGAAGTAATTAAGCAACAGGGGTCCTCTCTCTCTCTTTTCACTTTCTTTCTCCTTATGCGCAGTTTTTTAGCCATTAGCCATACAACACACATACGTGTTTCAAAGATTTGTCAAGCTGCAGACCACAGCTTTTAGCCCTGAAAAAACACTTCAAATGTATTCAGAAAATAAATAAAAAAGAAAATAGCTATCAAAGGGAAGGCGTGCTCGTCATTCTGTGAGCGACCTCTCTTAATTGCTACAGCGTTGTCCAACGAGACCAAGGGCCGAAGGTATTTCGTGCTCTCTGGGCGCGTATGTCCGAGTTTTGGCAATATGTATTCACGAACCAGTTCTCCATAATTGTGATTTGTGAACCGAACCTGTCAGCTCACATGATACTGTCTGGATATGAGTGCCTAATGTTTTCTACCCACAAAAAGCGCAGCAAGGTCGTTGTGTTCATACGGCACGACTTAACCTATGTTCATCACCCTGTAGCCCCTGACGAAGAAAACCAGTACGTTTGCCTAACCGTAAAAAACAAGACCACACTCACCACCATCGGAGCCTACTTACCTCCATAAAGTTGTCTAGACCGTGAGCGCTTGCGCGGAATTTCGAATGCAACTCTCCAGCCATGGGTGATAACTGGTGACTTCAATGCCCACCAGTACTTATGGGGAAGCTCCAGGGTCAAAACTAGAGGTAGACAGTTACTGTCTTTCGCTTCTGAATGTGAACTTATCCTCGTGAATGACGGCAGCCCTACTTATCTGCGCGAATCGGCCTATAGCAGTTGCCTGGACCTCACTTTCGTCTCACGCTCGTTCGCCAGCAGAGTGCACTGGTTTTCGAATTTGGAAACAAGAGGTAGTGACTACAACCCAGCATACCTGAAGATTGACGGCTTTCCAAGTCTCAAGTCCTCCAGAGCCATCCAGTGCACCGATTGGCAAAAATACAACTTAATCATGGAAGACTATGTTGGCGCCTCACTCTTCAACCTAGAGGACGCAATAAAGACTGCCCTACAGTCAACCACGCGTTCGCTTTCGGTGAACTCATCTCGCGCTGATATGGATATTGATCTCGAGAAACTCCGAGCGATTCGTCGTCATGCAGAACGACGTTATAGACGCACGAAGTCACTTGATGTGAGAGTGGCCAGACGCACACAAAAGATAATACAGCGTCACATGGACAAGTTGGACAAGCAACGATGGGTATCTTTTTGCGAGTCTGGATTCCCAGAAAGGCTGTGTCACTAATCTGGAGAACTCTCTGGGGTCTTCGTACAACCATTACTCAGCGCTACCCATTAAAATCTTTGGCACTTCACTTACGCTGGGAAGAGATTCATGTCGCAGATTCTTTCTGTCGAAGGATTGCCTGCGGGGAAAATTCAACTGGGACGAAGACGCCCGACTTTTCTATATCCTCACGTGATCCCCGAATGGAATTTCATTTTCAATGAACGAACTAAAGGATGCGCTAGCTTTGTGTAGACGTTCTTAACCGCCAGGACCAGACGGGATCACTTACCGCGCTCTGTGTCACCTAGGAGATCAAGCTCGGCAGGCAATCTTGCAGCTGTACAACGACTCCTGGCAAACTGGCATGGTTCCACAGGAATGGAAGTCAAGTCGCCTGATTCCACTTCTCAAATCCGGCAAGTCACCCTTGGACATTTCCTCTTACCGCCCGATTGCCCTCGCCAGCTGTGTGGAAAAAGTTATGGAAAGGATGATTTTAACGCGTCTGGAATGGTACTTAGAGTTCTACGAAATATATACAGATGCCATGTCCGGGTTCCGACAAGGCCGCTCGTCAATTGACAATGTAGTTGACTTGGTGACATATGTAGAACACCAGAAGGCCTGGAAACGGTTATCTGCTGCTCTGTTTCTTGACGATAAAGGGGCATATGACAATGTCACCCACGAAGCCATTCTCAGCGCACTAGAAGGAGTGGGACCCGATGGCAGGATATATACGTGGGTTCAGAGCTACATACAGAATAGATCATTTCATATGCAGACAGAGAATGGCCCGACACCCGAGTATTACTGCAGCCGAGGAGTCCCGCAAGGCGGAGTGCTAAGCCCAACGCTGTTCAACCTAACACTCATTGGACTAGTTGGCAAGCAACCGAGCAGTGTACGACTTTCCATTTATGCTGATGACATCTGTGTGTGGACATCAGGTGTGACTCGACTTCAACTTCGCGCTAGACTTCAGAAGGCAGCATCAGTGACATCGCACCACCTACGCAAACAAGAACTCGAAATCGCAAGTGGGAAGTGTGCAGTCGTGGCTTTCACCAGAAAACCAATGTCCGCTTACGGCATATCAATTAACGGGCAGTTGGTGTCATGCAGCCGGAGTCACAGGTTCTTGGGAGTCGCAATCGACCGAAACCTGTCTTGGACACCCCATGTAAACTACGTGAAAAAGCGGCTGACCCCCATTTGTCACTTATTCAGGTTTATTGCTGGGAAAAGTTGAGGAATGTCTGTCGAGTCTATGTTACAGCTGTACAAAGTATTATTTACTGGATTCCTGCGGTATAGCCTACCTGTTATATCTAACACGTGCAAAACGAACCTGCGCACAATCCAAACTATTCAAGCCCAAGCGCTTAGGATATGCTTGGGTTTACCCCACTGCGCATGGACAGCTGAAACAATTGCCATTGCACAGGACTACTCGATCATGACGCACATCACCATTGAAACGATGCGTACGTACGCAACATGATAGAAATCCTTCCCACCCCTTGGCGACCCTCGCTGCTGAGAGGCCCCGCACGAAATTTAGTGCAATTGTCTGTGCTCATCGTGCGTCTTCTACGTCAGGTTTTACGCCTGCTGAGAAACTGGTGTATTCTCCCTAGTGCCTGACACTTCCACAAGTAAGTGTTTCAATTCCAGGAATAAAGATAAAATCAAATTTGCCTTCATTAGCCCTAAAACAATTGAGCTTGAACCTTCTGCACAAAATGTACAATAACCACGTGCACATATACACCGATGGTTCAACCACAGCGTCTGATTCTGGTGGTGCGGTGGTGATTCCAGCTAGAGGAATCACTCTGGGAATCAAGATGTCAAACGTCACTACGTCTACGGCGGCAGAACTTGCGGCTTTGCGTGGCGCCCTAGAGTACATCAAATCCCAAATACCGAGTAAATGGGCTGTGTTTTCCGACCCGAAACCGACCCTACAGAGCATGCAGTCAGTCCTTCGACGAGGTTGCCATGAACAAATAATTTACGAAGTTGTCAAGCCTCTTCACCCCGTCACAGAAACCGGCCACGAGGTCAAGTTTCAGTGGCTTACTGGCCATTGTGGGATCAGTGGCAATGATTCCGCAGACAACGCGGCTCGCACATCGCACCAAGAAGAGCACATACTTCCGATTCCTCTGTCCAGGAATGACGCTGCAAAGCACTTAGTCACCTGGCACGTAGTCTGTGTCTGCAGGAGTGGAACACCTCAAGCATAAGAGATACAAGACTATACCAAATAAACTCTGGACTGAAACTTCGACCTCCATCCGGACTTCGTTGACGTGAAGCTTCACTTCCTTGTCGCTTTTGGTTGGGGGTTGCTTTCACAAAAGCACATAGAACCCTCATCGGATTGACCGACAATGCGGAATGCGACGTCTGCTGCACCAAAGAAGACATCGACCATCTCATATGCCATTGCCCTCGATTTGCCTCTGAAAGACAGAAGCTTTCGGACGCATTGCGACAATTGGACGATCGGCCACTCTCTGTGCAAATGCTACTGGAACACCGTCATCGCCTTTGGTCAGCTCAAAAAGCAGTCAAAACTGTCTTGTGCATTTTGAGGACTACAGGCCTACGTGACCACATTTAACTTTTGTGTAGTGCCACCGCTGCATACGCGCCAGCCGGATTACTGACAATCCTTGTTTTCTTTTTCTTTCTTTCTCTTTCCTCTCTCTCTCTCTCATCTTTATGCCCCCATCCCATTCCCCCAGCGTAGGGTAGCAAACTCGGCAAGTGCCTGGTTAACCTCCCTGCCTTCCCTATTGTTGTTCATCCCCCCCCATCTGCCTGCAGAACAGGTGCAGCTTTGTTTATCGTTGTCTCTGATAATTGCCAGTGCTTAAGTTAGGCTCTTAATTTAGGCTTCTTATTACCCCATTTTCCGCATTTTTACTGAGTTTCAGCTTGTATTATTCACGAGCACATACAAACCTACATTAAGCGGAAAGTCCTCTAGTAAGATTAGTTTTTGTAAGCAGACGATGCTCCCTCTATCCCTGATTTATCTATTAATCCCCTTCCCTCTATCCGTCGAGAATCCCCATTCGACGGTTTCACATTGAAAGACTGCTTTGTGCTGCGTGCGCGGCTCAGAATATGCAAGGTCAGAATCGCTGCGCCCCTACTGCCGACGGGTGGCGAAACGTACTCAGAAACTCCCCCATTGTATTCGCGACGGGTGAGAAGGCTGTAAGGAAAGAAGCGCGCGCAGGTGCAGTCTAGCCCGGCTGTGGAGGTTTAAAAGTTCAGCTTATGGCTGGATAGGTGCTGCCATCAAGCATGATCCAGTTGAACGAAGCAGGCAGGGCAATGACCTCCACTATTGCAGAAAATTGTTCAGTGGCTGGTGTTGCTACTGCGGCTCTCGTACGTTTTTTCTTGGGCTACTGGTGTCGGCGGTCTCGTAGTAAATGCGGGCAAAGTTACGCACGGTAACAGTGACATCAGAAGGATCGCTTTCAGTCACGTGTGATTTCAAGCGTACTAGCGCAACGCGGACCATGAAAACGTGGGTCTTTTTTTTTCAAAATAAGCACCATTTCTTGGCAGAAAACTAGCACTACCGGGTTTCTGGACCGCTGGTTCAAGAATCAACGTCGACCTATTATTTGCCTTTAGTGTCTCTTTGAAGCTATCTCTATTCTGCTTTCGCCTTACACTATGCCATTCATACCAGCAGCAACGGTATTCATTTGAACCGCTCGTTGACTATATAAGCGCACGCTGTTACTCAAGCTGTAGAAGTAGGTTAGTAGCAAGTCAGTAATAATAATAATAATAATAATAATAATAATAATAATAATAATAATAATAATAATAATAATAATAATAATAATAATAATAATAATAATAATAATAATAATAATAATAATAATAATAATAATAATAATACTTTATTGTACACATCCATCAGAAGTACAAAGAAACAGGCCGGTCTAAGTCCCAAGGACTTGTACAACTAGGTCCGAAATAGCCGGTTACAGCGATGTGGATGCAAGGAAAACAAAAACTATTGTTGCTTCTTTGCCAACGAACAGACTAAAGACTGACACCATTGCTTTTTTACAGGCAGTAAATAAAAAAGTAGAACAAAGGTACAATAAAACACTTTTTTTTTCTCTCAGGGGTCGACGCGTTATATATAGAACTTTAAAGTCATCATACCAATTGTATCTCAGCACAACTGTTTTATTAAACAAATCCTGGAATACACAAAAGCCCAAATACCGAGAAATAGCACTGGCATCTACCTCACTACCGTAAGCCGCACTTTTTAAAATACTTCGAAGTAAACTATCAATGCGTGTTTTCGAGTGTTCTGAGCAAAACGCGAAAAACTGTAATCCCTTACCTCACCACACTATATGCTAGCGAATGAACTATAATTTTTTTTCACTGGTAAAGGCACCAAGCATTTTATATTGAAAAGCAGACATGCCAAACTTCCCAGTTTGGAACAAATAAATGCCATGTGATGTTGCCAAGACATACCACTATGAAAAATAATGCCTGGATATGTGAATGTTTCAACATTTTTCACTGCAAAACATATGCATGAGTTGCACTGCTCGGTGTGAAGAAAAATTGGTATATCCATTTTTGTGTATTAGAGGGCTTCGAAAGCAGATAAGTTTTGTTTTCTTTTTGTTTACACTTATTATTATTAATATTATTATTAGTAGTAGTAGTAGTATTATTAATATGTCACTTTGCATTGTAGATTACTTGCGTGCCTGAAGTATAATGCAGCGATTATGATACGAACATGTGGATTTTACCAAAGCGGTGAAGTAGCAGATAATTACTTCCTAATGTGTATTGTCTAGACTGATGAATTCTACTACAGGGTAAAGCACGCGTCAGTAGTCGTCAGTGATCGGCTGATGCGGCATCGGGCGAATCTAATCGAGTTAATTACCGGCGGCCACCGATTGCGGAAAGCTCAGGACTAATGAATAGCCGCGCAGATCCACACTGCTCATTTGCTCCAGACCCATTTTCTCCGGTTTGCGAAGGACCAATCTAAGTCAAGGCACACGTTTATTTCGGAAGGTATCTGTATTTATTGTTAGGTCAACTATTACTGTATTAACAAAGTTTATTGGCATGTTACAAAATACCTTTTCACGGGTTGACAAACACAGCACATATCAAATGTGCGCTCATTGACTGTAGCTGAATACGGCGCAAATTACAGCCCACAGAAAACTAAAATGGAGATGGTAGGCGCACCGACGTATCTAGACGTGCCTGTGCAGGCACTACGTTTTTCATGAAGCTTTGGAAAAATTCCAGTGTGAATTGTGAAAGGCAATTTTAAATATAAGCGCTACTTACACTTTAATTGAAACGTAATCTCACTCTACTTTATTGCGATGCAATAAAAGCTTTGGTGAGTCATAATGACGATTGATGCTGGCTATTTTTTATGTGTTGGACCTCAAAGTGAGGACACGTCACGCAGACTTGAGACAATTGGGAAATATGATCGTTCAACTGATGTGGAATTCGTAGACAAACGCTTCCCTTCCACTACCGTTGAATGATTATTGATCAAACTACGGCTGTATTGTCGACACATTAGGGCGGCGACAATATTATCACTCAGTAAGATGATTTGTTGAACGCTTGACGATACATATGACAAATTTTTTCACCCAATCGGAGGGATTCGTGACGTAACTACATATATTGGTAAAATACATCAGTCACACTAATTGAATTGAGGCAGTTCATACGCAGCTGTGTTAGTAATATATGAATATTGAACAAGGATTCAGTTCTCAGCACACTTCACACTTGCAATACAATTTGTCAAAGAAAGCGTATTAAAGATGAGCCGACGGGGAAGGAAGCAACTCCGGAAGGTATTTCGAGAAATATCCACCGGTTCGCCGGTGCCCATCTCTAGAAACAACATTGTTTGATAAGACCAACATAATGTTTAGGAGAAGTGGGAAAGGCTAAAACATTAATTAAACTTGTCACATATAAGAACACCAATGTTCTGGTATATTGCACTACGCTAATAAAACAGTTGGAGTCAGCGATGATTCTTTAGCCATTCAGTTTTAGCAGTTGCTAAAACCCGGGCGCAGCACGTTTCATTTCACACGCCACAAGTAAAAAGATTGTCAACAAACCGCACTTCTTGCCCTCATACCCCGGGCAAATAAACCTTCATTCCTTGCTCCTGGATCTGATGGATTGATATGGGGGGTTTAACGTCCCAAAACCCCCATATGATTATGAGAGACGCCGCAGTAGAGGGCTCCGGAAATTTCGATCACCTAGGGTTCTTTAACGTGCACCCAAGCTGAACACACGGGCCTACAACATTTCCTCCTCCATCGGAAATGCAGCCGCCGCAGCCGGGATTCGATCTCGCGACCTACGCGTTGCTCCTGGATCTCTCGTACAGAATTGACCATGGTGCGAAAAAATAACAGTACAAATATAGAGCGCCAATCGTTAACCCCGATCACCCAGGTACTAATGCCACCTTCCCAGCGCTCATCAAAGACACCGCAGGAAATTGGCCCTCGTCAATGATGGAGCGGCATCAAATCTGCGATGGGCAGTTTCATCATAACGCAGGTTCACGACTATAGACGTGCGCAAATCGGGGGCTAAAGAATTGCGCTGCAAAATTTTACGGACGGTGTGTCGGCCGCGCACGGACTAGAGAACTTCTGCTTTTATGACGTGCATTCTTAGATACGTGACCTTTCCAGAAACCCTCTTTTTTTCTACCTCGTCATCTTCTCGTCTGCTCGCCTTAAGAAGACATCCAAGATATAGAGAAAATACCCGCTACCCGCCCAAAGAAAATAAATGTATCGTGATGGTCTAGCCAGGAACAGGGTCTTTTGTTCTTAGAGAAATGCCTAATAAACCCTGCCCACTTCGAAAGCCCCACGACACCGATTATATGTGGTCTTTCTGTGAGATCACTGTCAAAGATCTAATGCCGATTCTTGGTATAATACTGTTCTGATTATTTGGACAAATTGAATGCTGTTTAACACGTCGATCACCAGAATAGGCTCTGTCTTCAAAATCAGGACTTCACGGCAGGTGTGATGCTAAGAAAGATTTGTACAGTCAAGTGATTGCACGGCACGACGTTGCCCCGTTCCTGATTCATCTTTGTGCGCTTGTGGGCACATATGATTCTAAAATTATCGCCAAATTTTGACCACCTAATGCATTTGCTGTCTTCTTGCGTTGCTGCTGTCACCGCAAAAGTGCAACATTTTGTGGCTACAGCAGAAATAGTATGCACATGGAAAGCCACCGGTTCCCCGACAGAGCGCGCATGCTCTGTCGGAGAACAAAAAAAGAACATACGTTGTATTTTCTCGCGCCAGCAGGGTTTTTGTCCGCAAATGCTCATGCCCTTGCAGTCATTCAAGCACCCAATTTCTCGTTGATCTGCCGCTCAACTCAGTTTAGTTATATACACTCAATACAGTCCATTAGAGTCAGACAAAGCGGAGGCTGGCTGTTGTGTTGTGTCGAAGGTGGTCTAATAATTCTTGAGTATATAATCATTTTCTCAGCAGTCACTCACTTTCAATAGGTATCAAAGAGAATATGAAACGCTCATTCCTACGAACTGGTCTTGAACACTAAAAATTGTGTGCTCAATGACATTTTATTTAGCATAAATCATTAGGGCAGTATCGCAAACTCCACTGCAGTCCGGACAAGGATGGCTGAAATAGCGGAGCAAGTGGGGATTGGGTTGACCTTCTAGGAACAACAGGAGGTCCATAATTTACAGCGACCCGAGATCGGCGGTCAGAGAATTCGCCAAGGGCACAAATTGGAAGAAGCTGTGCGTATCCTTCAAGACAAGGAGATCGAGCCACACACAGTCGTTTGGCTGCCAGCTCACATGAGATGCATTGAGGGAGCCCCACCTAATCTCAACGAGTCAGCCATCATAGCTGCGTGAGGACTAGTAAACCGCGTGGTAAGGGGGGGGGGCGGCGCTGAAGTTCTGGAAAATTGAGACCCTTATATTTCGTACAACAAATTGATAAGGCATTTTTACCTGGTGTGGAGGCGATACCCACCACCACACAGAAAACTTAAAAGACCTCTGGGTTCGACAATTAGGCTTCCTCAAGTTGAGGCTTACGGTAACACTGCTGTCGCACAAGATTTATCCATAAATACAGACAAATAACGAATACATGTTGCTTTTGCAGTTATACAGCTAATTTAGAACAGATGCTCTGGCAGTGCCCCGCCTAACGCTGTGGTGAAGCCATCACGCTGTCAAAGGAGGAAAGTGCTATTACAAGCTCCGTACTCGAACTACAGTTATGGGAAGTCCAACGGGCCCATGGCGCAGCAAATACACTTGGTCTTTCTGTTCCGAAGTGGGAGTGGCCAATAACGTTCAGAAGCATATTACAAAGACTAATAAAGTTCCTTCATATATTTGAGACGATGAACTTTACCAAAAGTATGCAACGGAAATGCATATAGGACTCAATCCTCTAGTCATAACATTGTACTCGAAGGTATTCCGTATTGTGCGATTTATGGACTCTGATTCTAGTAACTTCATGCCTGAGAACAGTTTATAAATGTCTTTTTTTACGGTGGGTACTTGCTGAAATAAATTACGAATACTACAAAATCGAGAAGCATTAGGAACTCGAGTTACGTATTTCGATAGCAACCGACATTGGTGAATTCGAGATTAAAAAAAGAAAAAGAAGGCGTTGCAAAACTTCTGACACTGCACATACTCGCCGTACTCCACAAATATATGGGCTTTGATTATCATTTTTTGTATGATGTGCATGCCTTTTTCTGTAGCGAGCAAACTCCAAGTCGGCCGCAGTATTGAGATCTTTCCGGAAGTTCCAACTGAGAGTCCTGGGGCAGCAACAGAAAGCACTTTTGTGCCCAAAGAGGTAGGATAGAAAAAGCAACCAGCCCAAATAAAACGGCGACGGAGGAAAAGTGCTTCTATTTACACCAGTGCAGAAGCACGAAATTTAATCTCTTTACGGAAAACCTGAAGAGTGGTGCAACCACCGCGCGGTGGCACGACGATACGTTTAGTCCACGTAGTTCGTAATTTTTGTGCATTTCGTGGCCACCAGCAAAAAAGGCTTCGCGACCCTTTATTTCTGCTGCCACGCTTGAAACTTTCAATTGAGGAAAAAAAAGAATTTGGGTGGTCTCTTGAAGGGGGCTAGTTTTTTATATGGAACTAGTTGAATACTTTACCTTTCTTCGGGTGTTTGTTTGTGAGCAAAAGAACAACACAAAGGAAAACACAGTGTAAAATAGACGGCAGGTTTGTTACTTCGACTACCGACACGTGACTTCAGTTTTTTCCGAAGATGATATTTCTTGGGCATAAGAAAAGATGGCCTACGCTAGAGTGACTCATTTCTTGCTTTGTGTTAACTCGAAACCATTATTAAATTTTTAACAGATTCATTTGGTGCACGTTGAATCGTGACAAAAGCAGTCGTAGTTACCTTGCTGTTAAATCATGGCGAAAATAAGGCGTATACAATTTATTTACATCTTACTCCGGTCATACAGTGCATTCAGCATGCCTTCATGCAGAAGTATTCGATATTCTGATAGGAGACTGTTATCAATGCCAAACTCATCTAGTTTGAATCAGAAGCCTGTTTGCTATTACTTATAAACGTTTTAGTGTGAAGGAGCTCAGGGATTGGGCAAGAGCTCACAAGTGAAATTTTAATCTAATTTATCGGATTACCGGAATGATATTTCCCTAAACGGTATATTACAGCAAGCTGTAGGTCACAGTTGAAGTGTGCCTTTAAACACATAGGCTGCTAAGTAGATTAAGCAACTACATTAACATTGACGAGGTAATGAGTCACAAGTGTTCATTCGCGGACTACCCAACTAATAAAGGAACATCTTGCCCACACGCTTCCTGCAGTTTTTAGGATGCTTCGCCCTAATACTAGCATACGTGCGGCAGAACACGCTTTACTAACTAAAAAAATTGACCATCAAGTTAAATAACCATTTCTTTTGGGTTTCTTGTTTCTCATAATGAGAGTTTATTAAGGCAGTTTCCTTCAAAGTTATTGAAAACAAAAAGACATTAGAATTTTTAAAATTATTCTTTGCCTTCACACTATGAAATCATGTAAATTCACCGGTAGCCTCGTTAACATTGTGGTCACTGTAATGAGTTTAATTGTGGTTCGGGAACTTCGCCAAATTGTTAATAATGCTATAGATACACGGTACTTTCAAACGCGAGAATTCCACGACCGTGTAATTGATTTATTAGGCCGTAATCGACCATCTATTGACAACGACGTATCCGCGTGGACAGTGAATCGGTAAGAAAACTGTTCTGCAATAAATACAGGAAAGTAGGTGGAGCAGTGAATTATAGTAAAATGAAAGACTTAGGGTAAATCTCTTTTTTATGTAAATAAAGCAGAATGTCTTGATCAGCTAACTCGTGCTGGTCCTGTTTTGGCACTATAATACTTAAAAGCATCCGAAATATGCGCGGTTCATTATATTGCGATTTTCCTGTTGGCTATCATTGTCTGGTATATCAATAAATTGGGGGATTGTTAAGCTTTGCCTTTAAGAATGTAACACGACAGTGACGTCGTGTTCCTATTACGTACTTCAACTGCTTAGTGCATACTTTTCATTGTATGATGTTACTCGTGTAGTTTAAGATGCGGAATACTACAATGTGATCGATAAAGTTGTAAGTACACAGAAAACCTTTTTTTGTGCGCAGATTATTTCAGAAAAAAATGAGATAGGACAGAACGCACATTCACAACGCATTCTGTGCACACACACACACACACACACACACACACACACACACACACAAAACGAGTTTTTTTTCAAGAATGCGATTCGCCTGGTGTGTGACTGATGACAACGTTGTGAACCGTGCCTGTATGACGTCAGAGTGGGCATTCACGCAAATTCGTCTGCTACGTAGGCTCGGTGCCATGTAGAAATCATTGTAATAAAACTCAAGAATTAAGCATTGAATTGGTTATCTTGTGTACGGTGGCTACACACGCTGTTCGAACAACCGCAGGTCTCAGCTTTTGAAGTTTATTTCAGAAGCACAGTGCTTTGTTCCTTAGAACTACGGCTGCTTGTCTCCATGGCAAGTGCTGCGAAATGGTGAAGTATACTGCTCTGTGCTTCAGTGTACTTCTTCCGCCCGTGAAAAAGATGTTAACTTTCTCATATATTTTAAGGATCTGAAGCTGAAGAAGCGGATAGTCAGGCTCAGCATGGATGTACACACTACGCTTTTATTGACCATGTGTATCCACCACTTCGCGACAGTGACTTGTGCTTTACCCACCGTACACATTACTATTCAGTAAGCTTGTAACCGTGTTTGAGTGCTTTGCCACTACTTCAGCCATTTATTGCACTTAGTTTATAAGCTTGGGTGACTTACTCCAGGTGCAGTACCACCCCAAAATCTGCTTCGAAGGCCCCAAGACAGGGAGCCAATGATGCGACCTTCGAATCACTTTGTTGGTAAGCGCTCCTCTAAAGCGCCGCTGAACGCCGTAGGATAGTTGAGGTTATATGATTTCATCAACAATAGTCCTTCTTGTGGTACTTCAAAGCAAAAATTTTGGTCTCTCTGTTGGTTCATTTGTCTATTTGGCCACCGAAACGACACCCCAAGTGGTCAAAATCTAGCCCCATGTGCAGCGCCTTTTAATACTGTTCAAGTTTTAGTGTTCACAATTGTGCGATTGTCAACTGAAAAACAATTATTGCGTATATTTGAGGCGCAATAACAACAGGTCAATATTATGTATGTGTGTCTTACAAGAGAAAGCATGCATCAGTAATTCTAAAGGCCGTAGCGTTCATTACGCTTCGCTGACAATGCAACGCTATGCACAAAAAAGTAAGTGTTTCCAACGCTTTGCTAAGACGATACGGTGGTGGCAGCTGCCCGTCGCTTTGCGTTGTACACCTTATCGCCTTCGAGACAGGTGCGCACGAGTTCCTTCGTTTTCGAAGAGAACTGCCAGATAGCGCTCGTGCCTCACGTGCCTCAAAGCGCTCGTTCGCCCTCGCTGCACGGATAGAGGCACTTTAACCAAGGATGTTTAAAAAAAACTTGCGAGAGTGGAAGCTCCCGCAATGTTTTGACAGCAGTAGTGAAGCCACCGTTTGCCGTCCAAAGATCTCAGAAACATGCTATTTTCTGGTGGCGCCGACTTGCACATAGATTGGCTTTGATTTGTTAGTCTGAAAGCCACGTTAATTATAAATTAAAAGATAGTTGTTTCTGAAAAAAATAATTTGCACAGAGTAGTATTGGTAACTTATTCTCCAACAAAATTTGCCTTGAATTCTAGGCTTACTAAAGAAAACTAGTAACACAACGACGCACTCTGAACAATATGTGATCAAAAAAGGTTCGTTTCAAACTCGTTGGGCATGCGAGAAGAACGCTCCGTCTCATTATGCCGCAGTTGGCACAGCTTCGCTTGTGGGCAAGAATTGCCCCTCAAGCAATTTTTTCTAAACCTTCTTGAGACTAACGCAGCAGCTCCAGAATACAGTTCGCTAGTATTCTCACGCAAAACTTCAAATAAACTTTTTTTTCACTCTTTCCAGACGCAATTCTTTCGTCGTTCGATGACATTCGCAGTGAAACATGGAAATACAGGGTCATCTTTTTCTTTTTCCAAATTTATAAACACCAACTTTTTACCATCTTGCTGTCAATGCCTGAAGTTCTTTATCTACTTTCTTTTTAATGTTAATATTCATGGCCCCTTCCACTCTTTCTCGCAAGCCTTTTTGTCACTACTTTGCTGCTGCATGCCTTGAGTTCTCAGACAGATCTACAAATGCCGCTTCTAGATCCACTAGTGCCACTGCTGCTTTTTAGGTGTACTGCTGAAGATGCATCCGCCTCGCGCGGGAGGCCGTCAGGCGCTTCTGGCCATTGCGTTTTCCATTACAGCATTTGGAGAATTTTGCGTTTGTGCTGCATTGATCTGTACCAGACACCTGAAAAAATCACTAGATGGAAATTACTTCTACCAGAGTAATCAGGTTTGAACAAATGAGGCACTTTTGAGCATTCACCTGCCACCGCAGCACTGCGGCGAGCCACAGATAGTAGCGCAGAGAACCATTATTGTCTTAGAGGAAAAGCACAGCGTATATTCAACATTCTACCAGTGCTCTTTTTACTGCACTTTTGCTCCCATTCGTTTTTTTTTTTACCACAGCCACCACCAAGCTTTCAGTGAACTGTTGCTTGCACGTACAGTGTCAGGTACTCACCGTAAATACAGCCGATGGGAAGTGCATTTGTTCAATAATAATTATAATAAACTTCATGCGGTATGCCCCAGAGAGCATATAAACACGAACATCGATAATGACAACGGCAACAAAACATAAAGTTTTCCATGAAAACAACACACAGAATTCATTCGCATATGTCTATGGGAGCATGGATATGTCTTATCTTTGTACTTTCAATTCTTCTTTTTCTTCGTGTGGCGTGCAGCCACTGCATCACGAGTTGTCAGTCAGAAAATGCTCAGCAGTTGCATTTCACCACTTTAACATTTTAGGCTTACTGTGTCGCGAAGTTCACAACGATTTGTTCTTTCTTTCAAACCAAAACAAAAACACAGCAATAAGAAAAATTACAAGTGTGTTTGAAGCCCGCAAGTACAAAGACTAGGAGCTTTCCTATAGTGGCTTTCCAAAGACAGCTTTCTAAAGACAGCTTTCCTATAGTGGCTTAACGATCGCAGAGCCAGAGTTCCTTCTAGATGATTTTGGAGAAATATATGTAGAAAAACGAGGCAGGAAAGTAGAACTCGTCAAAGACAGTCCACCCAGAATCACAACGCATAGGCGACCACATGGCAATGCCGGGATAAGCTGTACCACGAGAATAGGAATAAGGACATGATCACGGCACAAAATGTGTACTGCCTGACAGAACGCTCGCCCCTTATAAAGAGTACACAATCGAGTGAACAGTGAAGACACCAGTGAAAGGTCCACAAAAGAGAAACGAAATAGTGCGAGACAAGGAATAAAAGCTTATTTGTGAAGATTGCAGACCTTGGTCGGAGCCGTCGAAGAACAGGAAGAACAAAAGCCGCTTGGTTGATCTGACAGCTTTGAAGAAGAATGCCTCTCTGATCTCCACGGAGTTCTGAGCTTGTTGTGTATCTCTTTCTCTTTGCAAAATTCTTTATTCGTTTGCGTAGCTGAGGTCTGAGCTTGTGTTCAGGGTTAGCAGGGCATTTTCACCGACCATCATTGGTCATCTCGTGAAAAAGCAAACTCGGTCTCTCATGTCCCCAAAGCTGCCGTCAAACAAAATTTCCGTGGCTGCAGGGAATGAATTCTCTTTTTTTTTCTCTGTTGCTGCACACGTTGCTTGTACGAAGAAGAGAGATAAATACTGGTTTTCACGGTAAAGTTTTTCTGGATCATTCAGCACAGACATATTCAAAAATGCATGAATGTGGAATATATATTTGACAACAGCTTTTTCAGTTGCTTCTTTAAAACCTGCCAAAGGATGCTCATTTTGATCTGCGTGTTCTATCGACATTGTACGATCTTCCAGCTAACAGCAAGAAAACACACAGTTAGTTTCATAATCTGGAAAAACAAAAACTTCGCTGGCAAAACTTTTCAAATACTTTTGAGCTCTATGACTCCTCCAGCATCTTGATGTAGCGGGCACCCTGATTTTAAACTGAAGGTTTTCACCAATTCATTTCAACGTTTTGTTCTTTAAGGCAGCGTCACCTACACCACTTCAAAGGAGATTTCTCGGAAAGAATTTAAAGAGCAAAGTTGTACGTGAGCTTTCTCCGCACGCGTCTCCAATACTCCAATGGAATAGGAAAGTATCACAACGTTTTTTGGAAGTTTACGGCAACGGTAAAGTCTGGCTGCCAGATTTATATTTAGTGGGATAGACGCTAGAACACTGTGACCACAGCTCAATGTTTTCTGTCGAAATATATATTTAAAAGCTTAGACAGTAAGTATAGGCTGACATGGCTAACTCGAAACTCTAAAAACTTCAGGCTTCAAGTTGTATCCATGAGGCGTAAGCAATTCTTGGTCCAAATGCAGAGAAGTAGCAAATCACACCGCTCTGAGCATTTACCTAGAAATGGCATGCCGTGTCCGTGAACTGCACGTAAAAGCTGAATAAAGAGACTAATGATACGCCATTCAAACATAAGAGTTGATCTGATTGATTTGTAGGGTTTTACGTCCCAAAACTACCATATAGTTATGAGAGACGCTGTAGTGGGGGGCTCCGAAAATTTCGACCACCTGAAGTTCTTTAACGTGCTCAAACATTAGGGTTACTGCATATAATTAATGTATACACACTGCTAGCAACCACACTGAACCTCCGCACTTGAGCTATTCCCAGGAAGTTCTTAAGGTATTACAATAATTAGGAAGAGACGTAGAGAGAAATAAATAAAAAAGAGACGAGAAGGTTAACATATTCGACGAACCGATTTGCTACCCCGCACAAGGGTGGAGAAATGGGGGTCCTTCGTGGCCTTTCTGCTCGAAACATGTAATCTTCACCTCTGAATCTTCTCCGGCCAATCTAGTTTTTAATCTTTTTTAAAATGAAGATCGGGAAGAGGGTAACGATAGAGATGAAATAAATAATGAAAAAATTAAGAATACACATGCACACACACGCAGAGCGTTCCCATCGAAGTCGTTTGGAGAGACTGATTGAACGCAGACAGCGCAGAAGCACCTTCATCGCGTTCTACTGCGACCACGGTGCTCCATGACTGCGACATGAAGTCCAGTCGGTAGCGTAGGATTCTTTCTTCTCAAAGAGTCTGGTTGTCCAGTTGATCAAGTGCACTGCAGAGCAACTGTCTCCGCGAGCGGTACTGTGGGCAGATGAGCAAATTCTTAAAAAATGGCACTACTGATGAAATTTAATGCTAAACAAGTCAAGCGTAAAGTGCAATAAAAATAATTAGTCTTGGGGTTGAAAGTTTCCAAACCACCATATGATTATGAGAGATGCCGTAGTAGATGGGTCCAAAAATTTCTATCACCTAATTTTACTAAATTTCCTCTAAATCAAGGCACATAGGCCTCAAGCTTTCTCACTTCAAGCACATGGCCGCTTTCGCTCAAGCACATGGGCCGCTGTGGCTGAGATTCGATCACACGACTGGAGGGTCAGCAGCCGAGTGCCTCAGCCACTATAAGCCAATATGGTGAATCAGGATTATAAAAAGAGGATGAAGTGAGCACACAGCGCATTTCACCAACAACTACCAGGAAAAGGTGTAGTGAGCATAAAGCAATAGAACATTCGCGTTTTTCACGCATTCCGCATACATATTTGACGTGATCCGTGCAGTGCTTCCTATTTTTTTTCAACTGAAGTTGTTGTGGAGTGTGTTTTCTTAGTGTTCTAAAGTTTTTCTGTCACTTGTGCCTCCAGATTGCCCCGTATTGAAAGTGTACTGATATACTTGTACCAAGTTGCTTCGTTGGCTGCACATTTCAAAATGATCCATTTGTAACAGAAAACAGTTAGCGCCTTATAGGGCCTCACTAAGCAACGCAGACATTTTCAACGCCTTGTCATCTCTATCAAAATAATACCTACGAACTGATAGCGGTTTGTTAACGCTAAGCAACTCTTATTTATAGAGTATTTACTACGCTAGAAAGTTGAGAGGCGAAAATTTTGTTAGTGAACTCATAAAACAGGATGATGCTTTCAAGCACAGCTACTGCCTCTCTCATCAGCTGCTGACTGCGAGCGGTAGTTGCATTCACAGCGGAAGCTTATTTGCATCTACGTAACTGGCCATTGGCAAGAAAGAAATATCAATAGAACCTTGCAGCTAACAAGGCAGGCCATTTTTTAAAACCCCACGAAAGTCGGATCTAGCCGCTATTTCGAGCAACGCTCCAACACCTGATGAGTTCATGCCCGAACGTAATCCACTGCTTTCTCTCCGGCTCATAGAACACCAATATATTCGGGGCAAACTCCTAATGAAACGTCAGGCGTGAAATTTATGTTCGAGCTTTCACATTTCCTTTTCGTTAGCGACTGACATCGATCTTTTTTTTTTAGCAGAATTCTCCGGTGGAGATGTTTGCATGAATCAGCCCTCGCAAAGCTCAAACTTAAGGCACAGAAAAAAGAGTAATTCAGAAGTCTCCTGTACGTTACCTTCTTCACACATATGCAAGGAAAAAACGAATAAGTCATTGCAGAAATGCTTAGAAAGGCTCAGTCAGAAGCGCGGAAACACACTGGAATCGTTGGCGATGTGCGAGTTATCTTTATTGAAATAACGAGGTAGGAGTTAAAAGGAGTGCACTTGATATGAGGAGAAGTAATCAAGAGACAAACGTTCAACTTTTGGAAAAAAAATTAAACGTGCGATTCCGAACACAAATCATTGTATGCATGTTGACGTATTTACCTCTGCTTTTCTTGGCTAGAGGGAAGCGTGCTGTGTGATATTGGTGCACGGAAATGAACGCCAGATGATTAAACTTTTTGCAGCCCTCTTCTACAGTGAGCCGCAATATGATGACATGATGCCATATCTGTGGCAAAGTTTTCAACTGTGTACCACAGAGATGGCAGGCAGATGAACTCTGCACATTACGTTGTGACATGCTCTATGCGACACAAATAGGCGTTTTTCATCAGTAATAGACGTCCAAAAATTGTTACATTCAATAGCTACGCTCTCAGTCATATGCAGTATAACGAACGACATATAGGCGGCACGCTCCTGCGCACTGACTAAAATCCTGTCTACAGGGAGCCTAGCAATAAAAATACCCGTGACAGCCGCGCGACGCGAATGTAACGCATACCACCGGTAAAAGCAGGCGCGAGGAAGAAAAAAAGAAAAAAAAGGGAGAGCCGCCGTCTTTGACGCCAGCCTGGCGCCAGGAGCCGGCATCAGCTTACGCAGAACCGTTCAGCCACAAGCGCGAGCACGGAAAAAAGATGGCCCGAATATACATGTTGCACTGTAAATGTCGTCGAAAGACGATAGTCTTGCAGCTGGAGAGAGTGAACAAAATTTTTTTTGAAGTTCTGCGCAAGAAAATTGGTTAATAGTATTCTGAAGGTGTGGCGTTTGAGTGCCTCGAGCGTGTGACGGAGGCGAGCTAGTGCATCTACGACCGTTAGGCACGAGCGCCATCTGGCAGTTATTTTCGAAAACGAAGGCGTGCGCGACCGTGGAGAGAGAGAGAGAGAGAGCTAAATAGAGAGGAAAGGCAGAGAGGTTACCCAGCTTGGCTCGGCTGGCTACTCTACACTTGGGGTGGGGGAAAAGGAGAATAATAGAACGGAAAGAGACAGAAAAGAATAGGAGTAAGAAAGAGAAGCATAAATAGTCAGCTCGAGACTACACAGCACGGCCTCGCGCAGTTCTTTCACAAGCGGTCGTGAGTTTTGGTGTTCTTTAAAAAGTTCAAGAGGGCTTTCGTGGCTTTGCGCGTATGGGAAGCCGTCGGCCAAGGTCCCAGGATCTTCTCTTCTGTAAGCGGCCGTGAATCCAGCTGACAGAGATTGGCTTCCATAATACGTCTGGTATGCTGGGCAATGACATAGAATGTGCTCAAGCGTTTCCTCGCAGGCGCAGATGTGAAAGATGCGGGCCAGTCTCTGAGGTGATAAGGTATAGAATGCAAAGCGACGGGCAGGTTCCACCACCGTGCCGTCGTAGCAAAGCATTGGAAACACCTTCTTGAGCATCGCGTTGCACTGTCAGCGCTGCGCAATAACGCTACAGTTCTTAGGGTTACTTTTGTGTGCCTCTTCTAGTATAAAGGCAGACATACAAAACGTAGACATGTTGTGATGGCGCCTCAGATATGCGCAATATTTGCTTTTTTAATTGACAATCGCACAACTAATACTTGAGCAATATTGGTGGGTGCTGCGGATGGGGTTGACCGTTTGGTGCCGTTTGAGGTATCGTTATGGCGGACAAACAGACAAATGTACAGACAGACAGGCCAAAATTTTTCCATCGAAGGTCCCCAAGAAACACTATCGTACTTAAAAAGAGAAAGAAAGCCCCCCCCTCCACCCTCCTGCCGGCGCTGCACCTGCTGGGCGCCCGGCGCCGGCATCATATTCACCGTCGCCTGCATGCCGTTACGTTTGTGCGTCACCGTTTCGTCCCACTGTCTTGTGTTGGTCGTTTTTCGACAAGATGGTCTGGAAGGGTAACGTTTTCAAGTGCCATACGGCACACTTTGTTTAAGATATGATACATCTTTCTGCATTTGGGCAAACACTGAGATGTGCAGTTCTACTGTTACTCTTTTGATTTCAATAATAGAGTACAAACTACTTTCAGTTTATCAGTTGTCAAGGTATGACATTGTGTCATGCACTAAATAAAAATTACTACTGCATGCACGACAGCTTACTGAAACACTGGCCTATGTTCTGTTCTTCTCTGTTTTGTTCTGTTCTAACAGTTTTGCTGTGGAGAGATTGAGTTCTATAATGCCTCGGCTACTCCATATCACGAAGTCATGCAGCGAAAAAAAAGAATAATACCGAACAGTACCCAAAAATGAACAATCCGGAAAAAAGGCAGTAGCACACTGAAACCAGTTCAAATATCATGCCAATACACAGCTTTCTTACCGCAGTTGACACAGTCATAAACTGTTTGGACACACACCTTTTATACTGTCAGTATATGCACAAACACATTTCATATATATCCATTCCTGGCTGTCTATCACAGGCGCTTATCCAGACCGGTCTCCACTAAAAAGTCTGTCAGGAAGATGTTTGCCTTTCTCTGGAGATGCATCTCAGGCCATGGTCCAAGTCGTTTCTTTAATGTGAGAGGCCGTCTGTTCAAACTTGCTAATTGGTTCTTTAGTTTTTCTCTTTCATTCGCGTATTTCATGCACTCGAAAAGAATATGGCGAACATTTTCTTCTGCATGACCACAATGGCATCCGGTGAGTTGGATCGATGTATCTTGTGCAGGAAGCTATTTGTGTATGCTACTTTCAATCGAAGTCTGTGGGTTAATGTCTCCGAGTGTCGTGGAAGATCTGTCACTGTGAAAAATTTTCTGCATGGATCAACTTCATAAAGCACTGTTTCCTTTGATTTAGGGCTATCAAACCACTTCTCCTTCGAACAATGGTTAGCTCCCTACGTTATAAAATGTCAAATATCCGCCCCAGACATGGGGATGGCGCAATCAGTCCTTCGTTCAATGCCTTCTTGGAGAGGCTGTCTGCCTCTTCATTTCCCTTTATTCCATTGTGACTGGGTATTCATTGCAATACGATGTTGTGACCCTGCGCTGAGGCGTATTCTACAATTTCTGCAATACATTGTGCTATTTCACCATTTTTGTATAGTGATCTCGCAATTCTGATTAGCTGAAGGGCAGGTTTGCTATCCGTGCATATCACCCACTTTCGTGGCTCAGAATTTTCGCAGATAAGCTTTACTGTTTCAAAGATAGCCAACAATACTGTCGTCATCGATGAAGATATGTGCGATAATTTGCACACTCTCTTTTTCTGAGTTTAATATACCGCACAGGCTGATGCTTCTTCAGTGCCTGATCCATCTGTATGTATCTTCGTTTTTTTTCATTATGCATCATAAGAAAATGATGAAGTACCATCTGTGCCTCTACTAGAGGCGCCGTGTCTGCTTTCTTCTGAATGCATTCTATTTCACGGATAACGTTGAGAAGCGGCAGCGTGCCAAAGGGCTTAGCACGCTGCCCTGTGGCACTCCTTGGTTTACGACATGTTCTGACGTTGGCCCCTCCTACGTAACTACAAAAATGTGCCGGGGCTTCAGAAAGTCAGCGATCCTACGCAGTATCTTGCCCTTGAATCCCTGTAACACCAGGCCTTCCAGAACATGAATGTGACTCACTGTGTCGTATGCTCGGTGGACATCAAAGAATACAGTGACAGGGATGTTTCCTTGCGTACGATGGTTTTCCACATCTGTGACCAAATACAGAAGGCAGTTCATTGTGCATTTACCTCTCCTGGAGCCGGCGATACTTTCCGGTAGTAGTTTTTTTATGTCTTGCCACCATAAAATTCGTTCATTGATCATTTTTTGCATCACTTTTGAAAAACAACCTGCCAAACTAACCGGCCTAAACGAGTCCAACTGCATAGGGCTCTTTTCTAGCTTTAGCAACGGCACTACTTTTGATATCTTCCAACTTCCCGGAACTTTTAGGGGCGAAGCTCCTTATAGCGGCACCCGTTCGTCCCCCGTAGTATGTAACAAGTATAACATTTTGAACTCCAAGGGTGGTGCCGGTGAAAGACTTTTTCTGTGCGTTGTTGAACAATAAAAAATAGTGCTCATTGTACATGTCAATGGCTGCTAATGGGGAATGAGAGACAGGAGCATTCGGCTTTTAGTTAACGCGCAGGCTGCGATCACCATTAGCAGCCATTGGCATGTACATTGAGCACTATCTGACAAGAAAGGGTTGCTACATTATACTCGCTGGGTGTAACCTCCTTAGCTTTAGAAAGGTTTAGCGAGCGTTGAGTCGCAGTGCCATGAATAGAATGAACTTGTATATACCATGAATGAACTCGAGGTGGTTAAAAATGGGAAGTAGATACGAAGCGCAAGCCCTAAGAAAGTAAAAGCCGAATTCTCCGCCTCTCATTTCACATTAGAAGCCATTGGTATGTACATTGAGCACTATCTGACTGAAAAAGTTTGCTACGTCATACTCTCTGGGCGTCACCTCCTTGGTTTTCGAAAGGTTTAGCGAGCGTTCGGCCGCAGTGCCATGAATACAGTGAACTAATATATACCATGAACTCGAGGTGGTTAAAGGTGGGAAGTGGACCCGAAGCTCAAGCCGTAAGAAAGTGTGCGTGTGCCACCTCTCGTTTAGTCCTTGGAATGTCCGCTGGATGGCGGTGCTTCTATATGGGGAATATATGATGAAAAGATGCGAGATCGTGGTACTTGGTGTGTTGAATAGATGGACGAACGGACGCATAGACAGATGCATGGATGGACGCATGAACGGACGCAGGGGCGGCTGCATGGACGAACGCAGGGACGGACGCACGAACAGACGCACGCACGGACGGGCTGATGGACGCATGGATGGTCACACTGACGGACGCATGGACGGACGAAAGCAAGAACGAATGGACGGACGAATTCTTCGCCCCACTCTTCATCATTCACTCCGTGGATATGCTGCCATTTTTTTCTCCTTGTTAACTTTTATTGTAGATTTCCAGCAGGTGCACTTTCTTTTTTCGCACAAATTAGCAAGTGCAGCATATCTAATTCTGTCTGGTCCTGGTGAACTTGTTTCCCAAATGAGAACAGATGCTTCTCTGGAGACCTTAGAGCACCGCGCTTATGTCGCATTCACACTGGCACATACAGCTAGGCAGCCCGGTAACACAAGATCACTCTAGTAGTTTTTTTTTCGAAAAAGACAATTTACACAGTACTCGTATAAAGTCTGACACGTATCCGGCTTTTACTTGCTGCGAACATGTGACCACTGGGAAATAGTGTTCGGGCTATTTGTATTAACCGCAGACACATCTTTCAGTTGACATGAAAGTGGCGCTCAATTCTGTCCCCTTCAATTTTTGGCAACGTAGGTCCCGTCCTCAACCATCCTTCAGCATGAACCAACTAGCCCAACAACACGCTCTGGCGATGTACAAATTCCCCAGAGAAATCAATAAAACTGAAGGTGAAAGGACGGCAAAATAACAGGACGTAGAAAATACGGCATTATTCATCAGATACACCATAAGCATATAAATGCAAAGTCCATTCCATCCTTTCGGCACATGAGTGGGGCTATGTGCTCGGGAGAAAGACCCCCTGGAGTCAGCGAGAAATTGGCCTCACGGCAGCGAGTTCATCAGCTCTTGTTGCCTAATTGTCGTTGGGGGCGAGCAAAGAACTTGCGGACAGGAGCGCCTACATCGGATTGTTAGTATATACAGTGAAGGAAAACGTGATGCCCTGGAAACACGCAGGTTGGCCTTTTCGGCACATCTTTCACGCAGGAAAAATGCTCCATTCGAGTACGTGATCGTTTTGTGGCTGCCTTAATAGCATGCTCTTTCCAGCGCCAGAGGGCGGCTAATCTGTAGCGCCATGCGCTTGACATTAGCTACGTGTAACACGGATACACCAACTCAGCAGAGCAAGCTCATAGCGTGTGTTTGCGACAGTTCCGTTGCCTTTTCGTTTTCTCGAGCTGGTGTGAATGACTGTTTGTACACGTGAACGATTATGAAGGAATGAAAAAAAAAACATTAGGAAGCAACGTCACCTGATGATCACGGAGATATAAATAATTTTATAATTGAATGTTTATAAATGAAAGATATTTAGCTCCAACAAAGCATTCATTTCATAGGTTGTTGTCTTTAACTTTACTTTATCAACTATGGCATATATTTAAATTAGTTATTCAGCGGAAAAAACTACTTCTATATCAGTGAGTTCTGAAACAACCCTCGTATGCGAACGTTGTAGCTTCAGATCTTAACCCATGCAACGCGGCATTCTCGTCCTTTTCTATTCTCTATGAAGACAACTTACCTCCCGGATGCCTTCTATTGCTTAACTGTTGTTTCAATTCATTTGGTTGTGTATAACAAGTAAAGAACCCTGTTGAACAAATTGGCTGACTTATTCTTCGTTCAATCTTGATTGTTGAGCCTTCGTTGAGCCTTGCAAAGAAACTAAGAAAGCACTTGTCGTGTCTTTCGTCGTTCGTATATTCCTTCTAATGCTATCTCATACAATTCACCATAAACCCTAACCAACTGGACCACCTTTTCGTTATTCTGCAATAGCATTCTCAGTGATAGCAAAATGTGAGAGCCGGCGCCGGCATGGGGGCCCTTCGGGAGAGGATATAGCGAGATGAGAGAGGAGGTCTGGTGTTTTGGCAGAGGGTGTAGAGGAGCTGTGTCGAAGTGGAGGAGAGTGTCACTAGAGTATATATACCTTTTTTTACACAGAGGAGGATTTGCCTTTTTCTTGGCTGTTGCACGGAAGCACAAAAGGCGACGTGACTACCTCGGTGGAGCGTTTTCGAGGGGACAAACACATGTTGAGATCAGCCAGGAGAGTAATAAGGCGGTGCCCAGGAAGCCTTGAGTGAGAACGTCTATAATTTTCAACGGGCTTTACCGAGTCGCATTCAGGAGGTAGTGCGCACTAGGTGGGATGGGCCGCGTCAGAGAAGGTTTTCTTGCCGAGACTTGCGGAATCACGCGACTGGCCCTCCATTCCCGTTTCTTTTAGGGGCGAAGCTCCTTGTTTAGAAAAAGTTTATTTACAGCATGTAAGCTCCTTATGGCGTGGCTTGGGCGTCCCTCGTATGTAACCACTAGTGGAACATACTCGAAATAGGTATAACACTTGACCTCCAAGGTGGTGCCAGTGAGAGATTTCTTCTGTGCGTTGTTTAACAATAAAAAAGAGTGCTCAATGTACATGCCAATGGCTGCTAATGGGGAATGAGAGACATGAGCATTCGGCTTTTAGTCAACGCGCACGCTGCGATCCCCATTAGCAGCCATTGGCATGTACATTGAGCACTATCGGACAAGAAAGGGATGCTACATTATACTCGCTAGGTGTAACCTACTTAGCTTTAGAAAGGTTTAGCGAGCGTTGAGCCGCAGTGCCATGAATACAATGAACTTGTATATACCATGAATGAACTCAAGGTGGTTAAAAATGAGAAGTACATACGAAGCGCAAGCCGTAAGAAAGTAAAAGCCGAATTCTCCTGTCTCTCATTTCTCGTTAGCAGCCATTGGCATGTAAACTGAGCCCTATCTGACAGGGAAAGGTTCCTACGTTATACTCGCTGGGCGTAACCTCCTTGGTTTTCGAAAGGTTTAGCGAGCGTTTGGTCGCAGTGCCATGAATACAGTGAACTAGAATATACCATGAACTCGAGGTGGTTAGAGGTGGGAAGTGGACCCAAAGCGCAGGCCTTAAGAAAGTGTGCGTGTGCCACCTCTCGTTTAGTCCTTGGAATGTCCGCTGGATGGCGGTGCTTCTATATGGGGAATATATGATAAAAAGATGCGAGATGGTGGGACTTGGAGTGTTGAATAGATGAACGAACGGACACACAAACAGATGCATGGATGGACGCATGAACGGATGCAGGGGCGGATGCATGAAAGAACGCAGGGACGGGCGCACAAACAGACGCATGGACGGTCACACAGACGGACGCATGGACGGACGAATGCTTCGCCCCACTCTCCATCATTCACTCTGTGGATATGCTGCCATTCCCCCCCCTCTCTCTCTCTCCCTATGACAACGCTACAGGGTATACATCCTACCTTGCGTGAAATCCAGTATACCACCTGTAGACAACATGCAAGGTTACCAGTTCGAAAAGGTGAACGAGCTATGTATTCAGAAAAACTAACCAAAAGTAAGTTCAACAAACGGCATTGAAAGTAGCCAAATGTAGCCACACCTGCGTGAAAACTCACGTGATCTTGTTATACAAGTCTCTTGATTTACAGTGGTAACATAAATTCAGCTAAAACCCGTCAAAAATTTTTTCTGAGGCAAAAAAATTGTCACATTAACAATAATTTTGCGCACGATGACGAAGTTTCATGCACTGTTGCTGGAATGACATTCCCTTTACACGTCTTGCGTTACTTTTCTTGAAAGGTCTTCAGGTACTAGAGACAAAAAATGAGTAGTCTACTGGATGAGTGCCCTCAAAATTGCCTTCGCTTTCGTTGTAAGACAAATTCTAGTCAATTCCCAAATTGCTTTTCTCGTGAACACAAATTCAAGCATTTATTATTTTAGAGTAGTAGTCCCCAATAAATTCCAGAAAATTGACAGATCCACGTACAGTGGGAATCGATGATATACGAGGAGCGAATGAGGGAGGTTGCTATGTCAATTTAAAATCAGCACAACGTTACAAGGCGGATGCAAATTGCGCCATACATGGCTTCCATGTCATTACTATCATGTTTGGACGTGTCATTTACCTTCGTCGTCTATTCGCGTCATGTAATACCAACTTTGGTTTATGTTAAGCCAGCAAAACGGCTGCGAAATGCTATTAGCGTAGCATGTAGCCATGTACGTTTACACGATACGCATCTCATAACTATCATGTTTGCACCAGTCGCATACCTTCGTCATCCATCCACGTGACGTAGTACCAAATTTGGCTCATGTGAAGCTAGCGAAACGGCGGTGAGCGCATTATGAGTGTGGTACGTAATTATGTTGTTGCATGACACCTATGTCATGATTATCATGTTTGGACGTGTCCTTTACCTATGTTGTCTGTTCGCGAACCGTCATACTCGATTTGGTATCTGTGACGCTAGCGAAACAGACGCGAGTTCATCATGAGTGTGGCATGTAATCATGTTGTTACATGATACGCATTTCATGATTATCATGTTTGCACCAGTAATATACCATCGTCATGCATTCACGTCCCGTAATACGATATTTGGTATATGTGAAGCTAGCGAAACGACCGTGAGTGCATCACAAGCGCAGTTGTAGTCATGACTCATGACTTACATGGCATCTATGTTATGATTTCCACGCTTGGTTGTGTCACTTGTGTTCGCCATGCAGACATGTCATATCATGCCAGTTTTTACACATGCCGTGTGAACAAAACCACCGCAAGAGCAGCGAGACCATGCAATGTAAATAATGACATTCATTACATACATGTCACGATAACCATGTTATGACTAGTATATTATCCTTGACATACAGTCTTGTTATGCTATACGAAATTTGGTATCGATACCATTAACAAGATGGTAAGGAAAGCTAAATGTCGTAGGCGGCTAGATAGATAGATAGATAGATAGATAGATAGATAGATAGATAGATAGATAGATAGATAGATAGATAGATAGATAGATAGATAGATAGATAGATAGATAGATAGACAGATACGCTCAATGTCACCGAAGTTCGCTAAGAAATTCTTCTCATTTAAAAGCGAAATCAGCGGTTAGTTGATCATGCGTCCGCTTGATAATGTCGATGAGGCAGAGGGTCTTTGGTGTGCAGTAATATCGGTTGTAACGGAGTTACCCATCAGCATTTTCCTAATGCGTGCGGGTGGAAGGTTTGCAAAGCATTCTTGGGAGCGTCGCCGTCAACGAATGGTTGAGGTCCACTGTAGCATTATAAAATAGATGCGTGGTTTGTGCTTGGGTCCCCCAGTACTTTTCCAACGTGAATGCGGCTCCAAGAATTCTTGTCCAATATAGAAATACGCTATGACCAGGATAGTCAGTGTTTTGAAACAATTTGGAAGTTTTTTTAACTGCAAGTGCCTTTGTAAGTGTCACAACATCTGACAGACTAAGTCCTCCACAACTTCTTGAGAGCTTCAAGAACTTTTGTAAAACTTTCGTTAGCTTGCCAACCCAAAGGAGGGTCCCAACCAACGAAGGTGACTCATAAAAACGTTTGGTATGAGCGCAATCTGTCTGATATAAAAACATACGCGCACGCTTTGTTTTTGACCACCATCACTTTTGCGTCAAGTCACAAATTGAAGTCAGTGGCATACGAGAAGACCTGTGTCTAGAATAAGTGGGTAACGATTTAGAGTACCAGCTACTCTACTACAGGAGAGCTGAAAGCCGTCCCGTGGGCATTACACTTGATAAGGTAGTATTGATAAAAAAATCACAGCATAACCATAGAATAAATGATGATAAGTGGCAAGAAGAGTCCATAAGTCCGTCTACTCTTCTCTCTGCCCATTCTTTCTCGCTTCCATCCGTCCGTGCGCCCATGCGTCCGTACATCAATGTGTCCGTCTGTGCGCCCATGCGTCCGTACATCAATGTGTCCGTCTGTGCGTCCATGTGTCTATGTGTTCGTCCGTCCGTGCGTCCATGTATCTGTTCACCCGTCCATGTATGTGTCCGTCCATCCATTCGTGCATACGCTCATGCTCTCATCCAAGCATCCGTGTGTGCATCTGTGCGCGCGTTTATCTTTCTGTCCGTGCATCCATCCATCCATCCAAACGTCAAATAGACAGACGGATGGAAGGAAGACTGACGGATGCGGCCAGCGAAAGACTCACGGTTCGCCAATAAAACACTCCTAAGCGTTGCTCCACTCATCATCATTCGCTCCATGGGTATGCTGTGAGGTGGTTACTACATACATGCATACATACAGGTGATGACCGACAAGCGGCTTATGGAGCTTCGGCCCTAAAGCTAGCGCGACAGCAAGGCAGAGACCCGTATTTACCTCCGACCAACTGTTAAATCCAGACTTAAAACAGCGTACGCACGCGGAGCGTGTTCCTCGCCTGCCCAACGGGAACTCTGTGTTTAGATAAAAATGTTCAACGATTTAGAGTACGATGTACTGTACTATGGCATAGCCCTAGGCTGTCTCAGTGTCCTCACACGGACCATTTATTGTTTATAACTTTGTACTGGTGTATAGAAAAAGTGGGTAACGATTTAGAGAACTGGGTAGTCTACTGTGGGAGAGCATAAAGCCGTCCCGTTTAACGTGAAGCGGTGCGTTTCTGTGTGTTTAGAAAAAAATGGCTGCATATCCACGGAGTGAATGAGGGAGAGTGGGGCGAAGCATCCATCCGTTCATTCGTTCTTGCTTCCATCCACCATGCGTCCATCCGCCCGTCCGTGCGGGCGTCTGTTTGTGCGTCCACACGTCCATCTGTGCGTCCATCCCTGCGTCCGTCCATGCATCCATCCGTCCATGCAGCTATCCGTGCGTCCGTCCACGCATCTGTCCGTGTGTCCCTTTGTTCATCTATTCAACACTCCAAGTACCACCATCTCGCATCTTTACATCATATATTCCCCATATAAAAGCACCGCCATCCAGCGGACATTTGAAGGACTAAACCAAAGGTGGTACACGCACACTTTCTTACGGCTTGCGCTTCGTGTCTACTTCCCACCATTAATAACCTCGAGTTCATGGTATATGCTAGTTCACTGTATTCATGGTACTGCTTCGCAACGCTCGCTAAAACTTTCTAAAACCAAGGACATTACGCTCAGCGAGTATAACGTAGCAACTCTTTCTTGTCAGATAGTGCTCAATTCACATGTTAATGGCTGCTAATGGGTAATGAGAGACAGGAGAATTCGGCTTTTAGTTAACGCGCACGCTGCGAAATTTTTATTGTTCAACAACGCACAGGAGAAATCTCCCACCGGCACCACCTTGCAGGTGAAAACGTAACACTGGTTACGCACTACGACTACGACTACTATGAGGGACAAACGGGTGCCGCTTTAAGGAGGTTCGCCCCTAAAAAGTGCTTGAAGATTCAAAGTAAATTGTACTCTACTATTGTAGAGCATACAGCCGTTTCGTGGGCCTCACACGTGAGGCTGCAAAACAAACAATAAAGGCCACAACGCTAAAAAGTCATCTGTGTTTAGAAAAAGATTTAACAGTTTAGAGCAGTAGGTACTCTACCATGGGAGAGCATAAAACCATCCCGTGGGCCTCACTTGGCTGTCTCTGCAGAAAAAAACGGAGTAGCGACGCTTTGCTGAACCAGGAACTCTGTCATTAGAAAAAGTGGCGAACAATTCAGAGTACTGTGTACTCTACTATGGGAGAGCTCTAAGCCATCCCCAGGATTTTCGCAGGCGCTGTGTTTAAAAAAAGTGTTAAACGATTCGGAGTACCTAATACTCATCTATGGGATAGCTTGAAGCCGTTCCTTGGGCCTCACACTTGATGAGGCCACATCGACAAAAATTTCATTTCGGCCCCCTCGGAGGCTGTCTCAATATGTAACACGACAGAAAACTGAGCTGTTACAACCTGTGTGTGTTTAGAAAAAGTGGTTAACGACTTAGAGTAATGGTACTCTACTATGGAAGAGCTGAAAGTCGTCCCTTGGCCTCTGCTATGGAAGTACAGGTAGGACCTTGGCCTTAAGAAAACATGCATTCATTTAGAGTTAGCTAAGCATATCAAGAACGATGACCTTGGAACATAATAATGCTACTCACGACTTATGTCAGCTCGCCCAGGATGCTAGCATATCCCACGTAAAAGAGTCTCCATTCTTGCGCTAGTTCCTTTTCAAGTTTTTTTATCACATATGAGTTGAGATGATACCATCTGGAGCATAATGCGCACTACCTCAGACGACTTAAGTTGTGCCTAATATCATTTAAGCTAATGTCACCAAATTCAGGGTATAAAGCACGCGTTTTTAAAGGGTCTCTATGGAGCAAAATGGTTTTTTAAGTGCGAAGCATCTCTTAGCGAACTTCGGAGACTTTGAGCGTATCTATCAATCTATCTATCTATCAATCTATCTATCTAGCTGCCCATGACTTTTAGCTCTCCTGACTGTTTCGATAATGCTATCGATACCAAACTTGGTAAGGCATAACATGACTGTATGAACAACATATTTGACTAGTCATAACATGAAAATCATGACATGTGTTATGATTTACATTTCATGGTCCTGCACCTTTTGCGGTGGTTTCGTTCACATGACATGTTGCAAAAATGGTATGGTATGGCATGATGGCATGGTTTACACAAGCGACAGACCCTAACAAGGAAATTATGACATGCGTGTTATGTTACAATATGACTACATGCCACGCTCATGATGCGCTCGTGGCCCCTTCGCTAGCGTCACATATACCAAATTTGGTAATACAGCACGTGAATAGATAACGAAAGTATGTGGCTGGTGCAAACATCATAATAATGAGACGCGTGTCATGAAACATGACTGCATGCCACGCTCATGATGCGCTGGCAGCCGTTTCGCTAGCTTCACATGTACCAAACTCGGTATTACGCGACGCGAACGGACACACAGGTAAATGACACATCCAAACATCATAATCATGACATGCGTGTCATGGAAACACATGACTACTTGCCGCACTGATGATGCACTCATGGCAGTTCCCCTAGCTTCGGATATGCCAAATTTGTTATTACGTGACACCAATGGATGACGAAGGTTTGGGACTGGTGCAAAAATGATCATCCTGAGATGCATGTCTTGTGAGATTATGACTTCTTGCCACAGTCAAGGTCCCAATACATTTCGACGTGACGCAGTGCGCTTGCTTGCCTGCGTTCATTTCGTCGCGCCATGCCGGCGTTGCCACGCCAGGCGCCGGTCCTGCCATATACTCGCAGGCGCGCGCACCGCTGCGTTTCTCTTACGCATGCGAGTTTCAGCGCGTCCGACGTCGCTCCGTCACGAATAGAGGGAGACGCAGTGCTGTCTGGGTAACGCATCAGCGCGAACACAGCATGTCGCATGTCGCGCAGGTTGCCATGGGGCCGCGCCAACGGACGCTGGTCGCGCCTGGTGTAGGACTATAGGGTGCTCGCGTTTTGCTAACGTTACGGACTCGCTCTAAGCGTGTTCCCAATACCTTCAGGGTTCGATCGCCCCGCTGGTAGCTGACCTACTTCGGGCAGCCTCTTGGCGCTGTAACCCTTACCCCATTCATATAATATGGACCCCAGGTCACTCGCGCCTGCATGGCAACGAGGTGGTGAACGGCGCTGCCCGGGCTTCTCGCATCTGGGCCGTTGCCCCTCTATGTACCTCGTCGGAACCTGGCAATACGAATCCGTCGCGCCTTCGCGAAATTCTTGCCTATTACCGGACTTCGCAGCGCATGAACCCGGACCCCGGAATTGGTCTGGAGAAAACGGACGAGCGAACACTACGCCGCCTTCAGACGAACACCTATCTCAGTCTGGCGGTCACCAGACATTTTTTTGCCGGAAATCAGTGGCACCTGCTTGACCTGCCAGGTCTTGGTCGACACTTACTACGTCGTCGCTACGTGCCCTACTATCCCCCTTCCTTTTCCACCCCTTTTCCCCATGCCAACTAGAGAGGCTTGGGAAGAGTACCTGCTCGGCTGTTCGACCTCGAATGCTCAACGCTCCTTGGTGAGGCGCGCTAGAGCAGCGGCCAACTCTATTGGCATCCCGTAATAGGGTATCGCCACTCATTTATGCAATATTTTTTCAACTCTCTGGTACATTTTCTGTAACAAAATGTGTCTACCACCCCCATTACCACCACCGTCAACGTTATGTTCGATTATATTGGGCCCTTCATGATGCACAAGCGGCCGTTTAGATAGCTCCACATATACCAAATTTGGTGTTGCGTGACGTCAATTGATGACAAAAGTATATGACTTGTGCAAACATATGATAATCATAACAAGCGTGTCATGTAAGAACATGACAACATACCACGCTCATAGCGTGCTCGCGGCCGTTTCGCTAGCTTCACATATACTAAATTTGGTATCACTTGACGTGAATACATGACAAATGTAAATGGCACATAAAAACATGTCGGTATTTGCACTGAAAAGTACCGGCTTGTATATAGCTACGAATAGGTCACCATTTCGTAGAATGCGAGGAGTGTCTTCTACGTGTTGCATAAAAAATACAATCATTCAGTTCATGATATGCTGAACCCATCTCCACCAAAAACTATGAGCTTGGCCGCACTGTGCAGTGATGAAAGAACAGTGAATGCGCAGAAGTATATTTCTCTAAAAAATAAGACAGAATTGATTGATTTAAATGCGAGCTATAGGACGTGAATGAATTATCGCTCGTGGATTCATCCCTCGTTCGTTTAGGATTCTACCTTCGCGCCTGGAAGTGAGGGTCAGATTACAACTATCAATTTTACTTTTGCAAACATTATTCACCTCGTTTTGTGCGTTTTTGACTGCGCAAGCCGAGAGAAAGAAATTTATCCTAAAAGCACGAAATGCTGATGTACTCACTGCTTAGTACTGACGTTGTTTATACGTGTTTTATGAAGGAATAAGCAGCAAGCCGAACATAGCGCTTGTCAGGGTGCAAAAAAAAAAGTCATCTCTCAGTTGGAACACAGAGGCATGCTAAAGTGCATGCTTTTTTGTTCATGCATAAATTGGTACTCAAAGCCTGAATTTCGCACCCACATGCAATGTTCTGAGCGTCTAAAGGCGCTGTAGCCTAATTATCACTCGCTGTGCTTTCACTAGCACGCGTCTATGGATACAGAAACTCACCGTGCTTTGCAAACATTGATAGACGCAATATTCTGCACGAAGCTACCAGCTTCATAAGTGCAGAACTGGATATTCTATTATTTCTGATCTCGTGGATCCAACAAACAACCGTTTCACGTGGCCGCCGTCTCGTTTCCCCGCGTCAAACACCACATGGACACTGGGCTTACGGCATCTCCATTTCGGTTAGCCGCTCACTGAACCAAATTTGTATAACATACAAGCTCGCTCCCTGAGCACACAAACTAGGCCCGAACGTGACAGGCAATTTGTATACAGACACGTCACTTCCACGCACCGTCTCTGTCTGCCCACGATCCTACGGGCATGCCAAGCTGGTGTCTTCGACATCGTTGCTCCATTAGTCCGTTCTCGCTGCTGCTGCTTGAGGTCAATCTATTTTGTTGCTTTCTTTCCTTTAATTTTCTGTTTTTCTTACTTACTTAGTTTCTTTTTTCTTTATTCGTTTCTTTGTTTGTTTCTTTGTTTATTTCTGCCCTTTCTTCTTTCCTTATTTCCTTTTTCTTTCTTTTTCTTTCTTTCTTCATTTTGTTGTTTCTTTTCTTTCTTTCTTTCTTTCGTTCGTTCCTTTTTTATTTCTTTGTTTCTTTGTTTCTTTCTTTGGTCCTGCTTTCCTTATTTTCTTTTTTTCATTCTTTCTTCACTTATTCCTTTCTTTATTTCTTTATTTTTTGTTCGTTTTTTTGTTTCTCTCTTTCTTTTTTCTTTTTTGTGCCACTTGATGGCCACTCGCTGTCTGTCCCAGAATGTGGCAAATCCTTTCACAGAATTTCAATCTTTCACTCACTCACCTTTCCACTCGACTACATCTCAACGGTGTCGTGCTGAGGAGTGGTTGCTTCTGTCTATCTGTGAAGAAAACAATCTGTTAGTGAAGTTTTTCATGCTACTTGCGTCCAACAAAGTGATCGTGACTCTACCAGCTATACACACGAAAGAACAACCTCTCAAGGACCCCGTAGGAGCCTATGCGTAGGACGCAGCAACGAGGCGTTTCTCTATTTCTTCTTCTTTTGCTGTTGCAGATCTGTAGCACAGAAACTTCGTGCGCGAACTTTTCTCCTATACACCTCCTGCTTACAATTACAGCCTGGGTTTCACGGGTGGGATGGCCATCCTGACAACACCTACTTTTTTAAGTGGTACGTGCAAAGAGCACTTAAAATGCATTGTCACGCAAGTTATCAGGGGTAAAAAGAAAAAGAGGGACTCCTAAGCTTCGCATTTAAAAGTCGAAGGTGGTAGCAATATCCTGGCCCTAAGAAGTAGTTAAACCACTTTGTGCACCCTTTTAAATGCGAAGCCTTTCTTAGCGAACTTCGGTGACTTTAAGCGCATCTATTTATCTATCTAGGCGCTTGCGTTCGGGTGCTTTCGTGATCACCCCCTTAACATGGTGTGAACCGAAATTACCATGGGAGGGTAAGATGGGTTGATGAATACCACGCACTGGTGAAGAAATGAATAATGTCACATTCCAGTCACGTACGTCGTCAAACACTTCCCCTCAGACAGTGACACATACCCACGGGCGAGTATGTGCCACTGATATGCGTGCATGTACCACAGGTGGTTTACACTTAGTATCTACCCAGGAACGACGAGAACTCTCTCGCGCAATTTTAACGTGCAAGCGTCAGAAATACCCGACATCAGTAGCGTCGACCAGACGAATGCAAAGAACAAAATGTCAGAGTCCCAGCTGGAATCTAACCAAAGCATTCTGCGTGGCAATGAAGCATTCAACCACAGAGCTGCGCCAGGTCTCGTGAGTACTTTTCAAATAAACGCTAATCTTCGTGAAACGTCAATAGTAGTTGCAGTGCTGCCTATTCAATTTTATAAACATTATATGTACACCTTTGATACAGCCGTCACGTCGGGTTAACGTCAATTGTGGTTAGGAACCATGCCCTGAAGTTTATTTCTATAGCAGTGTCCAGGGCCAGCATCATCGCGAGCATCACCGCTTCATATCAGATTTTGATGTTGCTAATGCGAATAGGCAACGTTGCGCAAGTGCAAACAACTGGTTAATAAACATGTCTAAGTCTTCAACATACGATTGTACGTGCGACATTTGTACATACATTTAGCGCTATTTCAAGACGTGTCGCTCAATAAAAAAAAAATTGTGACACGCTCACCTTTCCGGCACCTGCTTCGCAGAACGTCGAATCCCAAGGTGCGTGGGATTTGTTGAATGTTTGTTGAATGATGTTTGATTAAATGCGCTGCTTGTGACTCATGCGAAACACTTGAACATCTCATAGTGCAATGTCCCGACCTTGCTTTGGAAAACGTTAATACGGTGGAAAGTTTGCCACCAGGCAAGATTCTACTGATATGCTTTATCAAACTTGTGAGCTGTCAGAGCAGATAACATCTGAATCCACGATATGCTTACGGGGCTTCCAAAACCGTAAGCTGTAGTCAAGTCTTCCTGGATGCGATGAAAAAAGTTTTGTCATCGTACCTTTGCAAGAGCTGTTTTTTTCCTTCTTGCTTTGAAGGAAAATTTCTCATTTAGGCGTTGACACTGTTTATCATTTTTTTCTAAAGGCGTCATTAAATGTTGCCTAGCAACTTTAACCGAGCAGAAAGACTGACCGTGGCGGAAGTGTATTGATGACTGCAAACTCTGGCATTTTTTTTCTCACAAATATGGAGCCACCTAAGAAATAACTTATGTTTCACCATTATGTTTTCGAGGAACACCCTTAAGCCTAGCCTCAATGCGAAATGTACAGCTGTTCGTAGCTTAAAACAAAATCGAGAAGTAAAGCGCTTGAGGCAACATGAATCGTCATTTTCATAAATTTGCGTAACTTTAGAGTCGTCGGCAGCAGGCCGCAAAGGCCTTCGTGAACAATGACAAAGCTTAGAACGCGGAAGTAATTTTCATTTCCTATGAACGAAACTCATTCTGCTTTGAGGCGTTGTTTTCGCATAACTGACTTAATAAGCTCGCGCGGTGCAATTCGCGTCACTTATCACTCGCACGTAATTATTGCTTGAAGTCACGTATACTTATCGAAGGTGGACAGAGCTCAGAAGCGAAGTGTGAATCAACAAGAAGAATAACGAAGCTTTTAAAGCTTTGCGGCATAGTATAGCCATCAAACTTTGGTGAAAGAAGGGCCGATGACAAAATGACGCACGCGGTTCACAGAAGAACACACCCCTAATTCCACAAAACGTTGTGCCGAAAATAATGCAGTCGCAAACCAGCGCAAACTTTAGTTAGTTCATTACTTAAAAGCACCAAGAAAACTGCGCATGCATGAAAGCTAGTCGTAACGTTTAGTCGAGTCTGAGAACGTGGGTGATTAAGATAACTCTCTGAAGTTGCAACGGAAGTGTACCTTCAAAGAACATGGCTCGCTCGCTGGATTCCGTGCCGACCGGTTGTGCCCTCGCGATCTCCGACGTTAGTGTAGCTCTGTCCGACTGGGCTGGCCCTACGTCATCTCCTGACGCCGACCTACGACGACAGCGTAGCTCTGACCTTCTGGACTTGCCCTGCGCCATCTCCTGACGCCGACAAGAGTCTCTGTGGATTATTTCTTCCAAAAAAAGGGCAGATCTCACGAACAGTGGGAATCGATGATATGCGAAGCACGAATGAGAAATGCTGCTATGTCACTTTAAAATCAGCACAACGTTACGAGGTGGAAGTAAATGATGCCGTACATGGCTTCCGTGCCATGATTATCGTGTTTGGATGTGTCGTTTATCCTTGTCATCTATTCACTCACGTGATACAAACTTTAGTACATGTGGAGCTAGCGAAACAGCCGTGATCACATTATTACCGTGGTATGTTGTCATGTTCTTACGAGACACGCTTGTCAGGATTATCATGTTTGGACCAGTCATATACTTCGTCATCCATTGGCGTCACGTAACACCAAACTTGGTGTATGTGGAGTTGACAAAACGGCCGCGAGCACATCATGAAAGGCCCAATATAGTCCAATGTAGCGTTGACGCGCGCGCATGCTGGGCACAGTGACGCTACGTTAGCAAAACGCGAGCACTTTTTAGTCTGACGCCAGACGTGACCAGCGTCCATCAGCGTGAAATTCGACATGCTGCGTTTCACGCCAATGCGTTACCCAGACAAAACTGCGTCTCCCTCTTTTCGTGATCGAGGGACGCCGGACGCACTGAAACGTACATGCGTCAAAGCAACGCAGCACGACCCGCGCCTGCAAGTTTGTGGTAAGTCCGGCGCCTGGCGTGGCAACGCCAGCGTGACGGTACGAAATGAACGCCGGCGAGCACGCGCAGCACGTGACGTCGAAATATGTTAGCGCCTTGACTGTGGCATGTAGTCTGGTCAGAAAAATTGGGGGACCCTTAGGCTTCGTCTTTAAGGGGAGAAGCTGCTTGAAGACACCTTTTTTTTTAATATTCACCCTAGTGCAATGAAACTTGAGCTGTTTATGGAACTTTTTATGCTGATTTTAAATATATAATTAGTTTTCTTGTCAGTTGCATACTTTTAGCTCTGCAACATGACAAAGTGAAAACCTTAACCCTTTTGCCCCCCTCTCTTTTCATCCCTGAAATTTTGTATTTTTTTACCATTCATAGTTCATAATGTTTGAAATAAAGTGTAGAATGCAAATAACTAATCAGGAAGCACATACAAAATATGTAATATGCGTGAAAAATATTAGACTTCAAAAGTACATATTTCAACAACCCTAGTAAAGGTTTACATACAATTGTTTTACTACACAATAAAATATTGTTATTTAAACTAGCTAGTTGTATTTTCATAATTTGTAAAAAGATTGGGCAAAATATCATGCAGATTCGAGCACCAGAAGTGCCCAAAAAAGGAGGCACACATAAAAAAAAACGGCCAAATTTGTGTTTTGAGAAAAAGGAGTTTTAGAGTTAAAGTTGAGCTTTTATTTATGAAATATACTGATAAATCTAATGAAATTTGACAACCAAAAAGAACAATCTTTCTTGTAGTGGTCACTGCCACTAAAATATGCCAGTACCATAAGTACGTCCCTTTCGTCTTTTTCGAGCCGAATCCTCACAAACATTTCGCTCACAGACACGGCCATGAAACACTGGCCAAACTTCCTCTCCGTCCGGAAGATCCATCTGCCAACTGCAAGCTAGCAAGAAGTGCGACAGGACTGCGAAATCCAAACTAAGTCCAGTGTCATGCCATTTAGCGGTCATGTTTGTGTCACATACCGTCGTACATAATTGCAATGTCGTCTCCGCTAAGTTCCCTTACTGCCAGCTCCTTCGACCTCGCAAGATTGGTGCTGACGTCATCGATTGCCACATTACGAACTTTCTGGTTGACGGGTGTGATTGACTTCTGATGCATTGGCTTTTGCAAGCCAACAACTGCCGCGAATCGGACCAGCTGCTCGTAGCCTATTTCAACAGAGCGCGCCGCACAACGGCTTTCACTTGCGAACAATGGCTTTTTTTATTTATAACGGAGATAATTACACGAGAAAAGCATTGTTTAGCTGCGCTGCTCAGCAAGACATGGACCGCTCAAATAGGCTTTACAGCACATAGAGGCGCGCAGCGGCCAATGGCGGTCCCCCGATCCGTACCACGTGATAAGCCAGACGCGGCGCTTGAAAAACTCGGAGAAGCGTGCTTCTTTTTATTATTTCTTGCGCTGCATCAGCGAGGGAAACTGTTGTTAATTGAAAAGTGAGACTCGACTCTTCGGCTCATGCGATCAACAAAGGCGAGCGGCGGCACATTATCGGCGGCAAGGTGCTCAAAAACTGCACACTTTGCACCTTTTAACAGGCACCTTGCGCTCTTTAGATGCAATTTTAAAGCATTTCCACTTAAGTCTTGACCTGTGTTTTTTTTTTCACAACAGTAGAGGTGCTAATCTTATCAAAACAGGCAAAAGTAAAAAATTGGTAATTTTGAAAAAAGCTCTGATTTTTTATCTGCATGTCCCTTTAAGAGTTGAATGCGATAGCAAAATCTTGCCCCTATTGCGCTCTTCAACCGCTAAGTGCATGCTTATTATTATGTTTTGTTACATACACACACACACAGTAGATTGTACCAGCACGCGCTATTATCGCCTAATGGACTCGTTTTCGTCGTCACACTTGTCGAACGAAATGCGTTAAAAGGGTTCTGAAACACTTTTTGACGTAACCATGGAATGAATTCCCCAGAACAGTTTATTGCTTCATAAATTCAACGCCGCAAAAATTTTAAGAATCCCTCCAGTGCGAATGGAGTTACAAAAGTTTGTCGCATGCTGCGATTGCATTATCTCTTCTCTCGTCCTGACGAAAGCACTGATGCTAGGCAGGAAGGGGTGGCAGAGGCAAATAAACTACCACGCCTCGTGACATTAAGCACTTTTTTTAAAATACGCGGCTTTATCAGTGCGATCGCGCGTGCACGAGCGAACATGTAGCAGTCTCCCGCGGTTATCTCGGTCACTTGATTTTTCGGTCACAGACGCACAGACGATGTTTCACTCACATTCAACGGGGCCGACGCCAGTGGCGGTATTTCTGCGACATGAGATCTTTAACACTATCGCGTTAAAGGTACTTACGCAGGGTACGTTACTTAAAGACGGTAGTACATAGGAAAGCTGATCATTTCGCTATAACTACAGGAAGAACTTTATGCTAAAAAGCACGTGCACGTGAAACTTATGGGTAATTTCCTCGCTATAGGTATACAGGCATTTAGTATCCGATATGCAAATAGTGAAATGTTTCGCAAGTATTTGTTGATGGTCTGCGTAACGTTACTTGTTGGTCCTGTAGGGTTGGCTTAGTTCTCACTAGGGACTTTGCTCCTTTAGAAAATCTGAACACAATGCAAGTAAATGTGGCCAAATAAGTTACCTAAATTTAGTGAAACAAATAAAATAAACAAAACGGGCGCCTTCTTGGTGGGTTTAGTGAAAGGCAAGCTTTCAGAACGTGCAAATAAATTCACTTGAATTTCTGACTGAAATGGAAGGATGTCATGGATAAATGTCCTGTGTATAGTGAAACAATACCTGGCTATTGATCAAGCACGCAAGCACACGTCATTAAAAAAGCTTGGGGTTCACTATATGAACAATTTATAACTATGACTACAATGAGGAAACCTATCTACTCTGGAGATTGCCTTGGTATGTATTAAATATCTACACTACCTCAGAAATGCTTGAACGATGTGCTTCTCCCAGCAAAACAAAAAAAAATGTTTCGAGATTCACCTCGGTGAAATATAAGTCTGTCCGATAAGGGTGGTATCACTTTAAAATGTCGATAAGTCCCACCGTAAAAAAAATTGCCCGCAGCTTCCCTCGGGGGAACACTGAGGAGGATGCGGAGCATATAATTGGTTAACGGGGTGTTAAAGTGCGACTTACTTGGGTCAATGGCTAAATTAGTTAACGTGGTTGTGAAATGGGGTGTTAAATTGCGACTTACTTGGGTCGATGGCTAAATTGGTTAACGTGGTTGTAGGAGGGGGTGTTAAATGAGTGAACACGTACACACGTATGCGAAAGGACGGCGCTGGTCGAAGGGACGTCGATCATTGTGTTTGTGGATTCGTTGGAATTCATTTCACCGCGACCTTGGACGTCGACGCGCCGTACAAACCAACCGACGAGCGGCAACTGAGCGAGCGAGCGCCGACCTTGAGTATATATACAGCGCGACGGCGCATGCACTGTCAGCTGTTGAATGTTCTCGAAGGAGAAGCGCGCGCGCGGCACAGATGGCGACGGCGCGACGGCGCATGCGCTGTCAGCTGTCGAATGTTCTCGAAGGAGAAGCGCGCACGGCACAGATGGTGGGCGACGGCGCGACGGCGCATGCGCGCGCGTCAGCTGTCGAATGTTCGAGAAGCGGTGCGGACGGCGCGGACGGCGCACTACAAGGCGCGAGTATAAGATGCTTCCGCATTCAAAATAGTGAAGTGTAGCTTTTCGTGACCTCGCTCAACTTGCTAGGATGGCGAGAAAATAAAAACATTCCACGATCTCTAGCCGTGCCACTGTAGTGAATTCGCGACCGGCACGTCTTCGCAGCTGCCAATCGATTGAATTGCTTGTCCGAGTGAAATGCGACCAGAAGCATGGCGCTCCTGTCGTCCGGGTTTCGTGAGGGTGAAGGGAAGCTCTCTCTTAGAGACACGAGTCACGCCTTCTCATTAGCTTGCGGATCTCGTTGAAGCTCCCTTGTTTTTCTTGGGTGCACACCTCGATGACCTAAGGTGAGAAGGCGGCATTCCGTAAAGAGCCGAGAAACATCACAGCTGTGGTCTAGTCGAGCTGCTGACCTGTTGTTTCAGTAATACTCGACGGCCACTGAATCATAACGACGAGGGAGGCGGAGCTTGTTTCATTCACCCTTATTAAGTGCAGGACACTTGAACTCTCTCGCTAGCAAAAAGTTTGTCGTCATCATCACTGCATCATTGTCATGCTATTTCACATCAACAGCTCGATGAAGGACTCCGGTTCGCCCCATATCAACCTACCTGTTTACCCGTGCCCCGGCAAACTTTCCAATTATGTCACTGAATTTAACTCGCCTAAAGTCATCGGCTCAGTATTACGTTCCTTAGTAGTTACCGTAACCTAACCTACATTCTCATGGCCGCGCCACGGTGGTCTAGTGACTAAGGTACTCGGCTGCTGACTCGCAGGTCACGAGATCGAATCCCGGCTGCGGCGGCTGCATTTCTGATGGAGGCGGAAATGTTGCAGGCCCGTGTGCTCAGATTTGGGTGCATGTTAAAGAACCCCAGGTATTCGAAATTTCCGGAGCTTTCGACTACGGCGTCTGTCATAATCATATGGTGGTTTCGGGACGTTAAACCCCACATATCAATCAACCTACATTCTCACTCGAGAGTGAATGCCGGCCACTCTGCTTCACGCAACTGATCCCTTAATCTACTCTTCTTATTATTCGTACAGTTTTGTTCGAAAAACTTAGAATAATAACAAATTGTACAATAATTTAGAATGTACAATAATCCAAAAATTGTACTATTTGTCGATTATTGTGCATTCACGCCCCCTTCCCCACAATAAAAGTGATATTATTAATGGCGTGGTGGGCACTGGCGTTGTACAGACGCATTCGTAAGTAATACGCCGCAGGAAATGCCGCCACAAGGATGTGCCGTAATGAACATCAGAAGACTAGTGATTTTTAAAAGTTATGTCAGCGTTAAAAGTGATTTATAAAAACGCAAACATACAAAACAGAGTTCTAGGTACGAATCAATATATGCAGTGGCTTGCAGTTGCAATTTTTACGGAAAGTAGTGGTGTAAGTGTGTTTCTATATACACTACTTGCATAGGAAGCAAAAGTTCTGCGAACACAACACTCGGACATACCGAATGCTGGTGCAATGTGGGACTCTACTTACACCATTAAACAACAAATTGTCTTTCTTAGATTGCGAGCTTTGTCACACGAAATCATTCTATGCTGTGGACCGTCACGACTTCATTGACATATTTGTGCCACGGATCTCAAGTTATAAAACAATTATCAACACATTGTTGAAAACGACAAAAACAAAAAAGAAAGCATTTGTCCCGCGGTATCTAACCAGTAATCTCTCGACTTGCAGCGTGTGGAGCTATAGGTTGTCGGGAGTGCTAACGGCTAACCATATATACCATACGCCCCTTGGCAGTCCTCGTAGATTTGGAACGTTAGCACGTTTTTCTTTATTCGTGGCGAGATGGTACAACAGGCTCACGTTAAGCGCGTTCTATATGTCGGCACTTCCACGTAGCGTCGTTTCTCTTGCACGTGCGCATATCAGGCATGTAATTTGTGAGAGGACGAAAATCAGATTACTCGCTGCCGCGGCCGCGTTCACAAAAGGAGCGCGCTGCTGACGCACGGCGGAGGAAGGATAGTGACAGTTGTTCGCAATTGCCCTGTTTAAACTTGTGCGCTCGCTTCGTGCGTTTTAGGAGCGAAGCTCTTTAAAGCGACACCCGTTCATCTCTCGTAGTAGTGCGTAACATGTCTTACACTTTGACCTATAAGGTGGTGCCAGTGGGAGATTTCTCCTGTGCGCTGTTGAGCAAGAAAAATGTCGCAGCGTGCGCGTTAACCAAAAGCCCAATTGTCCTGTCTCTCATTTCCCATTAGCAGCCATTGGCATGTACATTGAGCACTATCTGACAAGAAAGGGTTGGTACGTTATATTCGCTGGGCGTAACCGACTTGATTTTAGAAAGGTTTAGGGAGCGTTGGGCCGCAGTGCCATGAATACCGTGAACTAGTATATACCATAAACTCGAGGTGGTTAAAGGTGGGAAGTAGACACGAAGCGCAAGCCGTAAGAAAGTGTGCGTGTGCCACCTCTCGTTTAGCCCTTGGAATGTCCGCTGGATGGCGGTGCTTGTATATTGGGAATATATGATGAAAAGATGCGAGATGGTGGTTCTTGGTGTGTTGACTAGATGGACGAACGGACACGCATATGCATGAACGGACGCACGGGTGGCTGCATGGACAGATGAACACATGGACTGACGCAGGGGCATCAACGAATGGATGGACACAGGGGCATGGATGAACGCAGGGATCGATGGATGCACGGATGGACGTGGCGACGCATGAACAGACGCACGCACGGACGGGCGCATTAACGCACGGACGGTCACACAGATGGACGCAAGGACGAACGGAAGCAAGAACGATTGGACGGATGGATGCTTCGCATCACTTTCCATCATTCACCTTGTGGATATGCTGCTATTTTTTTTCTTTCTGTTTGAACAGCGCACTTCAAGTGTCGAACTGTGACATCTGTTAGTCCGCGCCAGTCCTGTGTATTCAAATTTCGCGCGCGATTTCTCATCGATGCGCACGCTGCAAGTTTCGAGCTGCTTGCTCTTTAAAATATGACGTCGTATTTTTGTGGCTGTTGCGGAAATTATGCACAGTAAACGCTAAACTACCTCTGTGAAGACACGTTTCATATTCGTGGTATGGCGATTTCTATATAGGGTGATCAGCCTCGGTTTTTTGTCTGATTCGTGATCTTTGACATACTGTTCTTTGTTTACCTTCACAGCTTTTCGTAATACTACTGTACAAAATATTTGAAACAAAAGTGCTTGCTACAGTGTTCTCACAGGTCTTATCTTAAAGCAGATGCAAGTGCATACACGTTTTGTACCAACATCCAGCTTCACAGTATACCTAATTGAACGAGTTTCGTTAAATATACTAGTTGTGAATCTACTGGCCTCCATGTTTAAAGAGCTTATGCTTATGGCATGTCCAAAGGAGCGTTTTATTAACGGGGCATATATAGAGAGAACGGACATACCTCACATCAAAATATGGTAAGAGAACATCGTGACGTAACCAATGCGGGAAGCGGGACAGTGTGCGACTGAACCCAGATCCAGAAGAAGAGCTTTTGGCAATCCGGCAGGTAGTGGACTCCATCGGGGCTCAAGAGGTCTTGGATGACGCCAAGATTTGGAGTCCGCGGCCCAAGGGCCATCAAAGTTTCTCATAGTCAAGTTTCATCCTCCTGAACCAATGATTACCCTGACAGGGTAGTTTACGAACGCACTTTTATTTCTGTAAATAAGCTGCAGTTGCGAATAACTGGTATAGTGTGTGAACGAATTTGTTGTGCGTTGATATCGAAACAAATTATTTCAGAGTAGAAGTAACCAGAAAACACCTCACTGTATTTGTTTCGTTGTCCATTTGTATGATAGTAGATTTTTTTATCGGGATTTGAATTGCCTGTGTGCATTCCTATTAATAATCTTACATTCGTACACGAAAATACAAACGGTGTTCTATCACACTGAACAAGAAAAAAATACCTGCAATGTTTCTTTGCCAATGTTTTTTTCGGAATATTTCGAAAGGTTACGTGACTATGATTTGAGAAAGAGTGTTCTAATCTCGCCGTCCATACTTAAGCTTGTAATTATAAAAAAAGGACATCGTGGAGGTCCCTGGGAAAGAAGTCGGACGCTGTAGCTCCGATAACTTGATGCAGAGAGGATTCAATGTTTGAGCAGCGAGGCGCGCGACTCTCATAGCTCCAAAGATTCTCCGAGATGATTCTTTAAGCTCCGGTTTAATTGTTCGCCTTCTTCAGTTTGATTTGGGCACTCCAATTTTGATATATTGGGATCTGAAATCTAATTCTTCTTTTCCGTTTTTATTTTTATTTGCCTTTCCTTACTGAACATTTCACTGTATATATTTATTTTTTTATTTATGACCTGCTTCGCTATAAGGCATTACAGCTGGGAGGGTACAGTAAATAAGATCAAACTTATAAAAAAACATTCATAAAGCATGGAAAAATCATCACTTGAATCAATAAAGGCTATTTCCGATGGCAGAGTGCTCCATTCTCTTTTAGGGCTGACAAAGAAAGAGTAGCGAAAAGCGTCATTCCCAAAAGGAATCTCTCGTATTTTCAAGAGATGATCGCGTTTTTGAGAAACATAGTTGTGTGGTTGAAAATACAATTGCCTGATGATCCCTGTTCACGAATGATAAGTGCTACGAAAGAATTTTATTCTGAGGTTTCATCGACGGTTTTCGATAAGATCTCAGTTTAATGTTTCTCTGCTGTCTGTCACACTAAGCATCCTGTCGTAATTTCCAAGGACAAATCGAATTGCTCTATTCTGCACTTTTTCAAGTTTATATGTAAGTTCTTTGTATATGGGTCCCAGCAGACGCTCGCATATTCCAGTATACTGCGGTCGTGTGTAAAATAGAGCTGCTCTCTAAGTTTTTGTGGCAATCTACTGAAGTTACGTTTCAGAAAACCTAATGTTCCTACCGCGCTGTTCCTAACGTAAGTGACATGTTTATTCCATCTCAAATCAGCAATGAAAAATACGCCTAGATAATTATATTTCGTGACATGTTGAAGATTAGCGTTATTAATCATGTAAAGATTTCTGCAGTGCGAGAGGTACCTGGTAAAGGTGATGTGGACGCTTCTTTTTACATTCAACGTCATTTTCTATTTTTCACACCATGCAGCAAGTATATCTAAATTGTTTTACAGTGCTTGTTTGTCAAGGTTGCCATTGATGGCTCTATATACTATACAGTCATCTGCAAACAATTAAAAATGATGATGTGATACCGAAAGCGATGTCATTTATGAACTACGAAAATAAAAGCGTACCTAAGACTGATCCCTGTGGTACATCAGATGTAACAGCAACGTATGCAGAGGAACAACCGTTCAGAGCCACAGACATCTGCCTTGAGCGAAGATACTCGGCTATCCAAGCAATGATCTCATCATAGAATTTGTAATATCGAAGTTTAGCGATCAAGAGACTATGCGTAACGACGTCAAAAGCTTTTCTGAAATCCAAAAATATGCAGTCAACACTTTGCTGCCTCTCGACAGCTGAGGCAAGGTCATGAGTAAATTTTACCAATTGCGTCGTACAAGAAAAGCCCTGCCGGAACCCATGCTGACTAGGATGAAGAAGGTTATAGGCAACAATGATGATGATGATGATAGGCAACAAGGTGAGACATGATGCTGCTATATATCACATGTTCCATTACTTTGCATACAATACTAGTTAACGACACTGGCCTATAATTATCAGCTCTGTCCCTCTGTCCACTTTTAGGTATTGGTACCACGCGGGCCAACTTCCAGTCACCAGGAACAATGCAGTCATTTAAGGAATTTCAAAATAAATGACAAAAATATAAACACAGAGTGCCGAACAGTTAATAAGAAATGATGCCGGGATATCATTCGGACCACTCGCTTTCGTGCGCTTCAAGCCTTGCAATAATCTCTTGACTCCCGTCGTAACTAACACAACCTCATACATTTTGTCGACTTGGACAGAAAAAAATCATTTATTGTAGCTGCACTAGCATCTGAAAAACCAGACTGAAATAGCGATGAAAATTAATTAACGGAAATTTCGACCTTACTCGAATCATCATTAATAATTCAGTGGGACCAGTGCCATGGTGGAACAGAAGTGTCCTCCTTACAGTTTCTTTTAACGTATTTCCAGAATTCTTTCGAATCGTCTACCAGCCTCGGGCCTAAGTTAGTGAAGTATGTTTGTTTGGCTAATCCAGCGAGCTTTCTAAAACTACATTTTAACTCTGCTTACTGTATGTAGCGACTATCAGATTTCGGAGTCTTGCTAAGCCGATAGATTCTTCTGATTTTTCTTAATAAAGAACTGAGTTGAATGTTTAACCACGGTCTATCTTTTGAACTTTTGGAAGAGAGTGTTCGAACAGGAACAAATTTAGCACGCAGTTCGAAAAGCTTCTCTTTAAGTACTCTGTCTAACTCTTCCCCGTTTAACTCATCTGACAATGTGTCAAAAGTAGGAAAGTAAGATTCAAGAGCTAGATTTAGTGCAGCGTAGTTAGCCCTGTTATATGCATACACTCTTCTAGGGGCTTTTTTTCGATACACACACATTTCGAAATGTAGCGTCCGCTAGAGTAACCTCACGATCATTTATGCCGGGCAAAGCAAATATATCTGAAACAATGTTTGGAGCATCACAAAGCAACAAATCAAGCACGTTACCAGTATCATCATTACGGGAAGGATCTCTTACCAACTGATGCAGACTGTTTTCGTGCATAAATACAAAGAAGGCTTTGTATAAACCACCTGTTGTACCACCTGCCAGACAATTACCCGACCCCCAGTCCAAACCTGGAAGGTTGAAATCTCTTCCCAGTATAATGTCATCACACTGAACCGTCTCAAGAACAGTAGTCAATTGAGCAAACTGCTGACAAGAGGCACCAGGTGGTCGATAATAAGAACCAATGAGAAAACATTGACCATTATCAGCCCGCAACTTGCAAAATACAGATTCACATTCCAAAGCACAATCAACTCGAACACAAGGCAAGTCTGATCGTACAAGAATAAATACACTACCACCCCTAGATTCAAAGTCCCGCCTAAAACAGTGATACCCAACGGGGAACAATTCTCTATCAAGGATAGTGGCATCGAGCCATGATTCAGTGACTAATACAACTGCAGACTGAACAGAACTTAACAGCAAGTGAAAGTCGTCAACCTTATTTTTGAGACTTCTGCAATTGACGATGAGTAGTGCTAGTTGATGCGTCACAGAAGACTGCAACGGTGGTCACATTTGAATTACGTTACCTGTAGAGCTGTGAATCCGATATCGTCTATCACCCAGATATAGGGTATCAAATCTTAAAACAAATTTCTCGCCTTCCTTCCTATTATCTTTTGCGTATGCCCAAAGCTTCTTTTTTTTTCTGCGAACTGTACGTGAAAAATCTTCAGATATGCCGTATGTAGTCCCCCTTAAGTTTTACGCTTTCATCAAGACTTGCAGTCGCGTTTTAAAGGAAGCAAATCTGACTATCACTGGCGTTTTATTTGCATTGTATGACCCTTTTCTATGGGCACGCCCTATGTTCACAGAAGTGAGCCCAAGTTTTGTGCGGCACAGATTAAGGATTAGCTCCTTAGCCTGAGCATTAGTCTCGCCTGCCATTGAGCCCTCTATCCCGTAGAAGAGAAAATTGTCACGCCTTTGCCGATTTTCAGTATTCTACCTTCCGGAGAACAAAGGACATCACACCTTGTCCCTCTTTTTTTCTTTTGTGTTATCTATTGCTATTCGTAATTCGTGTAGGTTCAGGACATTTTTTTCTAGCGAAGCCAGGTGGGTTTTCAATTCAGTTACATTAGCATTGGTTACTTTTTGGTTTTCCTCAATTGCTGACAATTTGGAAATAATTGCAGCCTGTCCTTTGAGTAAGCGCTCCATCTGTGCATTTGAAGGCCCTGGTTTTCGCTCGATGTCGCCCGCGCACAATAACAAGATTCACAAATAAAAGGCAGCGCTCCAGAACATCAAGAACTACCATCTGCGAATCATTCTGCGCTACATCTCACGATGCGAGCACTTCAATGGCAAAGAACACCGAAGCGGAACTGGCGCCACAAAATTACACAAACCACAAATGTGGTGCGAAAAACCAACCTGCGTGAGTAGCAAGAACGAGATTAAGGGCACTTCCATGTCGCCGGTTCCATGCCCTATCCAAGATGTGCGGCTGCAGTCTATTTGTAGCCGTATGTTACCAGCCACGCCGGCACCGCCCAGTGTCCATGGTTAGCAGCTGAACAGCGATGAAAAGTGCAATTTCATCAGTGCCAGGCATTTGTGTGAATCCATCGCTGCTGGAAGTAACCGCCACAATACTGCTTCCGTGTCGTGAAGCCCGCACGCATTGCAATCGGTGGAATCAGCTGAAGCATCTCCGCCCAAGCAACTGATTACGACACGAGCCTGCGTGAGGAGCAAGAACGAGATTAAGAGCACTGCCATGTCGCCGGTTCCATGCCCCCTGAGATTATAAATTCTGTTTGCCATATCAATTGCAAATAAAATTTATAATTCTGTGTAATGTATTTTCTCAGTTGTGATTGTGACCAGCCTTTAATTTCTATATTTTATTGTGATACTGTCGTTCCCTATTTTTACTTTCTCTTTGCCTCGAAAGTTTAGGCCATAGACATCGTCAAGCCATGTTGGCATTTTGTCACTGGTCTTCAACCATGTATGAATGTTGCAACAAATGGCAATTGATTTGAATTTCTCGCTTTTCCCAAACGGCGCCAATAAATGGGCCTATCTTAAAGAAGACCCGACTTAAGCGCTTTGTTTTTTCAAGGCATGGCCCTCTGCATCTCAGAAAAACCTTCATGCGCTCTGTCATGATGACGTGAAAATGGGGGAGGGGGAAGAAGCAGTGCACCAGTGCAGTAACGCCCGTCAGGCACATAATGTGTCGTTCTCGTTCTCCTCACCCCTCGTCTTCTTTTTCATTAGGTTATCACACTGCGGAATCAAGAGTCTGTGTGCTGAGCTCGAACTGCATTCCAAATATAGCCGGAGGGCCTTGTTAAGCACTGTACGTTCTGTAAATATTGCGCCTGAGGGAGTTATCCAATTAGTATTTCCGGAACGATTCTGTCTAGCCTTTCTTAAGTAGTCTCCTCAGGGACTATGCACAGTTCCTACGAGAGTACATTTTTCTTCACAGTGCGTTCTATAAGGGGGTAATTAGTGGAGAATCGTATGTTTCTGAGGGTTCTGTAATGAGGTGATTTGCCACGAGAACGGCGTGTGCGGAATCAAATGGCACACTGGAACTGGTGTGTTAACGTTCTCCATTACGAGCCTCTTTGTTGTTGTCCCAACGCAATTTTCTTTGCTTGCACGAGTATTTTCTTGAATTATTTACCCAGCTTGAGCCAAATTGCCTTTAAATATTGCCTTTAAAAGCGGCATTTTTTTTATTCCGCTTGCTGTAAAAAGTTTAAGATCTAAACTCTATAGACTTCTTTGAAAGATTTCTCAGCTTAGTGAAGTTTACAAAATTGGGAGAGCCTCCTTTATATTAAACTATGTTCAGGTAATTAGCACGAGACTAATGTGCGAATCCAGTATGTTTCGCCAGATTACGTTTATTAGTCAATTGTCAAATGTCTAATAAATAGGAAAGAAACACCTATGACACTAACATCAGTCATTTTCAGAGGTGCGCAATTGCCTGAGAGCAGAGGCGATTCACAAGGCCTTATAGGACTCCCGCAATGATGATATCTGGAAAGCGCGATTTTCACGCTTCTTGTTATCAAAATAAATGTTTCATCATACGCTCCTAAAACTGTTAAATGTACTCGATTATTGTGGTATTGATTTAAAACCAAAAAAATTCGTGTAATCAAAGCGTCTATTGTCACCAAGGATTACTGCATTTCCTTCTTGTAAAGGGTGTAGCTTATGTTCGACATATTTTGACATTTCACTGTTCTTTTTTCTTTTCTCCCTATCGGAAAAAAACGAATGGTGGGCATGGTGGAAACCACCACCCACCATTATAGTGGATTAGTGTAGTGGGTGAATGGTGGGAAACACCCACCATGGCGCATGGTGGGTATGGTGGGTGCTGCAGTGCCGGCAACACTTGAGCGCGAAATGACGTCATAATCACCGTGACGAGCTGCCACAAAAAATAAAAAAAGAATTCTATAAAAACAATATAAAAAATACCCGTCCCGTAAAAAAAAAATCAAGGCGCCACGGAGGATCGAACGTGCAACCTGCGGATTCTCATTCGAAGACGCTAACCACTGCGCCACACCAACTTTTTTTTTTTTTCATGGTATTTATTAAAGTACTTGGGCAATAAAGACAATATCAAGCGAACAAAAGTACAATCAATCCCCAAAGTAAGCGCTCAAGCGTTACTCATAAACACTAAATGGCTAACACAGCGTGAGTTCCTCACATGAACAGTTCTTCACATCGTGTTATACAAACAAAAAAGGGGTGAGGTCAAACAGTTCTCTAAGACGGAGTACCAGTCCGGTCTAAAGTCTAGCTCATCGTAGATGTTTTTTAGGTGGATAGCCATTTGAATGAAGTGTGCGCTTGAAGAGGTGGTGGGCTCTGCATTGCGGTCTTGCATTCGTGTCTTCCACAAGCTGTGCAAACCCATGAGGAAAAACATATCATATGGTACTTCATCAAGTGTTGCTGGCAGAAGATAACGTATTGTGTGAGAATTAATGACGAAACGTTTTTTCAGTGCTCGCTGAAGGACATCCCAAAATAGTATGGCATCTTTGCAGCTAACAAAGCAATGTTCAATCGTTTCCGGCACATCACATAGACGGCAGTTAACAGACGGAATGAAAATACCTTTTCTTTCTAACCATGTGTTTACCGCCAATGTTTCAGAGTGGAGTTTATAGAAGAATGTTTTTGAATTCGGTGGAATGTACATTTTGCGCACTCGCTTCAACACATCGTGACCAGGAAGATTGGCATACAGTGAACGGTACAATGGAGGTGGGAAGAGTGTACTCAGTAGGTCCTTATAAAGCACCTTGCGCGTGACTGAGTACAGGTATTCTACAGAGAAGCGAGCTTTAAGGAACTGAACTGCGAGGTAAACTTCCTGCATGAATCCCCACAAGCATGGGCGTTCGGAGAAGTTGGATGAAACAATTAAATCTGGTAAGCAATCAGCAAGTGTAACTTGCAAGAAGGAACGGATTACAGGATGGGAATTGTCCCGAAAAAAGAAGAATCGGGACACTATTTGCCATAGATAAAGGTGTTTTAGTCCTAACCCACCCTCACTAACTGGCTTGAATATATTATCACGACGCATGGGCTCAAAAGTCGAAGACCATATGAAAGTAGCGAAAATCCGATGAAAGCGTTGTATATAGAATCTTGCGCAATGAATAAGTTGCAATACATGGTAAAGTTTTGTCGCTAAGAAAGTATTACAAGCTTCAGCTCTCCCAAATATCGAGAGTCGATAGGGCACAAATGTCTGGGCCTGTCGTTCAAGCTTAGGGACACGTTCCTTCCAGTAATGCGCACTGAATCTATATGCATGCAATGGTACACCGAGGTATGTTGGAGGAGTTATTGTCCAATTAATCCCTGCAAAGTGGTTCGGTGTGCTACCCCACAAGCCAAACCACAGTCCTAAACTTTTAGAGGCATTTAAACGAGCTCCTGATACTACGCCAAACTTTTCAATAGTATATACCACATTTTCGACACTTGGTTTGTCTGTGCAAAAGAATGCGACATCATCTGCATAAGCCAATACTTTAACCTCACTGCCTAATATTCTAAAGCCATGAATGCAACTCGACTGTATTATGCTTAAGCACAGTGGTTCTAGATAAAGTGCAAATAAAAGAGGTGACATCGGGCATCCCTGTTTTACAGAAGAGCGAATAGAAACTGGCTTGGAGAGTTGACCATTAACTATCAGACGAGTTGAGCATTCATTATAGCATAATTTAAACCCTTTAAGAACAACTTTGCCAACATTAGCTTGTTCGAGAAGAGAAAAAAGGAAGGAATGACGAACACGATCAAAAGCTTTTGCAAGGTCTACCTGTAGCATTGCAAGATGGTCTTGAGAGTCATGACAGTATTGAAGCATTGTTCGAGCGACATGTATATTGGTTTGTATGGATCGACCTCTGATGCCACATGTCTGATGAGACCCAATGAGAATCGACATAGCAAATTGCAACCTATTTGCTAATACTTTTGCGAAAATTTTGTAGTCCACATTTGAAAGCGATATAGGTCTGTAGCCCTCAACGAAGCGAAGTTTTTCCTTGTCAGTTGTTTTCGGTATTAACACAGTGTGACTTTTGCAAAAAGATTGTGGGAGGGTATCCATCTCGTAACTCATCTGAAAAATATTCAGCAATATAGGAGCAAGCGTTTTCTTGAAAGCTTTGTAAAATTCGCCTGAGATGCCATCAGGCCCCGGTGTTTTCAATAAAGGCAAGTTGTCGATTGCTTGCTCGATTTCCTGTATAGTAATGGGCCCATTAATGATTTCACAATCACTGTCCTCCAAGGGGTTCACAAGAGAAACAAAACTAGCCTTGAGGTGAGCGTCAGGATCATCAGAGGGAGAGCTAAATAAGCTGTTATAGTACGTTTCGAACGCCAAAGTAATGTCTCCGTTATCTTTTATGAGCACATCGTTAAAGTACAAGTCTGGAATAGCTTTAGAAATCGCATGGCGTTGCTCATCAAGTAAAGCTTGGCGCGTCGGTTGCTCAGAATTTAAAGTGCGCTGGTTCCGAGATCTAATACGTGCCCCTTGGTAGCGAGCAGCATCATATCTCTGTAGTTGGCACTTAATATTCTCAATATCTTTGATGTACTTTCCCGGCATTTCGCATTCCATCTCATAAAGATTGCAAAGACTTTTAACAAGTATCTTTTCATCATTCTTTCTATAGAAAGACTTAACAGCCCCAATTTCTAAAGCTATAGAGCGAACTTCTTGTTTAAAAAGCTCCCAAGCAGCGAAGATATGAAAACCAATTGAAAAAGATTGCCTCAATGCCATCTGGACGCGATTTACGAATTCCTGATCACAGAGGATCTTCGCATTCATTTTCCAAAGGGCCCACTGGGGACGGAATTGTTTGTGACGATTTTCGCCAATTTGCGCTATGACAATACAATGGTCTGAGAATGATACAGCTTCGGTGCTGCAGGAAATTTTACGAGATAGGAGTGATGAGGACACGTAAATTCGGTCAAGGCGAGCATGAGAGCTGCCTTGTACTCTTGTATATGCTGTTGCCCGATTCGAGACCCCGATGTCAATTAGTCCTGCATTATCTACAATACCGGATAAAAGCTCACCACTCCTGTCTCTTTTTCCAGACGAATTATAACGATCAATAGCTTCACATACGCAGTTGAAATCTCCCATAAGTACCGTGCATCTGTCGACGTCAATTAAATTACGCACTTTTTCAAATAACTCAAGCCGTTTCGGAACATCATTAAACGCATATAGATTGATAATTCTCCATGGCACTCCTTGCAACAAAAAATCACAGCATATATACCTGCCCTCTTCATCAACACTAGTGCACAATGCTGAACAGGGTAGGCTTTTTCTCAGAAACAACCAACAGCCCGCAGATAAACCTTTAGCATGTGAGACACACACATTAAACTGAGACAGAAAAGGCCGCAGGGCCTTCTCGGTCTCTTCCTCGCTCTCGATCTTTGTCTCTTGGATGGCGACAAAGTCGAGACGCTTCCGATTGAGAAGTCTACGGAGTTGTGCTTGTTTCTGCGAAGACCTAAGGCCGCGTACGTTCAAGGTGGCAAATATGAGTCGCTCAGACTGCGCCATGGTGACTACCTTCTAATTCGCTTATTGTCCCTCTTGATCAGTCCCAAGAGTTGGCGCTGAGGCTTCCCGTGAGCCCCCAGCAGGCCTCCTAGATCGGGAACGGCGACACTTCCCCTTTGGCACGGACTTTCGGCGACGGCGTGACTCCCTAGTCACTGACGCTGGGTCACTTCCTCTGCTTGAATCCGAGCTGGAAGATGCGCGACGTTTCAGTATTGCTGTATCCGTAGAGATCTGCATATCATCTTCCGACACTGCACCATGATGAAGAAGCTGCTGCGGAGCTGCAGTGCAAGCAGGTGATGAACTTTCTGCGGCATCCAGCCCAGAGTCTCTATCTTGTACTGGTGGTTCTTCGGCATCTTTATGGGTCAGCGCAACAACACTCTCCAAAGGAACTCCTACTTGTGCTAGGGGTGGTTCGGAGTCGTTTTGGACTGCGCCACACCAACATGACGTTGTTTGGGCGTTAAATACTTAGTTGGCATACAAACTTACAGTTCAACTTCAGTTATGTTTGTCGTGTACACAACATAGACCAGATCTACACCTGCTACTAAAAATTGCACATTTATTAAACACAAGCAACTGCGGCCTGTAACGATTGCCACTATGTTAACGGCACTAGTGCTATTTTTCTTTACAATTCACAACTTCAAAAAAAAAAAAAAACAAGTGGACTGGGGAGCAGCAACACTTTACCGGCGGGGTCTGCCAAGTTTAATATCCGTTTCGCGCTCGTTCTAAAGGGTGACATCTGCTCACGCTTTATGACGCCTTTAGGCTCATTCCATAGATACGCCCGCCTAATTTATTTGATTGAGTATTGGGATGCTTTTCGCGCAATGTAGAGGGCGGCCGCGCCAGCGCAATGCTGTAGCTTTTTCGCTAAAGCAACTTCATAACGGCTTGGCCAAAACGAATGCAGTGTGCCGGAAGCATTACGCTTCATGTTGGTTCGCCAAGAATACGAATTGCCACGTCTGAGTTCTTGTACAAAAGCTAGAGAAGTGCCGGCGAGTGCGACCGGCGGCTGTCGGTGAGAAGACACTTAATTACGTTCTCTGGGAGTGCTTTAATCGCGTCGCATCGATGTTTGTTGCTCCTTGAGCGGACACCATACACAATGAAAAATGTTTCATTTAGGTTAATTGATGCCATGGCTGTGCTGTATTGTCATACTTAATCGTCGAAATTGTGTATTCTGAAACCCGGAAGCACGGATAACACAATTGTACGGGCTTGGTCGGTAGGCCTAACTTTGATGGAAATCATGGTGGTAGAACATGTAGTGTACTGATCCCAGATTGGTACACTATATAAGTTGCCCGCCATTATAAGCCCACCCATAATCTGCTTACTGCTTCCCAGCATTATCGCGATGGTGGGCAGAGCTTCTCAGCTTGGTACACCATGTGGCCCACCATACCAAGCAGCACCCATCATCTGCTTAGTGCTTCCCAGCATTATCGCAATGGTGGGAAGAGTTTCTCAACTTGGTACACCATGTAGCCCACCATAATAAGCACCACCCACCATATGCTTAGGGCTACCCAGCATTATCGCAATGGTGGGCAGAGTGTCCCATTATTGCCCACTATCTAGCCTCTGCTTTCCACCATCATTTCAACTTTACCCATCATCTGTACACCATACCACCCAGTATGTCCCGGCATAACCACCATATTTTCCACTACGTCCCACCATAGCCATCATAATTTCCACCATGCCCACTATTATTTCCACTATGCCCACTATTATTTCCACTATGCCCACCATGTTTTCCAGTATCCACCATGGCAATTTTTCCGATAGGGCTGTTCACGTAAAAACAGTATAAAAGAAAGCTCACTTTGTTGTCATGATTTGATAAGAATTTATCATGAAGCATTTCATAAATATTGTATTATATAAAATCTTTGTAACAATTGTATTGTTCTGCGGCATTAGTATACTGTATTATGTTCCATAAATGCTGTATGATGTATATGTATTGTGCTCCCTCGCTGTGTTTCCTGTAAAAAGGGGGCTCCAGACTCCTTCAGTGGAAAGTTCCGCATTTTCTCGAGTCCTCGCGTTCCATAACACACAAAATTGTGGAAGCAATTAAGTTTGATTTGATTTGGTTCATGTGATTGCTAACAAGGGAGAAATAAAGGGTGAGGAATTAGATGCGCCTCAACCCAAAAAACCTTAGCCAACACTGTTTTCATTCAATATGATGGGGACTGAAATGTATAAACTTGAGAGAAATAGAGACTTAACTTCGACAAAGTCAATGGTTGAATTATAAGAGAAATAAACAAACATAAAAGAAACTGAACGTTCGTGACCTGCCCGTCAAGCCAGCATCGCCTGAAAGTTCCTATAAGGATGGGCAGCAGCTCTTTGGAGGTCGGCCTATAGGAGGCTGGCGTGGTCTATGCCTCTAGTAAGCTAGTCCCGGAGGAAATCTCATTATGGACTTACACCAACTAAGTGAAGGAATGATCGCTCATATCATAGTTATTACATGTACGCATGACCAGCATTGCAGAGTTTCCAATTTTAGTCAGAGGCACACTGGCGAACACTGCAAGGACCAGCGCTTGGTGGCCGAAAGAAGTAAACGAGATTCGGATGTACCTAAGTATATAATGCCAGGGGCTTTCGCACGGTTGCTGCAACTTAACATTCAGATTCAGATTCAGTTTACTGAGCATTTTTTTTACAGAATCGCGGAAACAAAGTTCAAGAATGGGAGCAAAAAGCTGCTATGTTAGCAGCCAAACGAGGCTCCTACCCCTTTCTGTTTGGCATTGGAGAAACCGCAGACAACAGATATAAAAATAATAGGACGTCGATTTAAAATTAAATCACAAAATAATACAAAACAGCACATTATATCTATTTCAAATTACCTTAAACAGTGAGCACAACGTAAACAGAAGAAGCAAAATTAAAACAGTGAAATACTGCACAGTCAATTATGAAAACAATACACATCTTGCTAAACGGCTAACAAGAACACTTCAAATTATAAAAAAGTGTACACCAATAAGTATACGATAAACACAAGTTTTTAAGTGGTATACAATAGAAAATACTGTAAGTAAAGTGTAAACTGTTGTAATCGTAAAAAAGAAAAGTTACATACGTAAAAACAATGTAGAATGGCATTTTTATACACATGAGCACTGTAATAGGGTGTTTTGTTTAACTGTTCTTGCCGAAACATAATTGGGAAAAATTAACTACACGCCGTCATTCTGAATGATGAACCTTTTAAGTTGTTCTTTAGGTATATCAAAGATGACAATGTTTTCATTTTCATACATGTTAAAACAAGCTGGAATACACTGTTCAAGTCACTTTAAACCATAGAATATGGTACGAACCAGAAAGGCCTTTGCCTAATGCTGCAACGAAATTGTGTAGCTTTCCTAAGGTTACACAGTTTTAGAAAACAGGCATTGTACGATCCGCCACGCTCCGTGGAATATTCAACATTTCCTCTAGACTCGCGATCACTACATTTTTCACAATAATTGTACTAACGTAGACACCTGTATATTGTAGCAATAGGTGTCAAAGAAATCGGCAAAGCGATCACGGTGGCGTCTAAACGAAGGGTGGAGAAAAAAACAGCAAAAAAAGTCTAAAGAAAGAGTAGTAGAAAGAGTAGTGGGAAGACCTAATCCAGCACCTTTGAGAGATTCGGCAAATAAAGCGGAGACGACAGCGGCACCAAGGCGGCATGCAGCGTCACCATGACAGCCGAGCACAGCCAATTGGAAAAGCTGTCGGTATAGTGGTGGGAGCCGTCACTTGCACGTCGAATGGCCCAACAGTGGTTCAAACACCGCTCCCGTACAGTCGCCCGCCTGCGCCAGCCATGCGGATCGTTATTTGGTCAAGGCCACGGGGATATAAATGCGTGGGCACTGCGTCGCCAACACTCCACTGGCACCGAGCTCCTTGCACCCCCCTTTTCATTCTTCCTCTCCACAATGTCATCGAAGAACCACGAACTCTAACTCTACGTCATCATCTTCGCCAACGGAAAAAAAAATGAAGAGGAGGCGGTCAAACAACTGCGAAGTTCAACTTGGGTCATTTAAAATTGCTTAGGTTGGTAAACTGTTTAATGTCGATGCGTGTGCAGATATTGCGTTTATATCAAGCCTGTTGGTAGAGAAGTGGGTATAATGTTAGGTTAAACAATCAGAGATTGATTATGAACGCTCAGTGCTTCTTCAGACCAATCGAGTGATGTATTGTCGAATAATAAATCTCGCAAGAGACAACGCTTCGACAACGTAAACTACTCTTCGTCAAATACCTGTTCTCAGAAAACTAACAAGGCATTATGTAAAGAAATCAATTCGACATGTACCCGCTTTCAAACATTGTCTTCAGCCGCATACCTTGGTTAATGGATTTGCATAATTTCAACCTTCAAACTCCGGTGGAACGTATCTTTTGCTTAAACTTTTGACCGCCTGGCTCATAGCCGAAAAATCGAGCCTAGATATTCACTGACCGACTGCTTCGAATCGTAGCGATTACATTGTGTAAGATCGGCCTAATTTTAAATGTGAAGCTCACCTAAAAATGCTTCACATTTAAAATTTAGTGAAATGGACCGTATCTGTCTATCTATTCATTATCTATCCATTATTAGCCCCCTACGACATTTAGCTATCCTGGCCGTTTCAATACTGGTATCATTAACAAAATTTGTATGGCATAACACGAGTGTATTGCGAGCTTAATTGTCTGGTGATAACATAAAAATCATGTTATCAATTTCATGAATGTCATGACTCACGTTTCATGGCCTTGCTGCTATTGCAGTGGTTTCGTTCACATGGTATGGCATTACTGCGTGCGGAACATAAGTGACAGACCTTAACGTGGAAAACATGACATGCATGTCTTGTAAGTCATGACTACTCGCCACGCTCATGATGCACTCATGGCTGTTTCGCTAGTTTCACATATACCAAATTTGGTATTACGTCACGTGAATGAACGACGAAGGTAAATGACAGGTCCAAACATGACAATCTTGACTTGTGGGTCATCTAAAACATGACTTCATGCTATGCTCATAGCGCGGTCGTGGCCGTTTCACTAGCCCCACATATGCCAAATTTAGCATTTCGTGACGTGAATTGTCGATGACCACGTCATGTACGGCATAATTGGTGATACGTACAAGATGTGCATGACAGCTTGGTCTTGTACGACAACATGTACGACAACGTTATGCTGATCTTCGTGCTTAACATATCATCGATTCCTACTGTACATAGTATCTGCCCATTTTTAGGGGCGGAGCTCCTTAGGGCACGGGTCGTGCGTCTCCTGTATGTAGTAGCCACCTCTCGTTTTAGTAATTCAAATATCCGCTGGATGGCGGTACTGGTACGAAGAATATATGATGAAAAGATGCAAGGTGGTGGTTCGCTGAGTACTCACTAGACGGACGGATACATGAACAGACCTACAGACAGACGGACATGCATACAGACGAACGGACAGACAGAGAGACGTACAGGTGGGTGGACGGATAGACAGACAGACAGACAGACGAAAGGATGGATGGACATACATAGATACAGACAGACAGACAGACAGACAGACAGACAGACAGACAGACAGACAGACAGACAGACAGACAGACAGACAGACAGACAGACAGACAGACGGATGGACGGATGGATGGATAGATGAACGGACGTGTCCAGCTAATGATTCGTGGTTTGCTGATAAAACCCTTCGAAGCTTCGCCCCACTAGTCATCATTCACCTCGTGGATATGCTGTGATTTTTTATATATAGTTGTTTCATTCATTGTTGCACATATGCAGCGCTACATAAGGGCTGTAACAACAGTGGGAACATTCTACAATATAAGTACGACATAAATGTAAGAATATAATCGTAGTCGTGTTAAAAAAAACTAGAAAGTAGTGTGACAGCGAAAGAGAGCGTAGCTGACTGGACTCCAGACATGAGCTGAGGCCCCCATCCCGCAACATGTTAAAGAGTGATTTACTGACACGACTGGTTTGGGGTGATAAGGAACACGCATCGTGTCTGCCCTCTAGCACAGCTGTACCTTTCCTCGGAGTGAGCGAATGTGGTGAAGTCTGTTAAAGCAATGCGAGGCAGGTGCTCATCGTAGAGCTGTCTCAAATATTGATGCATGCTATGAGCACTCATTACGGGTGAAGCTCCTTACCTTTTAGCCATCGGCGTGCGTCGGCGTGGCACGCTATGAATACCCATATGCAAATGAATGTCCTTTACATATAGTTATCTACACTGATCATCAAGTGCATACCTATATGAATAACTAAATGTATATCAATATATGTATATCCAAATATGAGCTGCAGACAGATTAAATATATACAGACATACATAATGTAAGGGTCTTGCAAGACAATAGCACATAGAATCTTTTCGATAACTTCATTTTGTAAAGCAGATTCATGAAGAAGAATGCTTTCAAAACGCAACCAGAGATTGCTCCTCTACAACGTCAAGCATTAAATCTAAACCTGGCCTCGGCCACATAGTGAATCACGCCCTAGCCCCAAATCTTGGGAACACTTAAAAAAAACAAAATGTATGGCCAGCTTGGGATATCCTGCGTTTCATCCATGCCGCTTCTGCCTGTCATGTTCTTTCATTTATTCATTCATTGTATTTGTTTCCTGTGGGCAACAAAAAGTACCTTCTGGATACTCTCCTGTGCAGAATGCTGCAATGAAACACCTTGACAGTGGCCCTGAAGACCAATTACATAGCAGCAAATGACAGCTAAAAAGATTTTAACGATTGTAAGAGTAATATCTCACGTGGTAGAGCAACATTAAGAGAACAAGGGTTATAGCATTATATGTGCAACAGGCAATAATTTTTATAAACGCCGTTCTAACAACAAAGAATACTAGGAGAATGCTTGAATTTATTTGCAGGAGAGAAATGACTACGTAAATCACAAAAAAGTAACAACAAAATAAACTACTCCCGGAACTTTACTGCGTTCTTCTCGCAAAGGGTATTCAGCGAGTGAATATTCTACAGTTTAAATAATATTTCAATGATTTGATTAATTCATGAAACATTTTATGTACGCTATGAAGTATAAAGTTGCAGTTTTTGAAAATGGCAGAAACGCGGGTGGCGTGTGTTCAGAAAAAATGGGTAACGATTTCGAGTACTTAGTACTCGACAATGGGAGAAGCTAAAGCCGTCCCGTGGGCCTCAGAGTAGAAGCTCAGGCATCGTCCGTCCGGTCGCTCTTGAAGCATGAACCATAACAGTTACGTAATACTTTCTCATCAGCCAAACAGTCATGAGTCGTATCCACAGAGTCTTCGTTTGTGACTACTCCTAGCCGTCGGTTGTTCACTTGTTATTAGGTCTCGTGTTCATTATATCACTTCACTAGAGGCAAGGCCTCAGACCGGGAAAGGGAGGAGTCATTTTCCAAACAACACGCAAAACACAACTTTATGACACCCGGAAGAAAGAATCAATCGATCGCAAAACAAACTGAGGGAACTGACGTGATATGATTGATATGTGGGGTTTAACGTCCCAAAACCACCATATGATTATGAGAGACGCAAGAGGGAACTGACGTGTTAGAAGTACTTTGAGCAGCGATGCATTAGGTATGAAGTCCCGAGGAACGTTCAAAGAAACAAATTGGCCCTGTGTCTGCATGTAATCTGCAAATGTCGTCGAAAGACGATAGTCTTGCGTGTGGAGAGAGTGAACAGAACATTTATTTGATGTTCTGCACAAGAAAATCGGTTAATAGTATTCTGGAGGAGCTGCGTTAGAGTGCCTCGAGCGTGCAGCGGAGGCGAACGAGCGCATCAAGTCACGTCACACGTGAGACTTGAGCACCATGTGGCAGTTTTTTTTTTGGAAAACAAAGCGCTTAGCTCTGAGACGGGCGTGCGTGCCCGTCTCAGAGGTGATAAGGTGTAGAGTGCAAGGCGACAGGTAGGGGTCACCACCATGTCGTCTTAGCAAAGCATTCGAAACACTCGCCTTTCCGTTCAGGCGTTGCATGGTCAGCGCAGCGGGATAAGCGCTACGGTCCTTAGAATTACTTATGTATGCCTTTTCTAGTAAACAACGAACATGCAGAATATTTACGTGTTGTTATGGTGCCTCAGATATGCGCAATAATTGCTTTTTAATTTGACAATCGCACACGTATGAACGCTGATCCTTGAGCAACATTAATGGGCGCTGTGGATGGGGCCGGCCGTTTGAAGTATTGGCTAGCGCTGTTTAGAGTACCCGGTTTGCAGTAACGGTGGAGAAACAGACAAATGTACAGACAGACAGACAGACAGACAGACAGACAGACAGACAGACAGACCAAAGTTCTTGCGTCGCAGGTCCTCAAGAAAGACCACGTACTTAAAAGTTCAATGTCACTGGTGTGTGTGAGGCCTGCGGTGGCTTGGCAGCGTAGCACCGTTGGTGCGGAGACATTTGCGCGTGGTTGCGTTGTCGACGAGGATGTTTGTGGAACGCTTGAAGAGAAGAGTCGGCGCAGAGGTAGCACCCTTTAAGCACAGCAGGCCAGTGACCTCTGAACTCAGCGTGTAGTATGCTGGTGAGCACCCGTGCTCGTCGTGTGGCAAGAACCGGCAGAAAGGTCAGCTGCTTGCACCAGCTGTTCGGATCCCTGGCAACTTCAATGCTGTCGGGCACTTCGTACTCGACTCCGCAAGTCGACAGCACAAACCGTGGGACCAGCCTTATGTCAATTTGGTTTCGCCTGTGCTCACTGCTCGGGTTCTAGCCCGTCATCCTCTTCCTGTTCCTCCTTCTCCGTGCCAGATTTTTCTTGGGTTTCGTCCGATTTCCCTCGTCCGCTCACCACGTGCCGTATCGTCCTTCTCTTCGTTGTGCACCTGTCCGTTGCGTGGTGCCACTCTCGCGTTACACCGCCGCTTTTGCACCACCAGCGAATACCGCACTGACAACATCACACTGTTGCACTACACTCATCACATCACCTAACTAACGGTATGTCCAAATAGACCACGATTGACTGTGATTTTCGCTTACAATCATTGTTAATGCAAAGGCTTTGCGTGAACTGTCGAAAAGAGCTCGAGTTATTGAACCTCTTAGCAGTGTTTGTTCACCGCTTAAGAACTTATTAAATATTTGTTACATGTTATTTATAAAACGTAACGCTTAACTAGCTTTGTCATGTGTTTGCTGTTGTTGGAAATTCTTCGATGCTAATCGCGAAAAACACAACCATAGCGAACCAGCCCAGATAGAAGCGTTGTGCTCACCATGCCCAGACATAAGCTAGAGCGGTGCTCACCTGACCTCATGCCATCTTGCAGCTCGTATTGCGATACGAATATGCTTCCCGAGAATGATGGCACGCTTGTGCACGCCCGGTTTCAATTAGGCTTGTGGCACTACGTCAAACGAGTCATGTACGTGTGCGATGAGCAGTCGACATTCGAGATTGGTCGTATCCTGCCACCAAGTCACGTCGAGCAGGTAATCAAATTATGATCGACTTGCAAAGGCCAAAATTAATGCCATATAGGGAAAAGAGGCATAGTGAATGGCTCTAAATGTCCATTTTGATTGAACTGTATCCCTGTATTTCAGGACTTACTTTTAGTGTTGCCATGTTATTTTGTGATGCGAAACTGGTATTTCGTAGGAATACTGCTGACTATAGACCAAATTGAGGATGACGCAGCGAGCAATGAAAAGAAAATTGGTAGGTGTAACTTTAAGAGACAAAAAGAGGGCAGAGTGGATTAGAGAACAAATGGGGGTTAAGGATATCATAGTTGACATCAAGAGGAGAGGGACATGGGCCGGGCATGTAGCACGTAGGCAAGGTAACCACTGGTCAATAAGGGTAAATACCTGAATTCCCAGAGAAGGCAATTGGGTTAGGGGGAGACAGGAGGTTAGGTGGGCAGATGACATTAAGAAGTTTGCGGGTATAAATTGGCAGCAGAAAGCACAGGACCGAGTTAACTGGTGGAATATAGGAGAGACCTTTGTCCTGCAGTGGACCTAGTCAAGCTGATGACGATGATGATGATGATTATGATGGTGATGATGATGATGATAGACGACTTTATTAATTCAACTTCGGAAGTAGAATGCCCTGCCGTTACTTTGTGTGTTTATTTTTTTCTTTATGGGCGCGCGCACACACGCACATACGCTTGCACCCAGGAAGGTAGGAGCTGTTCATCTCCCCCTTGCCACCACCATCATTGACCAACGCGGCCACCGTGTTTTGCCCCGCAGCCTGACTTAGTCAAACCTGTGCCGTTATTCGGCGCAAGCTTTTGAGGATAACTGCGGCTGAGGACATCTGAAATTGCAATAAAAAGTTCTTAAATTTCAGATGTATGAGTCCCAAATACCGACCTTAAGGCCAACAGTTGTGAAGAGCATTTCAACGCTTGACTTTCGTTGTTACATTCGTTGCGAAGTTTATTTCTTTCCGATTCAATGGACTGTGAGAGGGGGCGATACGATGAATTTGTACCCCCTCCTCATTGAGAATCTCTCTCTCCCCTATGCACATTCAAACACGCACGCACGTGCACTAATATCGAATTGCGTACAGACATGTGCACACAGCCTACTCATCCTACACAAGCCCACGAAGTGGGTGCGCCTTTCGATACCAGTGGCTCCAACACGTAAACTGCTACAGGAAGGAAGAAAGGAAAATAGGAGGAAAAGAACGACAGGGAGGTTAACCAGCCTATAGGCAGCCGGTTTGCTACCCTGCGCATGGGATGGGGATGGGGGGATGAAAGATAGAGAGCAGAGAGGGAAGAGAGATAAACACAGCACATTCAGCAGCACACACGCGCACACTCAGTCATTGTCCAGTCTTGTCTTTCGCGCTGTGTGACATAGCTGTTACAGCCGCTTCTTCAAGTCCGTATCGCATACAAATTTCAACAGAGCTTTTGTCACCTTCTGTTGCAATGTCTTCTCCCGGGCACTTGACGCAATAGTGTCCACAGACATTTGGATGTTGTCGATGTGCGCAAGAACGGATGCCTGTGACTGTCTCTGGATGTCATATAACGGACAGTCGCACAGGATGTGGTGTAGTGTCTCTTCGCAATGACTGGCATCGCAGAGAGCGTTGTCCGCCATTCCTATATGACAAAGAAATAAGATTTCGTAAATGCCACTCCTAGCCATAAGCGATGAAGAAAGGTGGCTTCCGTTTGGTCGAGCCCAGTGGGCATGCAGAGAGCCACCAAAGAGGACAGGTGGTATTGACGATTCGTCTCGTTGCTTGGTGGAAGCCTTAGTGAAAACGTGAATTCACGCGCAAGTCGTCGAAGATTACTGGCAGCATCGGTCCGCGAAAGTGGTATGGCTTCTGCTTGTGTTCCTTCAAGAGCTGCCCGCGCGGCTGTATCGGCCTCTTCGTTCACAATGACGCCGAAGTGACTTGGCAGCCACTGAAACGTCACATGGTGCCCTTTCTCGTGAGAAGGTAGAGAAGGCATCGAATTTTAAAAACGAGCTGTGCATACGGCCCGCGACGCAGTGCTGAGAGCACAGATTGTAGGGCAGCCCTTGAGTCGCTGAAAACCGACCATTGTTGTGGTGGCTCCTGATTGACCACACCAAGCGCAGCGCGCAAAGCAGCTAGTTCCGCTGCTGTAGATGCCGTGGAGTGATAAGTCCTAAAGCTGATATCAATACCTCGTCCTGGGACGACTACTGCACCTGTCGAACACTGGCGGTTCGTGGAGCCATCGGTATATGTACGCTGTCTGAATATTTCTCGTGCAAAAGAAGAAGAGACAGTTGTTTCAGCACGGGCGATGAAAGCACAGATTTCCTTCGGATCCCTGGTACACTAAGATGCGCACTGGGTCGAATAAGACACCAAGGGAGTATCGATGATTTAGATGCAGGAGTGAAGCCCTAGGGAAGTTTCTCGTTGTACTTCACAATCATTTTAGCGAACGATGCTTGGCGCCTTTCTGAAGGCAACAGTGCAAGGTGATGACAGGGAGCACGTGTGAAGTGTCTGATGTGCGTTCTCAGAACTTCTACAACAATGTGACTTTGTATCGGATAGTCGCCAGCAATTGCAATTGTTGCCTCTGTTGACGTACATCTGGGCAGACCAAGGCACTCTCTTAGTGCTTGGGCTTGTACTGCCTGTGGAACACGAACATTGGTCTTGCAGGTATTGCTTAGCACGGGCAAGCTATATCTGTGGAAACCGAGAAACAGGGCCCTTTAGAGCTCCACCATTGCGTGTACTGACATCCCCCACGCCTTTCCCACCTGAAACTTGAACAATAGGGAAATAGCGGTCAGGCGTTTCTTCGTATAGGCCACATGCGGACTCCAACAGAGGTCCCTATCAATAATGATGCCCAGAAACGAGTGGGTTCTCGCGTAAGAACTCGGTCGCCCGCAGATTGAGATGACATAAGGGGTCATTGCCTTGCGGGTGAAGGCCATCAGCACGCATTTTTTTGGTGATATGCTAAGACCTTGTTTTAACAAGTAGTTGGCTTTCATAGTTGCTGCTCTTTAAAGCCGGGAACGTATCGGAGGACGTGCGACTGCCGAAGTTCCAGACACAGATGTTGTCTGCGTATATTGAGATTTTAATAGTACTTGACAAGTATTCAGCTAGGTCAATTAGTGCAAGATTGAATAGCGTCGGCCTAAGAACTCCGCCTTGAGAAACACCATCAGAAGTATAGCGTCACGTAGTTGGGCCATCTTGTGTTAACACAAAGAATGATCTTGCAGCCGAGTAACTCGAAATCCACCGAAAGACTCGACCACCGAGGCCAACCACCGCAAGAGCACCCAAAATGGCTTCATGTAGTAAATTATCATACGCGCCTTTCACATCTAGAAACAAAGCTTTAGATAGTCGCTTACGGGGTCTTTCATGCTGAACGTACGAAACTAGATCAATGACATTTTCAATGGAAGAGCGGTCGCGTCGGAAACCAGCCATAGAATTCGGATAAATCTTGTAGTATTCAAGATACCACTCCGGGCGGCCCAGTATCATCTGATCCATTATCTTCCCTACGCAGCTGGCCAGTGCTATTGGGTGGTATGAGGCGAGTTCGAGTGGGGATTTGCCCTGCTTCAAGATGGGTACCAAGCGGCTTACTTTCCAGTCGTCAGGAACATTTCCATTCTGCCAAGAGATGTTGAAAGGCTCAACAGTTCTTTCCTTGCCCCTTCGCCAAGATCGCACAAGGCTTGGTACGGAATACCATCTGGACCCACAGAAGTTGAACGCCTGCAAAGAACTATTGCCGCCTCGAGCTCCTCCATTGTAAAAGGGATGTCCACGTGGTAGTCACGGCAACGGGGGACGTCACCTTTCACTGGAGGATCTGGACAAGTGGCTTGGTTGGCGATCAGCGCACAGAAATCTTCTGCGACATCGATGTTTTCCGTCCCTTGAAACAGCGCGAGCGCTTTGCATGGAAAACGCAGTTCCGTGGGGTGACGCAGACCTTTCACCGTTTTCCAAATGTGTGAGAGTGGCTTGCGAGGGTCTAGTGACTTGCAAAACATTGTCCATTGTTCCGACGCTAATCTATCCTTGTGACACCAAAACTTCTTTCGCATCCTCCTGGCTGCCCTAAGATCTGAATTGATTTTGTACGCCAATACCAAAGCTCCTCCCGGCGTCGAAGTACTCGGAATCGCTCCAACGTAATGTCAAAGTCGTTTCGTGTGGAAGATATGGTCACCGTGCGAGTGGCGTTTTGCATTGTGCTCTTAATTGTTTGCTCTAACCCAGATCGTAGGCCATCGATGCAAGCATCTTCTTTGTCAGATTTGAAATTGGTCCACTGGACTGCTCGATTGGTCGTCCGTGGACTACAACCAGACAAACCTTTGATGTTAAGGCAGATTGTAATGTGATTACTTCCTTGTGTCTCCACATCTGGAAACCACTCGACGTATCTCGGGAGGGAGTTGGAGACAAAAGAAAGTTCGAGACAGCTGCCGTATGTCACCTCTCGAAGAAAAGTGGGGCTACCGTCGTTCAGGATAGTAAGGCCATAGTTGTAGGCGATGTTTGCTAACCTGCGTCCTCTTGCATTTGTCCATGTACTTCCCCATGCGTCATGGTGCGCATTGAAATCACCTATGATGACCCATGGGTCAAGACTTACTCTCAAAATATCCGCTAATCTCCTGGAATCGAGATTATTCGACGGCGATTTATAAGCGCCTGTGAGAGTAAACACAAGTTTGTTCTTTTTCACAGTGATGCACACATACTGATTGTCATCGTGAGGCGCAATCGGTTGCACAACATACGTCAGTTCACGACGAATAAAGACGATGATTTTGCTGCACGCACCGTTTGTTGAAGACATGACAGCTTCGTACCCCGAAAGTCTTATTGGTTTCGACAAATTGGGTTCACAAATGACGATGGGTGGAAACACGTTGGTAAGCACAAACTGACGAAAATCTGAAAGGCGTGGTTTTTGTCCTCTGGCGTTCCATTGGATGACAGATGCAGCCTTAACTTTTTTACAAAATGATGAGGTGCGAGTAGCCATCTTCCCAATTGAGAGAGTCAAGCACTGGGCTTAGGGCGTCCAATACTCCAACTGCGCTTTGAGCAGGTGCTGTGTTCATGTCGACTAATATAGCTCGGATGGCTTCTATGAGAGAACGCAGCACCGAGATCATTTGACGACCTGTTTTAGGCAAAATTTCCATGGCTGGAGACGGCTCTCGTGTGGCCGCAACCTGCTGAGGTTCCTTGGCAGAAGAGCGGCTCGGTAGCATGGGCCATTCCTCCGGAGAAAGAGGCTTCTCCTCTTTTCTTGTAGAAGTGGTGGGTCCTTTCGCGGCGCTACTGGGTGAAACCACTAAAGAGTGGGAACTAGCATTTCGAGCATGTGCCTTCTTTGAAGACTTTCAATGATGCCGACGTCTACGCCGACGCCAGACTACTTCGGCTGCCTCCCTGTGTGTCGAGTAGTTTCGGGCCATTTGTCTGAGAACGACGTGCTCCTTTCTGATTCGTGGACAGTCTTTCGTCGAGGCAGCGTGAGGACCGCTGCAGTTGGCGCACTTCCGAGTAGTCGCCCGACAGGCGTCTTCGGCATGAGGTGCAGCGCGAACGGGGACACAGTCGTGAGTTAGGGCATACGCCCTTGACGTGTCCTAGCCTGAAGCACTGATTACATTGAAGTGGCTTTTAGATGAATGGCCGAACCGGATGTCGGAAATATCCAACTTTAACGTTGGACGGTATGCAGTCTCTCTCAAAAAACACTTTTACGCAGCGCGTATTTCCAAGGCACCGCACTTGCGTAATGAGAGTTCCCTCATTTGCAGGCTTGAAGAGGGTAGGTAAGTCAACATTAGAAATGCCAATGTCGATGTCATAAATTACACCGGCAATTGATTTGTCATCCATCGGGGTAAAGGGGTGCATTTTATTGCTGCCTAGCTCAGTCATTTGCTGCAGCTGTCCCAGCGCACTGACATCTTGCACGTCAATGGCGAGAATAGTCTTCCTCGGGTTTACTCTTACGTCCTTAATTTGATCTGGCACCGTACATTCCAGAGCAACGAAAAGGGCTTGCCTGTTGAGAAGTCATAAGTTGCTTGAGGGATCTTCCAGCTTGAAGATGATAACGTGTGGCCAGCGCGCAGGCCGTGACAGTACAGTCGCTGTCATAAGTTGCTTGAGGGATCTTCCAGCATGAAGATGATAACGTGCGGCCAGCGCGCAGGCCTTGACTTTACAGTTGCTGTACATGCAGGAGCTGATGCTGATGCTGATGTATTGGTAGTCCTTTTCTTCGCCCTCTCACCCTGGACAAGTATAAAGCCGTCATCGGATGTGTCGTCTTCCGACATGGAATACAAATCAGCATCTTCGGTGTCACTGGGGAGCCAGCTCGCTTCCTTGTGGTTGACTCGTGGGAAGACCTCTGACCATGCGGGCGTCTGGAATTTTCCATGGCTATCACCGCAAGACGGGGAGGCGAGGCACCTCGAAAAACTGATGATTTCACTAAAAAAAATACAGAGCACAGAAATAAGCGTTCTTCTAAAGAGACACTTCTTCTTCCTCCTAAACTGCTACAGGGGTGCTAACTAAACTATATCAGTATTACCTAGTAAAATTTTCTGTGTTATCTACCCCGCATCTTTGATTTACACCCTTGCACTCTTCAACACAGAAATGTTCCGTCTTTCGATATGAGGCAGGCATCAAGATTGTGTTTTAGGTTCCTGCCAACTCTCTAATCTCGAAGCATCGTATCATTGAGTACTGTGTATCTAACTTGGTGAATAATCGGCAGCTCAGAAATTCAATTTGTTGCTGCTCTTTGCACTCTAGGACGGTCCGCGAAAGAAGAAAGTCGGTTTCTGAACAGAACAGTACATTGAGCAGAGTAATCAATAAACGGAAGAAAAATCTTCCCATTGTGACAGAAAAATTGATCTCAAGCCGCATCGAGCAATTCCCCTTAAGGCTGTGGCCAAAATGGGTTCCATTGGGTTCCACAAAGTGCCACTTTCTAAATTACTTCCTGACTTTGATAGAAGACTTGGAAGTGCACTGTGCTTGATTGCGTTTTGCTTCACTCAAACACTCGTTTTTATGTGTTTTTTAGGTATAAGGTTCCGAGTGGTGGTCACGCGTTCAAACAATGTGTTCTTTCTGAACAGTACCTTCATTTTGTAATGTAAGAACGTAGTACTAGTGTAGTTATAATTCTTATTTGGCAAATGACATGCACTTTATCATGTGACAATCTAAGCGGCTGTTGTAAGCTTGAACACTCTGATTTTCTACTCTCAAATATGGTCACCTTCACTGTAGACTGACTGTGATAAAAAAAAAATGGCAGCATATCCACAGAGTGAATGATGGAGAGTGGGGCGAAGCATTCGTCTGTCCATGCGCCCGTCCCTGCGTTCTTTCATGCATCCACCCCTGCGTCCATCCATGCGTTCTTTCATGCATCCGCCCCTGCGTCCGTTCATGCGTCCATCCATGCATCTGTCTGTGTGTCCGTTCGTCCATCTATTCAACACTCCAAGTCCCATCATCTCGCATCTTTTTATCATATATTCCCCATATAGAAGCACCGCCATTCAGTGGACATTCCAAGTACTAAACGAGAGGTGGCACACGCACACTTTCTTACGGCTTGCGCTTCGGGTCTACTTCCCACCTTCAACCACCTTGAGTTCATGGTATATACTAGTTCACTGTATTCATGGCACTGCGGCCCAATGCTCGCTAAACCTTGCTAAAACCAAGAAGGTTACGCCCAGCGAGTATAACGTAGCATTCTTTTCCTGTTTGATAGTGCTCAATGTACATGCCAGTGGCTGCTAATATGAAATGAGAGACAGGAGGATTCAGCTTTTAATTTCTTACGGCTTCCGCTTCGTATCTGCTTCCCCCCCTTTAACCACCTCGAATTCATTCATGTTATATACTAGTTCATTGTATTCACGGCCCTCGGCTTAACGCTCGCTAAACCTTTCTAAAGCTAAGGAGGTTACACCCAGCGAGTATAATGTAGCAACCCTTTCTTGTACTATAGTGCTCAATGTACATGCCAATGGCTGCTAATGGGGATCGCAGCGTGCGCGTTGACTAAAAGCCGAGTGATTTTGTCTCTCATTCCCCATTAGAAGCCATTAGCATGTACAATGAGCACTATTTTTTATTGTTAAACAACGCACAGAAGAAATCTCTCACCGGCACCACCTTGGAGGTCAAATGTTATACTTATTTCGGGTATCTGCCACTAGTGGTTGCGTACTACGAGGGACGCACAAGCCACGCCATAAGGAGCTTCGCCCATAAAACAAAATAACAAAACACCACACCATCTTTCGCCAAAAGGAACCATGTGTAGATGCGAAGCGATGGGCGCTAACGCGTATACAAGCGGTGGCGTCACGCAGGCAAGAAACTTGGAAGGTGCAAAGCACGCACTGATAGACCGGTGTTTGTTACTGGTATATGCCAATCGCTGCTAATTGACAATGATAGATAGAAGAGTCTGAGTGGACACGTAGGCCTGCAGTTCACTTTTAGTTAACGAGCAGGATATGATTTTTTATTGTTCTACAACACACAAGGAAAGTATCCCACCAGCACAACCTTGGAGGTCAAGATCCATTGTCTGTTTATACGGGAAGGCCCGTGAACGTTGCGCAACGCAAGCAGTGTTTGCCTTTTCTATTCCGATGAACTGACACGCGATAAAAAAGACACGCAATGTTTAGCTGAATTTTGGTAGGTATGGCCTCATCAAGAGTGAGGTCTACAGGACGGCTTTCAGGTCTCCTAGAGTAGAGTACCTGGTACTCCAAATCGTTACCCATTTTTTTACACTTCTTAGCGAACTTCGGCGACTTTTCACGTATCTATCTATCTATCTATCTATCTATCTATCTATCTATCTATCTATCTATCTATCTATCTATCTATCTATCTATCTATCTATCTATCTATCTATCTATCCATCTATCTATCCATCTATCTATCTATCTATCTATCTATCTATCTATCTATCTATCTATCTATCTATCTATCCGCCTACGACATTTAGCTCTCCTGGCAGTTTCGACGACGGTATCGGTACCAAACTTGGTATGACAATATGACTGTATGAAGAACATATTTGACTAATCATAACATGAAAATCATGACACGTATGTCATGAATGTCATGATATACATTTTACGATCCTGCACCTCTTGCGGTGGTTTCGTTCACATGGCGTGTTGCAAAACAGGTATGGTATGACATGATTGCATGGCGAACACAAGCGACAGACCCTAAAATGAAAATCGTGACATGCGTGTCATGTAAGAACATGACTACATGCCAAGCTCATGATGCGCTTGCGGGCATTTCGCTATAGCGTCACATGTGCCAAATTTTGTATTACTGTACGTGAATGAATGGCGAATGTATGTGAATGGTGCAAACAATATAATTATGAGATGCGTGTTATTTAGCAACATAAGTACATGCTACGCTCATGATGCGCTTAAGGCCGTTTTGATAGCTTAACTTGTACCAAACCTAATAGTACGTGACGCGAACGGACGACATAGGTGAATTACACATTCAAACATGATAATCATGACATGCGTGTCATGTAAAAACACGAGTACATGTCACACTCACGATGTGCTCGCGGCCGTTTCACTGGCTTTACATATGCCAAATTCGGTATTACGTGACCTCAATAGAGGACGAAGGTGGATTGCAGGAGAGGAGGCTGCTAGCAAAGCATGCAAACAGTGAATTGAAGCATTTTTTTTCTTTATTGCAGTGAATTGAAGCATGGAGGTGGCTTCTGCTTTCACCCAGAGCGGAGAATCTTGAAAGATTCAAGAAAATTAGGTCGCAAGTCAGGAGAACACGCTGAGAGGCCAGAAGGAAAAGTTGGCAGAAGCTTTTATCAGGCATCAATTCATATACACAGGAGGTTAAAGTATGGTACATGATAAATGGGTTAATTGAAATACAACTGAATTCACTCCCTGTCGTAAACACACAAGCAGGTGACAACTTGGAAGATCAGGCGAACTTTTCCGGTGCGCACTTCCCAAGAGGTGTCTAGCTCGTCCCACTATACTGATGTTTTCCAAAAACACAAAAGAATGAAAAACATACTAGAACGAAAATGTACAAAATACTAGGCTTACAACGAACCTTTTAGCTTAGCTGTACTACAAACTTCACTAAATTGATGCAGTTAATCCCATATAAAAAAGTGTTCGTGTGTGCAGCTATACGACAAAAGTAAAAGAAATTAGGTTCTGATGCACATAACTTGGTTTGTGCAAATGGTATCTCAAATTCGATGGTAAAAAGTGACACGCGAATGTCACACAATGTGGAACAATGTTTACCAGCGTTATAATAAGTGTCAGTTGAGCATGAGAGAGGCACACATGTAGGACTGTATATTTGTATATATGCTATTTTGTTTTCTTTCTTTATTTGTAAAAAATCAAGTGGAAAGGGGTAGCCGTCGCCAAGTAACGGTGACAATAACTCTTTTGTTCATTTTCTATTTCAATAAAAGAAGAAGTAAACATGAAGCAACAACAAACGAAGAAAAGTCACAGCATATCAACAGAGTGAATAATGATGAGTGTGGCGAAGCTTCACAGTGTTCATCGGTAAACCGGGAATCATATCCGCTGACCACATCCATCGGTCCTTCTGTCTGTCTGTCTATATGTATGTATGTATGTATGTATGTATGTATGTATGTATGTATGTATGTATGTATGTATGTATGTATGTATGTATGTATGTATGTATGTATGTATGTATGTATGTATGTATGTATGTATGTATGTATGTATGTCTGTCTGTACATCCGTCCATCCATTTATCCGTCCAGTGAACACTCATACCACCATGTAGCACCTTTTCGTCGTATATTCATCTTATACAAGTACGCCATCCAGCGGACAATTCATTGAAGAAAACGAGAGGTGGCTTCTACGTACAGAAAACGCACGACCCACGCCTTAAGGAACTTCGCCCCTAAAATGCAAGCCAATTATTAGAAGTGGCTTCATTCTGATCGCATTCTTCTAGAAAATTATGCGGAAAGTGCGTTCTCGCATTCTCTTTCGCGAAAGCGTAACGTGGTTAAGTAAATCAGCAACCATTCTTGCCAACTTTGTAGGTGCCAGAGCCTCAAGTAATTTGATTCGGCACTGGTGACCTTGGAAGAAACACCAACTAGCGAATGAACGAATCTTACAAAAGAGTCTTTTCGATGACCTTGAAAAGATTGCGGGTTTAAATACGGAAACATCTGGCCCACGCAGCGTAAAGCTGAAGCAATGAGAAAAAAAAAACATATTGGTCAATGTCTTGCTCGAAGTTCGTTTGGTTAGGCCAGCGCGACAACACCGAAGAGTTGTTTCTTGCTGTTAACCTCTTGAAAAATCTCTTTGTAACGTGGCTAGCATAGAGCGCGAAACATAGTACAGCGTGAGTGTACTTTGGGAAAGTTGCAGAAAAACCGGAGCATAAAGGTGAAGCACAGCGTAGAAGGTGAAGGAGTGGGTTGGGAATGTCATATTTCTCCCTGTCTTCACGTTCATTAATTCTGCCGAGGACCTGCGGCGTCGTACACCTTCTTTGCTGTTGATTTTGTTTGTTTCCCACGGCGGCGCAGGCCATCTTATTTTCGTTTCTCATACAGACTTGTCACCGGCGTGTGACAAGCCTTGTATAAAGAACGGGCAAGCGTGGATTAGAGGCCATAGTTACAAAGATTAAAGAGGAAGTGATGTTTCCGTTAATCAAATTGCACGTGCGTGGAAGTTTCTTTTTGCTCAACAAAGTAGTGTCAAAGCATTCATTGTCAGATCGCTCCTTTGTTTGCGCCATATCTTCTTACGCACCCAAGTATAGCTTAGCAGGGATTTATTTAGATGCCACCCTCGCGCAGATACGTACTTGCTAAGGAGTCCACAAAGAAGTGCCAAGTTTGAAACTCAAGGCACAACTTTCGCTCTTTAAGCCTTCCTGGGAGACACGTATTATGGGCACCTTGTAAGAGCGGCAACGTTAAAGAAATAAAAACTACATCTGTGTATAGGATCGCTCGCCACGCGCACTCGGAACGAAAACGTAATTACTGCGCTTGTTATCCCGCGCTTCCCACCTCATTAGCCTCCGGCTAGTGTCCGCTCTCAGACATCCTTATTTCTTGATATCATCGATCGAAGCTCTGATCTTTGCGAGAAAATTTGCTGCATAATCACCGGTGAATGTAATTTTCTCTTGCTCCACTCTTATTGTACAGGGGGTCATTATTAATCGCCTTTAATGCCATCAGCTCTTTCGGGCCAAGAAAACTTCTCATCTTCAATGGCTGCCGCTAGAACATTATCACATCCTCTCCATCGTCCTTACGCGTTAAATAACCATTTTGATGGCGCTGTTATGAATACAAGCTTGGTAGATTAAAACTGAAAGGTACATTCCGGAGCGGTTGGAAACGTATATCATATGATGTTTCAACCAACATCAAATATGCTTTGACCTGAAGGAAGCTGGTGACACAAAACAATGTGTTATCATATCGCCTATGCCATTTTGCGAGATTTTCTTTTTGATGTGGTGTCATCTGGAAACCCGGCAATTGAGATCTAAAAAGTCACGCCAGTGCTATCAAAGTTATTATTTCCTCCCTAGTGTACACCGCTGCGAAAGTTTTCTACTGGTAATTTATTACTTCGTTAGGCACAGGCACTACGTGGTCAAAAGAGAAAAAAAAGCATTATCGTTTATTGGCGACATTTCGTAATTAGAGAGTGTTATGCAGAACAGTTTGCTCCGAGCAAATTAAAAAGCTGGTCAAAACCGAGAAGTAATGAAGACTTCAATGGGATACTTTTTACTGATCTAAGTATATTTAGTGATCTACAAAAAGTGACTACAATCAACGCTTTTTGTGCGACAAAACCACCGCTCAACGAGATTTTAGTTGACAGCTCTGCAAAGAACGTACGCTAATACGCAAGTGACATTACATCAGCGTGACATTTGAAAATGTAGGCCTGTCTGTACAGCCATTTACGACATCACATGAGAAAATGAAAACTCAATAAAAGGTATCCCCACGAGAAGATAAAGAAAGCCTGCGAAAGAGCTGCCACACGTAAGTGTAGTTTATGCCTGAACGTGTACTGTTGAGGCGCAAAATGAACAAGTATTTTCGTAATTAACGCGAACTCTGCAATGCTTTCCTGCTATAGACAATTAATGTACAAGTGGGATATAATTGTGCTTTTTCAGCCGGACACGCGACGAGTGTTGCCTCCTACGACAGCACTCTCCTAAATGAGAACCTGTAATAAGGTTACGTATTACTTAGGTTAAGACGGCAGGAAAAAGAAGCAAGCCCTCAAACTTCATCGGTTTCATAAAATCTTGATCAACGCGCAAAACATGCATGCTTCCTGTTCCCACGGTTTCGTACGATTCCAATAAGGAAGTGAAAATGAGATAAACACAGCACGCTACTGAGTGTCACGAATACGAAAGACGAATTTTGGTTACAGCCTTTCCATTTTCACAGCATATTTGATGTGGAACAAAGTCAAGCTTACGTCTATAAAGACTTCACGAGGTGTCCTTGAGCTCAAGGGCAACCAAGTGTTTCTTTTTTCTGCTAGACGTTTCCGTTTCAATCACTTTTTTTTCTATTTCAGTTTATTTGTCTCGTATTCCAGTCAGCCTGATTAGTACGAATGAGGATTGAGATAAAGTGCGTCTCGTGAGGCGGAAGGGTAAGAAGAAATACGCGACCAGTGGCCGGCCGTCACAAACTACTCCACAAATATGCGTCGTTACGATAACACGGGTGTGACTACATTCTGCCCCTGGAGTAGGTAAAAAACACGCTTATCAGGAAAAAATAAAAAATATATATGTATTACCAAAGGACAAGGAATACAGTGCAAACAAAGAAAAACACAGATGAAGACGTGCGACAGTAAGGAGTAGCCAAACCGAAACAGACAAATAAGAAAAGCAATATGGGCTGTATTTTTTGCCGTTAGGGGCCTGTCATGCTGTGATTTCTTACGCTAAGCATGCCACGAGCAACGCACATGGTAGTCGGCACACCTGATACAGCGTACTAGATTGACTACGATGGATACTTGATTATTGAGCTCATTAGGTCTTCAAAGAAATGAATATGAGTCGCCCGTGACAACCACGCTCCGAACAGCAATTTTGATGGAATCACAGCATCGTTTCGATGAGTGCGCACAGCGTATGCTTGGTGCGTTGTGACTTCTTGCCCAGGCATCTGATAGTTTTGTTTATAATACGCATTCAATAATGGAAATTATTCTTTCATTTTTACTGCAGCTTCAGTGAGAGTCAGTTTGTGGTTAAGAAAGACAGATGCATAATTTATATACAGAAAAGTATAGAGGTTGGCCTGATCTCCATGTTGCTCTAGCATGCTAAACTCTACGCTGGGGAAGGGTGACTGGGGAGTGAAAGAAGGATGAATGACGATGGTAAGGTAGGGAGATGAGAACATGGTCTTGTTAGGCTGAGGTAAATCTACAAAGGTGAATCCAGTCCAGTAGCTTCCAAGCATGCGACGACACCTCCTATCATTATACTTGTGTGGCTGGCGTCAGGCCAAAGACCTAACACAGCCTCATCGGTACATAGTCGATGAATGTATTGTTCATTCGACATCAGTTGCTGGCGTTCGCTTGCATACGCTGGACAGTCACAAAATTTATGCTCGAGCGTTTCTGACAACTGACAGGGGCCACAATCGGGACCTGTGTCACTACAGCCGATTAAGTGGGTGTTACGTTGTCACAGGTCCCGTTAATTAGGGAGGTGATTGCCGGCCTAATTCCAAGGGCCCGACTACTGGCCTCCTGAACTGCACCACGAAAGCACGAAGAATTATAAGTGGTCCAATTTGACGCACCAGCAGACGCAGGCTGTGGTCTAAAGATCAAGTCAGAGCCGAGAGTTCATAAACAAAACAAACAAGTACATTATCAAGTATGACAGATCAAACAATACACAAACATGCACACTCGGCAAGTGTTCAGCACAATATTTCACCAATAAAACAATCGACTACACAATACAATTAACTGCACTTGAAACAACGCACACATCGCTACAATACGCGCTACAATGCAAACACATGGATCAAACAACCAAGAACCTTAAAGACTAAAGAGTTCAAAACTTATTCAGTCCAATGCCCTTGGAACAAAGTCTGAATGATACTTTTCCAAGGATCACTCACTCAATGTCCAGCGCTGTTGTCGGTCCACTGCCCCCAAAGTTTCTCTTCCAGGAAACCTAGCGTCTTCATTTGACTGCTCTCCAAGCACTAAACTTCTTCACCGGTAAGACGTCGGCATTTCACGCGTTGCAATGGCAGGACGTGTCTTCGCTCTCTGGCGGTCGACACACTCTTCTGCTTGTAACATAAACCTTCACCCTTCAGGTGGAAACCCTCTTCATTACTTCATGTGTCACTGAAGACAAAAGCCTTCCCTGACCCAGCGGAATGACCCTGCATACACTCGTGCAAAACCTTCTTCTTCTTCTCCCTACGCACACTGGTGTAAACTGTCTTCATCTCCCGCTTTGTCGCTGGTACAAAAGCTTTCGCGACACCGCGGAAAGATTCTACGTACACTATCGGAAACTTCCTTCTTCTCCTGATTTCCCTTCTCCGTTGCTCGCTTAACTACCTTTCGCGCTAGATTCCAGAAGATTCTAATCGTTTCGACGGCGCGATGCACAGCCAAGGCTGGGGAAAGAGTGAGACTTTTTGAGGACCGTCCGCGACTTGTTATGCAACTTTACATCACCACGCCTCTTTCCTTCCAGATCTTTCCGGGGCTTGATCGGCGGCCGAAGTGAGAAGGTTGGTCGGCGAAACTACGCTTCCGAGGGGAAGAGACGGTGCGTCTGGGGAGTCTGGATGCTTGTTTTCTTTTTTAGCATTGACCTTGCGGCGTCTCTCCGGCGCTTGGTATTGTCACTGTCGCCAGAATTCGGCACTGCACTCATTTCTGAACGCTCGTATTCGACACTGCCCCCAACTTTAGGAATATTATCTCATAATATTCTATTCCACTCAAATGAGAGTGAACAGTCACCACAAATCAGGAGTCCGTTACACGTCTGTCGCTCATGACACTTCACAGTCACAATCGAACACTCAATACAATTGCACATTGCAATTGAATATCACAACACATGAAATATAACCACAGGTACATGAGTACAACACACCATCACACATTTTTAACAACTCAGACGTACAAGTGTTTGTCTTTACAACAATTGTACGATCATATCGATAACATCACGTCACCGCATCAAACACTTTGACACTTGTGACACAGGATAGCATATTGCACTCAACACTGCCACACGCATGAAAATCCAACCCAATCGCTGATCCTCTGCACTTAGTGCTGCGCTTACGCCCCTGCTTGTGGTGCTCGCTCGATCTCTTCCTATTGCTCTTGTTTCTGTTCCGTAGAGCCCTTTCAAACAACGGTATCTGAGGCGGCGTCTCAGCCATCGTTGACACTTCCGACCACGTTAACGGGTCCAAACATTCAACCGATCTTGTCCGGTTATTCACCAGATTCTTCACGTACGACGTTGGGCCTGGCTGGCCGACTCCGTCACCTTTTCACTGTTGGTCAGTTGAGATCGTTTCGCCGCAAGTCCAGTTGCACGGCACGTTGTCTTGTTCGACACGATGCCCTCCCGATTCCCTTTCTTTTGCACCACGGCTTCAACTTGAGCCTGGGTGGAATCCTTCGCAGGAATATCCTCCACTGTTCATCTAGAATGTTGGGTTGCCGGGGGCTCCATCTTCGGGTCTTCCCCGAAACGTTCGAGATCGTTCGGCCCTTGTGCTCCGTCGGTGTTTCCGATGATGAAGTCGTACATGGGGTCGTCATATGCAGGGCAATAACCTTCCCACTGAAGTATGGTGTGTCAACCTCAATATCAGCTTCAGGTAGCATCCGAATCGTGGTGTGAATCAGGCGAACCAGTTTAGTTTTGCCTGTTAACTCACTTTCCCGTACCAAGTTTCTCCGCACGGTAACAGTGGAGCTACCGGTGTCTCTTAACACTTTAACCTTCTTGCCCGCAACTTTTCCAGGCAGCGTTGGCATTCCATTCATAACACCTTTTGGCCAGTTTGTCATTAGAGCACCCACAATAGGAAGTTTCTTCCCATTTTTAACTCCATGAATTCGTCGGTGACGTCGTCGTCATCGGCTTTTGGTGCCACCTGCGCATAGACTACTTGGTGAGTTTAACTCGTTCCGTTACGATATTTGTCTGTCTTGTGCCCAGTATGACCACACTTGAAACATTTTACAACGGTAGAGCTCGTAAATTTAGTTCGACAGCTGTTAGCCCGATGACCCGCTCGGTTACACAGAAAACATCGCGGAACACTCTCCGGTGCACGCTGCTTTTATTCGGGTGCCGTTTTTTTCAAATCTTCGGGACATTCATTCTTAATCTTGGCCAGATTTGTGCCACTTTGCGCTTCCCAGAATTAGTCGGCTAATTCAAGCATGTCTTCAAGTGACTTAGCTCTCCTCTCTTTCGAGTACAGCGACAAGCTTGGGTGGTGACCAAGAAATTGTTCTCTAATAAGGAGCTCTATAAGCTTTTCATACCCCTGCGTGGTGCCTAAAAGTTCGATATATCGGTCAAAATAATGGCTACGTCGGGAGGCATACTGCGTAGCCATCTCACCATCAGCTGGTTTTGCTGTCCAAAGTCTGTCCCGGTAACCTTCGACAGTAAATCTAAACCTCTTCAGTAAAGCAACTTTCACCTTTGCATAGTTGGCTGCATCGGTCGGCGTGAGCCTACCGTACACACTGAGCACTTCGACACTCAAGCAAGTACTCAAAGCACTTGTCCAATAATGTTCAGGCCGATTCTGGCTCCTTGCAATCGTCTCAAATTGGTGAAGGTACGCGTTAATGTCGTCCTTCCTTTCATCAAACGCTACGAGCAGCTTACTTGGGTTCAAGTGGAAGCCATGATCTTCCCACTCGCTGCTTTCAACTCTAGCCTAGACAGGAGTTTCACTTCGCTGTTGCAAACGGAGCCGCTCGATTTCCATCTCGTGTTGCCGATGCCGTTCCCTTTCAGCCATCTCCGCTTCTCTTTCTTCTTTCGCCCTTTGAGCTGCCAGCCTTTCTCTCTCCATCTCTACTGCCTTTTCTTCCTTGGCCTTCTCAGCTGCCAACCTATCTCTCTCCACCGCCTCTTACTCTTTCTGGCTCACTCACTTCTGTAGTTCGGCGCCAAAAAGATCCATCTTCTCACCAAGAGCTACTAACTTCTCGAGATCCACGGTGCCTCTCAAATGAAATTCTAGCCACGTGCACAAGATATCTGCCTAACTCAGTCCATCGAAACACTCTCTGCACACTCGTTAACGAGAACACTTAGCAACACACTAAAACTGTTACGATAGCACTAACAACGACTCGAGGTTCTTTCTCACTACTTTGGACACACTTTCCACCAAAAAGGTCCTGTCGCGGATGCCAGAATAATTGTCACAGGTGCCGGTACTTCGGGAAGCGATCGCCGACCTGATTCCTAGGACTGGAGTACTGGCCTCTTGAACTGCACCGCAAAAGTGCGGACAATATTAAGCAGTCCTATTTGACGTGCCAGCAGACGCCAGCTGTGGTCCAAAGAACAAGTCAGAGCCGAGATTTGATAAACAAAAGGAAATAATATGCTCAAGTATGGCAGATCAAACAATACACAAACATGCACACTCGGCAAGAGTTCAGTACAATATTTCACCAATCAAACAATCGACTACACGATACAATTAACTGCACTTGAAACAACGCACACAAACAACAATACGCGCTACAGTGCAAACACATGCCTTAAACAACCAGTACACTTATAGACTAAAGAGTGTGGAGACTTATTCTGTCCAAAGTCCTCGGAACAAAGTCTGTATGATACTCTTCCAAGAACCACTCACTTAAAGTACAGCGCTGTTGTCGGTCTGCTGCCTCCGAAATTTCTCTTCCACGAAACCTCGCGTCTTCATTTGGCTGCTCTCCAAGCACCAAACTTCTTCGCCGGTAACACGTCGGCTTCCCACACGATGCGATTGCAGGATGCGTCTTCGCTCTCTGGCGGTAGACACACTCTTCTACTTGTGCCACAAGCTTTCACCCTTCAGATGGAAACCCTCTTCATTACTTGCTTTGTCACTGACGACAAAAAGCTTTCACCAGCCCGGCGGAATAGCCCGACTTGTGCAAAACTGTCTTCATCTCCTACCTTCGCACACTGGCGTAAACTAGCTTCAGCTCCTGCTTTGTCACTGAGGACAAAAGCCTTCGCCTACACGGCGGAAAGACCGTACGTACGCTGGCGCAAACTTTCTTTTTCTCCTGATTTTCCTTCTCCATTGTTTGCTTAAATACCTTTCTTGCTAGATTCCAGAAAATTCTAATCGTTTCGTCAGCGCGATGCACAGCCAAGGCTGGGGAAAGAGCGAGACGTTTCGAGGACCGTCCGCGACTCGTTAGGCAACTCTACGTCACCACGCCCCTTTTCTTCCAGATCTTTCCAGGGCTTGCTCGGTGGCCGATGTGAGGAGGTTGGTCGGCGGAACGTCGCTTGCGTGGAGGAGAGACGGCGTGCTTAGGGAGTCTGGATGCTTGTTTTCTTCTTTAGCGTTGCCCTTGAGGCGTCGATCCATGGCGCTTGGTATCGTCACTGTCACCGAAATTCGGCGGTACGCTCTTTTCTGAGCGCTCGTTTGCGACATACATCTCATGCTAGCCACACTGATGCAAATGCGGTGGATAATGCATATGCTTCACTAGTGCAATTTGGGAGGCATACGGAACTTCATTTGCAGGTCCCATTTGCGCAGCCGCTTGTGCTGGTGTTCTGGTTTATTCTAGTGCTCTAAGATGGAGTTGCGCCTTATGCTTTGAAGTAAGATGTTAGTGCCTCGTCGATAAAATGCACTGCGCACTTCCGGGGCATTATTTAAAGCTTTTTTTAGCTTTATTCCGACATAGTTTTGTGGTAACAACACAATTTATTTGGATATAACATTATTGTGGCATACTAGCGGCTTTAAAGTGACAACTTGAACAATAGTACTGGGCAGCTGCCCAGTACTATTGTTACTATTAACCAAATGGTATCACGACATATGACTGCACTAGCGCAGTCATATGTTGTGATACCATATGGCTAATAGGGCACTCATTACAGAGACAAATGGAACAAGAACGATACTGCCCCCACTACACTCGCAGCTCAATTTGTTTCAGCAAAAAAATATTTCATGTATATATGCACCCATGCCCCCTCCTCTCCAGAGTGATGGAGAAAGAAATAAACAACATTCAATAAAAACTTATAGCAAATTTTGCACACTTAATTGTAAATTTTTCTTGGCACGTGTAAAATGAGGTGTACATCCAGGAATTCTAATCCACGAAACAATTTTCGTCTGCATGCTCATGCAATGAAAACGGGTCGTTTGCAGCCTATACTCTTCGAAAAAGTAATAACGTAAACCTTAAAGAACGTACAGTTGATTGTAATCGCAAGACGTTGAAGTAAAAGTCTACACGTGCTCTAGACGAAAGTAGCAACAACATGTTATCAAACATATATTCTCAGAAATTTTGGAGCTATCTTTAGATACATAACAAGTGGGAAGATTTTAGTTTCGCTAAACAGACTTGAGCAGTAAGTGTTCACGTGTAGCATGTTACTGGTAACTGGTTATGGTTTAGGGGCAGTGCATCTGAGGGTCTCGCAACGTCGGCGTGGATCATAGCTGACGTCACGTCATGACAGTTCACTTGCTTGAGCGCGAGAGTGGACGCCATCGCCTCTGCGCTCGCCGTGTGGCACTAAAAGGCGAGCGGTGCGCGTTAACTATGCAAACGGTCTTTCTGCGACGAACGCGGAACTACCAGCTCCCAAGAGACGAGAACTCGGCCTCGTCCACGTGAGACAACGCTGACAAAAGCGACCTCTGCTAGTGAGCTTCATCTGGACAATTTGCCGCAGTCAGAATAATATTGGAACATTTTGTATGCAAAACTCTCGAGTTGGGAGCGATTTTATTTTTTTTTCATTCTAAAACAGAACTATTGTATGGTGCGAAACTTGTACGATCGATAATTGAAGCGTTTGAGCACCGCTCTCTGTAATATGCGTCCACCAACGCTCTGCTCCGTTCTTAGGAGCGTTCGCTCGCATTCGCATTAGACCATGTGCTTCATGAGAATATTGAGAAGAGTTTCCAGGATAATATATATATATATATATATATATATATATATATATATATATATATATATATATATATATATATATATATTTAAGGCAGTATAGGAACTTTCAAAGTCAGCCAGTCACCGGTAACAAATATTTTTGAAAACGCCATTTGCTATCTGCATATGATGTACGACAAAGCAGCTGCTTTTGTCTGGAGGAGTTTTTTGGAGGAGAAAAAAGATACATAAAGAGAAGAAACCGATGCATGGAGCTTAGAAAGCAGAGTGGAGATATTAAAAAAGAGAGAAAAGGCTGTGGTCGTAGATGAATGGTTTAAAGACAGAGTGGCAGCGATCGAAGACAATGATCAAAGAACGAATGCTGAAAGAGAAGAATAGCACGCAAAGAGACGTCATGGACTTAGACGCACGTAGTACGCATGCACATTCGTAATGCATCGGAACGTCTTGAAAAAAGCAAAACGCTACACACCGATTGGTGAGAAAGGAAACATAAAGCGAAAAGTTCATATTTTCACAGTCGGAAAACACCAGTAACTGTAAATCTTCATATCGTTGTGCCTATATAAAAAAAACAAGCTTTTGTGGAAAAGAACAATCCCACACCGTATCCCTCCCTCTAAAGGGAACCATGTATGGATACAAAGCAGCGAGCAAGAAGACGTGGCAGTGGTTCATAAGGACTCAATGCCATTCAATAAATTAGGTTTAGCGGCAAGCTACAGCGCACACGAGGAATGAATTCAGTCGAATTGAAGAAATCAACTGGTGCACATGTGCACATTGAAGTGTCGTCGATTCTTGACTCACCAACTTTGAGCCGTTCCGGGCACCAGCTTCACGCACATCAGTGGTGTGCAGCAGTCCGTATTCAAATGTCACCGCTGGTAGTAGCTTCCAACATAATATAAAGCTCTCAACGCGCATCCTCCTTGGTGTGCTTAACTGCAATGCAACTCTATTGTCACTCTCTCTGTTAGTGGCTACAGCTTGCACCATCACGTGGCGTGTGTGCCTTGTTGACAGTCGCAGTGAAAAAATCCACTGAGCAACCACTATCTCCACAGTCCTTCGTGCTTCAACTGAGCATTCAGTCCTATTTGTAGTGAACCGCAAGTTTAGCATTACAATTCTGGTCTTTGAATGCGTTCTCTGAAAAAAGTAAAATGTGAACACCACACGCGTCAAGTAAACGAGTTCAAGATATAAAGATATAAAAAAACAAAGCGAAGTGTATGCGCCGCCAAAAATAAAGAACCAGATGCGCTCAAAGAGATGGTTGAATAAACAACGCGGGATGGCAACACACGAAAGTGTGGCCTATGGCTTCAATCCGAACAGTAGAGACATCAATAACGGAGCTAAGTCAAATGCAAAATTCGAAGTACACGAAAAAACTGAAAAGGAAAAAAAAGAGAGGGGATGCTAGTACGGCAACAGCTTACGTTCGAAAGGAACGTCACCCAAAAAACCAGACGCGACAGGAAATATGTCTCAAGCAGTCGAGGTCATCGCGTGTCCTGTTTTTTTCCTTTGCTCCCCTGATTCCGGATCATTTAGCTTGAAAGAGGTGGCGTTCTTCGAGCGCTCTTCACTGAGTTAGCGAGGGCACTAGTACTAGAAGAGCACACATGCATGTCAGAAAAGAAAACAATGTAAATATTAATAGAAAAACATTCACGAAACGATAGCGCCTGAAAAGGAGCCGGCAGTATAGGCGTGTACATGCGACGATGTGCTCACAGATGTGATGTTTGGAATACGGACTTGTGAGTCTAAAAAAAAGATCACGCAATATCGCAGCGAGCAAGCAAATAAGGAAAAATATTGAGTCGCAGGAAAATACAGAAAGCTCCATTCATCGCGCTCAACTGCCACAGATGCGTAGCTTTGGGTAAATCGTACGATCGTTTTCCGGCCGCGGCAGTCTCGATACGCGATGCGGAAGGAAAGAAAGCGCCTAGAAAATAATAAACAAAGTGAAATGAGAGATCTTCGCACGGACGTATATCAGACGCATTGGGCCTTTTTTGTACCCGGTGTGAATCGAAGGGGTAAAATAGAATGCAAAGGTGCGAAAAGTAATGTGTTAAAAAAAATTCCTGGACTGAAAATCATCCGAACGTTATACAGAAAAGATGGTTGGGGTTGTGAGAGCCGCCATCAACTAAATAAAAAAAGAGAAAAAGAAAGATGTGGGAGGGGGAAGTGTCGCAGAATATAAAATACGAGTGCCACACGACACAAAGAACGGGTGAAGAGGATGGAGTTTCCTGACTAACGTGAATGGGAATACATTATACATATGCGCATTTCTAATGCGCATTTCTAATGCGTCTTGCTATAAGTGGGCTCAGTCACGGAAGAGCAAGCATATATTGAAGGATAAGTTACGATGGGGAAGACATTATACATTGCCCATACACACATCAATGTGGCCGACGTTCAGTGCCGGTCACAATTCAGTGCATGCGGTCCAAATACGGCGCCCCGAAATTGAGTGCAAATATAAGTTATACTCGGGAGTTTCACTTGGCTATCCGGGAGCTTGCTCACTTTAAGGCTTCCCGTAAACGTTTTCATTCTTCTCTTCTCCCTAGCAGGTTATGAAACTGAATAATAATAAAGAAAAGGGGAGGGGGGAATTTCCAGGCTGTATAAAATAATGCTAGGAAGATCTTTTAAGCATTCATTTTCAATATTATTAATACTGAAGCGATATCAATAAGCGATGGTGTAATTTTTTCTTGTTTAATTGACAAAATGTGCCAAAAATTAATAACAAGGGCAAAAAATTTCAATGAGTACAACGCAATATGTGCAGAGGCAGTACCAATCTAACAGGTCACGAGTAGTAAGTAATCAAGCACATACTTAGGTAGGTTAAGTTAGTCCTTATGTGGAGATGGGACCATTTAAAAAAGAACACTTGCACGCATGGCATGTTTGGATTTGACTATTTTGCAACAACATAATGCTTTAGATTTTAATAAGACAATCGGTGAATGACAGGTTTGACTTCTTTTTTCACACTGTTACCACCCGTAAACATTGTTTGCTTATCCACTTGCTGTTAAAGGGCCAGCAATATGAACGGTGCAAACTGTAGTGTTCCTTTTAAAAGTGGATTGTACTGTACACATCCGAAATCAGACGTTCTGCTTGGCTTGACTGACAAAGGGGAACCCAGTATACAATAAATAGTAGCACGCAGCTTCAAACACCCTGATAAATCATCATACAATACTCCCCTTACACATATGTTATATTACTAAGTCCTTGTTTTTAGTTCGAACGGTACCCCTGCAAGCTTATAAGCGTCAGCCCAATAAGATGCTCAGTGTTGTGAGGTAGTGCGGTCGTTGCTGGGCCACTAGAATTTTTATTGTTGGCTGTTTTCTCTCACCTATAAAAACATATATTGAAAGAAATAATTTTTAGTTGTATGTGATAGTGTTCGCAGACCGCAAAGTTAGTTCTGACTCTGATCAATCTAAGATAAAAGTAAAAATAAGAAGTTTTTGTTCGTGCTTTATATTATACACTACAGCATAACTTCAAGGTACACAGAAACACAAATAATTTTGTTTTTAATAGATAACCATTCTTCAATTGTCGGATGGGCTTCGCTGTTGGTACACCTTAAATAATTTGGAAACTAAAGACGCAAAAAAGGCCACTTGTCGCGTTCCTCGGCGTGTGATAGAATCAATTTGCAACGTTCTATCTAGTGGATGGCACCAAGTTCTTTTCCTAAAACAAAGTGCCCATCAGCAAAAACGTGGTGGTCCGGGAAGGTAAACTAAAGAAAACCTCGCTATATGCTAGTAGAATGGAAGAAATCATACGTTTTGTTCTTTAAACATGCCACCTATGCGGTGAGCCGTTCTTGTCACCAGTTGTACCACACGTTGTGAAAGCGGCTGTTCATTTAACTTTTTTTTTACGAAGTGTCATCGGGTTCCCATGAAGGGCATAAGGGATAAAGACACTTGGTTCGAGCAAATGGCAAACTAAAAGCGACAATGTGCATCTAAAATACAATGAAGGATTTGGGCCCTTTGCACTGCTAATCTTTTCGCGTCATCCTTCTGCTCAAGCTCTGTCAAGCCCAAGCAAGAACACAGGTACACCTTGGAAAAGCCAGAGAACAAAGTTTCTCTTTCTGACTGGCTGCAGCGGAGCCCATCTGATTACATAATCTCCAAATGATACGCAAAAACCACTCAACGACCACACGGGACCATGACCTTTTTGAGGACCGGCTTACGAAAATGTAGGAGCTTACGTGAGACTGAATGGAGAGCTTAGCGTAAGAGCTCAGCCTCGTATAATGCCTGAATAAGAAGCCACTATATGAAACCATCGAGCCAGATGAAAACACGCACTCGTCCAGTGCTTTCTCGCGCACTCATACAATGTTCAGGTAGTGATTCTTAGCGATAAGCCTCCCCCCTTCCCCTGAATAAACCTTCGGGAGTTCTTCGTAAGCCGGGCGAGGTGAGGCCTTTTCGTTTTTCCCCTTAGTGCATGGTCATACAATCTGCAAGCGCTAATGCCACCTGCCCCACCTTTAGCTTTCTCTGTGAGCGTTATTCTGTTTGCTGCAGCCTCTTGTAAGGGACCATAGAGAAATACAAGTGCATCCCACATCGGTCGCCTGGTTTAGGTATGCGCACGCGAGATATCGCCTCCACGTATCCAACCTACGCGGGGAACGAAAGTTGGTAGACATATGAGCGAAGGTCCTACAAAGAAGTGCGGGCTCTTCTTTGTTTCCCCACAAAACACGCGGAGCACGTCCTTGCATTCCCTTCGTATCCGCGCTTCTGCTGGGAAAGACTTGGGGTAAACACCACCACTAGCCCGAGCACCCCAGTGCAAGGTCTTTCAACAACGACGTCTTTTTTTTTCTTTTCGTTAGTTTTGTATCTTAAGAGTGTGGTGATATAACGGTAGTGCGAAAGCTTGCTTTTTATTTCGAGGATTCTTTTTTAGGCGCCTTACGGCATGTCTGCATTACCGCCTATTTGTTATTTTTTCCCTTGTTCTCATTTTGTATTTTGTTAAGAGAAGATATGACCACACGAATGCGGTATCTTGATAACAACTCGTAGATTTGAAGATATGTCTGTGGGGTAATGCGTACACGTTGGTGGTGCAATTATACGAGTGAGCAGGGCAAAGAGAAGGATTAGGGTTTATGCCGAGGATTTCGACATCACATGATTGAGATAACTAAAAGAGTAAGAATGGGCTGGGGTGCACTGAGCACCCCAGCCCATCCTGGTAACAATCACAATCACTGGTAAATTACCGCTATCTGTCATGAGGAAGGTATACCAATTGCGTCGTACCGGCACTTACCATCGGAGCAGAAACCTGGGGGCCTCGCAAAGAGGGTTTAACTTGAAATAAGGCTGACACAGGGAGTGATGGAAATAAAAATTATAGGTGTAACATAAAGAGACAGGAAGGAAGCAGTTGGGATCCGAGGAGAAACGGGGGTTTAGAATATTATGGTTAAAATAAAAAACAACAAATAGACATGGGCCGGGTACATAGTGCGTAGGCAGGATAACCGCTGGCCATTAAGGGCAACTGAGTGAATTTTATTAGGCAAACGCGTAAGGGGGAGACTGGGAGACTGTAAACAAGGATGGGGGAGGTCAAATTAAGAATTTTGCACGCATAATGTCGCCGCGTAATATTCCGGGACCACTTGAGTTCTTTTCGGCGGCTGTAAAGGGTAAGTATTGGTAATGAAAACATTTGTTTTTCTGAGACACATGATGGCTTGTTGAAATGTGTTGAAGACTTTGTTGTCTAAAAGCGGCTCATGACGGTTTTTGCTGATAAACGAGGCGTTTTACCGGGGCTGTTCAAGAAATTACCATATTTACTTGCACAATTTGCGCTCTCGCATAATTTGCGCACCCCTAATATATTGCCAGCTTTACGGGAAAAATATTTACTCGTATATTTTGCACTACCGATCCGCCCAAGACTGGCGCGCGGATGAAAACTTGGGACCTTCGGAATCTTTCGACGGGCGTGCCGGGCTTGTTCCCCACCGATCAGGCGAGCGCAGTCGAACGGGCTGCGAGTGCGAAGTCGCTTCTTTCGAGGTCATCCCCCGAACTAGGGTTACAAGAACACCATACGTACCCAAAGACCCAAACCTATCGACGGGTCTACGCTGACGGGTCGCCGGAACCGCTTGATCGTTTTCCCAATTCTTTCCTTCATGATTTTCTCCAATTTGTCTCTCCCTCTCTACCATCGTGATCGCGTCACGACACGGACAACTTTCGGCGCAGGAGGCATGCGAGTGCCTGTCGCGCCAACTATTTTTCTCGTTCTCTGCAACCACACTGCAATGAACGCTTGGTTTATTTCGGAAGTTTAGGTTTCGCCATTCATCCACTGTGTTCTTAGTGTCCTCTTTTGACGGGCTACAGTAAATATATATACGAACAATGTAAAGTTCACTATTATGAATTTTGCCGAATAAAATGGAAATTGTGCTACCACCAAGCACTTATAGCGTGAAATGCTTCAACGTGTGGCGGTCGGCGCGATCGGTATGGCAGAAAGCAGAAGAGCCCGCGCTTGCTAATACAGTTTTCCTGCCCGTTGAAGGCCTTTTCAATTATGTGGGAATGCTTAGGTCCTCCGGTATCACTGTGTCTTGGGCCCTAGTTTTTCCCAGCAATGTTGAGAAGAGCTTCAAGAAAATGTGACCGTCGAACGCGCGGAACAGAACCGAGGGTGATGCGCTTTGGAAGGGCGCTTACAGCGGCTGACAAGGGGATTCTCAATCGGGCCTCTCGATCAGTGATTCCGACAAGGCCGCGCTTGACCAGATCTGACTGGTTTCAGTACGCGCTAATTCTTTAAAGCAACAAGTGCACTTCGTTCATGCTCCAAGTTATTAACTGTTTTTAAATTATATACTGTGTGCGTTAGGACTATTGCACATTATTTTGTGTTTGCCACTCACCCAATCGCCGCGTAATTGGCGAACCCTTTTCTTGGAGCCCCAAAATCACGAAAAAAATTTATGCGAGTAAATACGGTAATTTAATGCATTTAATGTTGACGCTGCAGTGTAGTTAAAAGGAAGGTGTTTATGTGTAGAAATCAGGGATGCGTATTGGTTTTAAGGTTGCTACAGTTTATAGATTTATACTTTAGCAAGATTGACAAACGTTTAGCAGGTGCAATAAATTATTTTATTAATAATGTAGTTTTCTATTCAAATGATCACCTGTTTTTTGCTGGGGGTGAGGAACTTGAAACCGGGGTATCCTAAGTGAGCAAAAAAGTTGAATCTAATGCAGGAGGGCTCAGCTTCACTAGAGAATTGCCCCAAACTAGTGGAATGTAATTTCTAGACATTTCGTAAACGTTTAACAAAAACCATGTATATTAGAAGTATTCTGCAAGATCTTCAAAACCATTGCTAAATTACTTGTTGAAGCCCTTGAAAGTTGTAAAAAATGCTATATTTATGCCTTGCCTCAAGTCGGTTTGCACGATATCGTGCGAGCACAAAAAGAGTGATACTTAAAACAGAATGCACGTCTTTTAGATGTAGGTTATCCCGTTTCTGCAGTGGCCACTTTATTTGAACGTTCAAAGGGGTCCGTTATGTTAAGCTCGAGAATGTTTACTGATAAACGCAGTGGGCACAATAGTCGCTGATTGAGAGTGATTCTGAAAACAAAAAAAGAAGAAAAACATTGAGGTGGGAGTCGTTAAGCTTTTCGAAGAATGGCCGTCGCTGAACATAAATCCACATGGAGCTGCTATTTTTTCAGCAGAAGAACTTATATTTTTTTACAGAGTTGATATAACCAACTGCTTAGAATTGCTGATTTTTTCGTTTTTTTTCAGTGTGTACATTTTGTTTTCGCTTCTTATATAAATTTACCCTTCTGATACAAATACATTTACTCTAAATTATAATTAAGAAGAGGGTGGCTGTTGCTACGATCACTTCGTATTAGTATATTCTGCCTTTAACAGGAAGTCTCGATGCTGCCTTCAATTTTCTTTATATAAACAAACGCAACAATCCTGTGTTTATATCAATAAAACAATAAAAATTCTAAAAAGAAGAAGAAATAAAAAAAACGAGAGGGCGTGTCCCAGGCGTGGTCCGATTCTCTCCCATCTCCCTTAAAAAGAAATGTACAGGAGAAAGGATTTTTTTTCAAAAAGTATTACCTTGCCCAAGCGCCCACACTTTCAGACAGAAGAAGGGAGTAAGGAAGCAAGCGAAAACGCAAGTTGTGGTAAATGACAGAGGTAGGTTCTATCGTCCGGCCTCTTCCACATATGTTCGAAAATCGCCGAGATACCGTTTGAGTGACAGTCACAGGGAGCGTTAAAGAGATCACAAAAATATTGGCCCCGTATCTGCATGTTGCACTGCAAATGTCGTCGAAAGACGGTAGTCTTGCGTTACGTCTGGAAAGAGTGAAAAAAAAACGTTTATTTGATGTTCTGCGCAAAAAAAAGGGAAAATGGCATTTTGGAGGCGCTACGTTTGCGTGCCTACAGCGTGCAGCGTAGGCGAACGAGCGCATCTAGTCACGTCACACGTGAGACATGAGCGCTATCTGTCAGTTATCATGGAAAATGAAGCGCGCGGCATGTGCGCTCGTCTTGGAGGTGATAAGGTGTAGAACGTAAGTCGATGGGTAGGTGCCACCACCACGTCGTCTTAGCAAAGCGTTTGAAATACTTGCCTTTTCGTGCAAGCGTTGCATTATCAGCGCAGCGTGATAAACACTATGGTTATAAGAATTACTTATGTATGCCATTTCTAGTGAAAAAAATAGATATAGAATAATAACGCTTTGTTATGATGCCTCAGATATGCGCAATGACTTCTTTTTAATTGACAATTGCACAAATATGAACGCTGAATCTTGAGCAATATTGGTGGGCGCTGCGGATGGGGTAGGTGGTTTGGAGTATCGTTTGGTGCCATTTGTGGTATCGGTTAGAACGGGCAAACAGACAAATGTACAGACAGACAGACAGACAGACAGACAGACAGACAGACAGACAGACAGACAGACAGACAGACAGACAGACAGGCAGACAGACAGACAGACAGACAGACCAAAAGTTTTGCGTCGAAGGTCCCCAAGAATGACTATCGTCTTTAAAAAAAGAGAGAAAAGGCACGTGGAGCACCTGTGGCGAAGTGCTCAACAACTTGGCTCCCTAAAGGTTCATTCCGCCGGCTGGGAATCGTTGGGCCACGAAATCAACTCTGATGGTCCGTTGCCGAATGCGCTAAACTTTGCGAACGCTGATGTTGCTGTTCCTACAGCGACTAAAAGTAGGTCTGCTTCCTTTCTCCTCATTAGGATGAGAGGCTTCGCATTAACCTTTTCCCTCACCCCTTCCCTTTCTCGACTCGTTACATGCAGCCTGTCGTGGTTCAATGGGGCCGTCCAGGACTTTCCTTTGTTGGCTACTTTGGGCGCAACACAGCACGTAACCTAGCAAAAACAAAGTGCGATTAGGCTCACAAGTCGGCCACCCTTTTCACGAAGGACGAAAGCCTTTTCGGCGCTAAAGCGTGCCCGAGGGGACTCCAGTGCGCCTGAATGATGCTTCCTTAACACCGGCTGCGGTACTGGTTGCGAAATGACTCCGTTAAAGCGCTATTGACGACACAGAAAGCGTGTACGCCACAGAAAGCGTGTACGCCACTTCAAGACCTGGTCTACTGGGCTGTAATCTAAACATTAAAGTGGGATTAAACGACCTGTAGTTGCTTCCGCGGTTCTATAAAAACGCCGGGCCTGCACCGAAGGTGCAGCACAGTCACAGCGAAAGCTAGAAGAGTGGCCTTTCAGAGCCTTTCAAAACACTCATTGGGTAACAACTGCAAGCACACTTGCTAGATACGCACTATAGCATTAATACTTAAGGTTTTTGTTCAGTGGGCCGGCGTTACACATATATGCTATTTTTCATCATTCATATCAGAAGCATGCCGTGGTACCCGCTCAACGCTTGTAATAAATTTTGTGCCAATTGTCCATGCAGCGGCTCACCACGATGAGGAATTACGGCTGAAGTGGGTATGTGCCACGGTTATTAGGGGAACAAGAACAAGCTTTTGTAATCGGTTAGAGCGTTGGACAACCAAATCATTAGGCTATTCGCATTGTGCGACGACTAGATGTTCTTTCGCAGTTTTAAAACGCTTTATAAGTAATATTAACGCGATTGCTCTCCCGACATCAAGCCTACCTAAGGCAAGATTGCCAACATGTCCCAAGCAACGGTGTTGCTCAGCGGTAGAATACACGGCTGACACTGAGCGGATCAGGGTTCGAGCCACACTGTGTCATTGGTGCAACGTTATTTTTAAATCCGAAGCATTTTTAACGAACTTCGGCGACTTTGAGCGTATCTATCTATCTATCTATCTATCTATCTATCTATCTATCTATCTATCTATCTATCTATCTATCTATCTATCTATCTATCTATCTATCTATCTATCTATCTATCTATCTATCTATCTATCTATCTATCTATCTGTCTGTCTATCTATCTATCTAGCCACCTACGACGTTTAGCATTCCTGGCCGTTTCGATATTGCTATCGATACCAAACTTGGTATTGCATAAGATGACTGCATGAAGAACATATTTGACTAGTCATAACATGAAAATCAGGATATGTATGTCATGAGTGTCATGATTTAGATTTCATAGTCCTGCAGCTCTTGCGTTGGTTTTGTTCAGATCGAATGTTGCAAAACTGGTATGGTATAACATGATTGCATGGCGAACACAAGGAAAATACCCTAACATGAAAATCATGACATGCGTGTCATGTAACAACATGACTACATGCTACGCTCATAATGCACTCGCAGCCGTTTCGCAAGCTTCACATGTACGAAACTTGGTATTACGTGACGCGAACGGACGACATAGGTAAATGACACATTCAAACATGATCATCACGACATGCGTATTATGTAACAACATCACTACATGCCACACTCATGATACGCTCGAGGCCGTTTCGCAAGCTTCACATACACCAAATTTGGTATTACGTGAGGTCAATGGAAGACAAAGGTATGTGACTGGTGCAAACATGATAATCATGAGATGCGTGTCATGTGAGAACATGACTAAATGCCACAGTCAAGGCGCCAATACATTTCGACGTGACATGGTGCGCATGTCACGCGTTGTCACGCCAGGCAACAGCCCTGCCATATACTCGCAGGCACGCGCCGCGCGGCGTTGCTTTGACGCATGCGCGTTTCAGCACGTCCGGCGTCCATCTGTTACGGAAAAAAAGGGAGACGCAGTGTTGTCTGGGTAACGCATCGGCACGAAATGCAGCATGTCGCATTTCGCGCCCGTCGCCGTCGGGCCGTGCCAACGGATGCTGGTCGCGCCGGTCGCGCCTGGCGTCAGACAATAGAGTGCTCGAGTTTTGCTAACGTAAAGTTGCTCTGCTTAGCGTGCGCGCTCGTCAACGCTACATTGGAGTATATTGGGCCCTTCATGATGCGCTCGCTGCCGTTTTGCTAGCTCCACATATACCAACTTTGGAGTTACGTGACATCAATAGATGACGAAATATATGACTGGTGCAAACATGACAATCCTGACACGCGTATCATGTAAAAACATGACAAGCATACCACGCTCATAGCGTGCTCGCGGCCGTTTCTCTAGTTCAACCTATACTAAATTTGGTATTACATGACGTGAATAGATGACGAAGGTGAAAGACACATCCAAACATGATAATCATGACACGGAAGTCGTGTACAGCATCATTCACCTCCGCCTCATGACGTTGTGCTGATTCTAAAGTGACATATCAACCTTTCTCATTCGTGCATCGTATATCGGCGATTCCCACTGTATGTGCGATCTGCCATATTTTTGCTAATTTTGTGCGATGTGATTACGGACACAGGCGGTGGTGGTGGTGGCGAACAACTGCGCGTGACCCGAGTTGTGATATCAGTCAGCTTTCGCTGCAATATGGTGCGGCTACGGTGTCCACAACTATTGCTAGGATATCTCGTACTTTGACTTAAATAACAGTAACAAAACAGGTTCGACAACTCAGCTAGTTGGTAGCAATTTTTCAGCGATTTTTTTGGGTGGGGTAGATACACACAAACTAATTCGTTTTTTTTGGCTTTTTGATGGTTTTTGGAAGATACGTCACTATATTTGCTTTTTGCTGATGAATAAATGTTAAATTTGTCTTTAATTCAACATTTTATATCGTGCCTTTTTGCAAGTTGGCATGATTACTTCGCCGCGTTGACTGCGCTATTTTTTTATGTTTATACCTTTTCCTTTTACCTCTTTATGTTTCAAGTATTGAACGCTTCAGGTGCGACCAATAATCGACTCATTGTCTCTTCTTCTCCATCCAGTGTTTATTTTGAGCTCTTTTAACCACTATGGCACAATAACAACTTATGAAAATTCACATGCGAAAACTACAATATAATTATGATATAGGTGCGCCGTAGTGGGTGGCTCGAGAATAATTTATATCCCACAAAATTCTGTAATGAATACCTGGTTACGATCCTAGCGCTGTTCCTTTTACGTAGCACCAATAGAAATGCAGCCGCTGGGAATCGAGCCCGCGCCCTCCAGCATAGAGGCACGGAATCTTACCGGCTTAGACACTGCAGTGGGCGAGATCTTGTTTAGAGACGCTCCTTGATTGATTGATTGATTGATTGATTGATATGTGAAGTTTAGCGTCTCAAAACCACCATATGAATATGAGAGATGCCATATTGGAAGGCTGCGGAAATTTCGACCATCTGCAGTTCTTTAACGTGCACCCAAGTCTAAGCACACGGGCCTACAGCACTTTCACCTCCATTGAAAATGCAGCCGCCGCAGCCGAGATTTGATCCCGCGACCTGGGAGTCAGCAGCCGAGTACCTTAGCCACTAGGCCAGCGCGGTGGGGCTGCTTATCTAAGAGTGTGCCATGGTAATAATTTTGCTGCATTGTAGAGGCACTCGCATCTCACTGAATATATTCTTAATTTAGGTTTTTTTATTCACGAGCAGCAGTGCCTTATTGGAACGTCACGAACAAATGATATTTGCATTCTCTAAACGGTGTTAAAGCGAGTGGAATCCCTTTTACGTTTTCTGTATCGCGCACGTTCTACGCATGTCATTTCTTTTTTTTTGCCATTTTGTAAATTTCTGATTCACTACCACCGTATCTAAAAACATGCATATAAAAATCCGCAGAGGAGCCATATACACGTTGTGACAACCTCCGCAAAGGCTACAAACTTGGGCAAACGGTTGCAGATACGTCTGCCCCACACTTACGGACGATTTCGACTCACACTGTCTTTCTTTATGTCGTTATTTCCAATCCTTAAGCGGAGGACAGAAAACTGGGCGAACTATATAGTAGACCTCTTCGCCTTTTCTTCCTTTTCGACCACGTTAAGTGGATGCCTCTGCAATTAACCCTCTTGCGTCCTGCATTTCTGTCTCCAATTTGCAATCCTATCTTAGTTTTATCTTATCATGGGTTTATGCTATCCTATCTATTATTCTATCTTAGGTTTTACGTCTCAAAAGCCACAACGTGATTATCAGGGACACCGTGCAAGACAGCTCTGTAAAATTTGAATGCCTGATGTCCTTTAACGTGCACTGCTAGCGCACAGTAAAAGGCCACTAACATTTCGCCTCCTTTGAAGAGCGATCCTCTAGGCCGGAATCGAACCCGCAACCTTCGGGTTAGCGGCCGTGCATCATAACCGCTGGACCACAGTGGTGGGCCGTCTCCATTCACTGTCTTCCTGTTTTGCCAAAAAAGGAAAGAGAGAAAGAAACGAGTCATTACAAACAGAAATTATGAAGTTAAACAAACAAAATATGTGATGAGTTTACTACCGAAAGTTCATTGAGTAAAGTTCGCATCTTCACATAAGTGAATTGGCAAGATTACTATAACTTACCTACGTCAATCGTGTCAAGTATAGCATAAACTAATAGGGATTACCTTGAGAGATACATGGAGGTGTGAGCTCTCCACAGTAAAATTTCATCTCTAAGTCCACCATTAGCCTTCGTGACTGCTTTTCTTTGACGTCATCACCTTGTAATCGCTCGCGTGATTTCACTATTATTGTGAAACAAGCCGCCCAGCAAGCAAGGTTAATGAACTATTTCTCTTTGAATCTACATTACGGCGCCAGGTGCACATATTCCTCTACTATTGTTGCCGCCACGGCAGTTTAGTAGTTATGGTGCGGGACTGCTCATCTGAAGGTGGTGGGATGCAATCCCGACCACGGCGGCCGCATTTTCGATAGTGTTGCGACGGTCCTTTGCAGCCACCGGAGACCCGGGATGGAGATGCCGAGGCTGCAGGACATTGAATTTAACTGAGGGTTCATTTAAATTTTTTACCCGGCTAGAGCTCTCTCGAAGGAGCTTGGTGGCTCATTATAAAAGGTACGTTGTCCCCAGATTCCTGGATCGGGGAATAAGTGCCAATTGCGCTGACCAATCGCCGGACACACGCATCACTTTAAACGGTGACGTCCACTATTGGGGCGCGGTCACTGCTCTGTAATTTGGCACCAACGTGGCTCTTGTCTTGTAAATGCCGCTGGGTCGCACGCTGAGACGAAAGGGTGCAGCGAAAGGTCCGCCAAACCACCGTTCAATTAGCGGGGCGAGTTTTCGTCGGAACTGACGCTGTTGTCTCTTCCAAGGAAATTTCATGACTGCGGAAAATATTGTGGTCTTCCCGTGGAACAGCCACGGCGTCTGACTGCGTGGCGTCTCACCTCCCGGCCAGGAAAAAACAATTCACGGCAGGCGTAAGCCAGCAGCTCTTCAGCAACTTCTTTGACAAACAAAGAACACCGCTCCTCCACCGACCCAGGCACCAATCGCAACTTTGAAGACGGAAATCCTTGAGGCTCAAGAGCTCAGATTCAGGAGCACATTACGAAACCCCAGGTGGTCTAAATTTTCGAAGCTACGGCGTCTCTTGCAATCAGGTCATGGTTTTGAGACGTAAAACCCCACATATTATTACAAGTTATTCTTCGGTTTTGTGCGACTTGGCTTCTCCCAGAGAAAACTAAGACTGTTGTTCAGCGCAGGCCGTGCCCAAATGTTTGGGAAGACTTCGCAATATCCCAGATCCCGCAGTGGTGGATTTTGTCCGATAGCTTTGCGCTGACGACGCGAATAATCGAAGTTATTCTAGAAGTAGCGCAAGCACCAACAATAGTGTTGCGGTTTTTGATAAGTCATGTATAAAAGACGTCGCCTTTTTTAGGACCACTTTATCTGCCACCGACGGCCTTGTTCGTCTATTTAGGATCATTCCACGCCAAGCGTCTTCGCCATTTTGGCGACCAGTCCCAAATGTAAACGAAAAGAAGTTCTGCTGATTTACTGCAGGGAAAACAGTGAACAGCTAGAATAATTCTAAGAGAAAAAATTTTTTGGTAACGTGACCGCCTTCTGAACTTCCTGTAAGGTCGGCTAGGTGTGGTTATTGAAAAAAATTATTTTAAAACCACCACTCCTTGTTTCTGTAACAAATTTGCTCTACATGTTAGAGAAAGGTTTTCGTGTAAGATTTCTGAAATTAGTTACATTACTGCACTTTTACTGACAAAGACGCCACCGAAAATTTAGCCAAAATGTAATGTTTGCATTTTATCTATTGTAATACTGTACTTTGTATGAATATCTGAGTAGTGAATACTTGCTTCACAAAAGGTATATTTTGAGGAAAATACTATTTGTAGACCTCTCAAGCTGCTAAACTTGACAAGGAAAAATCTAAAATTTTGCGAAAATGTCACTTTTGTCCATATTTGGACACAATTTGCGCCATGTGGTGGTCCAATTAAAAGTCACTTTTATAATTTTTATAAGTCAATTCTTATCAATATTCTTTTTGTTTTAGGGAATGAAAAAATAACCGTGAACTTTTCCATTGTCGCCTATCTTCCCACTTGGTCATACGACAGCTGCCGCCTGGAAATTTCTCATTGCCGTCAATGGGCAAGTACAAAAGTTATTATCTTTATTAAAAGGAAACACACAATGATAAAACTTGCCTTATAAAAAGAATTGCTTATGTGCTTTTGATTTAGGTATAAAGGTGATTTTTAATTGGACCACCACATGGTGCAAATTGCGTCTCAATTTGGACAAAAATGACAATTTTGCGTAGCTTGTGATTTTTTCTCGTCAAGTTTTGCAACTTGAGAGGTCTACAAATATTTTTCCCTAAAAATATACCTTTTATAAAATAAGTATCTGTTATTCAAATATCCATACAAAATGCAGTATTGTAATTAAATATTCTAACCTTCTACATTTTGGCTAAATTCCTGGAGGCGTCTGTGCCAGTACAATTTCACAAATGTTACTGAGGTTCAAACAACTTACGCGAGAACTTTTACTTAACATGTAGACCAAATTTGGTACAGAAAGAAGGAACGGCACTTTTAAACTAAAATTTTCCACAAACAACACTCAAAAGACATTCCGAGAAGTTCAGAAGGCAGCCACGTGACCAAAGATATTTTTCTGTCAGAAATATTCTACCGTTTCACTCTTTTCAATGCAATTTTTTTAAAATATACTTGAGATGGTCGCCAAAATGGCTGGGACGTTTGGCATGGAATGCCAAATACTGGTTGTCTGCTGAGTGTCGTTACCTTTTCGTGCGCAACTTCACTCAGCAAATTGTTGCTGTTTGCCGGCCTAAGTATTCGCTTCATTCACCGCCACAGCTAAGTGACAGAAAATGCACACTTTGCACGAGCGAGCCTGCGTGGGCCTAACGGTTTTAAAAATTATTTGACCCGACGAGCGGGAGTGATCAATACGAATCTCCCGGCAATAATCTCTTGCGTGACAGCTTCACAACAGCGGAAAGCGTTTGGAAGCTGCCCCTAATCACCGCCAGGTGCCTAGCCATGGGTGACTTGAAACATTCTCGAACTGTCTCAGTCTCTCTGTGTTCGTGATGTATAGGAATGTGTGCTCATTCAATCCGTTCTACGCTTCGTTGCGGACAGCATGTCAGATGATTAAAGCCATGAAGCCTGATAAAAGGTCTGCTGGCAAAGCAACAGGAATCCAATTACAAACGCCTGACGACCAAGTTCAACTGCAGAGATCCTGACATTCCGCATGCGACCTGATCTCTTTCGCTTGACAAATGTCTGCCCGGTGGGTGCAAGACATTTAATTTTGAACCCCGAAAGCTCCCACGGACGCACCCATATATCGCAACTTTTTCTTGTCCCAATGAATTTAATGTCCTCGTTCTGAATTTCTGGCATATTCCTTCGAAAGTTTCATGGGGAAACTTTTTTCACATTAGAGAAGCCGATTCAAGCTTATTTTGAAACATTATTCGAGCTCTTCTGGAAAGGTCATTATCATATGAATAACAAAGGCGAAAGATGGCTCATGAAGTATGTGAAAAGAGTGGCTGTTAAATTTAAAGTATATACGCACAATATATGGAATGCAATGTCCCGCCTAAACTTTTCCGAATAAGGCATTACGACTTCTTGTACATCTCTGTTCTTTCAAGTTATTTTGATGAATAGAATAAAGAAATGTTCTTGTTCAGACGCTATAGAAAGGTATATAAAAGTGAAGATTACAAACTTACTATGGTTTTGGCAGGAAAACTAATTCCAGCATTATGAATACTGTGGTATATTTGTTTCCCTAATGGGTACTCACATGCCGCTTCCTTCTTCGAAAGACTCGAAAGAATAGTGCTTTTGTTACTGACAGATGAATATTTATTTTTAAAAACACGAGAATAGTCTTTTTTCACCAAAAAAAGAAAACAAATGAAAGTTATTACTTTAATAACCGTCATACACAGCGTTTAGCATGATCGGCCTCGGCAAATAGCGATGGCGCATTTAAAAAGCGCGTCCTTGGTGGGTCAAATCGCGGAGGCCACGGCTGATATTCTGAACTCCCTGCGCGTCACGGTTGACGCAGCAATACTATTTTTGGTCGTTCTGCCACGCGCAGCAAATTTATCTAACTTTGAATGCTGGAAGTACATATATCCGACTTCAGAGCACGGAGGAAGGAAAGGTAGGATAGGCCCTGATGTCACTCGTTGTGAAGCCGCGATGAAGCCGGAAGTCGGCCATATTGACCGGGCGAATTCTCCTCTCTTGTTTACATCCGAATGTAAAGTGCCCACAACTGCCACGCGTATGCACGTGCCTACGCGTCAAAAGCGTCTAGTCGCGCCTGTGGAGGAAAAGGGCGCGCAACCACTGGCACGCGTCAACCGCGTTGACGCCCACGCGTCCAAGGCCGATGCACAATGTTGCTTGACCTTTTGGCTTGGAACTGTCCAAGTTCAGCACAGAACGGCACGTTCCTAACTGGAGCGGGTTTATATGTTTTTGACAATTTGAGAACACTTTAAAAAATTGATAGTACTTCAGCCACCACAGTTTAGACTATTTTAGAAGTAATTGACATTCCAGTGCCCAAAGTAGCTACAGCGGTATGCACCAGAAATCAACATCGGTGTGTGCGCTGCTCCCGCGAATGAACATTCGCGTCTAGCATAATGTACGTCTATCATAGGCGTGTGCTGGGTTCTCCTTAAGGAGGGGGGGGCAAAAGTTTGTCGCAGTGCCCCCCTCCATGTAGGGGCTAACTTAGCGCCCCCTCACTATTATGTTAATATATGGAGTTGACATTGAGCTCCCCTCCCTCCTCTCTTCGGTGAATGAGGTGGCGGCTGCCCTCCTGATCAGGTTTACAAACCACCGGGTTTCTATATCTGCACTACCAAATTTATTAACAATATCTTGAATATGCTGGTACCTTCAGTATATTTACACATCATATTTTATAGCACTCAACTTAATAATCATGCCTGAAACTTCATGATCTGACAGATTTAAGTCAGTCATAAGACTAATTTGAGGCCAGAGTAGCAGGCTTTCGGTCGATGTGTGTGTTCGAACTATCCTCTAATGCAACAAAGCACACCTGGTTCTTATTAATACAACAGATGTTGGTCATAAGATAGGAACCAAATACTGAGTAGAATGCCTTCGGGCATTTTTCATAGTCGAAATGTGCTCTAATGCAACTGTGCCTGACACTTCATGATGTAACGGATATTGGTCATAATATTAGAACTGAAACCTTAATGCAAGACTTCTGTATGTTGTCTTTAGTCAAAGTATTCTGTAAAATGACAAAGGACACCCAACTGTTCATGAAGTCACATATATCGGTCATAATATTCGAACTGAACCCAGTATAGAATACTTCTGGACCTTGTCTTTACTCAAAGTATTCTCTAAAACGACAAACGACACCCAAATGTTCATGAAGTCACAGATAACGGTCATAACTATAGAACTGAAACCTTAATACAAGACTTCTGGACGTTGTCTTCAGTCAAAGTATTCTCTAAAGTGGCAAACGACACCCAACTGTTCATGAAGTCACAGATATCGGTCATAATATTAGAACTGAAACGTTAATGCTAGACTTCTGGACGTTGTCTTTAGTGTGATTATTCTCTAAAGCGGCAGACGACACCCAACTGTTCATGAAGTCACAGATATCAGTCAAAATATTAGAACTGAAACCTTAATGCAACACTTCTGGACGTTTTCTTTAGTCAAACTATTCTCTAAAATGACAGACGACACCGAACTGTTCATGAAGTCACAGATATCGGTCATATTATTAGAACGGAAACCTTAATGCAAGACTTCTGGACGTTGTCTTTAATCAAAGTATTCTCTAAAACAACAAACGACACCCAACTGTTCATGAAGTCACATATATCAGTCATATTATTAGAACTGAATCCTTAATGGAAGACTTCTGGACGTTGTCATCAGTGAAAATATTCTATAAAACGACAAACAACAGCCAACTGTTTATAAAGTCACAGATATCGGTCATAATATTGGAACTGAACCCTGTATGGAAGACTTCTGGACGTTTTCTTTAGTCTAAGTATGCTCGAAAACGACAAATCACAATCAAGTGTTCATGAAGTCACAGATATTGGTCATACTTGAACTGAAACCTTAATGCAAGACTTCTGGACGTTGTCTTTACTCAAAGTATTCTATAAAATGACAAACAACACCCAACTGTTTATAAAGTCACAGATATTGGTCATAATATCAGAACTGAACCCTGTATGGAAGACTTCTGGACATTGTCTTTAGTCAAGTTATTCTCTAAAATGACAAACCGCACCCAACTGTTCATAAGGTCTTAAATATCGGTCATATTGTTGGAACTGAATCCTGTATAGAAGGCTTTTGAACGTTGTCTGCAGCTGAAATGTTCTCCAATGCAATAACCCACACCCTACTCTTCATGATGTGAAGGATTTAGGTCATGAGGCTGTAGTTGTGCCCTGTGCGGAGGGCTTCTGAATGATAAGCGTATTGGAAATATCCTCTAATGCAAGAAACTGCATCTGGCTTTTAATGATACAATAGATACTGGTCACAAAAATGGAACCAAGCACTACATAGAATGCCTCTGGGCATTTTTTGTAGTCAAAATATGCTCGAATGCAACTAACTATACTTGAAACTTTCATGATAAGAGAGATATTGGCCATAGGACTGCAACTGAACCCTGTATGGAAGACTTCTGGACGTTGTCTGTCAGTAAAGTATTGTCTAAAACGACAAACCGCGCCTAACTCTTCATGAAGTCACAGATATCGGTCATTATACTGGAACTGAATCCTTCATGGGAGGCAGCCAAAATGTTCTCCATTGCAACAAAACACACCCGATAAATCATGATGCAACAAATATTAGTGATCAGATTGGAACCGAGCACAGCGTGGAACACTTTCTGATGGTATATTTATTTATTTTCAAATACGGCAGCCTAATGTGAGGCTACTTCAAAAGTGGCGTACGTATATACAAAATGAAAGGATTTAAACAGTAATATCACAGTAAGTGTGCCGAGGTAAACAAATATCGCTACCCTTGAGTGCACCCCGGTAAGAAATCAGAGAAATAGAACATTACGATAATACATTATTATAATACATTATTATAATAGCGATGGTGTAGTGGTTAGAGCATCCGCCTCGCATGAAAAAGGTCCGTGGTTCAAATCCCGGTGCCGCGCAGTTCCCAACCGGATAAAAAAAATCCGCGTGGTGATGGAACTGCATTACGAGGCCTGGGGTGCGGCCTCACCGGTAACCACCGCCGGGAACGCACTCCCTCACCAGAGAAGGATTGGCCACCCTGGTGCAGTATCTCGCCACTACTCCCACATGCATACGTCAAATAACTCACAGCCCTCAGTCCCCAGCAGCTGCGAAGCAACTGACCACGGCGGCGGTCAGACCTGCAACGCAGCAGAGGGTGCTAAGAATCTCTGGATCCGGACAGACCGCCATTGGAACCTGAACTTGGCAACATTTAACGCTAGAACCTCATCTAGTGAGGGAAGTCTAGCTGTACTATTCGAGGAGCTAGAGGGTGTCAAATGGGATATAATAGGGCTCAGTGAGGTTAGGAGGACAGATGAGGCCTATACTGTGCTACAGAATGGGCACGTCCTTTGCTATCGGTGCTTGGCTGACAGAAGAGAACTGGGAGTGGGATTCCTAATTCACAGAAACATAGCTGGCAACATAGAGGAATACTATAGCATTAATGAAAGGGTGGTAGGTACCGTAATTAAACTGAATAAACGATGAAGAGGAAGAAGAAGAAGTTGTCACAGAGAACAGCCTCTGCTTCGAGCTCTGTGAGTTTCTTAATTCTTTTGCCAAGTTTTTTCAATAATCGACACACCTCGAAGGGGCGTTCCCCCTTAGAATGGGTGATCAAAACCCCATCCAGCAACCGGGACCGGGCCGACCACATCATAGTGCGTCTGACGCAAGTTCTCACCCCGGCCCAAGCGGGGCCCACGATGACAATTCTTATGACTCCTCCGTTGAAGATATGGCTTCGGACAGCGACTACGTGGTCGTACCAAGCCGACGCCTGAAGAGGAAAATCAGCCGGACATCGCCCACTAGCCGGCAAGCACAGACAAAGGCGAGTAGCATGCGGTCGTACACCATTTCGTATGTGCCGACATCGAAGACAGACATCTTGAACTCTCTAAATAGACAGAGCCTGACAGAGTACTTTGAGCTCATCGCTCCAGGGAAAGTCGTAGAAATACGCATAAATACCCGAAAGAACATACTGTCCGTGGAGGTCACTACGAAGGCTTTAATGGACACGCTGAAAGCGATTGTTCGATTAGGAAATATTCCGGTTCGCGCATTCTCCGCGTACGACGAAGAAACGACAACAGGAGTTATATACGATGTGGATGAGGAGATAACAGACTCGAGTCTCGAGAAACTGCTGTCATCGTCGGCTCCCGTGCTTGGCTTCCACCGCTTTGACGCACGCGATGTGTTAAAGTAGTGTTTCAGTCGAACACGTTACCCACACATGTAAAAGTTGGGTACGTGAGGCACTCGGTACGTCCTTACGTACCAAAACCTCTGCAATGTCATAAATGCATGAAATTTGGGCACGTTAGTGCAGTTTGCAAGGGTGCAGTAACCTGCAAGCATTGCGGTGGCCCTCATGATGGTGATAACTGCAATGCTGTGGCCAAATGCCCAAACTGCTCAGGTGCCCACGACGCAACATCAAAGGAATGTCCCAAAATGAGGAATGAAATTAGTATCCTGAAGAAGATGGTTCGAGACCACTCCACCCACAGAGAAGCTGCAAGGGCTGTACGGCGCCGTAAACATCGTTCGCGACATCGACGCAAACGAAGCAGCAGTGCTCATAGCTTATCGAATTCGGCACACAAAACCGTGCCCTCACCACCTCCTAGCCTACTTTTGTCGGCTAGAAAGGAGGATACAGATGCTCAAATGCCAATACAGTCCACGCAAGTACAATGTAACCAGTCATTGGCTCTCCCCACGTCGGAAACTCAATGGCCTTCACTACCGTCAAGAGCTACGGTAGCGCCATCACCACATAGTGCCCCTACCTCCAATGAAGAAAACAAGAAGATGGACAACACAGATGTCAAGGCTATGCTTAAAAATTTGATGGGTTCGATGCGTAAGATTCTCAGCAGCCTAAACACTCCCGCTGCTAAGGCGGCTGTGCAGCTACTTGAGGTTTTGGAGCCTCTTCTACTGGTTCTTCAGTAAGTGAACATGGCACTGATGTTCGAAGAACGCATGCGCCAGTCGCTTGTTATGCAATGGAATGCTCGTGGCCTACGTGGCCGTCTGTCAGACTTCAGACAATGGGTTTTTAAATATAAATTTCCTGTTATCGTTATATGTGAACCGAATATGGTTTCACCTTTTCGTATATCTGGATATATCCAGATTTGGTCCCGGAGTGATCAACATACGAGCAAAGTTCTCGTTTGTATACGCCGTGATTTGACATTCTTGAGACATGAAGTCGCGTCGCATACCAGCAATGATTACGTGAGCCTGACTATAACACATAAAAAGCGAACATTCTCCGTAATAGGAGGATACATACACCCAAGCGCACAGATGGACTGCTTCCACCTGGGGACCATTCTTCAATCAGCACAAAGGCCACACATTGTGATCGGCGATTTCAATGCACATCATCCTCTCTGGGGTAGCACTACAACGAATTATCGCGGAAGGGATTTAGCCAATTTTATATACAACTATGGACTAAGCGTGCTCAACGACGGATCACCTACATTTGTTCGTGGCACGTCCTACAGCAGCTGCCTCGACCTCTGTTTCGTTTCCAGAAACCTTCTGTCTTCCGCATGTTGGTGCACAGATTTGGACACTCGCGGCAGTGACCACCTTCCAACCTATGTTCAGTTCAGGTGGTTTCGCCGCACGCACACACGCTACATCCGTCAAACCGACTGGACACTGTTCAAGGCATCTGTCAAGTCTGGCTGTGAACACACGACTGATCCATCCGAGGTAGAAGACATCATTGCTTCTTCACTGCGTGACACAACCAAACAGGTTAACCTACCGATGCAGAGATCAGCAGTTGACTCCCAATACGAGGCCCTTCGTGCAATCCGTCGCCGTGCCGAACGACGATACAGACGAACGAAGTCACCTTCAGACCTTTCCGCCTGTCGTCGAGCTCAACGACATGTTCTTCGGCATCTTGACAAGATTGACAGGCAACGTTGGAGAAATTTCTGTGGATCTCTGGACCCCAGGCAACCTCTATCTAAGATCTGGCGGGTGGTACGAAGTTTGCAGACAACTCCCCAACAACATCAACCATTTCAAACTGTTGCTCTACATCAGGGACGGACAGAAGTTGAGATAGCCAGTGACTACTGTAGCCTCATCGTGGACACCACTGATGATCTTGCCACTAATGAGCTTCTTACTACCATTGTGCCTCCATCGTCTGACGAGCGCCTTGATGTACGTTTTACAATACATGAGCTTAACGCTGCGATTTCTGCCTCCCGCCGATCATCGGCACCAGGACCTGACGGAATCACGTATGCTGCATTCAACCATCTTGATACAGAAGCACGACATATCCTGTTATCTCATTATAACACCTCATGGGAGTCAGGAGAAGTCCCAGCTAACTGGAAATGCAGTCGCATTATTGCACTGCTCAAGCCGGGAAAGTGTCCTTATGCACTTTCTTCCTACAGACCAATCGCGTTAGCCAGCTGCGTCGGAAAAGTGATGGAAAGAATGGTACTGGCACGATTAGAGTGGCTTCTAGAGAGCAACAACTCCTTTCCTGCATTTATGAACGGCTTCAGAAGAGGCCGATCTGCCATTGATGGTGTGGTCGACTTGATCACCAGCGTTGAAGAGGAAAGAAGCCGACGCAGACTAGTGGCGGCGGTCTTCTTAGACATTAAGGGTGCCTACGATAATGTGCTGCATTATGCGATCCTTGACGCAATGGAAGATTTCGACATCGGTGGACGACTGTACGCTTGGATTTTTAGCTACCTTAGGGACCGCACCATTTACATGACGACAAGTAACGGAGACACCGATCGATATAAGGTTCATCGTGGTGTTCCCCAAGGAGGAGTTCTCAGCCCGATCCTATTCAATGTCACAATGATCGGCCTAGCAGCAGAACTTCCCAGCACGGTGAAGATCACTGCATACGCTGATGACATATGCATATGGGCATCCGGAACTACTCGTCCGCAATTGCGAGCTCGACTACAGCGTGCAGTGACGATCACATACAAATATCTACGACGTCAGGGGCTCACTCTTTCAATCGACAAATGCGCAGTGCTTGCGTTCACGCGCAAGCATATGTCGCAATACCCGATATTTATTAATGGGACAGCGATACCTGCTGTAACGCACCACAAGTTCCTTGGGGTTGTCGTACACAGAGATCTATCGTGGACGAGGCATGTCGCCGTACTTAAATCTAAATTGAAGAGCTTTGCTCTCATTCTTCGCCACGTAGCAGGAGCAAGATGGGGCCCATCAGAATCATCGCTACTTCAATTATACAATGCTCTATTTGTGGGATACATTCGATACAGCATGCCGGTGCTTTCCAGTATGGGACCTAGTTGTGTGAAGACACTCGAGAGTGTTCAAGCTCAATGCTTACGAAGATGCTTGGGTCTACCACGCTGCACTTCAACAAATGGGACAATCGCAGAGGCTCGGGCTTGTCCCATCAGTGTATACATGCTCTGCGAGCCACTTAGAGTTCACCTACGATTACTGAGCAGACACAGACAGCACCCACTGTCAGTACTACCCGCCACTCACCCAGATTGCAGTTTCTCAAAAGTAATATTGCGGCATGAAAATATTATACCACCAAGGTTTTCTCCGCCAAATGCCCCTGCAGTGCCACCATGGGTTCTGCCTAAACCACCTATCTCTTTTACGATACCTGGAATTACGAAGAAGTCGCTCATTTCTTCTGTTGGCCTCAGACAACTGACCCTATATCACATTTATACAACGTACAGTGATTCTCTGCACGTGTACACCGACGGATCCACCACGCTAAACACCTCCGCCGCAGCCTTTGTCATCCCAGACATGGATATCGCTCGTCGATTCAAAGTGGACCATAAAACCACATCAACTGCCGCAGAGCTTGTCGCTATCCGAGAGGCAATAAGGTTTATTTCCGGAGAGCGACCTCGAGCCTGGACGATTTTCTGTTATGCCAAACCCGCTTTGCAAACCATTAATTGCATCATGAAGCAAGGTCCATATTACTGCTTGGCAATAGAAATCACAGAACTTATTCAGGTTGCTTCAACAAATGGCCATCTTATAACTTTCCAGTGGATTCCCGCTCATTGCGGCGTGGTGGGAAACGAAGAGGCAGACGCTCAAGCTAAAAATGCCTTAAGCAGTGCCCCTGAAGTACGCATTGCGTTTTCACGAGCTGACACGAACGCCCTGCTTCGCTGCGTGATGCGCAGCTACACACTTCAGCACTGGACCAAACCGGAACGGCGACACCAGCGACTTCACAAATGGGACTCGGAAATGAGGTTCCGCATGCCTCCTAAATTGAAACGGCAACTCACAAGTATGATCCACCGCATTCGTCTTGGTGTAGCGTACACTAGACGTTACGCACATATCATCGGTCGCAGTGACACCGGTCCTAATTGTGAACACTGTGATGTGCCAGAAACACTTGAGCACATATTTTGTGTCTGCCCAGCATACGCACGTGAATGACAAACACTGATTTCTTCTACTGAACAATATCGCAGTAGGTCATTAACTGATGAGACCATGTTGGGCCCTTGGCCAGACACCAACAGTGCAACTGCGGTCACAAGAGCAGTTATTACCTTTTTAGAAACAACTGGACTATGTGCGCGGCTCTAAAATGTGTCTCCGCTAGAAAGAACACTACATACTCACCTCTCTATCTCACCATCGTCATCCATTAATCTTTCTTTTCCCCTTTCCCTTCCCCCAGTGTAGAGTAGCAGGCTAGAGCAAACTATCGCTCAGGCCGACCTCTCTGCCTTTCTGTAAATAAACATACTTCCTTCCTTCCTTCCTGAATAAACGATACAAGATGAAGGTGGTACAGGCTTACGCGCCTACATCCAGCCATGATGACGCTTCAGTTGAAAGCTTCTATGAAGACGTGGAATCGGCAATGAGTAAGGTAAAAACACGCTATACAATACTGATGGGAGACTTTAATGCGAAAGTAGGGAAGAAGCAGGCTGGAGACCAGGCAGTAGGAGATTATGGCATAGGTACTAGAAACGCCAGAGGAGAGCAACTGGTAGAATTCGCAGAACGCAATAATTTACGGATTTTGAATACCTTCTACCAAAAACGAGGAAACCGCAAGTGGACTTGGAGGAGTCCTAATGGCGAAAATAAGAACGAAATAGACTTTATATTAAGTGCACACCCAGGCATCGTGCAGGATGTGGAAGTGGTTGGCAAGGTACGATGCAGTGACCATAGAATGGTACGGCCTCGAATTCGCCTATATTTGAGGAAGGAACGACGGAAACTGATACGCAAGAAGCCAATCAATGAGCAAGCACTGAGAGGGAAAGCACAGGAATTCAGAGTCTCGCTTCAGAACAGGTACTCGGCTCTTATGGAGGAAACCAACCTTAGCATAGATACAATGAATGATAATCTGACGAGTATCATTACGGAGTGTGCAGTGAAAGTTGGAGGCAGGGTAGTTAGACAGGACACTGGCAAGCTTTCCCAGGAAACAAAGAATCTCATTAGGAAGCGTCAAATTATGAGTCTCAAGTACAACAGACAAAATAGAACTGGCAGAGCTTTCGAAGTTGATTAATAGGCGTAAGGTATCCGATGTAAGAAGGTATAACATAGAGAGAATTGAACACGCTCTGAAAAACGGAGGATGCGTCAAAGCAGTGAAGAGAAAACTTAGGATAGGCAAAAATCTGATGTATGCACTAAGGGACAAAGAAGGCAAAATAACTACCAATATGGATAGGATAGTTAAGATAGCGGAGGAGTTTTACAGAGATCTGTACAGTAGCCGGGACAACCACGACTTTAATACTATAAGAACTAGCAGTAACCCAGATGACACCCCACCAGTAATGATAGAAGAAGTCAGAAAAGCTTTGGAGTGCATGCAAAGAGGCAAAGCTGCTGGTGAGGATTAAGTAACATCAGATCTGCTGAAAGATCCGAAAGGGTAGATTGTGTTAGAAAAACTAGCCACCCTGTTTACGAGGTGTCTCCTGACAGGAAGAGTACCAGAGTCTTGGAAGAACGCTAACATCATCTTAATACATAAGAAAGGAGATGACAAGGACTTGAAGAATTACAGGCTGATTAGCTTGCTCTCTGTAGCATACACGCTATTTACAAAGGTGATTGCTAACAGAGTAAAGAAAACATTAGAATTCAATCAACCAAAGGAACAAGCAGGATTTCGAACAGGCTACTCAACAATCGACCACATTCATACTATCAATCAGGTAATAGAGAAATGCTCAGAATATAACCAACCACTATACATAGCCTTTATAGATTACGAGAAGGCGTTTGATTCAGTAGAAATATCAGCTGTCATGCAGACACTGCGGAATCAGGGCGTCGATGAAGTATATATAAACATCCTGGAAGAAATCTACAGGGGATCAACTGCTACCATAGTGCTTCATAAAGAAAGCAACAGAATACCAATCAACAAGGGTGTAAGGCAGGGGGACACAATCTCCCCAATGCTATTTACCGCGTGCTTACAGGAGGTTTTCAGAAGCCCAGAATGGGAACAGTTAGGGATAAGAGTTAATGGAGAGTACCTTAGTAACCTGCGCTTCGCCGATGACATTGCATTGCTGAGTAACTCAGGGGACGAATTGCAACTCATGATTACGGAGTTAGGCAAGGAGAGCAGAAAGGTGGGCTTTAAAATGAATCTGCAGAAAACGAAAGTAATGTATAACACCCTCGGAAAAGAGCAGCGCTTCGAGATAGGTAATAGTGCACTTGAAGTTGTAAAAGCCTATGTCTACTTAGGGCAGGTAATAACCGCGGAGCCGAACCACGAGATTGAAGTAACTAGAAGAATACGAATGGGGTGGAGTACATTTGGCAAGCACTCTCAAATTATGACAGGTAGATTGCCCCTATCCCTCAAGAGGAAGGTATACAACAGCTGTATCTTGCCGGTACTTAGCTACGGAGCAGAAACCTGGAGACTTACAAAGAGGGTTCAGCTTAAATTGAGGACGACGCAGCGAGCGATGGAAAGAAAAACGGTAGGTGTAACTTTAAGAGACAAGAAGATAGCAGAGTGGATTAGGGAACAAACGGGGCTTAAGGATATCATAGCTGAAATCAAGAAGAAGAAATGGACATGGGCCGGGCATGTAGCGCGTAGGCAGGATAACCGCTGGTCGTTAAGGGTAACTAACTGGATTCCGAGAGAAGGCAAGCGGGCTAGGGGGAGACAGAAGGTTAGGTGGGCAGATGAGATTAAGAAGTTTGCGGGTATAAATTGGCAGCAGCAAGCACAGGACCGGGTTAACTGGCGGAACATGGGAGAGGCCTTTGTCCTGCAGTGGACGTAGTCAGGCTGATGATGATGATGATGATGATGTTGATGATAATACAAGTGCCTCCAAAAAGTCAGACACACTGGTATTAGGAATCAAACCAAGTAGATCAATCCAGTGGTTGATAACTTTATTTGAATGGGTTAGAGAGCAGTACAAATGACTTCTAAGCTGGATGGTGATTGCGGATCAGTGCTGTGTTGAAGGCTTCAGCACATCGCTGGTAGTTTAAATATCATTTAACATCTACAGAATGCATCTGAGACTTCTCGATGAGACAGACATTGGTTTTGAGATTACATCCAAGCACTGTGGCTTTCACATGTCATCACTTGTCAAAATACCCTGTAATGCAATAAAGCATGCCCAAAATTTTTGATGGGACAGATACCGATCATGGGATTGCACCAGAGAACTGTACAGAAGCTTTGGCAAGTTTTCCAACAGAGCTAAACTGGATATGCTTAAGTGCATGCGTATATTTAATCCAAGTTAATGCATATATTAAAAAAACTGAGCAGAAATGGAGCACTCCTTGGAAACACATATAAATATTCAATGTTCGAAACCATCGAATAATATCTTCAGCTCATTACAGTTTGGAGGAACAGATAAATGCATGCACAGTTCTGAAAGGTCTCATAAGTCACATGAGGTCCTTTTTGCATTTCTTCTATACAAAGTGCAGTACAGAACTAGTGCATTTTCATTCATTTTGTGCATACATGTGATGACATTCTTTTCCTACTATCGTGTCATCATGCAGCTGATTTCAAATCATGTGCTTCTCACAAGGTTTTCAGTTATATTTCCAGCTGTAAACAAAACGCGTGTTATATTATGGTAAACTGTAAAACGATGGAGAAGCGCCATTGTATTCCTATAGCTATGAGTATGAGAATGAGCTATAATTAAGAATGTGTGTGTTAGAATGCCTCCAAACAACGTATGTGCTACTTAGCGTGGCAGAAAAGCAGAACAAGCGAGAAGTGAAATAGCAGGCAATGCCAGCAGCACTTAATCATGCAATTTTTTTTCGATCACCACAGCAACGCACGTTCGAGTTTCTATCTTGTACATGAATGGAAATGAGACCGCTGACAGCTGAATGTGTCAGCGTCGCTGGTACCCGACACGAAGTCACATCACACTGCTACCAACGAGCGCACGCTTGTTATTAGCTTGGCAACACACGAAAACAATTAGCACTGAAGTCAACGAATGTTTCAGCGTGATACAATTCGCGAATACACTTATATAAGTACGTACGATTTCACATCACCGAAATGTACTGGCTAGTGCGAGGTTCGCTTTCAGCAATGATGAATACCGATGTTGAAACAAACACAGTGCCGATAAAAACTCCTCCGTATGCTCCACACGATGTTTTGGGTGTCGTATATGGTGTCTATGTTCCGACCGAAACTACCGTAGATTTTGTTCAGCCGATGTTCCTCTCATGTGTTGGTTCATACGAACTAGAGGGTAGATGCCTACGCTGGATGCAGACGACACCGCTCTGAATTGCCTCCGCGGTAGGCGAGGGCTCATGCTCAAAGCTTCGAACCTCCGAAGTCTGTTTAACTCGTTTTTAGCACAGAAAATCACAGATCAAAGCACAAGAACACCGACATGCTCCAGTAGTCTGTGCGATTTTTTCGCTCGGCCGACGATCGCACTCGGGACCGGCGCAAGCATAGCTGGTCGGCATCCGCTGCATTTGTCGGCGTCGCTCGAACTCGGCACGAAACCACGTCACTCTGGTAGCACTCGCAGTCGTTCGTCGTGTCGTTATCGTTCTAGATTACGAAGCGGTCATTCAGGCACGTTTGGAGTAGTTTCCGCGCTTGCTTTCAGGAGTCAGCCGTGCCTTCGAAGCGGCGGCCATTAGGCATAACGTTCCGAGGCATCGCGGCCTATGGTTGGTTGGCACGCGGCCCCTGGTTGGTTGGCGCCGCTGTACGCGTGGTGACGTAGCGTAGGCGTGCCAAAAATACCAAGCCCGGCTTGATCCCTCGCGCCTCCTCGCGTATGCCCCTCCGACGCCGACGCCGAGAGGCGCATTTGACGTTTTTGACGCGTAGACGCGAGCATACGCGTGCCAGTGGTTGGCACTTAAAGCAGAAGGCGCAAGGCCTTCTCGGGCTCGAAAAGCACATGAGCAGCACAGCGCGCGTGTCGTGACGAATTGAAACTAATGAAACGCGGCTCACACTGTGGGCCAGCATGACACCTTCGGTAAAATAATTTCGTCCAAGTATTAACAGCGAGTAACAGCTCACCGACAACGAAGCAAGTACAAGAGAACGCGCGTTAGATGCACTGGCAGCGGCGAGTGTTTTCACGTCAATAATTGAGCAACTGTACAGACAACACGATCGGTCGTGCGCCTTCTACGGTTGCATTCCGCCACGCGATCGACGCAGCGTCCGACTACTGTGTCCGCGTGTTCCGCGTGAAACTCACCGGCGTCAGTATTATGCGACCGTGGTGAGTTTGAGCACGGTGCAAGTGACACTTGAACGCGGTTGCTGTTACGTTGAGATTACATGCAATGCTAGGGGAGAGTACACGAGGCGGAACCGAAAAGGTGTTTTAGTGCGCACATGCAAGCTGTTACTGTACGCACGCAACACGAAACAACGTATGCGCATATTGCGTCTTGCTGGGATCAACAGCGTCGTCGGTTGTCACAAGGAGAAGCACTGCCCAACCGTCACTAACCTGCAAGGCGTTAGTCGTCGTTCAGCTTCGTCATGGTGCCCAACGCAACTTCGCTGAGCACTAATTGCTTTATCCGCGTCATCCGCCGTACGACACATGGATATGCACTCGTTCTACGCAATGTTGAAAGCCTGTGATGGACAAAATAATTTGTAAACGTTGTTAAAGGTACAGTAACTGCCAGGAGAACACTGCGTAACCAATAACGCGGCGCAGAGCACGGATATTGTCCGCCACCTCTCAGCACGAGACCTGGGGAGGCACAGTGCCGCCGTCAGCCGCCGCTGCTCACTGCTAGACCAGCTCCACTGCGTAACACGTAACCATAGCAACACCGCCATTGTGCCCAGTGGTTATAGCCGCCATGATGTCATTTCCGCCACACTTTACACGTAGCGCACTGACTGGGCATGCCCCCTCCTACCTTTCCTTCCTCCGTACTTTAAAGCGATAAAGCCCTCCTGAAAAAATCCCAGAGAACCGACAGGCGCGTGGCGCACCATGGGAAAAGTGTGTACGCCCACGAGTATACATATGCTGAGCGAGTGGCTGAGCTGCCTGCTGCTCGTTGTCACCGTGTGAGTGGTGGAAGCACGAAACGACAAGATGACGCCACCGCTTGTTGGCTATTTTCACAACGTAAGTACTGCACACGCGCAAACAAAGTTGCATCTCGTTCTTGCTGCGTTCCCGACCAGCAACGGGGTGGGGACCTTGTCAAGCTCCTCAGCATTTAGTCCTGTTCTGCTCCTAATCGAAGGAAATAAACTGATTGATTGATTGGCTTATTGAACGATTGATATACCCGTAGGTCGTACGGTCGCATCCCGGCCGTGTTGACAACATTTTCTATTAAAAAAGGCTTGAGGCCAGTGTATACTTAGATTTAAGGGAACGTTAAAGGACCATAGGTGGTCTAAATTTCGTGAACCTCTCCACAGCAGCGTCCTTTACATTATTATCGTGGTGTTGTGGCTTTGCGACTTTATATCCCAGCTCTTAATATAATAATATTCTGCGTGTAATTCTGTGCATGAAACGTGAATAATTTATTTATTTGATTTGCATACACAGAGACACAAGGACACAGAAGAAAGAGGGAGAGAACAAGCTTGCAACTGCCACGTGGAGGGGCACAACGCCTGCTCACTCTTACGGGAGGAAGAAAGAAACAGAGGAAAGAAAGATTAGAAGGAAAAAAGAGCAAAGAAGATGGGGAATGAAAAAAAATGACGAAAACTTCGACGAGTATGAGTAAAAAAACCTAAATAAAAATAACAAAAAACGTCTATAAACGGGTGGCCAGGTCCATTTGGTTCATAAATGTAAGGAGAGCTCGGTGGGCCCGGTCGCGTCGGGAAACACAACCGCTAGGGAAGAGGTAGTCGTCTAGGATCGCGCACTTTAGTCCTAGGAATTTATATTCCTTAATCAGCAGAGACCGCTGCGAAGAAAATGTGGGGCAGTTCACTACGAGATGCTCAAGTTCTTCGCAGGAGTCACAAGCCACGCACAACGGACTGTACACATGCCCTTGACGGTGTAATCGTTTACGAACCAGCACAGAGCCCACTTTTAGTTTGTAGAACAGCGCTCGGGAACAACGAGGCAAGCCACGGCCACAAACACGGGAGGGAACGATCCATTCGCCAAACGCTTGTCTGCGTGCTGCTTTAGGAGGTGTCCGTTTATAAGCAGACGAGCGTTGCCCATCGTACATAGAATTCCCGGACAGTCACAGCCATCATGGTTGCATGACGAAGCAAGGCGATCCGCTTCTTCATTGCCCACAATACTCATGTGCGAAGGTACCCACTGTGCAGCTAGGCATACCCCATGTGACATGTTGTTAATGGATTCCATGATGCTGCTCAGAATAGGTCTGTTGGTCTCCTTGCTGGTGATTCTGCTAAAGGGCACCACGAGAGTCGGTGAGAACGACAGTCTTCAATGCAGGAAACCCTTCTTGTGCGTACTTAAGCGACATCAATTGCTGCTAGCTTGGCCGTCACCGACGATGAGGGGTGCGGTATTTTAAACAACTGTTTGATATCGGTTAAAGGGCAGAAGAAAGCTGCAGAAGTGCTCAGGCCATTGCTGCGTACAGAAGCATTCGTTAACACTTTTACATAGTCTTTGAAGTTGTAAAATAATTGGGAATGGGCTAATTGGTATAGTTCCGAAACAAGTTGGTCACACTTTTTGCGTATTCCTGAAATTGACAGATGGGTAGGAAAAACACGTGGCCTGTGCTCTGTCGATGTTGGCAACTCAATAGTTTCTCGGACTTTTCAGTAATGTCATTGAACAAAGCCGCCATTTTACCCATCAGAGAAAGTGGGCGCTTTAGCAGCCTGCTAAGGTGTCTCTTGCCATGTGGGGCTCGGTTCGGACGCTCAATGAAAGGATTAACGCAATGCAGCATAGGTATTTGCCGAGTGGATAATTATCGAGGCAGCCATTAGGCGATAATTATCGAGGCAGCACACATTTGAATGCGCTTATCGACTGCTGATGCCATGAAGGCGTGCTACAATATGGGGTGGAACATTGAAATCCTGTTGATTAACTATTACTAGAATGTATACCTAAGGGTTTGAATGCGAAGTATCGAATCGATAAACAAAGCTGTTCGTTTTAGCATTTAGTGTCACGCATAAACTGTATGAGCACAGGAGTACATTGGGTGCACTCCTGTGCTTGCAAACTGTGTTTAGCAGCTATGGTCTTCAAGAAATAAGATCGAATTGCCCATATTTACAATGAGGGGCAAAGCCAGGATTTTTTTAACCGGGTCGTGGTGGTGGTGGGGGGGGAGGGATGTGAGCAATCTACGAAGAGATTTATTCGGGGGTGGAGAAGGAGTGAGTAGAAATTTTAGAAAAACAGCTTTCCCCTCCGTCCCACCCCCCTCTGGGGCTGACACCATGTACAGTGAGGTTACATGGCAGCCAACACGAGAAAACACAACCAGCGTTCGTTAAACATACATGTGGTGTTTGTGTCAACAAATTATGATAAAAGCTGAGTGAAAGTTATTGACTCATTTCGTTACGTGCGTTGCTGGTGAAGCGCACGTTGTCTGACCAATGGTATGCTATTTTAATAAATGATGTTTGTCGCCTAATATTTATATCTCAGAACTTCGCCCTGTGCTCATCAACAGTGTTGCTGGACGTTTATTCCAAATGGATCCGCGAATTGCATTTACCATTCGTGGAATTTGTTCAGGAATACCGGTTCTACCTCTTTATTAATTTTGTGCGGTGTGGTATACTGGTGCCAAAGAAAAAAAACACTGACGCTTCAGAACCATTAAGCTCATCCAATAGTTCCAGACGGGAACACTAGACGAATGCAAATAGTAGGTAGGCCGTCATAGTCTTTACACGAGTACATTACTTAAATGAGCAATATTATAGATTAGACTTCATCAAGTCCACTTTATCTGAGAAGTGATGGCACAGCGCCAGCGGAAAGCTGAAGCGTGAGCACTGCACGCTCGTTGAGGCTGCTGCTGCTGCGTTCACTCGTTTCCCATGAGCCCTTGCACGTCCCTTGGAGGCACTCGTGTAGTTAGAAAAAGTGTCTACTCGTGTAGTTAGAAATTGGCTACAGTGTGGCCGTCTACAGGAGATTGCTCTAACGCTTTTCAAATGCAGGTCTATAAGGCTATTATTTTCCGCAAGTGTTAAACTATTGAAGAATCCGAGCTGCAGATTACATACGTTTCAACGTATTCACGCAGTATCGCTAAAGTAATGACGTTTAACGAGGTAGATCGTTGCTATAGCACATTTGTTATGAAGAATATTCCGCATTCAAAACGGACCTGCCTGAACTAACGTTTTGGCGGGACAGGCCAAGCGTCAACTTTGCGCACACGTTTCAGTGCTCAGGACATGTGTTGTAAGTCTGGTGTCAGTCTGATGGGATGACTGCGTAAGCGCGCGAGAAGAGATGTAGATTTTCTATCCTCTCAGTCCGCGGGACCAAGACTGAGATGTTTCGGAGCCTTGGAAAGGGGGGTCGGGTATATATGCGACTGTGTACAGTTGTGTAAGTAGGAAGAAAGGCAAATCAAGACACTGCTCTGATCAACAGCTGTTCTTTAAGCATCTTTCGTTTGTAGCGGTATGCAGGGGGTGTATAATCAAAACAGTCAGTAAGTGCAGTTAGGATATTACGTCGGACAGGGAGGTCTTGATTGAATACAGTCGGCAATTGGGAATGGTAAGCTCTTTAAGCCGGAGAGGGCTCAACCTTGTCAAGAGGATATAGTTAGGTTATACGTGCTCCCTTGAACTCCCTTTTCACTCACTACCTTCGTGTGGTCGTTTGATTTAGGACGATAATGCCGCGAACTTCCATAATTTATGAAAAGTGTGCTTGAAAATCACACGAGGACTCTATAAACGTGATACTAATAAACAGTGCAATATATAGCACACAGCAGAGAAATACGATGCACACTCGCGAAGTTGTGAACAGCCAAATCCTGAAAAACAGTACAACAGAAAACACAACTCATCGACCGTCAGAATATTTGAATCTCGCAAGGAATAGCGTGAGCAAAAATTTCTGTAACCTAACCAATCAATCTGGATTTATAGAAAGCACTTTGAAAAAAACTTTTAAGTCATATAAACTATGATTGATGTCCTAGACTAGAAAATGCCCTTTGCTTTTCGCAATTTATCCTGTAAAAATTTTCCATAACGCACTACACAGCGTGACTAGTCTTCAATCTACGTTAAACTCATCACTGTTTCTTGCTTTTCTCTTTGGTATAACCATTACGTTTCTGAAACAGGCACACTTTCACGAAGCGATATTTATTTCGAGTATTACTCATCTACTAAAGATCGCAGACAGTGGGAAGAAAGTTGTTCTTGTGTAATAGTTTATATCTCTTCAAATTTTAAAACCACCACAATTGTAATGAGATCATCTTGAATAAACACTGGTTAAAACCGAATTTCAGAGAAAGGGGAGGCTTGTACATAAAAAAAGTAAAAGGAGAGGCTTAGAAAAAAAGTGAAAATAGTTGTTTGTATAGTTGGTAAGTGTTTGTTGATTACAATACAGACGCTTAACTACCGAACAAAGACTCAAGACACAACAGAAAAGTTCGTGATTAATTTACTTTTACTGGTTCGGAAGAATTAGCAAAAGCATTGCGAAGTAGAAACGGAAAAGAATCCACAGTGGCCTAGCGATGCTCCTGTGCGCATTCTTTACCAAGTCTGCTTCGCGCTGCTTTTAACTACGGCTACGTGACACATGGCCCGCACTCACTCTCTTTCAGAAAGGGACGTTAATAAAGCCATTCCGTGTTCTTTTCTAAGTACTTTTTTGATGGTTACTCGTGCATTTTTCTGTACTGTATGATGAAACACTATTCAGGCCTTGCAGAGCAAGCTAGAGAAAGAAATGTGTGGAACGATCTGTGGTTCATAGCTAAAAGTTCATTCTTTCTGTTTTCAACCTTATGACAACTATAAGCAATAAATAAAGAGTGGCACGCATGTCTAAACGAACCTTCTGCCGCAGTGCAGTGCTTAGAATAATTATAGAGTTGTTCTAAAGCTATGCAACGAGCTTGTAGACTTTCTTTATTGAGTTAAGGACTCGTGCGATGAAACAAAAGACAACACAAACACACAAAAGACATGGTCCGTTATAACAGTGAAAATTACTGTAAAACTTAGCTAAGAATGATTTTTTCTAAATTAGAAATTCGTCGCCTAACGAGCTTTGCTGTCGCTTAGTTCTTTCTAGAGTGCATTAACAACTTCCAGGAGTGGTTTTGACAGCGGAAATAAGTGCTTTTTATGCAAAAAAAAAGATTGTCGTTTTTTGTGCTTGGTGAGTAGTGAGGCGCAGCTAATCGAATACATTTCTCTACAATCATTGCTTGCAGAGAGTTTTGTAGGGAACCATCTATAGACCCATTGTGACAGGAGAGTGAGATAACATTAAGATAAGTTGTAGGCGATGAAAGATTTACCAGGGTCCCTTTAGTATAGAGAGTTAATAAAAAAAAGCACGTACTTGAGGAACAACAACCACAGAAAAAAATCGTCAAAGAAGTTAGTAACTGCCACGCATGTGTGTGTTTCAATTGGTGCATAATGTGCGATCCCTTAAGAACTAATGTTATTTGGCTTTAACAACATAACAATTACATTACCCTAAGTGCTTAACCTTTCAAGAAGCAATCAAGGGAAGAGGATTAAAGGGCCAACTTTTAGATGCGAAGCATTTCTTAGCAAACTTCGGCGACTTTGAGCGTATCTATCTATCTATCTATCTATCTATCTATCTATCTATCTATCTATCTATCTATCTATCTATCTATCTATCTATCTATCTATCTATCTATCTATCTATCTATCTATCTATCTATTTAGCCGCTTAAGTTTGGGTGCTCTCATGTTCAGCCACATAACTTGGCGTGAACCGAAATTGGCATGGGAGGGTAAGATAGTTTCACGAATATGACGCGCTGGTGAGCACATGAATATTGTCAAAATCCCGTCGCGTACGTCGTCAAACACTTCCCGCCAGACAGTGGCACATACCACGGGCGGGCACGTGCCGATGGTATGCGGGTATGTGCCACAGGTGATTGACACTTCGTATCAACCCAGGAACGACGAGAACACATATGGGTAATTTTATAGCGTGAGCGTTAAGCAACACCCGACATTAGTAGCGTTGACCCAACGAAGGCATACAATAAATGTCAGTATTAGGAAAAACTTGACATAGACAGCAGTGCCCACCCGACGAATGCAAGTAATAAATTTCATGATCCCAGCAGGAATGGAACCCAAGCATTCTGCGTGGCAGTCAAGCATTCTACCACAGAGCTACGCCAGGTCTCGGAACTACTTTTCGAATAGACGCTAATCATCGTGACACATCAATAGTGGTCGCAGTGCTGCCTACCAAATTTTATAACCGTTACATATGTACTTCTTTCATACAGCCGTCACGTCGAGTTACCGTCAATTGTGGTGACGTGCCATGTGCTGAAATTGATTTAAGCAGCAGTGTCAAGGGCCAGCATTTTCGCGAGCATCAGCGCTTCATATCAGCTCCTGGTGCTGCTAAAACACATTTCCAGCTGACATCGTTGTGTAAGGGGACAACTGGTTATATAAACATCTGCAACCCTTCAACATATGTCTCTGCGTGCAACATTTGTACATATATTTAGCCTCATTTCATGACGCATTGCTCAAAAAAAAGTGCAACACGGTCACCTTCCCTCCGCGTGCTTCGCATAAATTTGATTCCCAGGTACGTTGGATCTGCAGAATCTTTTTTTCTGTTTGGCACAACAATGCAGTGGTAAGTGATGACGATGCCAAGGAATTTCATAGGCGGCATTAGCTATAGTCTTTTTTTTTCAATTGAAGTGTTTTTATCAGGGGATCAAAGATAAGTTAACTTGAGTCGGTGAAAAACAAAAAAAAAACAGCTCGGCTTGCCGTCGGTGCGGTGAAAAGGCACGCCCTTGGCCTGTGGTTAGGCTAGGTACAATCAGGAGTTCTTGTATTTTTTGAAAGTGTTTCTTTTTCTCTTTTTTTGCAAATAGAAAGCCTCTTTGTCTATGCGCTTCTAGAATCAAGGGGCGCGGCATTGTTCGCATATCTCGTTTGGAATATTTGTTTTCATAGGTCAAAATATCTTGTGAAAAACTAGGTGCATCTATTCATTGAGTAAAATACTATCAAGAAGATTCAGACATCAAGAGGTCAAAGTGACAAAATCACGTACATGTTATGCAAAAATATGATGTAACAAATGAGGCCTGTCCACTTTGTATAGTTTTTCGCATATGTATTGCACGTGTGGCATGAATGTGATGGAGCACAGTGATGCCTTTATCGCAGCGAGGTTACTGTAAAGGCTTGCGCCGCAAAACATGCGATGTAGCATTTTATTTGCGTAAAAATTGAATATCTTGGCTCCAAGAGTCGAGAATCGTAGAGCTGAACAAACGGCTGAACATACAGCTGAACATAGAGCTTTCAAATATCTTTGAAAAGAAAACTCTAAACACTTACCCTATGTTTGATGCTTTAGAGATTAACTTGCGTTGATGGCGTTTTACTAAAGCTTAAGCGGGACACTTACTGTGTTGAGTTAAAATAAACAGATTTACTACCATTGAGTCTTCGTAGAAGGACCTTCCACAGATAATACTTGTACTGTAATAAAGATTGAGTGGGGCGACTCTCAGAAGCCGGGGTCTACATGCAGGGAACATTACATATAATGTCAGACCTTGTAGTTTGCTTATCGCGTGATACCAAACGAGCACACAAACACGATCAATAACTTTTTTGACATTCACTTGATTTTACGCTGGGGTTTAGTTTTTTTTGTTTAGATTTAATATTGAGATAGAGAGTTGTCTGTTTGCCTATGACTGCAAGCACTCCTTTCATTCTTTCTCGTCTGCAGGTCGCCATACGAAATGCCAATGGGGGGGGGCGGAGGGGTGCGTGCTAGCCGTTAAGCGGGAACATTTCGTGGAAGCCTCTAGATTCTCTATACCACGGAAACTAACCGATGAACTATGGCACCAGTAGCATATCTGCAGATGTTGTACATTTTATGCTGCATTCTTTCATTACTCTCAGTAAATCTCGACGCCTCTTTTTCGCAGAATGAAGCACAGAATTCCTAATATCATTCGCCTCCCTGCTTCTGCACCGAGATACACCATGATCGAACACCACCCAACCACCAGAATCCCCTAACAACGTAAGGTAAGCGTGGTTATAAATCTTTTCTGCTAACCGGAATTCATTCCTGTGCAAATGACAGGGCCGAGCTCGTCGTGAACCGACTAGGAAATTGCACGAAGCCCTGAGCATGCCGAAAATAGACATGGCATGGGCGCCATCGGCGCGGAAAGAAATGGTTTTGGCACTGGCGGTGAAAGCTATAGGCAAGCATCCATCGCACAATCAAGGAGTTTCGTTTCGGTTTTCGTTGTGTCGTAGCTGAAAGCATCGTCTCTCTCAGAGCAAAGGCGCAACAGCTACACCACCGTCGTTTCGTGCCAGTGGTGCATTCCGCGCTAGCATCGTGATATTGATCGCAGGGATCGCTTTTTTTATGTATGCCAAAAGAAAAAGCCGCTAACCGTGACAAAAATAACCACAAGAAAAAGAGGCGAGGAGTCACGGCTTTTCTGATGCAGATTCCGAACAGTTCAGGAAACTGAAATGCAGCGAGGCTGTCGCATTGTAGAGCTTCTCCTCCTTGTCCCAGCGACAATGGTGATGATCATGCAGCAGCAGAGTTGTGCGTTGTCGGTGACAACCGGCACCAGAAATCACCCCATAGGAAACTGGTTTTCTTTGATGTATACAGTTCGGCCGAATTTCACTTACCTTCGGCGGCTTTTGTTTTACGTCTCAATGGCTTTGCAGTTTCAAATCCTTATATTGCTCTTCTTACTCTTCACACTTTCCTCAAACAGTCGTCTTCAATCTTCCAAGTAATAACGCTCTATTATAAGTCAAGTGCACAGCGTTTTCCCTACGGCTATTGGGAGTCTCCATAAGACGCTTAGAGACTAGGTGGCTAAGCGGGGCCATTAGAGTTCTGAAACGAAGATGTTGCCCCCCAGTCTCCACTCCACCCTTTTCTCTCTTCTAACGCTTTCTTCTCTTAACGCCGTTTGCCTTCTTCATTGCAATGTTAAACTTGATCACCCTCGTCTACTTGTAGCCAGCTTCCATTCCGCCATTTTGGTGTATGTTTGGTGGGAATCAAAACGCTTAAAACCTAAATGTGACCTCGCCGTGGTGGTCTAGTGTCTAAGGTACACTTGGTTGCTAACCCGCAGGTCACGGCATTGAATCCCAGCTGCGGCGGCCACATTTTCGATGGAAGCGAAAATGTTGTAGGCCTGTGTGCTCACATTTGGGTGCTCGTTAAAGAACCTCAGATGGTCGAACTTTCTGGAGCCGCCTATACTACAGTGTCTTTCCTAATCGTATGTTGGTTTTGTAATGTTAAACACCACATATAAATTAATTAATCTTAAATGTGAAGTGTTGAAATGGTGCGGCTATTGACAGGCCGCTTAATAACGCAGGCAAATAATATACAATCAAGCGTGATAGAACCACTTGTGTCTATTTATTCTTGTTTTACACGTTCTTAAGCATTGCAGACATAAACACATTATGAATTCTACCAAGTAGCCAAAAGACAATTTTTCTAGTTGTCAGAAGACTTCTTTTGAGAAATATGTGGACCTTTGTTCTTAGACGGCAGTGGTCTGACGTTGGTTGTGTACACTGATTAACGCAATTCAAACCGCTATGGCTCTTGTTTTGAAAAACATATCACCTACTTCACAGCTTACCATCATCCCACCAGCATCATGATCCTCATGAGGTATGTTTTCAAAGAAGATGCAGTGAAACGATGAGGGGAGTTAATTCTATAAGGAAAGAGATAAGTTGCACAGGTGAGGGACTTGTTGCTCGAATGTTAGCTTGTGTTGTACATCTTTTTGAAGCAGTCATAACCCCTTCGGCACTCCACATTTCTTCTTCCCGTGTGAGTACATTTGTATCTAGTATATAACTCCGAATGAAAGAAGTACCAGAGAAGTATACAATGTACAATAGTAAGTTTAAAAATGCACAATAATAAAGGGGATTAGTGTTCCAGGCAGCTTTGACCCACTGGTGTGACTTTAGAAGACATTATTATGAAGTTAATTAAACTTCCCTGACCGCAGGGACTGCCTTCTTCCAAAACTTGCTTGAAACTAAACAAATTTATCGGTTCACGATAACTGCAATATCTAGTTTATGGTCATTATCTCGGTTCAGCTGTTTGATAGAAACCCACCGTTGAGGCGAGGAGAGAGTGGCAAGCGTCCATGAATCATTTTCAGGCACACTGTGACATTCGGCGAAATAATTCTTGTTGCCAACAGCATTGGCGTATACTCATCATTATCCCCATACTTTTCTTACACTGGTGCCTTTTTGCTACCATGAATTTCCAACAACGGTTCTAGCTCAACGAGAATTAAGAAGAAAACACACAAGGCTGTATTGTCTCTTTTGTTTTCGACAAGCAGTTCGTTGTTCAAATAGGAATTGATGTTCTTGATTGTCCCGTCATTGTCCCACGATTTCACTGCCGTAGTACGAACTTGTTTTAGCTATGAAACTACAAGCTCCTTTGAAATACCATTTACACCAACTGCCGATTCACTGAAATATATAAAAGTGCCCTTTGAGCAGTTCCGCAGCCGGATCGCCAGTGATACGAGGAAAGGTTTGCGCTAGACGTTAGTGCTGTTGACGCTAGCTAGATATACGATAAAATATACGGTCTGATATTACAGTATCTGTTGACGAGAGCATGTTTTAACTCTTTATTTTATTTCGAGGATGTTGATTAACATAAAGAACGTGCGATTGTCAAAGACTATTGTGGAACGTACATTTATTCGCCGAACGCCCAGTCGGCACAACTCATGAGTCTGGCAGCGCAAATGCTTACTGCTGCTGTAACAGGCTGAAGGGACCAATAAGCGCGCGACCCTCGAGAATTTTCACAGGTTTTAAAAAATGTATTGCTTAAGGTCTTCCTGCTCTTTTGTATACACTGACTACTTCTTATGATGTGTTTCTTAAAAGTGGAAGCAGTGACCTGAAGTTTCACAAGAAGTTTTTTAAGAGCTTAGCACGTTGCAGTCCCAGATTTAATATTGCGCTCCCTCGAGTGAGCGACACAGGAATCGGCAGAAGTGCGCATTTGCGCGTTATGACACCGGGAAATATTGTGGTAACGAGACAGAAACTATTCAGCTAGGACATTTTACTGCTGATTGCACTGTGTCTTTCCATACTTCACTTCATAAGACTTATATCCTACTTGCTACAAATAAGAGGAAAGCCTGCCACCCATAACAAAACGCACACGCGTCACTTCACGTATTCTATCACGGCCACGTAGGGGGTGCATAGCAAGTTCGAAAACATTTCACGCGCATTATTGCTCTTGGTTTAAAACGTAGTCCCATTACAGAGAATGCAGCCATATGCAATATCTTGACTGACACCAACAACTGTTACTTTTATAGAATACATTGTAACAATTGACACTTTAACTACACGTGTAACGTCATACAATAAAATGTATGCACAAAGTGTGTGAAATACGCCCTATATATACAATGCATCGTTAACGCGTGGAGGTTTTAAAAGAGAAGCTTTTTTTTTGTTCACTAATAGCCTTGTCGTAGTTTTCGCACATGCAGCCACAAAAATGCACTAATGAGCTATTTGGAGAACCTCTTGATGTGTGATAGGTTTTCAAGAGTATGCTTTGTTGCTGTCGGCATAAATACGCACGTGCTATGTTTGTTTCCTTATGTCATTCTGTCATATGTATTGTGATGCAGTCTGTAGACGTGATGATTGTGTTCTGCGATGAATAATGCTAACTGGCCCAGCAACATAAGTCGTTAGAAAATAAATGATCCCCTAAGGATGCATTTTATTTAGAGTCAGGAATGTTTGCTGGCGTGTTGCATTCAGGAAGGCTACCTGCTTAGTTTAGGTACTTACAAAAGTGAAGTTCGCTTATCAGTATGCTTTGCACTTCTTCCAAGGTCAGTCATGCAGAAGATTAAGCAAAAGTTTATTAAGTATCGACAATAACGGTTTATAGAAGAGTGTGTACAGGATTGGCAATACTCAAGGAGCTCCAAAGTTAGGAGCTGTGGGGGCTCTCATACAATATTTGAACGAAAGAGAAGATATATATCTATAAATGCTTACTGTATCTATAGTGAGAAGTAAAATGAACAGTACAAAAATAAATACAAAAGCATAAATACTTATATGTGTAACGAACACAAGAGAGAAAGGTAACAGTGAAAAAACAAACAATGACAGAGAAAAAAACTGCAATATCCCATGTCCCAAACAAAACAAAAACTGCTAGGATGAACACAATCGTTGCAAAAATTATTTATTTACTTTGTTTTCGAATGCATGTTTTATGTCAGATTTAATAATGTCAGGAAGAGGATTTCACAGCTTGATTATCACAGACGTGGTGGTGAACTTGCCGTAGTTCATGCGAATCTTAGGAAGCGCACCTCTTAGCTTCAAAGTGAGGGCATTCACATTACACATTGTGCCAACTCTCCTATATCAGTGTACAGTAAACATTCAATTAGCTTTGTACGGGCACGTTTACCTTTAGTGTTATACCGATTCCTATGACGGAGAGATCAACTATAATATTGTTTTGTTTATGTAATTAGACGTGCTACGTTGCCTGCGAACGCCAAGCTGACAACAGCAGCTTTAATTAAGTTTGTTTATGACACCATTAGTTCTCTTTATCATTCGAATAACAATAATCACGGTGCCCGCTATCGAAGTACAAAAATATCAAGGCGAACTACGGCATCCGCGTCCCGCAGCCACAAAACGTGTGTCGTACTTACACAGTCGTGCCAACCTCTCTATTGCAGTGAAAGGCTGTGTACGGGCTCGGACAGGTTTTTATCGGACAGGTTTTTAAAGGAAAATATTAGATTTGCTTTGGTGTTCGTGCTACTCCTCCACAATCTCCTGCATATCGAATGTAGATTATAATTGCTGCATAGTAAATATGACACAGGAAAATTGATGTGTTGCTTAACTACTTACGCTTAATGGATAGAAAAAAAAGGAAAAAGGTAAGTGGCACATTTACGGAGTGACACAATTGTTCGTCACCGAAGCATGTTCTGTCAAGTGCTCAATTTTCAAATCATCATAAAACGTCTTCAAAACAACTAAATATATGATTCTGGTGCAAGTTAAACTTTATAATGAATGCATATCTTATCGCAGCCTACTTTTTTTAAGATAAAGGTCAGTTAACTGTCAGCGTTAGATATGAGAAGAGATTGGTTAAGTTATTCAGAAGATTGTGAGAGATGGGGATCACTTGTGGACCTGGCATAACTGATTTGAAAATGCACCTTTTTTCACGTGGCCTCCGAGATCTGCTTCAGCTGCGTGCAAAGCACAAAGTTAAGCGAAGAAATACACCATGGCAGACCGACCCTGAATTGCGAGTAGCGCTATCAGACACCGAAGTCAAGCATCGCAATGATGTGAAGAAATTATTCACAATTATCGTAACACAACTAAAACATTTGTAAACATTGCCCTTTGTGAGAATTTCCCCGATGCGTGTTTCGCTTGTCAAAACAGAAATTGAACCCACGAAAGCTGTTCCTCGTAACGTACCTATTCAGACAAAGCGTTTTCGTTTTTCTAAGACCACCTTTGATCCGCCTTTTCCAAGATTCATGCCCTCAATTTATTTCGTGTTCACGTTTTGTTTGTACGCTGTTACTCAAGTGATAGAAATATATCATAATCTCAAACTGCGAAGAATATTTCTAATATCACCATGACAGGTCGATTACGATAACACCCTAAAATAATGCTACTGTAAAATTGATCGATATGTGGGGTTTAGCGTCCCGAACCCACCATATGATTATGACACACGCCGTATTGGAGGGCTCTGGAAATTTCGACCACCTGCAATTATTTAACTTGCACTCGAATCTGAGCATCCGGCCAACAACATTTCCGCCTTCATTGGAAATGCAGCCGCCGCAGCCGGGATTTGATCCCGGGACCTGTGGGTCAGCAGGCGAGTACCTCATCCACCAGACCACCGCGGCGAAGCGTATGCTACTATTAGGCAGTCCATATTCGGAATTGCCCCAGATGAGCGATATAGGATAATTAGTAGTTAATAATCTGCCCCATTTAGTCTGATGAACTGGGCTAATGCGGCGAGGCCTGCGTCAGCAGTCGTCAACGAGTGGCTGATGCGGTACCAGCGTAATCGAGCGCAGTTAATTAGCGGCCACTGTCTGCGAACCGCTTAGGGCTAATGAATAGCCACGAAGGGCCGCTTTGCTGGCTTGTTCCACTTTACGAATGCCGAATTGTTATCAAGCCACGCATTCATTGAAAGCAGGTGTTCCAATCTGTTGTTAAATTGATTACTCCGGTTGTTTGTGGTGCTGGGATCCTGCTTTTTACGCGTTAAGCAACACTTTACGCTTTAAAAATATCTTAAGAAAATAAAAACAGTTTTGTTTTGTAAGCAAACTATTCTTTCCTACTACAAGATTACCGCGCTTGCCCAGAAAAGGCGGTCCAATAGCAGGAGAACGCCAAAAAAGAAAACGTGCCTCGTGACGTCACATTAAAATTGACGCACAAAACGCCATGACGTTATAATTTTTGAAGGAATACGTAAAAACGTACGTTGTTTTTAATCGGTATAAAATCGATAAAGTGTGCTCTGAAGGTGCCAGAAGCTTAACATGCCAAGCTTCACAGAATTTCATTGAGTGAAAGTCGCCAAAATACGAATATACACTTTTAAACCCATGACGTCATGCGCAAACATCATGGAATGAAAATATAAATAGAAACTCTGATATTTGTTTTTTTACTTTAATAGTAACCTTATGAAAAATTAAAGACTTTCAATTTTGGAGCACCCTTTATCAATCTGAACCACTTGATTATTTCACTGCAGTGTCAATTAAAATGCAAGCCAGGTGGTGGTTGTTGTCGCCGGTAGCCTTAAATTTTACCCTGTAACCAAGATTGCTTCTGAAGCTGCTGGAGGTTCAGGAGATATATGTGTTTCGTTGATCAAAAGGCTGGAGACAGCTGACTGCGGCGTCAATTGGAGCACGAGAAATTGATGTCAAATGCACCGAAGAGCCAAGACATCCTGCGGTCGATAAGACCAACATTCTTTTCAAATCAAGTCAAATCGAATCAATTTTTTTATTTGCTAATACAATGGGAAGAAGGATATTCAGAAGGAGGTCCCGTAGTATACACTAAAATATGACCTCCTTCACTTCACGGAACTTTACGAAGCTCTTTAATAAACTGAATGGAAACGACGGATGCCGGCTATTTCATGTGGGACGGTTGGTATTCACTTCACAGTGCGACATGTTTTAGGGGCAAATCTCCTTATGGTGTTGGTCTGTCGCTCCTCCGTATGTATGTATGTATGTATGTATGTATGTATGTGTGTATGTATGTATGTATGTATGTATGTATGTATGTATGTATGTATGTATGTATGTATGTATGTATGTATGTATGTATGTATGTATGTAGGTATGTATGTAGGTATGTATGTGGCCACCGATGGCACATACCGGCCCTAAAGTGGGTATGTGCTACAGCAGTCACGAGATGGGAGACGGCGCTACTTGGAGTGTTCACTAGATAGACGCATGGACGGACAGACAGACAGACTAGCAGACGGACGGACGGATGGATTGAAGCGGACGTACGGACGGATTGAGGCACGAACTAACGGACAGACGGATGGATGGACCCACGTATGGACGCATGGACAGACGGACGGGTGCATGGATTGACGCACGGATGGTCGCGCGAACGGACGGAAGCAAGAACTAATGACGGACTGAAGCACGGATGGGCTGATGGATGCTTCGCCGCACTCCTTATCATTCACTCTATGGATATGCTGTGATTTTGTGGTAGAATCTAGATGAATTGATACCTCATTTCAAATACAATCACCGATTATATGGTGCCATAGCACAATAGATCCTCAAACGATAGTTTGAGGATCTATTGTCTGCATTTTATGACCGCGAAATTGTTATGACGCAGTAAAATGATGCTTTGAACGCTTTAAGGGTGCAGCGTATATAGCTTTCCATGTAGCGTGGACGGGTTTGGAAGAAAAATGTGCAATATCTGACGTATAAACCAAAAACATTGTTTGGGTTCGACACGGTTCATGCCTGGTGAGTAACTACGTTCCGGGTGTGGCGTTCTGCGGCGCTCTAAAAGTACACAGTAGTGACACTCGGGCGCAATGGCAGAGCACAGGCGTGAAGAGATCCCGATTCATGACGCCCTCTCAAAGTCACGACGAGCGCGAAAAGTAAATTCCTTTTGTTTTGCCATCCCTCCATGCGACACGCCCAGCTTATTCGTTAGTGTACTACGAACCGCTATAACCTCGCTCGTAGTGGATGACTAGGAAAGCTTTTGTGGCAATATATTATTGAGGGGGAAATGGCGGACACCCTTATTAAATGCACTAAAAGGAAAGACATATTTTTAACTATCAGTTATGATGATAGAACACCTCAGGTGAGAAGCGATTTTTTAGCCGTGCTTGACGAGGTTACTAATACCAATGCACCACGGGTGCTATTTTTCCCACGCTAACACTAAAAGATTGGTGATGAAGGGCCTTTTGTTCCCCTATACCTCAAAGAAGTAAAACCGTCATTCCTTGCTCCGAGATCTTTAAGACAGATCCGAGCGTGCTACGAGAAAAAGCAGTAAAAACTATATAACGCTAAGCGTTGACGCCCATCACCCAGGTAATCATGCCATCCTTTCGGCGCTCACCAAAGACACCGCAGCATAACGACCCTCGTCGATGATTGAACGGGAGCAAATCTCCGAGAGGCAATTTTTACGCAGCACAGGTCAACGACGAGACGTGCGCAAATCAGGGGCCTAAGAACGGTACTGCAAAGCTTTTACGGATGGTTTGTTGTCCATGCACGGGTTAAGGAATTCCTGCTTCTATTGCTTGCCTTCCTGGACATGTCCTCTTTCCGGGAACCTCAATCGTTTCCTTCTTACGTCTTTTATTTCCGTTCGTGTGCCTTAAGAAGGCTTCTGTTATATGAAGGGGAACTCGTCAATGAAAAGAGTGTGTGATGGCTTGGCCACCAACGGGCTCTTCTGTTCTCAGAGAAGTGCGTGCCTAATCAGTTCAGTGCTCTTTGAAGGTCTCACGATGAAGTGAATATACGAGCTATGCGTTAAAATAGTTTGCGAAATTCCACGATCATCTCTGATATGAAGGCAATAATTTTGTTCTGTTTTCAATGGCTAGAAATAATTCCAACAGCTAGATTATCCAGATATCACCCATCTTGGAACACTCGACAACATGAAGTTGTTCAGGTGCACACTCTAAAGGCGGATGTGTTGCAATGATTTCCCGATGGGTTTTCGCTATGCTCCTGGGTCATAATTGGATGGTCATAACTAACTCGTGAAGTCATGACTACGCTGTTAATAACTATGTTATTTTAAGACAATAGAGTTCCAACCATCAATGCGCACTACCATCTTGGTCGTAGTATATATCTATCTATCTATCTATCTATCTATCTATCTATCTATCTATCTATCTATCTATCTATCTATCTATCTATCTATCTATCTATCTATCTATCTATCTATCTATCTATCTATCTATCTATCTATCTATCTATCTCTTTTTACCTGCGGTAAGTTATGTTTTTGTGCCCTTTTTTCTCAGTTACTTTACAATTAGTTCTAGTAACATACCCTATACTTTCCTTATCATTATTTCTTAACCCTAGCTTTTCAAGCTTGACAGCAACTTACAGTGAGATAACATATCCAGGGTTTTCCTAAAATTTCCTCAAATTACACCAGCCTGCGTTTGCACATCGCTGTTCTCACAGAAATTGTGGAGCGTTTCTGCTAATTGTGTGCCAGTTGAAAGAGTTGAAAGACCGTGATGAAATTCTTGTTGGTTAGCGCAAAGTGTCTCGTAAGAATCGAGGAACAAAAGAACATGTTTTGATACCACATGTTCTAGGAAAGAAGTGTATACGTAAAGGATCGTTTTCTTTGTACCTTACACAAAAGTAATTAGACCTAACAGATAATCCCACCATGAAAAGTGTAGGCGGTGGTATATAAGTACGTAATTTAATGTAAATGTCAAGAAAGAAAAGTTAACTTGCCATGGGCAGGAACCAAACCTGTGACCTTAGAATAGCGTATTCGATGCCCTACTAACAGAGCTTCCACGGCGGCCATCCTTCTTTCCGACTTACGCGGTGTGTGTGTGCATTTAACTTGGAAGTGTCAGTCAGTGCTGCCAGTAGCCATGGCGGAGAGTATGGAACACTTTTTATTGGCCTGTTTGGTGTCACGTAGCACGTGAACTTGCTACGAGCTGGCAGTGAATCATTAATCCCTCGTTTACTACTTCAAGGCACCAAGTCTGCCACAAGAAGACCATCGCTATGAATCAAGAAAAAAGTGTAAATCAAAGAGCTCGTTTTCTTTTTTAGACACAATAATAATGAGAACTAACAGACAATAATACCAACTAAATCATACGGGATATTATTAGAAGTAATTGTAATTCAATTGGGAGAAAAAGGGGCGAAAACTTAACTTGCCGTGGTCAGTGCTGAACCTGCCACCTGTGAAAAATTGTCCCACGAGACTTGCGTGGACATTCTTATAATTTCACATATGTAGTAAATAAACGCCAAGCTTGCGCGGAAGGAGCAGCACAGCCAAAGCGATTTATTGATATGTGGGGTTTAACGTCCCGAAACTACCATTTGATTAAGAGAGACGCTGGAGTGGAGGGCCCCGGATATTTCCACCACCTGGAGTTCTTTAACGCGCACCAAAATCTTAGCAAACGGGCCTACAACGTTTCCGTCTCCTTCAGAAATGCAGCGGCCGCAGCCAGAATTTGATCCCGCGACCTGCGGGTCAGCAGCCGAGCACCTTAGCCACTAGACCACCGCGGCGGGGCATTGCTCGTTCAGTGGCTGTCGACGATAAAGAATTATGCCTGAAGTGGGTAGGCGCGACAGTTATTAGGTGAACAGGAACAAGCTTTTGTAACGGGTTGCAGCATTGGACGACCCACTCGTTACGCCATTCGCATTGTGCGACGACTGGTTCTTCTTTCACTGTTTTAAAACGCTTTATAATGCGTAATGATTGTTTTCTTGACATCAAGCCTGTATAAAGCAAGTTTGCCAATAGGTCCCAAACACCAGCGTGGCTCAGTGCTAGAATACTGTGCTGGCACCAAGTGCACCCGGTTTCGAGCCCCACTGTGTCATCGGTGCTAGTTTTTTTCTTCTAATTTCGTGTGATGGGGTTGCGGACACAGGTGGCGGCGGCGGCAGACAACTACGGAGGCGCGTGACTTGAGTTGTGATCTCGTAACAGTTTTCGCTGTAAAATAATGTCGCGGTAATTGTGCCTCTCGCATAATTTATTTCTTGCATATAGGCATCATTTAGGCGCGATTAACCTGCCCGCGGTCACTCGTTCTTATACCCCGAATATGTAACAGAAAGAAGGCGCGTAATCGGGAGGGGGGAAACGACAAAACTATTGAAGCATGGGAGAGAGAACAAGGCGAGTGAGGGGGGACATAAAAACACGAGGAAAATGGACATTGCAATACGTGTTGTAGAAGTTTTCCATCTCTACTTTTTAAGGATTACGGTATCGTCGAGTACGTGCTTAGAACAATTTTTTTTACTTTTTATAACGAAGACTGTAGAACCTGTTCTTATTATTTGCCGTCTAGACCTGAAGATTAGCTGAGTTATACGACCACTCCAGCTGGGTGAATGAATTTTAAGCAATCGAATGCGAACGCTAGGAGTCGTTCGTCTCACAGTGGCCAATCCGCTGCAAAGCAGTTCTGTATCACTTTCGTGCTGGTGGGTACCACCCTTTTGTTGACTGACATCTGTGACATGACATTATCTGCGTATATACGTGAATAGCTTTGTCAGAGTGGCAACTACTTTCATTTTCAGCGTTTTGTTGTACGCGTTTTTCGCAAAAGACTAAGCCTTGCAGGTCAGACTCGCCTACATGAAACTCAGGGACATTTATTTATTCTTAATACTAAACTACTCTCGAGCTTTAAGGTCAGTGCATGCGATGATTTTGGGCTATATCTAGCTATGCTTGCCGGAACCACTTAATATATCCAACATCGCGCACTGCGAAATTCCCTATAAGGTAAGCTTTCCCTGAGATGAAGTTCTCTTGTCCTCACGGTAGGAATCTTTCCCGCATGCCTTCAGGAAATTGAGAACTGTGACTAGGAGTACACTGAGCAAAGCGAGTGGAAACTGCCGCTAGCCATCACTTGCTTTCGCCCATGGTTGCTTGTCATCACACCCATATGCCCCGCATCCGTGGTCGCCTCGACTAACTCCCGTTGATCTTGCCACTCCCTTTCTGAGAGCAATGGGTGCCGCAAAACGAAAGAACTTGGCTGCTGTGCAGAAATGCTAACAATATGAAATTGCTGTGAATAGTGCAAACAAGTGAGACGCTGCCACTGCGTATGACATCACAAGGAGCCCTCTAAGTGTAATACTTAAAACAATCATGAGCCATCATTAGGGCCAAGGCCGACTACAGGGATCCAGCGTCCGATTAACACAAACAGCTGCGTATAAATAGTTCAGGCATTCATTACATAGCTATCGCATTCATCAACGTAACAGCCTAAGAAGGTTGAAACTCGAGGTACACATGTTGATGGCCGCTGATGTTGGTGACTTAGAGCCCGGAAACAAAGAAAAAAAAGGAACCATAACAGAACTCTGGGCAACACAAATGCTAGAAGGTCCTCTGGAATATATGACACGTGCTTTTTTTTTTGCACTGACGCACGTCACTCTGTCTGAAGTAAGCAAACACCGCGTTGGTCGCAGTTTTGAGAGTGCACTGACAGTGCTACTGAGATTTCTCGGAGAGGAAGAGAAAGCATTTCTATGAAAGAAAAAGAAAAATAGAATGAAACAAGACCACTCAGTGAAAAGGAGACTGGGGACGGAAGGAAAGTGCTCCTCGCTGTTGCAGAAGCGTGAACTTGAATCTACTTGCGAGAACCGTAGAGAGTGGCGTGACCACCGCGTGGCGAAACAAGGGCTCTTTCTGTTTAAGTATAGTTAGTACTAACTGTCCACTTTGTCTTGTAGGCCCGTGTGCTAAGATATGGGTGCACATTGTAGCATAGAGTTTCCTAAAGTTAACTAGAGGGGACTCTGTCGCTGCGATCGTTCAGCGACCATGGGAATGATGGGTAGTACAAACATTTGCCTAGTCTTCGTACTTGCGGGCAGCGATTTGTTTTTGCGGCTTCGTTTATTGCTGTGTTTCGGTTTTATTTGAGAAGAAAGATTCAACCTTTTTGAACTTCGTGACTTGACTTGAATAGGTAAGTCTAAAAGAATAAGGTTGCGAAGCCCAACCGCTGAACATTTGCTTAATTTTGTTTTGTGAGAAAACAGCTCCAAGCCACACGAACACACGTGGAGCCAAAAGGAGGCAAAAAGTACGGAGATTAGAAAAATGTGAGTACTACCCATCATTCCCATGCTCGCTGATGTGCCGTGCGTTGCAGACCTCATAGACACTCGCGCCAGAGTTCCCTCCAGTATATATTAGAAAACTCTATGCATTAAACATTCCCAGCTGGCGGAAATTTCCGGAGCCCTCCACCACGGCGTTTTTTACAATAATATAGCGGCTTTGCAACGTTAAACCCCAAGTATCAATCGGTCTTTGTGTTTTTCGTTGCCGCTAGCTATAAAATACTCTTGCTGCGCAGACTTTCATTGCTGCGACCACGCTGAAGGTTTAAACGTAAACGAAAATATGTTAGATGGCGACTTCTAGAAAGCTTTTTTAAAGACAATAGTTTTTCTGGGGACCTTCGACGCAAAACTTTTGGCCTGCCTGCCTGCCTGCCTGCCTGCCTGCCTGCCTGCCTGCCTGCCTGCCTGCCTGCCTGTCTGTCTGTCTGTCTGTCTGTCTGTCTGTCTGTCTGTCTGTCTGTCTGTCTGTCTGTCTGTCTGTCTGTCTGTCTGTACACTTGCCTGTTTGTCCTCTCTTAACAGCATCGGGTACTTCAAACGGCCGACCCCATCCACAGCGCCCACCAACGTTGCTCAAGGTTGAGCGTTCATGCCTGTGCAATTGTCAATTGAAAACAATTATTGCGCATGTCTCGGGCACTCTAACAACACGTATATATTCTGCATGTGCGTCTTTTACTAGAAAAGGCATACATAAGTAATTTTAAGGAACCTAGCGCTTATCACGCTGCGCTGACCATGCAACGCTTGCACGAAACGGGGAGTGTTTCCAACGCTTTGCTAAGACGAGACGGTAATGGCACCTACAGTCGCCTTGCGTTCTACCCCTTATCACCTCTGAGATGGGCGCGCACACCCGTCTCAGAGCCACGCGCTTTGTTTTCTAAGAAAACTTCTAGATGGCGCTCATGTCTCACGTGTGACGTGATTTCATGCGCTCGTTCGCCTCCGCTGCACGCTTGAGGCACTCTAACGCAGCGCCTCCAGAATACCACTCACTAATTTTTTTACATCAAATAAATGTTTTGTTCACTCTCTCCACACGCAAGACTATTGTCTTTCGACGTCATTTGCAAAAATATGCAGCTACGGGGCCAATTTTTTACTTCAATTTTCCTAATAAGCCTGTTTGCACGCATCGCAGAAACGAATAAAATCGCTTGGAGGATGGGTAACCACATTACACTTACACGATCGACGCGTGCCTTCCTCTTCAGCTAACAGGAGAGCGTGTCATCGAACCAAAGAAAGCAAATTTCATCCAAGAGTGATTTATTCTGTGATATTCGTACGAAAGACTATCAGTGGATTCATGCTGGCGTCACACTGTGTAGTTTGGATAGCGACTTAGCCGAATGCTTTCAGCTTGATGTTAAACCATGGCCGAGAAAGGTGTAGAAAATTTCTAATTATTGATTGCTCGTAATATCTTTCTTGTGTTGATACATATGCTTGTCAGAATGATCTCATGGTGTGTACAGCGAGCCTTAATCTAAGGGCATCGGCGGGCTGTTTGGGTACGCAAGCGATGGTCCGCTAAGTTTTTGTTATAATATGCATAGGAACCGAGTCTGAATGGGAAGCCTGCTTGCTATCACGTTTGAGCAATCTTGAAGCGTAAAAGAACCAGGTGTCCTGACGAAAATTAGCAAGTGAAGTTTGTGAATAGAAAATAATAAATACTCATAGCTTTATTTGCACCCTTACAAAGTTGACAGAGGACGCAAGAATGAAAAGCGACTATTCACTTGACGTTAGAAGCTCAGTCCTCTCTAATTCTAATATACTCGTGCCCAAATGCTTCCTCGGCTACATACACCAGGCAAAGGTAATGTTGGCAACAGAACACATGATATTAAGAAAGTAATCCTGAGACCGAATTCGAAATAAATGAGATAAATATGCTCCGAATAATATTGATGCATAGCAGTAGTGCTGTTTTTTAGCGACAAATTTTGAGGTAGAGATACAAAATGTCGGGAGAAAAATTTAAAAGAATTCGGCTTGGGAAGCGACGTGGTATTTCCAAAAATAGTGTACATATATAGACTTTAGTGGTGCGTACGTTGCTGTCGGAGTGTTCCTTTATGAAATATGTGTGGTACAAAAGTTCGAAAATAGGTAGTGTGTCTGCGACTGGCTGAATAATAACAAATATTACGTCAGACAGAATACGATACACGAAAAAATAAACGTATCTTCTCTTTGCCCTTCCTGCTGTCTTACTTCACCTTGCGGGAGAGCATGCTTTGCAAGTAAAAAAAAAGCAGGGCAGAGCTCATTTGCGTTTCTGGTTTGCTTTACGACTGCAGTTTATTCATGTAGTTACATTCAAACTCAGTGGGAAAAAATGGTTACGCTTACAATGAATGAGTTATATGCGCGGGTAAATAGAATTATGTGAAGCCGGCGGCAACCGCGTTCACCGTATATATTCTTGATCAACGGATTTTCACTGTAAGTGCTATGTTTCAATTTGCTTATTAGTGTTCAGAAACAAGTCTTTATGATTTTGTTACGTCTTTTATTCTTTGTGTCAGTACATATGGTTTCGCCATAACTGTGTCTATCAGTGGCCAAACCTTCGATGTCTCGTTCACATCATAAGAAGACTCAGGCCGCCTCACTAGTGTCACGAAGTGTTAAAATTCGATGCTTACTCTACATCTGAAGCTGCTTCACGATTTTCAACCAGGTTCTGCAGCTGCTAATTTTACAAATTTTTCAGGTTGTTATATTTTGCTGCACTTCGCGATTTTTTCTTGCGCCAGTTCGTTGCTTCCTACTGCATAGAAATCTATTGTTTAGCTTCTCGTGGTGAAAGAACCACTTTTTTTTCACCCGTGTCTACGAACTTCGCCTTCTACTGTGCTCCTCCGTCGTTCGAGCCTTTTTGCCCCTACTTCTCTCCTGCCACAAGTCCCCATAGGGGCCTACAGGTGGCGCTCCTGGTGTCACAGGTGGCCTGTTCCTTTCGATGGAGAGCACCAACGAGTTAGCCTGGCACAGGAAGCCGTTTCGCACAAGTTGTCAACGCGTTCGCCAACGTACCATTGCAGAAACCTTGAATCGGCGCTTCACAAGCCGGCACCGCACGTACTGAACGGAGTCGCCTAACGGGGTTGTTTCCCGCAGAGTAACGAGTCTTGAATAAGTGAGGTGCGTTTGTATGTTCTCATGTCTGTTCGATGAGCCGCAGACTGTAGCACCGAGACGCATTATTTTCGCAGAAGAGAGGCCTTTCGCAGATGAAAGGTCTTTCGTACAAGCTTTAGCTAGCGTGCAGTGAACCACGTTTTGTCATCATCTTTTATATTTTATTTGAGCAGATGTCACCAAGATTATTGGTGTACTGTTTCCTGCATGTACAGTCCCAGGACTGACAGCGAGACCAGAAGCGATCCACGCTTGATTAGTGATTAGGATGGGAGAGAGCTCAATAATTTGGTACGTATTCTGTCATGCAGTGTCTTCACTTCTCTCTCGTGTAGGTATTTGAACGCCCACTCTTTTAGCGTGCTTAACTGTCTTGCACACTATGGTGCATCTCAACAGGTTAACCACATTGGATTCCCCAGAGCAGCCTAGACTAACCGTTTGGCCCACGACTGAGCACCAATACTTTGGGAAACCACAGTTGGCTCCAGTTAATTAAATTTTAGTTGATCGGACATTTTGCCTAATATTGTCGCTAGGTGAAAATAACGGAATACAGGACGACGGTGCGACCAGAAAAAACGAGGTCTGTATTAACAGAACAAAAGAGCAGCCGCTTCGACTTCTTCTTCCTCGGAGGAACCGTGGGTGCTGTCCACGCTCATCACTTCATCGTCCTCTGTCTTCTTTCCCGGCCTTTAGAAGTGACTTTAGCCTCCCATTCAAGAAAGCATCGTCCCGATGCTTTATAATCAAAGCGGTTTGTACTCGTTGGAAACGCATGAGTTCATTCGGAGAAATAAGGCTTCATGCGTACCACGTGCACAACTTCTGGAGCATACCTTCGACGCCTTGAAGAGTGCGCAGTATCAGGAAAAACCTCAAAATAATGTCACTGAGACGTCGCAGAACTTTATAGGGACCGAAGTACCGTCTTAACAGTTTTTCTGAGAGGCCACGGCGCCGAATAGGTGTCCATATCCAAACTTTCTCTCCTGGCTCGTAGGAGACTGGTCGGTGAAGAAGGTTGTACCGTCTTGAATCGTAGTCCTGCGGGCGACTAATACGTAGGCGTGCAAGTTGCCGGGCTTCTTCGGCCAGCTGAGTGATATAATCAGCATCCGTTTCAGCGTCTTTGCACTCGTGCGGCAGCATAGCATCCAGCATAGTGGTGACTTCACGACCATGAAGAAGGCGGAATGGCGTTGTTCTTGTTGTTTCTTGATGAGCCGTGTTATAGGCGAACGTGACAGACGGCAAGATCTCGTCCTAGTTTTTATGCTCCACATCGACAAACATGCAGAGCATATCCGCTAGTGTCTTGTTGAGACGCTCCGTAAGACCATTCGCTTGCGGATGATACGCCGTTGTTCGCCGGTGGGATGTGCCAATAAGTTTTAAAACTGTCTGTAATAGTTCGGCTGCGAATGCAGTTCCCCTGTCAGTAATTACCACTGATGGAGCACCATGCCTCAGCACCACATTCTCTACGAAAAATCGGGCTGCTTCACTTGCCGTGCCCCTCTCCAAAGCCTCGGTTTCGGCATAACGAGTGAGGTAGTCGGTGGCTACTATAATCCATCTGCGACCTGCTGATGAGGTTGGAAATGGGCCCAAAAGATCCATTCCGACTTGAGCTAAGGGAGTAAGAGGCACGTCAACAGGATGGAGGAGGCCTGCTGGTTTGACGGATGGAACTTTTCTGCGCTGGCAATCAAGGCACGTCCGAACATAGTGTTGAACGGTCGCCGTCAGTCGTGGCCAGTGGTATTTCTGCCTCACTCTTCACAACGTACGCGTGTAACCCAGGTGGCCGGATGTTGGTTCATCGTGGCATGCCTGTAATACTTCGCTCCTTAGAGATGTTGGGACGACGAGTAAGTAGTCGTTTCCGTGTGGCGTGAAGTTCATCTTATACAGGACGTCGTTGCGCAAGCAAAATGACGAAAGCCCTCTCGCAAACAGTCTAGGTACAGCTGAAGTGCGACCCTCAAAAAACGTATTATGGGTTCTAGTTCGGGGTCGTCTCGTTGCAGCTGTGCGACAGTTGCCGTGTTTACAACTCCGACAAAGGCTGTATCGTCATCTTCTGCCGTGGCAGGTTCGTATGGCGCACGAGAAAGGCAATCAGCGTCTGAATGTCGCTTCCCCGATCTGCAGACCACCATCATGTCAAATTCTTGAAGCTTCAGGCTCTAGCGCACCAACCGTCCAGAAGGGTCTCTTAAATTGGTCAGCCAGCCGAGGGAGTGATGGTCGCTGACAACATTAAAAGTACGACCATACACATATGGGCGGAATTTTATAACCGACCACACCACCGGCAAGGCGCTCTTTTTCTGTAGTGGAATAATTTTCTTCCGCTCGTGAAAGAGTTCTGCTCGCGTAAGCAATTACTCGTTCGGCGCCATCCTGCCACTGCACGAGTACAGCTCCTAACCCGACATTGCTAGCGTCGGTGTGCTCTGTGGTCTTTGCGTCATCATCAAAGTGTGCGAGGACTGGTGGCTTCTGAAGGCGTTGCCGCAGCTCGTCGAATGATTTTTGCTGCTCTTCATTCCATACGAATGCGACGTCTTCTCTGGTAAGGATGGTCAACGGCGAGGCAATGCGCGAGAAGTTCTCAATGAAGCGTCAGTAGTAAGCACACAGTCCTAAAAACCGTCTGACCGCCTTTTTGTCAGTTGGCGCTGGAAAATTCGTAACGGCAGCTATTTTTTCAAGGTCAGGCCGCACACCTTAACTACTGACAAGATGCCCCAGGAACAGAAGCTCTTCGAAGCCGAAATTGCATTTTTCCGGCTTAAGTGTTAGTCCGGCGGAACGAATAGCTTGAAATACTGAGTGCAGTCGCCTGATGTGTTCGTCGAATGTGGCATAAAATACGATGACGTCATCTAAATACACTAAGCACGTCTGCCACTTGAGGCCTGATAGTACGGTGTCCATTAGCCGCTGAAACGCTGCCGGTGCTGAGCACAAGCCAAATGGGAGTACCTTAAATTCAAAAAGGCCATCAGGTGTCACGAAAGCTGTTTTCTCCCGGTCTCTTTCATCGACTTCTATCTGCCATTACCCACTCCTTAGATCCATCGACGAGAAATAACGCGCGTGGCGTAGTCGATCGAGTGAATCGTCGATACGTGGAAGTGGGTAGACGTCTTTTTTTGTCATCTGATTCAGCTTACGGTAATACACGCAGAAACGTAACGTGCTGTCTTTTTTCTTCACTAATACAACCGGCGAAGCCCAAGGGCTTTTCGACGGCTGAATAACGTCGTCTTCAAGTATCTGTCGCACCTGCTTTTCGATGGCTTCACGTTCTCGCGGAGCTACCCGGGACGGGTTTTGCCTGATGGGTCTGGTCATGTCGTCCGTTATAATTCGATGTTTGGTCAGCGGCGTTTGACGGACCCTGGAAATCGAAGAGAAACAATCTTCAAACTTGGTAATAGGCTGCATGATACTTTGCTTCTGCGCGGGCAGCAAACTTGGGCCAATATCAACAGATAGAGGTGCGGGGGTCAGATCAGTTGAACTATCTTTTTCAAGAGTTAGGCAGTCTGTCATCTCGGCGAGCTCTTCCACGTACGCGACTGCCATGCCCCTCGTTAGATGTCGGCGTTCAGAGCTGAAGTTCGTAACAAGGACGTGCGTGTGTCTGCATTTTATGCTTACGACGCCTCTTGCGATAGATAAACCATGGCTGAATAGCAGTGTTAGAATTTGCTCGGCGATGTTTTCAGAATCGCTCGACGTGTCACATGTCACAGCCACGAGTGTACTCGACCGCGGTGGGATGGTCACGTCGTCTTCGAAGACGCGCAAAGGCTGACGTCGCTGGTCTGTACAGGGCACATCCGAAACTTGATCTGGGGCCATCCAAAACGTAACCGATCTCTCAGAAATGTTGATAATTGCACCGTATTCACGCAAAAAGTCCATGCCCAAGATCAGGTCTTTGCAGCACTCCGGTAAAATTACGAAATTAGCGGCGAAATCTGAACTGCCGATATTAATTCGAGCTGTACGTTTGCCCGTCGGCGTCACCAATTGACCTCCTGCGGTTCTTAAGGTTGGGGCCGTCCATATTGTCACAGGTAATGGGTATGAGCCATCAACTGTAAGTGGAATTCCCGGGAAGTGAAGAAAGAAGAGGGCTTTTGCGTCCTGGTCTGAGGGCAAGTAAGACGTCGTTTCGTCGCTGCCTGTTATTACGTTCGCGGCACTGGTGGAGGTGCTGGGTAAATGCGCCTCGGCTGCAGATTTTCAGCCGACACACCGAGCTACTTGGAGACAGCTACAGCTCCCACGGCAAGAAGCAGTCGCCGCCTGCGAGGACTATCTCCCGAGTACGGTCCCCTCTCTCAAGAAGAGATGGCAACTTCAACTAACAACCAGGCGAGTCAAACCAACGACGCCTATTCTTTTCTCCCGCATGTTTTTCATGCGCCGCAAACACCACGCTCATTTCATGGAGACATTTACGAAGATGTTGACGACTGGCTTGACCACTTCAATCGAGTTGCCAACATCAACGAATGGGATGAAGCTCGCAAGCTGCGGAGAGTTTACTTTGCATTAGAAGACTCTGCCAAAACGTGGTACGAAAACCACGAGGGTTCCTTTGCGACGTGGCATGAGTTCAGCCAACAGTTTCGTGACGCGTACCGCAGCGCTGAAAGGAAGGAGAGAGCAGAGCAGGCTATCTCGTCTCGTAACCAACGACCCAACGAGAGAGTTTCGATGTTTGTCGAGGACATGCTGCGACTCTTCAAGCGTGCTGACCCTGCAATGTCCGAGGAAAAGAAGGTGCGGCATTTAATGCGTGGGGTAAAAGAGCAGCTTTTCGCCGGACTCGTGCGCAATCCACCGACGACTGTGGCAGAGTTCATAAATGAGGCAACCACAATGGAGCGTACTCTCCAGTATAGGTCGTCACAGTATGAACGCCACGACGTGACCCCTGCTGCATGCTTTATCGGGGCTGACAGCGAGAGGCATGCCCTCGCTGAGTTCATAAGAAGCGTCGTGCGGGACGAGCTGCGCCAACCTCCAAGCAGCGGGACCCCAACCACCCGTAAGTGCTCTCACAGACATAATCCGAAATGAGGTCCGACAGGTGGTCACCCCACTCGCGCCAACAAGGCCTGAGGCCCCTGTACTGACTTATGCGGCGGCTCTGTGATCTCCTGCAACACATGGCCCTGATCCCACCATGGGGAGAATGGATCAGGCTAGCCATCGATTTCAGGGCACCTCTTCGAATCCGCCACCCACCTCAAGGTTTCCGAGTGCACCGACTTATCGTCCGTCTGGATCGCGGCAAAACGCCACAAAGGCCAGCGTGAGGCGTACGTCCGATAACCGTCCCCTCTGCTACCACTGTGGCGAAGCGGGTCACGTCTACCGCCATTGCCAGTACCGCCAAATTGGTCTCCGTGGCTTTCACCCTGATGCTCGGTGCCCGCGTTACGGTGAGCGTCCCCGCGACATCGAAGCGTACCTTACGGGCCAGCAAGCTCCTCGCCTTGGTCAACGCCCCATTTCAAGATCACCATCACCTCGCCGCCCCACGTCACCTAGCATTCCCTCGTCATCTTTTGCTCCTTTCAGAGGCCGGTCACCGAGTCCCCACAGGGGAAACTAGAAACCGCGGCTCCTAGGGGTGAAGCCGCGTCCCAACGAACTGTCAAAGAGCCTCCTTCGACGCAAAGACCCGACGAAGACCGTTTTGACTTTCCAGTCGTTTCCGAAAGTCATCAGACTGTTTCCGCCGACATCACCGTACACGTCGATAATCACGTCGTCACCGCCCTCGTCGACACCGGCGCCGATTATTCGGTTATGAGCAGCACCCTAGCATCCCAACTGAGGAAGGTAACTACCCCTTGGCAAGGACCGCCGTTGCGCACAGCAGGGGGCCACCTCGTCACGCCGACTGGAATGTGCACAGCCCGTGTTCGAGTCCGTGCTTCGACGTTCACAGCGTCTTTCCTTGTATTACCTGTGTGCTCCCGTCCACTCATTTTGGGGCTGGACTTTCTTCGCGAACACGGCGCAATTATTGACCTAAGAGACTTGCAGGTGTCGTTCGAGGACCCGTTTCATCTTGAACCGGGAAACGCCCGCTCATCGAAGGCTGCTTACGTGTATCTTCCGAATCTGTTACTCTGCCTCCCCGCAGTAGCCTTTTTATCAACGTTGAATGTGACCAAGACGTTCCCGATGCTGTAATTGCAGAAGGAAATTTGTCCCTACTTTTTGCACAACAAATCTGCGTTGCCCGAGGTATTGTACAGCCCAGTAGAAAGCAGGCTTGTCTATTCGTCACGAATTTCAGCGAGGAGTATCGCCATCTTACCAAACACACTGCGATCGCATACCTTGAGGGTATTGCCAACGTCCCTGGTCCCTCAACATTATCTGCTCTTTCGTCGTGCGACGATTCCGCCATGACATTTGCAAGCACTCTCGACGTGAACCAGGGTCTACCGTCTGCACAACGGGAACGTCTTTTGAAGCTACTTGGCTCATTTCGCGACTGCTTCGCTACGACTTCGAAAGTTAACCAAACACCGCTTGCCAAGCATCGTATCATCACCGAGTCTACCGAGAGACCCATTCGACAGCATGCCTATAGAGTCTCGCAAAAAGAACAAGACGTTATACGCCAACAGGTCCAGCAGATGCTCAAGGACGATGTCATCCAGCCATCGACCAGTCCCTGGGCGTCCCCTGTTGTGTTAGTAAAGAAAAAAGACGGTACTCTGCGATTTTGCGTTGACTACCGAAAGTTGAATAAGATCACGAAGAAAGACGTGTATCCTTTACCACGAATAGACGACTCGCTGGACCGCATTCGCAATGCTCGTTACTTTTCTTCCATGGATCTACGCAGCGGCTATTGGCAAATATCTGTTGATGAGCGCGACCGCGAAAAGACCGCCTTCATTACTCCTGACGGACTCTACGAGTTCAAGGTCCTTCCCTTCGGCTTATGCTCGGCACCAGCTACTTTTCAAAGAATGATGGACACGGTTCTTTCTGGGCTAAAATGGCAATCGTGTCTTGTCTACCTTGACGATGTGGTCGTCTTCTCGGACACGTTTGAGCAGCACGTCCAGCGCTTACAGGCAGTTCTTCAGGTGATTCGAACAGCTGGGCTTTCTCTCAAACCTGAAAAATGCCACTTTGCATTCGAGGAACTAAAATTTCTTGGTCACGTCGTCAGCCACGCCGGTATACACCCAGACCCTGAGAAAACGAAAGCTGTTGCCGCATTTCCTGTCCCAACGAACAAGCGCGACCTCCGCCGATTTCTGGGACTCTGCGCATATTACAGACGCTTCGTCAAAGGCTTTTCTAAAATCGCTGAACCGCTAAATGAACTTACGAAAGACGGCGTACCGTTTGTTTGGGGTCATGATCAGCATCACGCCTTTGACGCGCTACGAAACCAGCTCCAAGCCCCACCTGTACTCGGTCACTTTGACGATAACGCTGCCACAGAGCTACACACCGATGCCAGCAACGTCGGACTTGGAGCTGTACTGGTTCAATGGCAAAATGGCGTAGAGCGCGTGATTGCCTATGCAAGTCGAACATTATCATCTGCAGAGAAAAACTACTCTGCAACAGAAAAAGAATGCTTAGCCGTTGTTTGGGCTATAACAAAGTTTCTCCCTTATTTATACGGTCGACCATTCAGGGTAGTTAGCGACCACCACTCTTTATGCTGGCTCGCCAACCTCAAAGACCCTTCTGGTCGTATAGCACGCTGGAGCCTTCGGCTGCAAGAATTTGACGTTACAGTCATTCACAAGTCAGGACGCAAACACACTGATGCTGACTGTCTGTCGCGTGCACCAATTCGAAGTACGAACGCGGACGTTGAAGAGGACGATACATTCCTTTCCTCTGTGTCAGCGACCGACTTGGCTCAACAACAACGCGACGACATGGAGCTAAGCCCGCTGATCGACTACCTCAAAGGCCGAAAATGCAGCCTTCCTCGAAAATTTGCACGTTCGCTGGCCTCGTTCTGCATCAGGGATGGAGTCCTCTATAAGAAAAATTTCGACCATACCCAGGCTACTTACCTACTGGTTGCGCCGACCACGCTTCGGGACGATATTTTACATGCTTGTCAGGACGAACCATCATCCGGACACCTTGGCTACACGCGCACATTGGAAAGAATTCGCTGGGAGATGTATGTGGCCGTTGATCACAAGAACTGGGATGATATACCCCCTTACGTAACTTTTGCTTACAATACAGCAGTCCAAGAGAGTACAGGTTTCACCCCATTTCGCTTAGTTCATGGTCGAGAGGTCACCACAATGCTCGATGCTATGCTCCTTCCTAACAACTTGAGCATGTTCAACACGGACGCTGAATTGTTCGCTCAACGCGCCGAGGAGGCCCGTCAACTCGCCCGATGCCGTATTCAGGCTCGCCAAACTGCCGACGCACAACGCTACAACCTTACACATCGAGAGGTTACCTTCCAACCAGGCGATGAAGTTTGAGTGTGGACTCCCATTCGACAGCGTGGTCACTCTGAGAAGTTGCTTCGGCGCTACTTCCGCCCTTACAAAGTTCTGCGCCGACTCAGTGACGTTACGTATGAAGTTCTCCCTGAGGGCACCTCAAGACGTTCCCGTCGGTTTCCACAAAGTGATGTGGTGCACGTGTCAAGACTCAAGCCATATTTCTCGCGTCATCCATCGAACGTGGACTAACTTACCATGCGATGACTATTTTTGTCACTTTGGTTTTTTTATTGTCTTGGGTACTTACTCCTTTCTTTATTGAGTACTTCTAGGACGCCAGCCCATTTTTTTTCTCCCTTATGACGGAGTTGTTGGGTTCCATGATAGCATCTTTTTTTTTCTCATTTGTTTTCTCAACGCTCATTACCAGCATCGAGCCGATGCTTTTCGAGGAGAGGGAGTAATGTCACAGGTAATGGGTATGAGCCATCAACTGTAAGTGGAATTCCTGGGAAGTGAAGAAAGAAGAGGGCTTTTGCGTCCTGGTCTGAGGGCAAGTAAGACGTCGTTTCGTCGCTGCCTGTTATTACGTTCGCGGCAATATTGTTCTTACTTTTTTTAGGCAGTCGGCGAGTTTACGGCTGATAATAGAGAAGTACACACCAGTATCTACCAGTGCTGTTATGGGCGTTCGTCTATACAAATGTCTAGATTGGCGCTGTTGCGAAGCGGGCCGATCCCGCCGATGCCACCACTGTTGCGAAGCGCACCTCCGACGACGTTACGAAGGGCGCCTCGAAATCTCACCGCTGCAACCACTGTTTCGAAAGACGGCGACGCCAACACGGTCCCAAAGGCGCCACTGCTTCAAACTCTGCCGGAAAGGTCACCTGCCGTTTGGTAGCGTAGGTTTCTCAGCTCGCGACTGCTTCTGCGCAGAGCTGATAGACGAGCGGACGAGACGACGGCGAGTTAAACAAGGTTTATGTACAGCATATATACAGAGGTGTTACAAATTCGGCACTGGGGCTGACAGAGACTCGAAGAGCCGAGCTCTCCTCTCTAACACATAGGTCTGCTCTTGAATGGGTCCGCTGTAAAAAGGGGTCTCTCTCGACGCGCCGCAGGGCTTCTTTTATATGCCCCGGGTCCAACCCAAACGTCCAACCCGAAGCGCCGCTGGTCGCGAGGACCGAATTCTCCAATGAGGTCGCCGCTGGGCCGCGTCCTTCTTTCTCCTCAAATCTGGAGAGGCTGCGCTGCAGGTGGCTGCACCCAAGGACGTGTGACGTCGCAAGGCATTGCGTCAGACCCGCCAGACAGGAAGGCGCCAGTTGTGTACTCGACGGGCTCGCTTGCGGAGATGATTCACTGCACGTGGACGCCAGAAAGGCGCCGTTGAGTTGTTGATCGCGTCAGGCGGGCGACGCGGTCTGGCCTTGACACAGATTGCCTTTTTCAGAGGCGCGGACGTTCGTTGTCGACTCGCAGGCATAACAGCGCTTACGATTTCCGTTGATGTCGGTGACGTCGTATCGTCCTTGGTATCGTGCGTCGTACGATCCGCGGTATCATTCGTCGTATCGCGTCGTAGAGAAGATGTTGGGGGTGTGATAGCATCTCGATGGGCGGCAACCTTCCCCCCAAAGGTCGCAGCTGTTAGTTTCCCCGACGAGGGCTAGGAGATCTGCCCCGGACCACCTCGGAGTTACTGCACTGCAGCGGCGAGTTCGGCGCAGGTGAAGGAGAGCGGGTTCGACGATACGGCACTTCGGGTTGCTGTGCTTGCGGGCCTGCATTGCTGTCACGGCGGTTATCGAAATAGGAACGAGGGGAGGTTTGTAGAATGTTATGATGTCAACGGTCACGGTACGGGCAATTGCGGAAAATATGGCCGGCTTCTCTGCAATGAAAGCAAAGTGGTCGATGGTCGACGGTGCGCCACAATTACGTCTTACGGATGAATGGTCGACTGATGGGCATACCTTGCGACCAAGATGCAGATGTCGGCGGAGTGTACATCGGCGCCGTTTGTATAGGCACGTTGGACTGTGAATACGGCTGCGGCGGATTGGGAGCTGGGGCCCACGGCTTGTTGTATGGCCCTTGGCTCACGTCACGATAAGCCAGTGGTGACGAGTTGTACGACACTGGAGTGGTCGACGGACAGCTGATGCGTAGCTTACAGACCGCTGGTCTGAGAGCGATTCGGGCAACGAAAATGCCTGGCGGAGTTCTTGCCGCACAACTTCTGCAACGCAAGCCATGGTATATTCTTGCGGAGTCACAAGAAGGTTTCGGATCTCCTCCCGAACGACCTCACGAATGAGTTCGTGCAGAGAACACTCACTACCGGCACTCAAAGCAGAAAGGCTGGGAGATGTTTTGTTTGGTTGGTCATGGCATAGGCGCCGTTGCTGTAGTGCTCGCTCGATCGTTTTAGCCTCTTTGAAGAATTCCACTACGCTTGTTGGTGGGATGCGTAGGAGACCGGTAAACAGCTCTTCCTTGACGCCCCTCATCAAATGTCGGAGTTTTTTACCTTCAGGCATCTCGGGGTCGGCCCGCTGAAATAGGCAGGCCATGTCTTTCGCAAACATGGCGACGCTCTAGTTTGGGTTCTGTATGCGTGCCTCGATGAGCTGCAGAGCAGAATCATGGCGGTCGATGTTTGCGAATGCCCCGAGGATTTGCTGCTGAAATTCCTGCCAGGAAGACAGCGTTGACTCGTGGTTCTCGTACCACGTACGAGCGCTGTCTGCCAAAGCAAAGTGGACGCGCGATAGCTTTTGTTCAGTGGGCCAGCGGTTGGCTTTGGCGACTCGCTCATACTGGGCTAACCAGTCCTCGACGTCTTCATAAGCCTCACCGTGGAAGGTCTCTGGAAATAGAGGCTGATCAACAGTAAGCTGTGAAGGCCCTCCGGTAGCCATTTCTCCTGGTACGGTGTGTTGCTGGAGAAGATCGAGCGGGATCTCCTCGGGACTAAGGCCTCGCTGTCGGCGACTGTAGTGATGGACAGGAGTATCCACTGCAGGAACAGATTGCGGTGGTGGACTCGATGTGCTAGGGCGCGGAGTTGTCCCAAGCATCAGTTGGAGATGTCCAGCACCTCCACCAATGTCGCTAGGTGAAAATAACAGAATACAGGACGACGGTGCGACCAGAAAAAACGAGGTCTGTATTAACAGAACAAAAGAGCAGCCGCTTCGACTTCTTCTTCCTCGGAGGAACCGTGGGTGCTGTTTACGCTCATCACTTCATCGTCCTCTGTCTTCTTTCCCGGCCTTTAGTCGTGACAATATGAAGGAACTAAAGAGTGCCCTAAAAGAGTGTGACATCGTCACTGAAAAAAAAGCAAGTCAGTTCAAAAGGAAAAAAACAAAACGTCATTCCGGGAAACTAAACACCCTCTCGCGACCTTCTACGTGCTCAGTGCTTATAAAACGCTGGAAAATACACTGAATTTTATAAGCGGTATCACTAAAGCAGTGAGTAGGTCTGAGAAAAAAGGGAACACAAACGACGACGTCCATCGTCATTTGTGTTCTTTTGGTTTTTTGTGCATTTTGTGCCGTAGTGTGCCATAAGCGGTCTTTTTACTTTGCCAAGGCACACCAGCAATTTGCAGGAAAACGTCCTGCAGGGATCGCCACGCACCCCGCTATGCTCGGCTGACATCATTCTTTACAAGCACGAAGACATAAAGCGCTGACACATGCGTTTCAAAGACCGACAACATGCATGTTTATAACACTACAGTCCTAAATTAACCTACGAGCGATCATCGAACAGTTTGACGATGGTTTCATTCTGACGCCATTTGTTAATTCGAGATTTTAAGAAACAAGAAAAGTTTAGGCTACTATACGCGACAATAACGTGTCTGTAAGGAGGCGTAGTAATGTAACTCTAAAGGAAGGAAATGTTGCAGTTGACACGCATTATAGTCCCAATGATTTACGAATGCGAAGCAGATATATTACCCTGACTGATAAACAGAGTACTTTGGTTATAACGCCGAGAGAGTGTTAAATGGTAAGAACGCATACCGCTTAGAGATAGTTAATGAAGCTTGACTTTAAATTATGTCACTAAAACTTAATGAAGATGTAATAAAACAGTTTGCCGTAATGCAGGCTTTCCTGTATAAGTAATTAGTTTATTTATTTTGTTTACATACATCTGACGGGTTTTAAAATTTGGTACACTGCCAGAAATTGCGGGGTTGCGAACGGAAAGTGTTCCAGCAATATACGTACACAACATCTAGATACGTATGCGATTTTTATCATTTTTTGTATGGGAAAACATCCTAAATAATTAACAAAGTAAAGCTAGTTGTGTGCAATTAGCAACCTTCAGCGACAAAGAGAAAGAGAAGTACCTAGTGCGCAAAGAAATAAGAAGCTGCGAAACGAGTAGACCGAAAAGAGACGCATCAGCGTGTTCCGTGTAGTCTTATGCGCATTTCTCAATGTGTGAATGTAATATACAAAACACAGCATGGTCCCTCGCGCATCTAGAGAACGTGCTGAAATTGGTATGAAAGCTGCTGTCAGACGCCCTTCGCTCTACATGGGTTCATGAATTGGAAGGGCCATTTTGTGTCCCCAGGCGAGACTGCGTGACACCTGGCGCCCTGTGAGTCTGACAGTGTTCGCAACCTCGAGTTCGTGCACTGAACAAGCCACAGGGAAGAGTAACGATGATAACGGCCGTGAAACGAGGTAGGATGAAAAGAAAATATATAGTCGCTGAAGCAATCCGAGCAACCGTGCAACGAAAGCACGACGACTTCGACAGCCAAGCTAAACATAGGTTGTACGATGCGAAAGGGGGGCGACAACTTAAACCAGAAAAAAAGAAAGGTACAAAAAAGAAAATAAAAAGAAAAACAATGCCGAACTGTATGGAGTACGTAAGCAGGCAAGCGATGAGGAGACAAGCGAGAACAAAAGGAAATGAAGGAAGACACAAAAAAGAGTGAGGCAAGAAGAAGGAACCTTGCGAAGACTGTACACACTGCTGGGAGCCGTACGGTGAGAGGCAGAACATATGCCGCTCCGCTGATCTGACAAGATTGATTCCATTAGTGAGGGAATGATGAGCGGGAATAAATTTTTCTTTTTGTCTTGTGAAAGGTGCCATTTTGATCTCAATTTAATTTGTTTTGATCTTATTCGGCAATCCTTGTACTTGTTGATGTTCTTGATTTTCTACAAAGTGGAAGCTGAGTTTGTGTTTGGTGTTGGTGAGCCACTCTTCACCCCCCCCCTCCCCTTGGGTCATCAAAATAACCGTAAGTCAATGCCTGGTGGCGTCAAAGCTTCCCTGAAACAGTATTTTTGTAACAGCAGGGAATATATGTTTTTTTTTTGCTGCGTACCGTTTGAAAGAAGGAGAGATAACGCCTTTTTGACCCAGAAAAGGCGTTACCTACTGCGTACCTAAGAAGAAAGCACCAAGTACGTGGAAATACGTCAACAGAGGGTGTGTCTGAAGAGAAGAAGAGGGAATAAGTAACATGCACATGCACAAGGGGGCAGTAATAGCACCGAACTTGGTAGTGTAAAAAGGCAAAACAATGCAGGCAAAGGCGTAGAAAGTATGACAGTAGTCCTTGGAGACACTGTACACATAGAAGTGCGTGTACCATGGCGTTCTTTAGGCACAAGCGGGGGAGGGGGAGGGCTGCGTACTTGGGCGAAATCGTCTCTTGGGCTAAACAAAAAATTGGCCTGAAGGCGGTGAGTCCATCAGCACTTGTTGCTTAATTGCGACAGGGGCGGGCAGCCAACTTGCGGAGAGGGCAGACTCCGACAGGAAAGCTGCATCGGTTCGTTAATGTACAAAGCCAAGGGAAACGTGACACCCGAAAACACACAGGTCGGTCTGTATGGCACGTCTTTCAAAAAAAAACAAGAACAAACAACCTCGGTACATCCGTATACGTGACGGCGTTGTGGCTGTTACCATTGTTCGCTCTTCACAAAGTCGAAGACCACCTAACCTGTAGCACACTCGGCTCGACATTAGCTACGTGTAAGACAGGCACCGTCACACAAAGAATCTTTAGATGAGTACTTGCGCCACTTGCGTTCTTTCTTCTTCGTTACCTTGAATAGATTTGCTTGATTGTTCCTCTAGGCTAAGTGTTATGGAGGAAGAGAAAAAGCCAGGAAGTAGTTCCACGTGAAAACCTTGAAGCCAAATGAATCCAACAGACAAATATAGACCAAGGAAATCACAGGGAATTATAATTGTTGTCTTTACCTGCAAGGTGGCTATAATGATCTGAATAAAGTCACTGAAAAAAAGTCTTTTTGATCACTTTGAGTCTTTTGTGTTTACGTCGTATTACTACACTGTAGTTGAAAACAACAGTCAGTGCACCCACCATTATCTTGTCTTAGTTTTCTGTTAGCTTCACTGGGTAGTGTTTAACAAAAACTTCGCCTTCAAAGAAAAAAAAGGAAAGCACCCCTTCCGTCTAACATCAAAAGAAAGACATGAATATTTCAGTTACAAGATTCGGGGGCTCTCGAGCTTCTCCTTTAAGAGTTGAGCGTGATAGCGATCTTCTGCTCCGAGTGCACACTTCAAACAATTATTGTAAGAAATATTTTTGAGCTTGCTATTAACCCACTACGTAGCTTTACGGGTGCAGTAGCGCGCGTGCCTTTTCTAGTAGGTAACAGGCTTTAAACTATGAAATCGTTATGATGATTCCATGTTCTGATGCCTGTTGACAATGTACACTTGTATGACGCAGTATTACGGCAATATTTCGCGGTGTATTGTGTAGCGTGTATACAAGAGGCGTGTGCTTGTAACGCATGAAGGTGACTTTCACAGTGTTTCCAAGCAGAGGAAGTTAATTTTACTGTATTCACAAGAAGAGGTATCGATTCGTGGTAGGACACTCGCTTGGCACGCCAACGACCTGTGCTAGATCCCATTCAGACCCAGAATTTTTCAATCATTTTATTTGCATCTTTCTCCAATTTTCGGTCACGCAAAGATAATGATTTGTCTTTCACAACCGACGAAGCGGACACTGACGACTCCAGCGCCGAAATTTCTCGGTCACGCAACAGACCAGGAATATTATTCGTCGGCTCCCCTTCATTGTACCTTCTGCGGGAGCTGCCAGGACCTAATGCTACACAAGAGGCACCATGCAACTGTCCGCACAGGGTAGCGTCAGTGGACGTCCCATGGCGGAGACTGACGAAATATTTTGACGCTCTTACAGTATCTTGCCTTTTGTATGTTCACGATGCACTATTTATGTTTAACGTGATATGATATGGAATAAAAAGAAAGCTCTGAACGCCCACTTTGTAATATAGACTATATATGTGTGCTTTTATTTGAGTATTCTTAGATGCGATTTGGTGGCCTTGGTTTAATGCCTCAGAATATCAAGAAGTGGGTTAAACTGCCGGGGCTTAAGATCGGGTGGCAGCATCCTTATTGCTCCTTGATATTTTGTTATTTTTGTTAACTGTATCGGTCTTTCAGAGTTGGAGCGAGACATTCGATCTCGATGTCATTTTCATTTCCCGGTCAAATATTGGCCATTGGCTATTTGTTACGCAGTGGGGCGAGCAGTGTCCCTGTGGCTCTGGTACCTACTGATGTGGGCACTATCCTGGTGAAGAACCCAAAGACGATTTAAGTGGAGCTTCGAAAAACCACTTTGCAATTCTAGAAGATCGCCGAGGTCCACCAGTTTGGTCGCGAAGACATCCTGTGCTGTTCCGCCCATCAGAATTACATTCGTGAGCTTCTGCAATGTTCCGAGTTCGCAGCGCATCCAGTGAGCCCATTTATTCTAGCACACCTCGCATGCTCGAAAGGATTGGTCCGCGTTGTAGATACAAGCCTGACACCTGCAGAAGTACTGGATTTGTTTTCGGTGGTGGTTGTAGTTTCAGTGTATATGTGCACCCATATAATTGACAACAGAAAATTCCCAACTGAATCAGTGATATTCACTTTTTTAGGAACAGTCCGACCTTCAAAAATTAGGGTATGCCCACTGATCTATAAGGTAGAGCCACTTTCACCCAAACCCCTACAGTGTTTGAAATGTTGGTGATATGGACATAGTGTCAAAGGCAGCCGATCAGTTCTTAAATGCCACCGGTGTGGAGAGAAAGAAGCATGACAGCCGCGTTTACAGCTCTGAGAAAGAGTGGTGATGCCTATGTAATTGCTGCTAAGCTTATGATGTCTCAGGGATGTTCTGATGTCTCATAGACCCCACAAAACTAACAATTAGGGGAAGCACCCACACCTGCTCTGTGTAAATAAAAATTTAGATATGGAGTATGACACCTCAGCCTTGGGATAGCGACTTCAACTGCACGCGTGTCACATAATTTACTGCTGCAATGACAATTTAGGTGTTGAAATTATAATGTGTTTATTATGAATGAACAAGAAAATTCTTCTAATATAATTTTTCTCCTTAATGTAGCCCCTATAACAAATTTAGATGCTTGAAGTATGTGAATAACTGGGCCATTTTGATGACTTAGCTAATGCATCCGCCTTTTCCTTAAGCGAAATTCTCTCGTGTCCTGGTACCCAAACCAATTTCACCAACTGTACATACTGCGGAACTAATCTTTTAAAAGTACTCAGCACGTGGGAGTTCTCATTTGCAGTGAGAGAAGAACACACCTACAGCGAATAGGTTAAAATTGTAGTCGAACTAGTTGGTGCAGTTAATTTGTTGAGATCGAAAATTATTGCAAAAAGCTCTGCTACAAAATTGTTAACAAATCTGGAATGTGTAGAGAAAATGACCAATCTAGAATAGGGGCGAATATCAAAATTCCGCATTCTTCTTCATTTCGCGAAGCATCTGTCTCAATGACTGTCCTTATTGATTAATGAACCACATAATCACTCAGAATAGAATTGAAAGTGTGGTCCGACATTAGTTTCTCTTGTTGCAATGGGCCTAGTGGCAAACTACGATTACCGCGACACTTTCGTTAAAATTATTCTTGGCGTGTCACCATTATTGCTATAGCCACAAAAAAGTTAACGTTTTCTGCTAGAGACAAGAAATAAATGCAAAAGCGCCAAACTGTGCTGTTGTGCTAATAAGGCCAGAAACTAGCTCCATAAGCATCTGAACTGGCCTAGTTAGGCAAACGCCGGCGTAATTAGAGAGTTTTAGAAAGCGTCTCGTGCCGCCAGCGAGACGACGCCGACACGGCGCAGGCTGCGTATGCTATAGCAGTATGGCTCGAGTGTTGTATAATTTAATTTCACCATGCATGGCGTCTTTTCCATTTGGCCCTATACATGAGCCGTCCATGAATGGACTCTCAGACTTTGGTATTTCTCCGAAAACAAAAGCAGCCTACATAATTCAGCTTGGAGACCCGGTGTTCTCGGTCTCGATTTCTAAAACTTGCGATTTTCTTCAATTTGATGTTGTCTATTTAAGTTGGCGTACATTGCAGATCAAGTTGAATATAGCGTAACAAGCTGCAGCATATTGAGCTCGCGCTCGAGCCAAACAGAAACCCCCTTCTCTTCCAGTGATTTATGATGGTAATAACGTAGGCGAAACTACATATACCTTAACCAACTGTAGCGTGCGAGGTGCTGCTCACGCCTCAGCCAGCAGTAATGACTGCCTTGTTGTGGTTTATCACCTTCCTACCAGTGAGCTAGTTGTGGACCGTGTTTTTCTACAGGCACACTTAGCTGGTAGTCCATACAGGGTTGAAGACTCCAGAGATGCTTTTCGGTATGCTATCGACTTAAAGGAAATAAGTTGTATAGGCCAGTTTCAAATGTCCTTTGTGTGGTTGAGAGCGTGGAAGTCATCGCTGGTGAAAACACGGCTTGTTGCACGTGGTAACATTCTTGTAAAAGACTGTGATGCCTTGTGATCGACACGGATCCCGCAAAAGTGACAACGAAACTTTCATGTCTTCATGAACATTTGCAGGACGCCTACATTTGCAAGGCACTGCAAGCTTTCTAGCAAGTGAAGACAATATCTATGGAAAGCAGCGCAGTTGTGAACACGGAAGAAATGCGGACTCTAAATCTAGATGCAGTATTGTACCTCTCTGATGCAGTTCGAGTGGGTGACATTCTACACCTGCTCCCGCTCTGTGCAGTTCACAGCCTCATATTGACCCCTGATCGTCCACCACATTCTTTCGGGAATAACGAGGTTGGACACATTCATTGCAGCTGCAGGACTCTGCCCACCGATGACTGTTGACGCTTCGGTCATTCAGCCAAGGACTGCGTGTTGACGTACGCCAATAAATTACGATAACACCACACAACCAGAAGATGTTAGCTTACAAAAATTGGTCACGTACGCAACAGAAGTTTTGGACGTGGCAGGTGACTCACCGTCTACATCAGATGCTGATGGATTGAGCAAAACCACCTCTGAAGGCTCACGGACATTATACGCTGATACGCTTGAGTGAAAAATTAGGTGAGCCCTCCAAACAGTCGTCAACCAGGCTTCATTCTCGACCACGTGGAATAATGGCGATCCATTTTTGTACACTATTCTTACACTGCCGCGCATATACTTGAGAAGCTGGAAGTGTTCTAAATGTGAAGCATTTCTTAGTGAAATTCGGCAACCTTCAGCGTATCTATCTATCTATCTATCTATCTATCTATCTATCTATCTATCTATCTATCTATCTATCTATCTATCTATCTATCTATCTATCTATCTATCTATCTATCTATCTATCTATCTATCTATCTATCTATCTATCTATCTACATAAATACCTACCTACCCGTCCGTCCATCCATCCGTCAGTCCATCAATCCGTCCATTCATCCATCCATCCGTCCATCCATCAATCCATCCATACATCCATCCATCCATACATAAATCCATCCATTTGGTATGAATACCATATCTAATATGGCGCAAGATGACTGTGTGACAGGCATGATTGACTAGTCGTATCATAATTATTACGACATGTATGCCATGAATGTCGAAATTTATATTTCATGGTCTTGCTGCTCTTGCGGTGCTTTCGTTCACATGGCATGTTGACAAACTGGTATGGCATGGCATGACAAACACAATGACAGATCCTAACGTTGAAATTATGATATGCATGTCATGTAAGTAATGAATCATTACTACGCACCACGCTTATGGCGCTTGCGGTCCTTTCGCTAGCTTCACATTTGCAAAATTTGATATTACGGTACGTGAATAGATGACAAAGGTATGTGACTGGTGCAAACATGATAATCATGAGAGGCGTGTCAGGTAACATGTATACATGCCACGCTCATGATGCGTTCGTGACCATTTCGCCAACTTCACATATTCCAAATTTTGTATAACGCGACACGAACGGACGACAAAGTTAAATCACACGTCTAAACATCATAATCATGACATGCGTGTCACGTAGCAACATGACTACATGCTACGCTTATAGTGAGCTCGCGGTCGTTTCGCCAGCTTCACATATGCCAAATTTTGTGTTACGTGACGTCGATGGATAACGTAGATATAAGACTGGTGCAAACATGATAATCATGACATGCTTGTGATGTAATAACATGAGAACTTACCACTCTCATAACGTGCTCACGACCATTTAGCTATATAGTCTCACATATACCAAATTGGGTATCGCATCACGCGAACGGATGACAAAGGTAAATGACACGTTCAAGCATAATATTCAGCACATGCGTGTCATGTAAAACATGACTACTTGCTGCGCTCATTGCTCGCTTGCGGTCGTTTTGCTTGCTCCACATACACCAAATTTGGTATCACTGATGTGAATAGACGACGAAGGTAAATGACACGTCCAAACATGATAATCAACACAAGGCAGTCATGTGCAACGTACGTTACGTCCGCCTCGCAGCGATGTGCTAAATCTAGAGTTACCTAACAACCTTCCTCATTCGCATATCATCGATTCCCACTCTACGTGGGATCTACCAATTTTTATTTCCTTCCTTCCTTCCTTCCTTCCTTCCTTCCTTCCTTCCTTCCTTCCTTCCTTCCTTCCTTCTTTTCCTTCTCTCTCTCTTTCTTTCTCCCTTGCTTTTATTTCGGTTACTTCTCTCATGCATTTCACTGCTTCTATTTTCCGCGCCCTCATTGCATTTCACTTCTGCTATTCTCTGTGCCCTCATTGGGACCTTCAGTCATGCCCTCAGCAGCGCAACACTCCGTTTGGTTCAGGTAACAGCAAAGGTCATGCATTTGTACTCAGGCAGCATTAAAATGTGATGAAAAGAAAACTAAATACGATAAAAAATAGAATTGCCGTACTAGAAGCAACTGATTTTTGACAATTTTTTTATTAAGAGGACGTGAAATTCTAAGAAAAGTTGTACACAAGCAAGCGTTTCACCGGGGTACCTTTATGGTTCGCACTTAATAAGACTCGCCAGCGCCCAGCCTTCTAGGTGAGAGACGTTGCTCCCAAATATGCAGCCTATTAACCTTGGGCGTTTAAGTGGTGTAACAGCATAGGAAACAGCTTCTGGAAGATGTAGAGTTCTGGACAATAGTGTCAGGTCCTAGGGACGGCATTATGCTCTCCCATAGTTGAGTACCAAGTACTCTGAACCATTAACCAATTTTTCTAAACACACACCTTGAAGATGGAGGATGGAAAACTGAGGAGAGGCCCTCGCAATCCAAGTGGCAGAGTAAAATATGGCAGCGTATCCACGGAGTGAATAAAGGAGAGTGGGGCGAAGCATCCGTCCGTTTATTCGTTCTTGCTTCCATCCTTCCATGCGTCCGTGTATGTGACCGTCCGCGCGTGCGCCCATCCCTGCGTTCGTCTATGCATCCGCCCTTGCGTCCGTCCACGCGCCCAATCGTCCGTGATGCAGCCATCCGTGAGTCTGTTTATGCATCTGTCTGTATGTCCGTTCGTCCATCTATTCAACACTACAAGTACCACCATCTCAGCCCCGCCGCGGTGGTCTAGTGGCTAAGGTACTCGGCTACTGACCCGCAGGGCGCGGGTTCAAATCCCGGCTGCGGCGGCTGCATTTCCGATGGAGGGGAAAATGTTGTAGGCCCGTGTGCTCAGATTTGGGTGCACGTTAAAGAACCCCAGGTGGTCTAAATTTCCGGAGCCCTCCACTACGGCGTCTCTCATAATCATATAGTGGTTTTGGGACGTTAAACCCCACATATCAATCAACCACCATCTCACAACTTTTCATCATATATTCCCGATATAGAAGCACCGCCATCCAGCCGACAATCCAAGGACTAAACGAGAGGTGGCACACGCACACTTTCTTACGGCTTGCGCTTCGTGTCTACTTCCCACCTTTAACCACCTCAACTTCATGGTATATACTGGTTCACTGTATTCATGGCACGGTGGCCCAACGCTTGCTAAACCTTTCTAAAACCAAGGAGGTTACACCTGGCAAGTTTTACGTAGCAACCCTTTCTTGTCAGATAGTGCTCAATGTACATGCGAATGGCTGCTAACGGGGAATGAGAGACAGGAAAATATGGCTTTTACTTTCTTACGGCTATCGTTTCGTACCAACTTCCCACCTTTAACCACCTTGAGTTCATGGCATATACTACTTCACTGTATTTACGGCACTGCAGCTCAACGCTCACTAAACCTTTCTAAAACCAAGGAGCTTACGCCCAGCGAGTATAACGTAGCATTCCTTTTTTGTCAGATAGTGCTCAATGTACATGTCAATAGCTGCTAATGGGGAATGAGAGACATGAGAATTCGGCTTTTAGTAACGCGCACGCTACGAATTTTTTATTGTTCAACAACGCACAGGAGAAATTTCCCACCGGCGCCGCCTTGCAGGTCAAAACGTAAGACTGGTTACACACTACGACTACGACTACGAGGGACGAATGGGTGCCGCTATAAGGAGCTTCGCCCCTAAAAGAGGGGCGGAAGTCAGGTGCTCTTTCGCAATGGTTGCTATGGCAATGTGGGTACGCCATCGATGCCCCGTCTTGGCCCCGTCGTCTCGCGTCGTCGGCAAATCACACATTAGATCAGCTTATGTGTGAATTCGCATTTTGAAATGCGAAGCATTTCATAGTGCACTTCGGCGACGTTGAGCGTATCTATCTATCTATCTATCTATCTATCTATCTATCTATCTATCTATCTATCTATCTATCTATCTATCTATCTATCTATCTATCTATCTATCTATCTATCTATCTATCTATCTATCTATCTATCTATCTATCTATCTAGCCGCCTACGACATTTAGCTCTTCTGGCCGTTTCGATAATGGTATCAATACCAAACTTGGTATGGCATTACATGACTTTATGAAGAACATATTTGACTAGTCATTACATGAAAATCATTATATATATATATATATATATATATATATATATATATATATATATATATATATGTCATTAAATATGTCATCTATATATATTTATATATATATATATATATATATATATAGATATGTCATTAAAGGCATAATTTACATGTCATGGCCCTGCAGCTGTTGCAGTGGTTCTGTTGTATGACATGATTGCATGGCCAATACAACCGACAGACCTTAACATGAAAATCATGACATGCGTGTCATTCAACAACATGACTACATGCCACGCTCATGATGCGCTCGGGGCCGTTTCGCCAGCGTCATATATACCAAATTTTGTAATACTGTACGCGAATGGATGACGAAGGTATGTGACTGGTGGAAACATGCTAATCATGAGATGCGTGTCATGTAACAACATGACTACAAGCAACGCTCATGACGCGCTGGCGGCTGTTTCGCAAGCTTCACTTATACCAAATTTGATATTTCGGGACAGGAATTGATGACGAAGGTATGATACTGGTGCATACATGATAAACATGAGATGCGTGTCACGCAAAAACATGACTACATGCGACGCCCATGATGCGCTAGCGGCCGTTTCGCTAGCTTCACATGTACCAAACTCGTTATTACGTGACGCGAATTGACGGCATAGGTAAACTGCACATCCAAACATGATAATCACGACAAGCCTGTCATGTAACAGTATGACTACATGCCACAGTGATGATGCCCTCGCGGCCGTTTCGCTAGCTTCACATATGCCAAATTTGGTATTAGGCGACGCCAAATGGTTGACGAAGGTATGTGACTGGTGCAAACATGATAATCATAAGATGCGTGTCATTTGAGTCCATGACTACATACCATAGTCAAGGTGCCAATACATTTAAACGTGACGCGGTGCGCGTATTGCCAGTGTGCATTTCGTCGCGTCGCGCCGGCATTGCCACCCCAGGCGCTGGTCCTGCCATATACTCGCAGGCATGCGAGCACTGCGTTGCTTTCATGCATGTGCGTTTCAGCACATCGGTGTCTCTACGACACGAAAAGAGGGAGAGGCAGTGTTGTGTGGGTAACGCATCGGCGTGAAATGCAGCATGTCGCATTTCTCGCCGGTTGCCGTCGGGCCGTGCCAACTGACGCTGGTCGCGCCTTGCGTCAGAGTGCTCACGTTTGGCTAACGTTGCGTCGCTGTGTCCAGCGTGCGCGCGCGTCAACGCTACATTAGAGTATATTGGGCCATTCATGGTGCGCTCGCGACCACTTTGCTAGCGTCACATATACCAAATTTGGTGTTACCTGACGTCATTGGAAGGCAAAACATATGACTGGTGCAAACATGATAATTCTGCACGCGTAGAGCGTCTCTCAGACTGGTTTGCGGACACACACCTATCGCGCACCGCTGCGATTGCCAATTCTGACCAGTCAACGGCCTCGAATCTTCCTGAGCTGCACGGAGCCTCATCCGCGAAGTTCACCTGAACATTTTGACACCTGGTTCACCAAGGTGGGCTCGTTTTTATTCATTTTAGAGGCCTTTTCGCTGCACCAGCGAGCTAAGCCTAGGCGAGGTTAGGCCAGCCTCCCCGCCTACGGCGCTCGCACGCCAGCTGCGAGATGCCGCAGCAGATTGCCATGGAAGGGAACGACGTCACCCCTGAGGAATTACAAGGAAACGGATGGTTCTCCGTTCTAAAAAGACGGCAAGAATCACGAGCGAAGTCACACGCAGCCCGCCAGTCTGGAACGCAACGAGGCGCGACAGCGACGCCTAACGCTACTCTACGACACGTCGCAGCTGCGAGCCGACTGCCGGCGATGCCACGTAGTCACAATCGAGTCATCGTGCGACCGGGAGGCGGCCTCAACGTGCAAGCCTGCAGGCCGCACAGGATTCTCGCCGCACTAACCATAGCAGCCCAGCTATCGCCGTCGGTAACGGAGGAGGACATTATTTGTCCCCACTCGATGCAAAACATTTTTGTCGTCAGTACGCCCAGTGCTACTAATGCAGCAGCGTACAGTCGAGTAACCGAGATAATTATTCTCACCGACCAGAGACACCCGGTCACGGCCTACCTCTCACCTGCCGGTATCACGAGCCGAGGCGTGATTCGCGGCGTCGACACTGACTTTGATGACGCCGCACTCAACCGCATGCTAATCCAACCGCGCAACTCAAGCCTACTGGGAGCGCGTCGCATCAAGAACACGGAAACTGTGATTCTGATCTTCAACGGGCTCAAAGTGCCCAACTACGTCTACTGCGGCAAGGTCATCTACAGCTGCACGTTGTAGAAGCGCCAAATAGACACCTGCCGTACCTGCGGCCAAGTGGGCCATCGCCAAGATGTGTGCCCCACTCCTTCAACCAAGGTCTGCGACCACAGCGGTCACTTACCAACGGACGACCCACACGTGTGCAACCAACTAGTGTGTGCCTTATGCGGTGAAGCACACCGCACGGGCGACCGCGAATGCCTACATCGCTACCAGCTGCCTTACCTGGTGCGCCGTCGTCATCAGCGCCGTCGCCGACGAAAGCAAGCCCAGCAGCAAACACCCACCCCAGCGACCAGCCCGGTTCCTGCCAAGACCACCGAACCACAAGGACCTCCTCTAGGCCCATGAAATCCTACTCCCACTGACCAGCCTACCTGGGCCGACAAGGTGGCATGCAAAGGTGAGGCCCACACAGCGCAGCGTCAGGGACACTCGCCACAGCAACCTGACCCAGAACTAGCACATTTAAAACGCATGTATGCGGAGCAGGCTAAAGAAATCCAATCGCCTAAAGAAAAGCTAGCAAAACAACAGGCCCCCGAATCGCACGAGGGTAGCATTATCAGCGGCCCCGTCTCGATACACGGCGCTAAGAAACGGGCAGGCCCGACGCTCCAGGCCGAAGAGCAATCCGAATTTGACTGGTTTACAGCCAATATATAAGAGATATTAGAGCAGTACCGCGCAGAGACAACGGCCAAGTATAGCGCTTTCAACGCTAAACTAGAGAGCATGCAGAAACAACTTATCGAGTTGGCTGCATGGCCTGCACAAATGGACGCGAGGACTAAGGTGTTGGAGGAGGACCTGGCACGCAGTAAGTGCGCTGGGCTAATACCTAGACTTTAAAATGGCGTCGTCACAATCATTCACAATTTGGCAATGAAACGCAAGTACCCTCCGTACGCGGAGAGAAACGTTACAACAATCTATTGGCTCTATGACCCAACGACAGGCCGTCATTCTCCTGCAGGAAACGCGTATCGACCGATTCGCTCTTCGCGGATACAGAGTCGAGGCCGTCTGTGGGAACAAAGCTCGAGAAATAGCCACTTGTGTGGCTAAGCCTTATGCTTACACGACACATGCAGTACGCCCAGACCTCAAAATATAGCATCAGACGATAGAGATCATCCCCAACGCTTCACATTAAGCAATCGGTATTTATCCTTAACGTGTACAGTTCACCTTCACACAGCACAGAAACATTCACCACACTACTAACTAAAGCGACGCAGATAGCAGGCAACCATCCCCTCATCATCACGGAGGACTTCAACGCCCCCCATGTAGAATGGGGCTACAATCGTACAACACAGAAAGGACGCCACTTACAAACACACATCACTCAACACAATCTCATGTTACTTAACGACCTCTCTACCCCCACACACATAGGTAACTCAGTGTCACGGCACTCATCCCCTGACCTGACCCTAGTACGCAACGTTTCGAATCCCACATGGGTTAATCTGCAAGCTAACCTCGGTAGCGATCACTTTATCTGTAGCACAACAGTCAATATAGGCAGCCTCGAGCCCAGAGACTTTAAAGTAGTAGACTGGAACTTCTTTAGGCAAATACGCAAACAAGACACCAACCATTACTCTTCACTCTCTGAACTCTTCGCGAGACTACAGCGGGACGTAAAACAAGCTACCAAAATTATTTCTGCAACACGCAACATAGACCACATGGACAGCCACCTCGCACATCTCCTGGAGGCTCACAAAAGTCTTCAAGAAAGATGGAGAATGCATAAACTCAATCGTAGGCTACGAAAAAGAATTGCATTGCTCAACCGACAAATTGAAGAGTACAGTCACACACTAGCACGCAATCAGCGAAATGAGGTGTGTAATTCGCTTGACGCACGCATGAGAAAGGGTCTAAAATGGGACCTTCTCAGGCATCTTCTCGGCGACAAGCCCACCAAGTCAGAGCAACGACTAACTCTAGATAGACTGTTACACAAAGCGCGAGGACAGCAACTTACCGACGCGCAGATTTTAGATGCTACAGCAGCCCGGTATCTATGCACAAAACCTACCTCACATGAAGACTATCCACCTTACGCGGGGGCCACAGACGACCCATTTGAGCAGGCTATAACTAGCGCCAAAATACGCGCCGTAATAGCAGAGCTCAATACTAAGTCAGCCCCGGGTCCTGATGGAGTCACCAACAAGCTACTCCGCAACCTGACTGACCATGACATTGAATCACTAGCCACCCACATGAATGAGGTTTGGGAGCAAGGGAGCGTCCCGCCAGAATGGAGGGCCGCGACCGTCATACTCATTCCCAAGCCGAACAAACCCCTGGAACTCGACTCTCTACGACCCATCTCCCTCCCATCCTGTGTGGGTAAGGTCATGGAGCACGTCATTCTCCGTCGAGTCACAAGATATTCAGAGCGAAAACACCTCTTCCCAGTCAATCAAGTAGGGTTCAGGCCGGCTATGGCCACGCAGGACGTACTTCTCATGCTGCAGGAGGCGTTACTTAGAGTAAGAAGCAAAGACCTCAGAGCAATTCTAGCTCTTGACTTAGAGAAAGCTTTTGATACCATAAGCCACGCTCATATACTACACTAGATTCAGGAGGCAGGCTTAGGCCGCCGTTTCTACGAATACGTCCGCTCTTTCCTAAGAGCCAGAACGGCCACACTTAAAGTTGGGGATCTCAAGTCACACACCTACAACCTAGGCCCGCGCGGCACCCCGCAAGGGTCGATGCTCTCACCGTTTCTTTTCAATTTAGCCCTCCGGCAACTTTCGCAAAAGCTGAGACACATCGAAGGCGTAGAACACGCGCTCTACGCCGACGATATTACTATTTGGCGTACTGGAGAGAGCGATGGACAGATCGAAGCGAGCCTTCAGGAAGCAGTCACTTCTGTACAAACATTTTTAAAGCCCACGAGCCTCAGACTATCGGCATCTAAGTCAGAGTTGCTGCTTCTGCCACCACAGTACCGGCCGCACCAAAGCCGAACCTACCATACACCTCTCCACAATGGATGGCTCGGTTATCCCTATTGTGTCGTCGGTTCGAATTCTGGGCGTTACCCTACAAGAGAATGGCAAAAACGACTTAACCATCACACATCTCACCAAAAAAACTGAGGCAGTCATGCACCTCGCCCGACGCGTCGCTAATAGACACGCAGGACTCACAGAAGAAGGTTTCTACGCATATTTCATGCGTTCTTAATGTGCCACGTTCACTACGTTGCCTGCGCTCACCCGTGGAGCAAAGGCGATGAAACTAAAGTAGACGACCTCATCCGGAAATGCACAAAACGAGTACTTGGTCTACCCATGTCCACAAGCACTCAGCGCCTGCTATCCCTTGGGTACATAACACGTTCCAAGAAATCATCAAAGCACAAAGAATGTCCCAACTCATGTGCCTGTCTTCGGCAGCTGCGGGTCAGGAACTCCTCTCACACGTAGGTATTCCTATCCCAACTCAAGTCAGCGAACCAGAACCATTACCGCAACACCTTCACGCTAAAATCACAGTGCTACCCTTCCCCAGGAACATGCACCCGGTGCACAATCAGGCTCGAAGAAGGGCACGAGCTCAATCCTTACTAAAAGTGGCCAACCTACACGCGACAGACGTGGTTTTCGTAGACGCCGCTAAATACGTGGACAAATCCTACTTCGCAGCTCTGGCGGTCGCCCCAGACGGAAAAGCTCTTAATGCTCTAACCGTAAAAACTCGGAAAGCCTGTGAGGCTGAACAAGTTGCCATTGCCCTTGCTCTAGCACTCCCTCAGCGCGACACAATATTTACCGACTCTAAACCCGCTGCACTGGCATACCGCCGCGGTACACTTTGCCAGGCGGCATTAAGAGTTCTAGCATCTGTTCAGATAACTGTAGACAAGCATATCCACTGGTTCCCTAGTCATCAAGGGATCAACGTTCAACCAGGGGTCCCTAACGGTAATGAGCTGGCCCATAACCTCGCGCGTGATCTTACGTGCCGCGGGGGATCGCGGTTTGGCTCACTGGCCGGGGACACCAACACGCACCGGGAGCCACTCCTATCATATCATGAAATTTGCTCGCACTATAGGTTATTTAGAAAGGAATTCCTCTCACCTCACTCAGCACTAAATAAAGCACAACAATTAACGCTTCGACTGCTGCAAACGCACAGTTACCCCACCCCCTATATCTGCAGCAAATACCTACCAGATATAAGGCCAGAATGCCCCAAATGCCAAAATTCAAGGTGCGATTTAAGTCACATGCTGTGGCAGTGTCCCCTGCTAAACGCTAGCTTCGAGTCCCCTGCCACCGAGGACGACTGGTTCAACCACATCAGGAGCCCCGACAGGGCCCTTCGACACCAGGCCGTCCAGAAGGCCCAAAAGGTGGCTGGCGAGCTCCGACTCCCAGTCCCCACATGGGCGGAGCCACTGGGCTGGCCCCCGTAAGGGGTGCCCAGTCCCCTTCAGGACCTTTATTAAAGTTAATTCTCTCTTTCTGCACGCGTGCCATGTACCAACATGGCAACATAACACGCTCATAGCGTGCTCGCGGCCATTTCTCTAGTTTCACGTATACTTAATTTGGTATCACGTGACATGAATTGATGACGAAGGTAAACGAAGCATCCAAACATGATAATCATGACACAGAAGTCATGTACGGCGTCATTTACCTCCATTTTGTAATGTTGTGCTGATTTTAAAGTGATACATCAATAATTTTTATTTGTGCTTACCATATCATCGATTCCCACTGTACGTGGGATCTGCTAGTTTTACGAGATTTTTAAGTTCACGGATGACGTAATGTTTTAGAACTTCATCCTACAGTGAGCATGCTATCGTGGTTGTGTGCGCAGCATTAAGCGTGCCATCGCGAGGGGTTTTCGAAGCCCGTGACAACTTCTCCGAGGCCTCGCGCCGCAACTTCGCTGTTTGCCTGCGGCACCATGCTGCTGCACTCCTCGGCGATGAAAGGATACATTTCCGAGAACAGAATGACACCTCAGGCGGCTCTTAATGTTAGAGACAGTGGTGACCCGTTTCCGTGCGCGACGGTGACGAATGGAAAGAATTGTCCCGGTGCTCTCACTGAAGGCTGCATTGTCAAAAGTAGAAAAGACATGCCTACCTCAATTGTGTTTTATGGTAGTTTTATATGGGCCGAATTTCTCTTCAATGTGGTCGTACCAGAACTATCACCCCGCTCCACTGTAGCTTGACTGAAGTGCCGCCATGTTGGTGCGATTGTATGAAACTCTATGGTGCGAATATTATGACGCACACAGGCAAGGGATAATGTGAAGGTGCAACGTGATACTATGGAAGAAGGACAATGCAGATGGCACTGTTAAATTATGTCACGTACCCTTTACTTACCGGTTCACCTGAAAAACAAGAAAAAAACAAGTCCACGGCAATGACCCTGCCGAGTTGAACAGTTTGTTTCTTGCATTCAGATCAATAAATATAAAGCGCGTAACTGGAAGTTTATTCCATAACCTCAATAGCAACGCTTGCACTACTAATACTTTGTTTCATTTCCTGTACACTCGCCTGGGCAATATACCTAGGTATAAGCATGCAGTTCATTTACATGTCTCTCGAATAAAGGTTGGGCATTTAAATCTGCAGCGCCCGCGTCGTCGCGGTTTCTCACGGCAGTAGGAATGACATCCTCGCGAAGGCGAACTGCCACTGGCGCTGCCCCATTGAAGTGCTGAGGTGGGAAGTGTTTCAAGCACACAAAAGACCATTTCGTTGGTTCCCAGTCTTGTTGCCTCGATTCATAGCCTCCTTCGACGGGGATCTTTGAAAACCTGCACGAAAGCAATTATAAATGTACGCAAATTTGCTGACATTGTTGATTCATAGACATATGTTCATAAATAAATTGAAACACCGTTATCATGACGCGGATAAAGCGAACGAAAAAAGAAACTCCGGTGCTAGCTACACCATGTCGTCAGCGTTGTGGTTATTTGTTTTTATTGCGTTCAAAAACTGTCACCAAGAGCCGTAAATAAACCCGTGGAACACTACGCAGACGCATGAAGTATCGTGCATTATGTTCTGCGAGGACACTCTCGATCATACCGTACGTCGAACATAAAGAAAGTTCAATACCCTCACCTGTGGAAGCTGACACCTGGTTCCCGTTTTATCGAGGGCATCGCAGCTCCTTAGCAGATGCCATCAGATGTATCGCTTTCCGGCTCGGTCAGCTGGCGATGTCCTTGCGCTCTGGCCAGCGCAACGCGATATCGTCTCCTAGCAACCAGATGAGTGTGCCCACAAGTGCGAGGTGGAGCGCTCCTTTTCTTCTCCACTTCCGGCTTCACAAAATGTGACGTCATGGCCTCTCCTCGGTTTTTTTTACTTCCTCCATGACCTTGAGTAAATCGCTTCGTTTCTTCTGGCCGTTGTTTGGCGAGGTCACTTCGCTTGTCTGGTCAATGTTGCTGGCTGTTTCTGCCTCTGGCGCAACCGCAGTTGCAGCGTACTGCCGCCGCCGCACGGTTTTCCCTATCCTATACCAACGAATATCCAGTGGATCCAGACGATCGTTCTTGGTTCACTGCTACCCGCCGACGAAAGCCAAAGACCGCAATGAATTCCGCACCCGAGTCCTTGCCTGCCAAAAATCAAGTGACCCCGCGGCCGCAAGCCCTACCTGTGGATGACTTTAAGGAGATCTTCCGACCACGAGGAGGCCTTCGCCTCAGTGAATGGGCACATCGCGTGTTGGCCCGCGCCATCTGCGTGACACAAGCTCCTTTTTCGCATCCAAGCGGAACGCAATATAACCATCGCAAGCACACCAGACGAAACTATTGCTACAAAGTTGCAAGCCGTCACTGCACTAAATCTAGGATCGCAGAGATATGAAATGCAAGCTTATGTAGCCACTCCTGACAATTTTTGTAAGGGCGTCATCATCGGCCCCGAGAAAAATACTTCACCCACCGAACTCCTCGACAACATCTACGCACCCGACGCCGAAGTCTTGCACGCCCGAATTATGGGATCCACAAACACGGCGTTGATAACGTTTGCAGGCCTTCAAGTTCCACGTTATGTTTACTACTACCGCGCGGAATACCGATGCTACATTCACCGACCTTGCAAACAAGTTTGCACAATCTGCCTTGCACTTGGACATCGGGCAGACGTATGTCCAACCCCGACAAAACGCCGATGCAAAGCATGTGGATTTGAGACACCAGCGCCGAAGCACAGCTGTACAACTCAATGCTTCCACTGCAAGGGTGACCACCCAGCTATGCACCCCAAATGTCCTGCGAGCGAACAGAAACCTCCAAACAAGCATTGCGTCAAGAACGCACTGCAGGCGAGCGCGTTAGCACCACCACCTACATCACCACCCAAGGGACACCGGCCCAGGTCCAGAACGAGGCGCAGCCATTCCAAGAGCAGAGGGAAGTCTCAGGACAGGGCCTTGGAATCCTTAAACAACACGCCAAGAACCGCATCCAGAACCAGCATTACCACCCTTGGACTGATCCTCCAAAAGAACTGAGCCGCGAGTGCGAAGAGACCAAATTCGCCACCAGCCAAAAAGTCAGCGCCCACTGGAAAGACGCCTCCGGCTAAGGTGAGTTGGGCAGAGGGGCCTCCCAGCCTGAAATCGTCTTTACTTAATTCCTGCCATCCACCCTCATCACACAACCACCCCAACGTACCTCTCACATCTAACGCGCATAACTGCGCTACACAAGAGCTGCAAGATGTCTCACAAAACTAAGAAACTCGCTTAGGCTGAAGTAACAAGCATGATCACTCAGGCAATTAATGATTTCCGTGCAGAACTTAGAGATATGTTAAAGGCCCATACCCAAGCACTTGTAACAGAGCTAAAGCAGCACATACAAGAAAGCTTCGCGTCATTTAGTACAGGGCCCCAAGGCTCATTGCCACCAGCTAGAAACCCCAAAAGTCTGACCAAACGACCCAACCTCTACATCCGCCCATCACTCTTATCTCAGGACACAGTCAAAAAAGAGCAAGATAGGCTCCCCTCGTCCTGCCTTAACCATGGGGCGGCGGAACTGCAGGGGGTTTCGACGAAAGATGAGCTCCCTGCAACAGTACACTGCCACTTTCGCGCACCCTCCAGAGATCATGGCTCTGCAGGAGACGCACTGTACACCTACCCTCTCGGGCTTCTATGCATACACATATCAACAAACACCATCATTTGTCGCAATACTTATATTAAAACGCTTGACAACTATAGAACACACTTACGTCATCTATTCTACATGTGCTTGTTGAAATTATTCTTCAGAAACGCAGTCAGCAGAGCTTGTTTCTACTAAGCATTTACAGCTCCCCTGAATATAGGAGGGACGACTTCAGGTACCTTATACCGGAAACGTGCAAGCTAGGGGAACACGTTGTAGTGGTTGGTGATTTTAACGCTCCACACACGTCATGGGGATAGCTATCGGCCACGCGTAAAGGTACCAAATTAGAACGCCTCATCTGCAACCACAGATTTACACTGCTCACAGATCCGCAAGAGCCAACAAGAATTGGAACCAGCGCAACCAGAGATACGTGCCCTGACCTAACCATTGTAAAGGGACTAAGCAATTATAACTGGTCAAATCTACATGAAACGTCAGGTAGTAATTATTGCATCATTTCCACTACACTGCACATCTCCAACACCCGTGCTCCAGAGCGGAAGGTCCGTCTAACTAATTGGGATTCATTTAGAAAACAACGCGCTCAGACTGACTACAATCGGAGACCTTTAAATGAATGACTACAGTGCCTGCAAGCTGGCCTTGATAAAGCGACCAAGCGGATAAGCACTACAATCGCAATTCGAGATGTCGACAGGCACCTTCTACACCGGTGGGAAGCACGCAGAAGTCTCATAAAACGCTGGCGTAGGCAGGGACACAATCGCAAGCTTACACTCCCCATTGCTCAACTCACTTTGCAAGCCGAACAATACGCCACATAACTTACGAGGAACAATTGACAAAGCTTATGTAAGTCACTTAATGGAACACTAAGCACTGCGCACACGTGGGCCATACTAAGAGCCCTTGTTGACCCGAAATGTACCAAGTCCTACACGAGCAGTACCATCCAAACACTTCTTCACAAGCATGATAGGGATGACAAGAGCATCTTACAGATGCTTCAAGAAAAGTACATCACTGCAGGCCCTCAGCCAAACTATAAAAACTACCCATATACAGAGTCAACACCGCTGGATGCTGATATCACTGTGCACGAAGTTTGAGCTGCGCTTCTGAATATCAAGCGCAACACAGCGCCAGGGAAAGACAACATCCAATACTCCCTCATACGAAACCTCAACGACGGAAATCTAGAACAGCTCACGGATTTTTACAGCACTCACTGGAAATCCAGAACATTACCCCGGGAATGAAGACATGCCGAAATAACACTAACTCCTAAGTCCGGCAAACCCCTAGAGCTTGGAAACCTGCGACCAATATCGTTGACGTCTTGCCTCGGTAAATTGATAGAGCATGTCGTCCTCCAAAAAATGCAACCATATCTTGAGGCCCAGGGATTTTTTCCGGACACACTGTTTGGGTACCGGGCCCATCTTTCCACGCAAGACGTACATCTCCAACTAAAAAAGGAAGTAATGGACAGGCTCAGTTCTACGCAAACTAGAGCTCTGCTTGCTTTGGACATCGGCGGTGCGTTTGACAACGTCTCGCATGACCTAATACTGGAGAATCTCACGTCAACACGCTGCGGACGACGAATTTACGACTATGCGAAAGCATTTCTAACAAACAGGACGACAACAATAGGATTAGGTTCTCTTCGCAGTGACATCATTAAGCTCGCGATTAAAGGCACGCCACAAGGATCGATGTTATCCCCGACACTCTTCAACATCGCCATGGCTAAGTTACCGCCTCTACTCGCCACCATTCCAAATCTGCGACATGCTTTATACGTGGACGACGTCACTATATGGGTGACCAAAGGCTCAGACGGACAAATACAAGATGCCCTCCAAGAAGCAGTAAATGCAGTTCTAGCCTACGCACGAGCAGTTGGTCTAACGTGCTCTGCGAATAAGTCGGAACTTCTACTCATTCGTCGTCCCCAGCGAAAGCCTGACAACAGCCCGCCAATCACAGTCACCTTAGAGGATCATGTAATTCCCTGCGTACAGAAACTCCGCGTCCTTGGCCTCCATATACAAGGTGATATCAAAGCAACGCACACCATGAAAATATTAGAACAGAAAGTTTATCGAATCACGCATATGATCCGCCGCATCACCAACCGAAGGCATGGACTTCATGAACAAGACATTCTACGTATAGCTAATGCCTGCATAGTAAGTCGCATCACCTACACGTGCCTTATCAAACCCTAACGCTTGCACAAGAGAGAAGACTAGACATTCTTCTCCGTAGAGCTGTCAAGGCGGCGCTTGGACTACCTACGTACGCATCCACCAACCGTCTCCTAGCCATGGGTGTACACAGCAACCTGAGGGAACTAACCGAGGCACAACGTAATTGTCAGCTACGAAGACTCCGCAGCACCCAAGTGGGAGAGCGACTGTTCGTCAGGCGAGGGTACCCTCCAAATCGATGCGGATACTGCACACCAGGGAAACAGCTACCCACTGGCTTCCGAGCAAGAATGACAGTCGCGTCACTTCCACGCAATATGCACCCTGAGCGCAACGCTCAGCGCCGGCGGGCAAGGGTGAAGAACCTCACGCGCCTCATCAATCAGTCTCCCCCAAACACTCTCTTATACTGCGACGCTGCTAGACACTACTGCCGGATACCTGCCGTGCATTCACACAGGGTATTGTCTCACAGCATACACACGGAATTTTGAACACCATATTTCACACGCCATACGAGTTCCGACTTGTCTGGACCCCTGGGCACGCCTCTCTCCCCGGTCATGACTGCGCTCATGCTACCCGAGCACCCACTAACCGGGATCCGGAGGAAGAGCTGTCCAACCCAGATGAGGAGGACACCAACACGGAACTTCTAGGATATCGACACACTCTCAATTATTATAGACGAGAACGCATTCGGTACCCTCCACCACACCACACGCTCACACGAGAAGAAGCAACTGCGGTGCGTCACCTACAGGCGAACACATTTCCGAACCTCTATTTCCTCCACATCCTCCATCCCACTTCTTACCCTGACAAATGCCCTGGCTGTGGAGCGGTACCGACGTTACTTTACGTAACGCTAGAATGTCAGCGTCCGCCAGCCAGGCGCTCTGCCAACTCCTCTCCTATTTCTACTCTAGAAGACTGGTAGGCCATGCTGCGTGATGAAAGCCCGAGTGGCCAGTGGGCGCTGGTTCAGTGGGCGCGGGACCCAGCAGCGGCTGTTGAAGCTCTGGACTAAAAGCCCCACCCGACATTTTTCTATGCTTGAAAGGAAGAGTTTCTCTCTCTCTCTCTCCCTATCCTAGAGCGATTGTTCACGGAGCTGCTGTCCGTTTTTTCACAGGAGCTCTTATTCCTCGGTGAAGAGGAATTTCTTCGGCACTGGTCTTGCCCTTTTGTGTCTGTCTGTGACGGATGAGTGAAACATGTCTTTCGGCCGGTCTGGTATTGGTAGGCTGATGTGTCGATGCGCTGGCATAGCTGGCATGCCAACATGTAAATATTCAAATTTACGTATTTATGTTTTTTGCGTCTCTTGTTTACCTTAAAATATTTTTTGGCTGTGTTTGTGTGAACCATCGAGTCTACATGTTCTTTCAACGTCATCTCATATCCATGTAAATGTAAATGACGTCTGTTTTGTCATTATCGTTATTTTATTTCTAAGAAGAAAATGTTTTGTTGAACGTTATGGACGATTGTGACAATAATTTTTTCTAAAGACCTTGAGGCACATCGGTTGACAAAACCGGGGGTGCTATTCTGGACCGGATTGCTTTCAGCTTTCCCATTGTAGAGTAAATCGTTAACCACTTTTTTGTTTCATCCGAGAACATTGTCTTAATAGCAAATGTCTCATCAAATGTGAGACTGAGACCCACGGGACGAATGTAAGATCTCCCATAGTGAGTTCCAAGTACTCATAATCGTTAACCACTTCTTCTAAGCAAAAAATACTTCACGCAGTGGTAGCCCAGGAGACATATTTTAGAAAGTATACTAAATCGTTACCCATTTTTTTTTAATGCGAAGCAATTCTTAGCGACCTTCAGCGACTTTGAGCGTATGTTTTTTATCTATCCATCTAGCCGCCTCCGACTGTTCTATCCCGCAATGTTCCTACATATTCTTTCAGTTTGAAAACTGCTCTTGATACAAGCACGTAAGTGTGGCCCCATCTGTTCGCATTCAAGATGTGGCAAGAAAAAATTCGCAGATCCCACGCACAGTGAGAATCGATGATATGCGAAGCACGAACAGGAAAGCTTGATATGTCACTTTAAAATCAGCACAACGTGACGAGGTGGAGGTAAATGATGCCGTACATTACTTCGGTGTCATGATTATCATGTTTGAATGTGTCGTTTACATTCGTTATCTATTTACGTTACGTGTTATCAAATTTAGTGTATGTGAAGTTATCGAAACGGCCTTGAGCACACTATTAGCGTGGTATGTTTTCATGTTCTTACATGACACGCGTGCCTGGATTATCATGTTTGCAGAAGTCATATAGTTCGTCCGCAAATGACGTCACGTAACACCAAATTTTGTATATGTAGAGCTAGCAAAACGGTCGCGAGCGCATCATGAAGGGCTCAATGTATTCCAATGTTGCGTTGACGCGTGCACACGCTGGGCACAGCGATGCTACTTTAGCGAAACGCGAGCAATCTATAGACTGATGCCAGGCGCGACCTGACGCGACCAGCGTCCGTCGGCACGGCCCGACGGCAACCGGCACGAATTCGCGCCGATGCGTTACCCAGACAGCTCTGCGTCTCCCTCATTTGTGACGGAGAGACACCGGTCGCACTGAAACGCACATACGTCAAAGCAACGCGCGCCGCGCGCGCGTGCGAGTTATGGCAGGACCGGTGCCTTGCGTGGCAACGCCAACGTGACGCGAGAAAATGAACGCCAGCGAGCATGCGCACCGTGTCACATCGAAATGTATTGGTGCCTTGACTGTGGCATGCAGTCGTGTTCTTACATGACAGGCATTTCATGATTATCATGCTTGCACCAGTCGCATACTTTCGTCATCCATTGACGTCCCGTAACACCAAATTTGGTATAAGTGAAGCTAGCGAAACCACCGCCAGCGCATCATGAGTGTGGCTTGTAGTCATGTTGTTACATGACACGCATTTAATGATCATCATGTTTGCACCAGTCACATGCTTCCGTTAACCATTCATGTACCATAATACCAAGTTTGGTATATGCGACGCTAGTGAAACGGCCGCGAACGCATCATGAGCGTGGTATGTAGCCATGTTGTTACATGACAAGCATGTCAGGATTTTCATGTTAGGGTCTGTCGCTTGTGTTTGCCATGCAATCATGTCATACCATAGCAGTTTTGCAACATGCCATGTGAACAAAACCAGCGCAAGAGCTGCAGGAGCATGAAATGTAAATCATGACATTCATGACATACATGTCATAATTTTCATGTCATAACCAGTCATATATGTTCTTCATACAGTCATGTTATGCCATACCAAGTTTGTTATCGATACCATTTTCGAAACGGCCAGGAGAGCTAAAAGTCGTAGGCGGCTAGATAGATAGATAGATAGCTAGATAGATAGATAGATAGGTAGATGATACGCTAAATGTGTCAAATTTCGCTAAGAAATGCTTTGCATTTAAAAAAAAACTCCCAAGCATTTCCCCGAGGGTGAACATGGTTAAGTGCGAATACACGTGGTGATGCTATGAGGGGTATTTATTAATTCGCCCTATTATATTTCTTAATCACACTATGGTGCCTTTATGGTGTAATGGTTCCTGGGAATCGCAATTTGATCACACGGGGTGTTTACGTTAACTCACTGGCGAATGCCAACGGATTTTAACTTTACTCCCCCTCACGACCCGCTCTCGACAGGAGACTGAGAGAGAAGGCGGGCGCGCGAGAGAGAGGGGTGCGCGCGCAGCTGCAGCGAGCGAGGAGAGCGTAGGAGCGAGCGAAGGGGAGGGGGTATAAGGCGCGTTACTGAGACCGATATCAGCGTCGCGTCCGTGGCTTATTCGGTAGAGCGTCGCGCTGCGGCCCGCCAAGTCCTCTTTCTTTTAAAGATAGAGAGAAGACTGCGGACGCCGCTGACGGCGGTGGATGGTTTGGGGTCGCTTATAAAGTGTATTCACACTTAAAAAAGGCGAGCAAACTCTACGGCAGATGCCAACGCGCGGCAGGAAACGCAGAGGAGCCACTCCACGCGCCACCGCCTAAAAAATCACAGCACATCCACGGAGTGCATGATGATGAGTGGGACGAAGCGTCCGTCAGTCCATTCGTGCGTCTGTCCATCCGTGCGTCCGTTCTTGCATCTGTTCGTCTCAGCGTCCATCCATTCATCCGTCTGTCCATTCATTAATCCGTGCGTCTGTCCGTGCATCTGTCTGTCCGTCCGTGCGTGTGTTCATCTGTACGTCCATTTAGTGAACACTCCAAGTACCGCCATCTCGCATCTTCTCATTATATATTTATCAAATAGAAGTACCGCCATCCAGCGGACATTGCGAGGACTAATCTAGAGGTGGCATGGTCAGACTAGAGGAGTGGCACGCGCGCAATCTCTTATTGCCTGTGGTTCGTAGCTAGTTCCCACCTTTCACTGCCGCTAGTTTTCGGCACTGTAGCTGAACCTTTACTAAACCCTGCTAAACCCTAAACCAAGGAGGTTACACCTAGAGTGTTCAACGTGGCAACCTTTTCTGTTCGGACAGAGCTCAAAGTGCGTCTTTCTGTTACTAGTTTAATTTTCAGTAAGCATCAAGTTCAAGGCCAATTTTAATGGAGAATTAGTCACCGATACTCGTTTCTGTAAGTTATTTATTCAGAAACAGCTATCTTTTTTATGACAAGCGTGCGCCGGTTTCTTCCTCAACACAAAATGGTGCGCGCGTGCCGCTCCTCTATTCCAGCCATAGAGGTGGCTACCTATTATTATGACGACGACGACTACAACTACTACTGTTATTACTGCGTACATCACAGATGCATGATCCATGGCTTAGAGACCTTTGCCCCCACAAAAACAGGCACACTTTACGTCAGGCGCCATCGAAAATCAAAAAACGCAGAGGGGCTACTCCCCGTGCACCACCGCTTAAAGGACCACTCACCAGGTTTGACAATCTTGAGCTGACAAGCGCAATGCGTAGACGAGGCGTTCATGATCACGTCTGGCAAACATTGCAACACGACGCGCCGCGGAAATGGGTCCAATTTCGAGTTGCGCCCCCTCCCCTCTGCCGGCGCACGCGTAGAGAATGAGGGCATGACGTAGGCGTAGGATTGGCCCTACGTACACAGCAATGCAGTGACGTTGTCCTCTACGTAGACGAGTCTGCTCTGACGTTGTCAACAGTATGCCACGTGACACGGCATAAGTTATTTAACACAAAATGCGTAGTTTATGTATTTCTTGCTTTAAGAGATGAATAAAACTTGAAATAAATAATGAGACACAACAAAAAATTGTGCGCGTTTCTCTTTCATTTTTTCCCGTGAAATGCTACGAGATGCGGGGCTAATGTGCCAGCGTTTCGCATGCGTTCGAGTCCCCGCGGTCAGCGCATTGAGCAGACGACCGCCGTGGAACGCTCCTTCGCGTTTGCACACTCATTGCGCTCATCTATTCTGCCGCGTCTAAGCCAGCGTTTCCAAATAATCCCGCAGAAATAGGCACAAGACCACAAAATAACGCTGGTCAACAAAGCAACGCCGCTCGCGTGCACAGAGGCTGGGCTTGTTCGGGCACGTCATACGCACGTCACCTCTTGGTCGGATGCCCGAGAGAGTAGGGAAGAGATTTGGCTTGCGAAGGCTGCGCGGAGGATGATGGATGGAAAAACTTTATTTCGTCAGAAAGCAACTGAGGATGATTCCGTGTTAGATGGCCATCAACCCAAGGTTGGCGGTGACCTGTGTGGCCCACTCCACGACCCTTAACTGGACGACTGGGTCTAAGCGGGTCAACACGGCCTCCCAGTACTCAAGAGAGGGATCACGCATAATATCCACCGGCGGCGGCATTATGCTACATTCCCAAAGTATGTGATCATATGTTGCCACAGCCTGACACCATTTGCATTGCGGCTTAATCTCCTCCGGGTACATTTTGTTCAACACGTAAGGGTTGGGAAAAGATCGCGTCTGCAGTTTTCTCCAGACGCATTCCTGCACCTTAGTCAACCGCTTGTGCGGGGGCGGATAAAACCTCCGCTCTAGTTTATAATGATTCGTTATGTCATGAAAGGACACCAGCCCATCTCTCGCGGACCTCCCCGGAACTGGCGGCTCACCTACCCGGCTGACGAAACCTCGAGCATTCAGGTGAGCCGACTCGTTCCCAGGGTTCCCAGAGTGTGCTGGTACCCAGACAATTTCTATTTCTCTCATTTCTCGTCCCCTGGCCCCATGCAGAAATCGTGCGGTGGTCGCGGATATTCTGCCCCTCACCAGATTTCGGATGGCTGTCTTTGAATCACTGAAAATCAAATCTGACTGCGAATTAGTTATAGCTAGCGCTATTGCCGCTTTTTCTGCAGTTTCCGAGGAGCGGGTTTTGACCAATCCAGAGGCGACCAAGCGCCCCCGCCTGTCCACCACCACAATCACAAAAGCGTCTTTGTCCTTATATTCCGCAACATCTGTATAGACTGCCGCTTTGTACTCGCCGTACTCAACGTGTAAAGCTCTGGCTCTTGCCTGCCTGCGCTGCGTATGGTGAATCGGATGCATATTTTTGGGCAAAGGCTTTATGTACAGGGCCTTATGTAACTCTCGCCGCACCTGAATTTTAGTGTCCCCAGTGGGAGCCTCTGCTCCAATGCCAATCCTTTCCAATATAATCCTGCCCGCTTTGGTTGTCGAAAGCCTAGCGTGCTGCATCACCAGATGCGCCTCACATAATTCATCCAGGGTGTTGTGTACCCCTAGTTTTAACAGCCTTTCTGTAGGCGCGTTGTTAGGCAACCCAAGCGCTGCCTTGTAAGCTTGCCGGATCATAGCCTCGACCTTACCTTTTTCTGCGGCATCCAACTTCATATAAGGTGTCGCGTAAGTAATCCTGCTGAGCACAAACGCCTGTACCAGCTTACAGAGTTCTTTTTCTTTAACCCCGCTCTTACGGTTAGCGATTCTTCTGATTAGCCTGACAGTATCATTGACCGTGGTCTTAAGTTTTTCAAGGGCCACCCTATTCTTCCTGTCAGTTTGCAGATATAGGCCAAGAGTTCTAATCGTTCGAGCTTCAGCTACCGGCCCACCCCCTACCTTTACCTCTAACGGCGGTGGCGAAATATAGTGTCTTGCATGTAGCCCTCTGGGTTTGTCCCGAACCACAAAGAGCTCGGACTTTGGCTGAGAACATGAAAGTCCCGCCTCTCCTGCCAACTCTTCGACAATATTAACTGCCTGTTGCAGTGTTTCTTCCAGATGCGCGTCACTACCCCTGGTTACCCATAGAGTAATATCATCTGCATAAAATGTGTGTTTGAGTCTCGGTATCTCCTCCAGCCTCGGCGGTATTTTAATTAAGGCGATGTTAAACAGGAACGGTGACAAAACTGAACCCTGCGGCGTCCCTTTGCCTCCCAACGCGAATGAGTCCGATTTGATATCTCTTATTGAAATTTCTGCGGTTCGGTCCCCAAGAATGATCTGATGTAGCGAAATGTCCTGACCCCTGGGCCAATTTCCGATAGGTTATTCAATATTGCCTCATGCGAAACATTGTCGAAAGCTTTATTCAGGTCAAGCCCTAATACAGCTTTGGTGCCCGTGCCATGCCCGGGATCGACTACATCATGTTTTAACTGTATCATGACATCCTGTGTGGAAAAATTGGCCCTGAAACCTATCATAGTTGGGGGAAAAATGGCCTTGTCCTCTGCATACTTCTGAAGCCTGTTGAGAACCACGTGCTCCATCAATTTGCCCACGCATGATGTCAGCGATATGGGGCGCAGGTTTTCCAAGCAGAGGTTCTTGCCTGGCTTCGGAATAAATATAATCCTAGCATGCTTCCATTGTGCTGGGACCTCCCCGGCCACCCAATACTCATTTATCAAGTCAGTGATCGCCCCGACCGATATGAAATCTAGGTTTCTCAGCATTTTATTAGTAACTCCAGCCGGACCTGCGGCAGATGTAGTACGCAGCTGCCCCATGGCGAACTCCACCTCTGCAATTGTGAACTCTTCATCTAGGTCTGAGTTTTCCACCCCCGAGTAGTGTGGTAAGCAACCGTCTACTCCATCAGTTATGTACCGATTCCGGAGTTCCTGCATAAACTCTCCAATTGTGCCTTCATATTGATGCATTAACCGAGTCATTTGCCCCCGTTGCGCCGATTTTGTTGCTGCCGGATCCAAAAGATGCCTTAACAGCTGCCATGTCTTTTTGAATCCAAACTGCCCATCCATGCGATCACAAATCTGGCCCCACTGCTTGGCTTGCAACTCAATTGTATAATTTTCGATTTTACGCTCTAACTTGGCAGTCCTTCTGCGAAGGACGCCATTATGTTTTTGCTTCTTCCACCTTCTCAAGAGACTCGCGTGCGCTTCCCACATGTGTAATAGTCTCGAGTCAGCGGTAAACTTCTCCTGCTCGACTGGCACTTCTACCGTGGTATTATTTACATCCTCCTTGAGCGCCTGTACCCATGCATCCAGGTCATTAATTTTCCCGTTTACAGTGTCTGCTCTGTTTTTCCTAAATCTGTCCCAATCTGTAATTCTATGCCCCCTCACTTTGTCTTTATGCTTCGCAGCGCTAAACGTCGTGGAAAGGATATAGTGATCACTTCCTAGGGCTTGTCCCGTGTTAATTCACTTTGCATTACTGATGCCTCTAAAAACGTAAGGTCTGGGGAGGTATCCATGCTTATGCTGTTGCCTATGCTCTTGTGGATTGTTTAACAGCGTCCATCGCAGATCCCGGGCAACTTGCCGAAGCCGATTGCTCTTTGATCTGGCTCGAATATAACCCCACTCCGGGTGAGGCGCATTGAAATCTCCTACCACTATAAGCGGAGCGCGAGCTGCTAACCGTTAAGTTTGAATCAGGAGTTGTGGCAAGCCCAATCCTTTATCTTTTGGAGAACTATACACATTAAGTAAAAACAGACTCTTCTCATACTTTCGTTTAGGCAAAATCTCAAGCAAGACATAGTCTTCCCTGCTGCTATCTACGGAATGCTGAATGGCAGTGATGTTGCGATGGACTAGCACGGCTGTGAAGACGCGTGATACGCCCCTTGAATCAATTCCTGGCGCTGTAAATGCCTTAAATCTAGGTAATTTTACGGAACGACAAGCCTCTTGTAAGGCTATTGTGTCTGGTTTAGTGGCCAGATTTTGTACTTGCAACTGCAGGTTACCCCGCTTTTGACGAAAGCCCCTGTAGTTCCACTGCCAAACCTCAATTTGCTGGCGAGGCGCCATGATGAGGCACCAGGTTGACTAATGGCACTTGGCCACCCACGGGAGGCAGTCTTGCCTCCAATAGAGTATGAAGCTGCTGAAACATGCCCATAACCTGGGTTTGGGAATTTCTAAATTCAGTGGAGAGCATGCCGAGACGCTCTTCTATTGTGTCTAATCTGGCTTCGATCTCTTCGACTCGAGCCTCCAACCTATCCTGTCTTTTCCCTTGTTTGCCTACTTTATTCGCAAGTGTTGTTACATCCGACCTAAGACTAATGACCTTAAAAACAGGCTGTGGCATATCTACTGGTGACGTTTTGGCTAATCGTTTTGCGTTAGCTACCTCATCCCCCGGCAGTGGTCTCTTCACTGTCCCCCAATTCTCCACTTCCATAGCTGCACTCTCCTGTACGCGAGCAGACGCCTCTTGCATCGCTTTCTGTAGGCCTTGCACTGCTGGTGCCTGTGTCTCCTGCCGTTGGTCGTTTCTAAGTGCGCGTTCCATCTCTGCCATTCTGTTTTCCATTCTTTTAATCAAGTCTCCCTCTCGCTGAACCAGCGTTGCTAACTCCCTCTCTCGAGCGGTTTCGTTCTGGGAGGCCGTGCTTGACAAGCTCACCTTTTTGTTGGTGTCGCGTGCGCGGCTGTTAGTACTGGATGCTCGTCCACCATCTTGGCCGCCCCCGCGCCCTGGCAGTGGCGGGAAAGAACTCGACCGGTCCCTGCTTTTGCTTCTGCCTTTTTTACCCCTCGGTGACCGCTCCGTGGCCCTCGAGGACCGCTTATCGTTGCCAGCTTCGCTCTCTCTTTCGATGCTCTGCTGCCGGCTTGTCGGTGGCTTGCGAGCCAGGCGAAACTTGCAGTTCCGGCTCCCTGTGTGATGCGCACCATGGCACACGATGCAGTCCGGCGTGCAGGTGGGTGGCTCTCCTTCTGGTGGGGCAGGATGGTCCTTCCCGCAACGGTGACATAGGTTGCTCTTCGGACGATAGCAAACGTCCGCTCGATGTCCAACTCATCTGCAGTTGTAGCAGGTCTCGACTAAATTTCTGTACGAGATCACAGCGTACAGACAGTTACAGTAAGTAATCTGCCGGGGTATGCGTTTTCCCCCGAACGTAATCTGAATCGCCTTTGAGTTTCCCAGAGGTCTCGCGTCCAGAATGTCTATGCCTTCATTCTTCTTCAGGAATCCCGCCCGAACTTCTTCCACTGGGCATCCATCATAGGCATTGTAAATCACTCCCCGCACGGAGTTCTCCAACGGCGCCACGAACGCCGAAACCGGCAGGTCACGATCACCCAGCTTGAGCGTCTTCACAGTCGCATATGCCCCACTGCGATTTATGCACGGTGTGCTCACCGTCAACGTGTTGTTTGTGCCATTAACCCGCACAATGCTTTCTTCCGCGGCAATCGCACTCGTTAGACGCGCTGCTGCTCTCAGTGCACATCCGAGTTCTCTCGCTGTCACAACACTCAAGTCCCAGTTCTGGGGCCTGTACACAATCTTGAAATCCGTGGCTGGCAACTTGAGAAACGGTCCGCGTTTCTTCCATACCGGCGCTTTCCCCCGCTTGACTTGCTGCGCTCCGTGCGTCTTGCGCCCGTCGCTGCCGGCCTGCGTCTCGCAAGGCTTACTCTTGGCGTTGTCGCCATGCTGAGTCTTCTTAAATCGGTCCTGTGCCTTCAGCACTGGAGCCCACTCTCCCGCTTGAAAATCTTCGGGTGTTATAGTCTCCCCTTCGACGTAGTATTCCATATTTCAGCCCAACAAGGCCCACGGTCACCGGGCACAAGTCAGACGCCGGGCGACGCGGCCCAGGCCAGGCTTGGCCTAGGAGATAGGCCTAGCCTTGCCACCGCGGGCTTGATAGGAAAATCTCGGAAACTCCAAAAACGGGGACAAACTTGCCTAAACGAGTGGTGTCCGTAGGTAAAGGGCAACCTCCTGCAGACGAGCCCACTGACAGCAAGTCCAGAAAAAAGCGCGTCCGCCGATAGTCGGTCACCGGGCCGGAGCTCATGCGAAACACGTCCGCACAGCATCTCACTCCAGCCGCCTCCCGCTGCGCGGAGGAGCGGCACGGGTTTCGAGCACACCTCCTCTCACCCTCGTTTCGTGCCGCTCCAAAAAACCTGTTTTCTCCCCTCGAAATAAACCGATTCGAAAAATTTTCGTGGCAAAACGTTCCTCATCAGACACCCAACAACTTTCACTGTCTAACTAAAATTCGGTATAGGGCCTGGTCAGTGGCCCTTTAAAAGAAAAACGAAGATATGAGTGCATAGGGTACTGCATTGTCGACAGTTGCAGCGTGTTGCTCAAACGCAAAGGCGTAACGACTGTAGCTTTGGTTAGTTGCCGCTTGTCCTGACTTCAAATGCGAAGCATTTCTTAGCGAACTTCGGCGACTTTGAGCGTATCTCTCTATTTAGTCGCCTACGACTTTTAGATGCGGAGCATCTTATACTCGCGCCTTGTAGTGCGCCGTCCGCGCCGTCCGCGCCGTCCGCGCCGTCCACACCGCTTCTCGAACATTCGACAGCTGACGCGCGCGCATGCGCCGTCGCGCCGTCGCCCACTCTTCCACCATCTGTGCATCCCTTTCTCCTCTACACACCGCGCGCGCTTCACTCCTCCACCATCTGTGCACCCTTCCTCCTCTACACACCGCGTTCGACATCTACAATTCTCCTGATTCTCCAGTGGACGCGCATGTGGCGTCGCGCTTCGAGAACATTCAACAGCTGACAGTGCATGCGCCGTCGTGCTGTATATATACTCAAGGTCGGCGCTCGCTCGCTCAGTTGCCGCTCGTCGGTTGGTTTGTACGGCGCGTCGACGTCCAAGGTCGCGGTGAAATGAATTCCAACGAATCCACAAACACAATGATCGACGTCCCTTCGACCAGCGCCGCCCTTTCGCATACGTGTGTACGTGTTCACTCATTTAACACCCCCTCCTACAACCACGTTAACCAATTTAGCCATCGACCCAAGTAAGTCGCAATTTAACACCCCATTTCACAACCACGTTAACCAATTTAGCCATCGACCCAAGTAAGTCGCACTTTAACACCCCGTTAACCAATTATATGCTCCGCATCCTCCTCAGTGTTCCCCCGAGGGAAGCTGCGGGCAATTTTTAACTCTCCTAGCCGTTTCGATAATAGATCGATACCAAACTTGGTATGGCATAACATGACTGTGAAGAACATATTTGACTAGTCATAACATGAAAATCATGATATGTATGTCATGAATGCCATGATTTACATTTCATGGCCCTGCAGCTGTTGAGGTGGTTTCGTTCACATGGCATGTTGCAAAACTAGATTGGTATGACGAGATTGCGTGGCGAAAACAAGCGACAGACTCTAACATGAAAATCATGACATGCGTGTCATGTAACAACATGGCTAAAGCCACGCTCATTATGCACTCGCGGCCATTTCGCTAGCGTCACATATACCAAATTTGGTATTATGGTACGTGAATGGATGACGAAGGTATGATACTAGTGCCAACATTATAAACATGAGATGGGTGTCATGTAGCATCATGATTACATGCTAGGCTCATGATGCGCACGCGGCTGTTTCACTAGTTTTACGTGTACCAAACTCGGTGTTACGCAAGGAGAATGGACGACATAGGTAAATGACACATCCAACCATGATAATCACGACATGCGTGCCATGTAACAAGACTACATGCCACACACATAATGCGATCGCGGTCGTTTCACTATCTTCACATATGTCACATTTGGTATAACGTGACGTGGACGAATGACGAAGGTATGTGACTGCTGCAGACATCATAATCATGAGATGCGTGTCATGTGAGAACATGACTACACGCCACAGTCAAAGCGCCAATACATTTCGACATGACGCGGTGGCGTACTCACCGGCGTCCATGTCATCGCTTCACGCCGGCGTTGCCAAGCAGGGCGCCGGTCCTGCCATATATTCGCAGGCGCGCGCCACGCTGCGTTGCTTTGACGCATGCGCGTTTCAGCGTGGATGGCGTCCCTGAGTCACAAAAAGAGGGAAATGCAGTGTTCACTGGCTAACACATCGGCGCGAAATGCAGCATGTTGCATTTCTCGCTGGTTGCGTCAAGCCGCGCCGACGACCGCTCGTCGCGCCGGTCGCGCCTGGCGTCAAACTATAGAGTGCTCGCGTTGTTCTAACGTTACGTCACTGTGCTCAGCGTGCGCGCGTGTCAACGCTACATTGCAGTATATTGGGCCCATCATGATACGCTCGCGCCCATTCCGCTAGCTCCACATATAAGGAATTTGGTGTTACGGAACGTCAATGGATGACTAAATATATTACTGGTGCAAACATAATAATCCTGTAACGTGCGTCATGTAAGAGCGTCACAACATACCACGCTCATAGCGTGGTCACGGTTGTTTCGCTGACTCCACATAAACTAAATTTGGTATCACGTGACGTTGAAAAATGACGAAGGTAAAGAACACATCCAAAGATGATAATCACGACACAGAAGTCATGTACGGTATCGTTTACCTCCATCTCGTAACGTCGTGCTGATTTTAAAGTGACATATCAACCATTATCATTCATGCTTCGCATATCATCGACTGCCATTCTACGTAGGATCTGCCTTTTTTTGTGCGTTCTTTTGGAGCGTCCTTCTTTATTTCTCAGCGGTGCAGTACAGGTATTCCGCTGTTTGTTCTTCGTGGGTTGTTTCAATGTCTTACCATCGCATTTACTGCTTCGCCCTTGCACCAACACTATGTCTCAAAAAAATTCATTTCTAAACAAAGCTGTTAGATACGAGCAAAGGTACTCCATACAAGGAATTCAGAAAATTACCCCACCTCCCACTAGAGAGAGCCATGAGTAGCATGCGAAACAGCGCATGGCTCGCCTTTAGGTTTCGTTCATCACGGACACCTTGCATGCCCGATGTTGACGCGTCCTTGCAAGTGGAGGGCACCAGGAATACCCTGTAGTTTCTGTTGCAGTTACTAGTCCCAAATTCTTGTTGGAGCACGCAACGTGATGCGGGAGCACGTGGGTTCATCGCACCTCTGAAGAATCTCGTTCTCCGAGGCCCTCCCGTGATTGCTGAGAGAGTGTAAGAGGGAGCAGCCACAGCCTCTTGCACGGCCACTTACGCAATGAACGCGCTAGCGCACTCCAGCGCACTCTGGCTGGGATTGAACGCATTGGTTTATAACGCGTCTGTAGGATCTCCTTCCCGATCACATTATTGCTGCAAGAGCGCAAAAAGAAGTGTCCAAATCATCTTACCCAGCCCCTTACACTAGCCAGGGATTCGTTCGGAGGATTTCAAGCTACACGGTTGTGCCCTCGCGATCTCCGACGCCAGCCTAGCTCCCGCCAACTAGTTCGCCCTCCGCGGTCTCCTGATGCCATGAAGCTCTCGCATTGTGGTGGCCCGCCCTTGGACTGCTTCGACCGGATCCCCACTTTTCTATCTCCTTCTTTTTTCCGTCGCTTGCCCCTCTATTTCTTCAGCGATTTCCTTCTATTCTTTTTATCCCTCCTTCCCCCACCTCTATAAGGCACAGCGCCGTGTCGCCGCTCAGGCAGACAGAAATTAGGTGCCTTTTTCCTCTCCCTTAGAACCACAACCTTACACTAGCCGCAACGCGCAGTGCGTGAGCGCGTTCTGGCAGTGCTTAGGCCAGCTCTTGCGCAATCGCAGTAAGGATAGCCATGCACACTGATTTAACTCTGCCGTAAGTTGCTTGGTGCATAAAAATAGAGATAATACTAGTCGCTCTTCGTTGTACTACGAGAGCAATGTACGCATTATTATCAAATGTGCTCAGAAAACTTGTTAAACGATATCGAGAACTTCGTACTATATATATATATATATATATATATATATATATATATATATATATATATATATATATATATGTGTGTGTGTGTGTGTGTGTGTGTGTCGGGGGGGGGCGTAGTGAACCATCGTAACAACTACTGAGAATTCGAAACAACAAATAAGATGTTTAAGATAAAAGACAAGAAAGCAGAGTGGGTCAGGGAACACACCGTGCCTAAGGCTATCATAGAAGAGTTGATAGGCGGGCTAGTTGGTAAATATTCATTATGAATTTTTATGAGTGCAAACTAATGGGACACAAGAGAGGAAACAAGCGAGCGCAGACTGAGACTTGGTTTATTCAACGAAGATAATATGCACCAGAAAGACGAGATGGGAAAGGGAAATACATGAAAGAAGGTTCCACCGTGATCAAGTGTTGTTCAGAAACGACATTTTCAAACTAAGAGTGATATATACGGTGAGCTGACAAAGCTATCAATATTCTTTTTTATTAAAAGGGCTTAAAAAAGGCTAGTTCACGCTTCCATTATGTAACTATGAATTACGATATCATAGTTGGCATCGATAGGAAGAGATGAACATGAGCCGGGCCTGTAGCGCGTAGCCAGGATAACCACTGGCCAATAAAGGTAACTGACTGGATTCCCAGAGAAAGCAAATGCACGAAGGAGAGACAGAAAAATAGGCTATGAGTTCACAGGTATAACGTGGGCACAAGAAGCACACGACTGGGTTTAATAGCGGATAAGAGGAGAGGCATTTGCCCTGCAGCGAGCGTAGTCGGGCTGATGACGATATTGATTTAGGGTATGATGTACTTATTTATGGGAGAGCAGTAAGCTGTCCAAAAGAAAACGTTCTTGAAAACGTGTTCAGAAAAATATGTTAATGATTTATAGTATTTGGTACTCAACTATGGGAGAGCAAAAAGGTGTTCTTTGGGGCTCACGCTTCACGAGGCCGTTTCGAAAAAAAATAGCAGCATATCCACGGGTCGAATGATGAAGAGTGGGGTGAAGCATCCGTCCGTCCATTCGTTCTTGCTGCCATACGTGCATGCATCCATCTGTGTGACCGTCCATGCGTCCATCCGTCCGTACGTGCGTGCGTCTGTTGGTGCGTCCGCACGCCCATCCATGCGTCCGTCTCTGCGTTCGTCCAAGCATCCGCCCTTGCGTGTGTCCATGCGTCCATCTGTCAGTGCAGCCAGCCGCGAGTCTGTCCATGCATCTCTCTGTGTGTCCGTTAGTCCATCTATTCAACACTCTAAGTACCACCATCTCGCATATTTTCATCATATATTCCCGATATAGAGGCACGGCCATCCAGCGGACATTCCAAGGACTAAACGAGAGGTGGTACACGCACACTTTCTTACGGCTTGCGCTTCGGGTCTACTTCCCACCTTTAACCACCTCGAGTTCGTGGTATATATTGGTTCACTCTATTCATTGCACTGCGGCCCAATGCTCGCTAAACCCTTCTAAAACCAAGTAGGTTACGCCCAGAGAGTATAACGTAGCAACCCTTTCTTGTCAGATAGTGCTCATTGTACATGCGAATGGCTGCTAATGGGGAAGAAGAGATAGGATAATTCGACTTTTAGTTAATGCGCACGCTGCGAATTTTTTATTGTTCAACAACACACAGCGGAAATCTCCCACCGGCACCACCTAGCAGGTCAAAACGTAAGATGGTTACGCACTACGACTACGACGAGGAGCTTCGCCGCTTTGAGGAGCTTCTCTCCTAAAAAAATATGCCGTGAACCAGTTCACGCACAGAAACCCGAGGAGAACTGTCAGTTGAAGATTGTGTTTAGGAGAAGTAGTTAACAATTTACAGTACTTGGTCATGCACTATGGGATAGCTGAAAGCCGTCGCTCGTGTGATTGGACAATGCATGGTCTTTGAAATTGGGGTTAGATAAAGTGAGTAACGTTTTAGAGTACAGGGGTACTCTACTATGAGAGAGCTTAAAGCCGTCACGAAGGCTTTTGAAATCTGTTTAAGAGAATTCTATTTCCGGATATATCTTACACAGCTTATGTGCACACAGAAAAACGGACAATGGTGATCAATGCGTATGTACAATGCAAGCTGTTATATACAGCGAAAAGAACTTATAGCGTATGCAGTAACGTACAATACAAAAATTGTACAACAAAGACAGGACATTCATGACATCGAGATGATTAAACTTAAATAAACAGTAAGGCTATATAAACAAACAAGGGGAAGTCATTTACAGTTTAGGGTGATGTTTTGCATTCACCTGTGAGGACAGTTTGCTCTCGCGCTCAAGAACAATATTGCTCAAAAAGGACATGTTTCTAAAGAAGAAAAGAAAAATACACACTGTAATGTCACAGTGGTACAAGCTCTAGCCCACCTCCTCAATAGGGAGGAATGGCATGGACACTCTGTTGTTCTTTACCATAATGAATCGCGTAGACCAGCGTCGGAGGAAAGCCTCCTCTCCCAGCATGACTAGTTGTGCGTTGAGATGCATAAGCATTACGTTTCTTAGCCGATGTAGCAGAGGAAACATGGATCTCTGAGGGCGTCCCCTCTGGTAGGCCAGTCCCCTCCGCTTCCATAGGACGAAGGGTTCGATAGTCATTAAGAGTTCGACGAAGTTATCCTTGTGGCTAGACTTCCACTGCATACTTATTTGGAACATTCTTGTAACCATGCGCCAAAAGGTGCGTGCTACTATACATTCATGGAAGACATGGTTAAGCGTTTCGACGCGACCACATTGCGGGCATGTGGCGGAGGGCGCCACGCCCCGCGCCGCAAGGCGGTCGGCTGTTGGTAAAGCCTGCCATTCAATAAGCCAGTTTGGGTCACGGACCTCGGAGGGGAGAGACGTGTTTGTGAGAGTCCAACGTCTTTTCGCCCGGCATTTCCGGCGTTGTTCTTCACATACGCTTTTAAATGCTATTAATTCGCTCATGTCTGTGGGGGACATTTCCATAAGTTTTTGAACTGCAAAATCGTTTCGCCATTGTTGCAAAGATTTTATAACATGTGTGTAATACGCCGGTGGGTGTTCGGCTGCCGGTCCCGTGTCGTTTGCTAAACCGAAAAATTTTCTAGAGGTTCCTAGCAGATACACCAGGAGTTGCCTGCCTCGATACGATGAGTTCTCTAAGAGTGCCCAGGTGTTTTTGAGAGCCAACATGCGGCACATTACATCACGGTTGGGTACACTGAGCCCTGCCCATTTTACTGGCAGGCGGACCAAGGCTCTGGCAACAGCTTCGGCGTGGCCATCCCAAAAAAAGGAGCCACACGCAGTAGCCACTCTCAGCAAAACCCGACGAGGTGGTCGAGCAATTCTGGCTACATAAAGCAGTGGCGCTGATATGCTGGATTTAATTGGATGAGCTCTTCCAGTAAAAGATAGTTGAAAAATTCTGGCGTCTTCAATGCATCTGTCCACTTTGTGTTGTATTTCTTTTCATGTGGTGCGGGCTACCTCACCAGTCGGAAGGAAAGTTACACCTAAGACTTTAACTCCTTGGACGATTTGGACGCCATCAGGGAACTTTTCAATGTGCATCCCAAAGCACAATGTCTTGCTTTTTCCGGGATTAAGACGTGCTCCCGAGAGGTAACTATACGTGTGAAATATTCGCAAAAAGGCTCTGTAGCTATCTATGTTCCGAATAAACAACGAGATGTCATCGGCGTATGCCGCTACTTCCACTTCGCCCAAGCCTGGGAGAGGAAAACCGCGTATCGAAGTGCATCTCTGAATTTGTTTCAATAATGGATCTATGCCTAATACAAAGAGAATTGTGGAGAGGGGACAGCCTTGTCGAATGCCCCTACTTACTGCAATAGGTTCAGATGTATAGCCATTCACTACTAATGACATTTCTAATTCTGTGAAGAGTAAGCAGAGGACGTCTGTTAAATGTGCTGGGAAGCCATAACACTCAAGCACAGCGGAGAGATAGTTCCATTCTACGCGATCAAAAGCTTTTTCCTGATCCAAGAAAACAAAACTGGAAACAAAAAAACGCTTTTCAAATCTGTTTAGAAAAAATCTAAGCTTAAAACAAAGCGCGTGGAATTGGAAGCACATAATCATGTTGAGGGTCTGCCGGTCTACTCTCGCGACCTGCCTTCTTGACCGAATGGGATACGCGAATTTGACAAACCTTTATGCTCGTTTTAGGCGAAACTGCAGCTTTTTTAGCAAAACTACAATTAATTTCTTCCCCAGTGATGGTCTTTTACAGTATTGCGTTTATAGTGAATAACAATCTTTGTGCAGACTAGCGTTAAAGTGGGGAAAAGTTTTGGTCGACTGGTATAAGCTGTTTCCGCCAAATACAGCCCTATAGTCACGACCATGTCCGAGTCAAAGCGATGCCATCTGTAGTCAATTACAACTTAAGAATAATTATAATCTTAACCAACAGTGGTCACCATCCTACCAAGTATAATTTTCATAAGACTCCACTTATTTCAATCGCTTATTAAATGCGAAGCATTTCTTAGCGAACCTCGGCGACTTTGAGCGCATCTATCTAGCCGCCTACGACTTGTAGCTCTCCTGGCCGTTTGGATAATGGTACCGTTGCCAAACTTCGTATGGAATAACATGACTATATGACTTGTCATAACATGCAAATCATGACATGTGTGCCATGAATGTCATGATTTACACTTCATGGGCTTGATGCTCTTGCGGTGGTTTTGTTCACATGACATGTTGCGAAACTGGTATGGTATGACATGATTGTATGGCGAACACAAGCGGCAAAGCCTAACATGAAAATCATGACATGCGTGTCATGTAACAACATGACTACATGCCACGCTCATGATGCGCTCGCGGCCATTTCGCTAGCTTCACATATATGAAACTTGGTATAACAGGACGTGAATAGATGACGAACGTATGTGACTGATGCAAACATGATAATTATGAGATGCGTGTCATGTAAAAACATGACTACATACCACGATGATGATGCACTCTCGGTCGTTTTGCTAGCTTCAAGTATACCTAATTTGGTATTACGCTACATGAATGGATGACGAAGGTATGGGAGTGGTGCGAACATGATAATCATGAGAGGCGTGTCATGTAACAACATGACTACATATCACGCTCATGATGCTCTCGCTGTCATTCCGCTAGCTTCACATATATCCAAATTCGGTATTATGTGACGTGAACAGATGACATGGTTAAATGACATGTCCAAACATAATAATCTTGACATGCATGCCATATAACCGCATGACCAGATGCCTCACTCATGATGCACTAGCGGCTGTTTCACTAGCTTCACATATGCCGAATTTGGTATTACGTAACGTCAGTGGAGGACGAAGGTATGAGACTGGTCCAAACATGATAATCTTGAGATGCGTGGCATTTGAGAACATGACTCCATGCCACAGTCAAGGCACCAATACACTACGACGCGACCAGGCACGCGTTGTTATGCCTGCGAGTCCACATCGAACGTCCATGCCTCTGAAAAAGGCAATCTGTGTCAAGGCCTGAACGCGAGCCCACCTGACGCGAACAACTCAACGACGTCATCACGCAGCGGCGCCTTCCTGTCTGGCGAGTCTTACGTAATGCGTGGTGACGTCACTCGTCCTTGGGTGCAGCCACGTACAGCCACTTCGTATTTGATCAGAATGACGCGGCCCAGCGGCGACCCTATTGGAGGATTCTGACCTCACGACCAGCGGCGCTTCTGGTTGGACATTTTGTTACTAAAAGAATCCACCCGGTGCATATAAAAAAGCCCTGTGGAGCGTTGCGAGTAATAGATCTGCGTGTCAGAGAAGAGAGCTCGGCTCTTCGAGTCTGTAAGTTGTCGGCCCCAGTGCCAAATTTGTAACGCCTCTGTGTATATGCTGTACATAAACCTTGTTTAACTCACCGTCGTCTCGTCCGCTCGTCTATCAGCTCTGTGCAGAAGCAGTCGCGAGCTGAGAAACCTACGCTACCAAACGGCTGGTGACCTTCCCGGCGAAGTTCGAAGCAGTGGCACCTTCATGACCGTGTTGGCGTCGCCGTCTTTCGTAACAGTGGGAGCAGCGGTGGGATTCGTGGCGCCCTTCGTAACGTCGTCGGAGGCGCGCTTCTTAACAGTGGTTGGCGGCCGCGGGATCTGCTGCCATCAGCGACATCGATGCGGTGAGTGCCTGATGTTTTCCCCTCACTTCAGCAGACTACTCCAGCACAGGTTATAGTAGCTTAGAGAATGGCTGTGTGAAGCATTATTGTGAGCTTTGATCGTTTCAAGCAAAGTCGAAGCGCTTTGAAACCAAAGTTAATGCGGAGGGTGTAAACACGGCAGTGTTAAAAATTGCTTGCGCGTCTTGCTAGTGGACTTATAGCGGCTACGGCAAGTAGATTCTTAACAGGGGCAGACAGCAAGAGGCTTGTGTGTATGATGGAGAACCCTGAAGTGAAGGAACTCATCGAAATTTTTGAGGTACTCGGTGTAATGAAAATTTTATTCTTTTTCGGGGCTAAGGTTCGTCACGCTTGTTTTCCGTGCCGTGTTAGGAGAAATGGACTTTGAGACAACGCGGTAGCAACATACACCACGTTTATGACAGAGCACGAAAGAAAAAACATAGAACACAGAACCAGAAAAACCATGAAGCCGAATAAGTAACAAAACTGTCTGATCGAATGAGAAAACTACAGAACACTAGTTCAAGGCGGAAAGTTCTAAAACCTCACGATGAGATAGGGGGCCCGACGATCACCGAGGTGCAGGGCAGAAGGCGCTGACAGTCGGTCGGAAGCGGGTTGCACCTCGATGTGCGACGCTATGGTGACGGTGACGCTTGGCGGAGTGGGAACGTGGGTACGACTATGGAGCAGTCAACCCGCATCGCAGACGTGATGCTCCATGCGTGTAATGGGCCAGCCCGTCCAGCGAACAGCTTGCGTCGAGACGCGATGCTCGGCGCAACCGTGACCATTAGCCAGGCCACGTACATTGCTGTGCCGAACGTCTGACCACGGACCCGCTTCGCCGAGATCCGCGATGCCCTCGCAAGAAAGAGAACAGCAGGCCAGGCCGCGCCCCGAGATGCAGTGCTCGTGCCGGCAATGCCGCCCCAGCTGGTGGTTTGACTACAGCAGCGTGGGCGGCCGCGTTCCCTGGCCGGAAGCTGGATCACCTGCGTCCGACGCTTCGACCCGCTGTCTCCCGTCTGCCGCTGCTTCGGCTCGTCCCCAGCCACAAACCTTACCGCCACGTAATGGTCACACGTGGCCCAATCGTGGCACGCCACCTCTATGGGCCACCACAGGTCATCAGCTGATTGGCTAACCTCACGCGCACATTACACGCGCCTTGCCCCGCACTTCCGTCGTTGTCGTTTTCTTCACTCATCACAATAGCCCCCCCCAAACAAGAAAGTTGTTTCCACAAAACAACTTTTCTCACACAACAAAGTGATGAGGGACAGAAAAACATGCACTTCCAACAATATCTGGAGATGACACTAATGGAAACGCCGATCTGTCTTTACAATGATACAGTCCAGAAGAATGATAACTTTTTAATTTAAACATGCATACGGGCAACAAAAACCAGTCACTGCACAAGATTTCATTTTCTTATGTACTAAACAGTCTAGATCGAACTTCCTGGTATACATTCAAGAGTTCTTAAACAGCAGCAACAGAGTCGTCTAGTATAGGCTGCCTTCACTCAGTCTTCACAGAGGCTGAGTTTATCAAGTCCAGCTTACTTGATATTCTTCTCCAAGCGTAGCATGAAAATAAGCAGCGCTTTCGAGCCCTCAAGCCTAACGTCTTCTGAAACTGCAAGGCGCCTACGCCAAACGCCATACACAATGTCAAGTGCTGTTCACTTATAATGTCCTTAAGACTGCCGTAGCCGTCACCCGTCAAGAGGCTTTTTCCTCCGAAGTTTAGCGTTTTCCTAGCATGATTTAGCACTATGACATCGCCAACTGTAGCGAAGTCAGCCCAATAGTTTTCTCGAACTAGCCTTAGAAGGCTCACACGTGCCTGCGGGCAGCACTGCTATACCGTCTGTAAGCATGTCCCGCGCTCCTGCGCCACAACCACGCTACCATCACTGTCATGTAACCTCAATGCTCCTGTCCCCTCTGTCTGCTGCCAATGGTCGAAGTATCCACAGAGACATCCCGCGAACTGTCGACCTGTCTCAGTATTCTCGGGCCGGGCATCCCTAAACTTCGTGCGGTATCCCTCCTCTGTATAACGGAACCGCTGGAGGAGCGTCTGCTTGAGCTTTGCGTAGTCCGTAGAGTCTTCTGCAGACATCCGTCCTACCACGGTCAAGGCTTCTCCCGTTAGACACAAGCTCAGTGACAGGGCCCACTTGTCGGTTGGCCAGCCTTGACTCGTGGCAACCCTCTCAAACCCCTGGATGTACGCATCCAGTTCGTCCCTACTCTCATTGTAGGGCGGACTCATTTTGTGTGGGCTGCGGAAACTCTGACCACCACCCATACTATCGTCCGCAGAACTCGTGCTCGGACGCTGCGCTTCTGCGACACGACATCGCTCCTCGAGCAGGAGCCTTTCAGCCTCCATGCGAGCTATTTCACGCTCATGCACCACCTGTGCTGCTAGACGTGCCTCCTCTCGATCTTTTGCTCTCTGGTCCCTCATTTCTTTTTCCTCAGCGCTCACCCATGCCAGCAAAGTCTCTCCACTCAGCCTCATCTCGTTCCCTAGCTCAACTAGCTTTCTCTTGTCGTCCATTCTCGTCTGCCACACACAAACAATGTGAGGCTCTCAGATGTAACGCGAGAGCTTAATCCTGTCGCGGACGCCAGAAATTTGTGATGTTTAAGGACGTTCGTCACTATGTTTGTTTATAGCGGACGAGGAAGGATTAACATGAACAATTTAAGCGAACAAAAAAAGCTTTATATTGTACACTAGAGAAGGAAGTGACAGGAGAAAATAAAACTATATGTCCAACCCTATACGCCAAGCATCACGCAACATGCACGAGAGTCAGACTGCCATTAATATGCGCAGAGTTCGCGGCTACGCTAACTCAGTGTCCAGCGCGTATAGTTCTCGGTTCGTAAGAAGAAACCGCTGTCTCACAGTTTGGGTCCCCGTCGTCCCGACATGATGCGGTCGTCGACGTGCGCGAGGGCAAAGGTGGCACGGCTGGAACGGCTTACGGCACACGGATGCGCTACCATGTGCAGCACCGTTGAGTCGGACGTCGCGGCCAACCCAGCAGTCAGGGTCGCAACTCCTGAGGTCCAGGATCAGGCCATGGCTCACGAGGACCACACCCGGTAGGCCTCGCCCACGAACCTGCTCCCGGCCACTGCACCCAGGCAGGAGCCGTTCAGCAGGCCCCATCCTTGGACCTTGTACAGGCCGACGGACTCGACCCCCAACAGACACACCGGAGATCGTCCTGGCCGACATGTACGGGTCCCACGTCCAGCTCAGGAACGCTGCCAGGAACTCGTCCTCTCGAGCGGCGCACCGCTTCGTCTCCTGAGGGCTAGATCCGCGGTACGCCGGACGCCGATGAGGTGCAGGGCAGGAAGGAGGCGGTGGAAAGGCGCTGTAGAATGCGCTCACTTGCCGATGTGCGACGCTCTTGTGACGACGGCGTTTGACGGCGTGGGTGCGACTACGGAGCAGTCAACCCACATCGGAGACGCGATACTCCATGAGGGGAATGGGCCGGCCTGTCCAGCGAACAGCTTGCGTCGAGACGCGATGCTCGGCGCAACCATGACCATTAGCCAGGCCATGTTCATCGCTGTGACGAACGGCTGACCGTGGAGACGCCTCGCCGAGATCCACGATGCCCTCGGCAAGGAAGAGAACAGCAGGCCGGGCCGCGCCCCGAGATGCAGTACTCGTGCCGGCAATGTAGCCCCAGCTGGTGGTTGGACGGCAGCAGCGTGGACAGGCCGCGTTCCCTGGCCGGAACCTGGATCGTCTGCGTCCGACGCTTCGGCCCACTGTCTCCCGTCTGCCGCTGCTTCGGCTCGTCCCCAGCCACAAAGCTTACCGCCACGTAATGGTCACACGTGGCCCAATCGTGGCACGCCACCTCTATGGGAAACCACAGGTCATCAGCTGATTGGTTGACCTCACGCGCACATTACACGCGCCTTGCCCCGCACTTCCGTCATTGTCGTTTTCTTCACTCATCACACTCGGCATTACTTTGGGCCGTGCGAAACAAAAGCAAGTTATCCTTGAGATCATGAAGGATGGAGGAGTGTTGGCTGAGGAAGTCGATGAGGCCTGGGCGGATATCAAAGAACGCCGCGAGGAGGCTGAAAGGCGAGAAGTAGAAGCTCGCGAACGTGAAGAAGCTGAAAGGCGAGAAGTTCGCGAACGTGAAGAAGCCGAAAGGCGCGAACGTCGCGAGCGCGAGGAGGCCGAGAGACAGGAGCACCTCGAGTTGAAACGAATAGAATTGGCAATCCTACAGTGTTCGCAGGCGCCTAGCGTAGCTTCTCCGACAGTTCAGGTCAGCGGTCAGAGAATTCGCGACCAACTGCCACAGTTCGTAGTAGGCGAGGACATGGCTTAGTATCTCGTCAAGTTTGAACACGTCTGTGAGCGAAATGCTTTGGAGCGGTCTCTTTGGGCGCAGAACCTGGTAGCTCTTCTTCCCGGCGAAGTGTCCTACGCGATAACTTGCTTGTCGAGGGAAGCGTTTGAGAGCAATGACGAGGTTAACGAAGTGCTCTTGAGACATTATAAGTTGTCACCCGAAGCTTTCAAGCAAAGGTTCCGGTTTGCTGAAATGGGGAATGAGTCACACGTTGACTTCGTGTTTCGTCTTAAAGCCGATTTATTTGAATGGGTCAAGGGCGAAGGTGTTTATGAAGACCGCGATAAAGTGGTGGAATGAATTGCATAGGAGCAATTCTACCGCTGCATGGAGGAGGATGTCAAGCTTTGGCTGCAGGACAAACTTGGTGAAGTACAGCTAAACAAGGCAGCAGAGTTACCTGGGGTTATACTCGCCGAAAGTTGCATAGCAGGGCAGCGCGCGTTGAAAAGAATGAAAGGAAAGAGGGCTTTTCAGAGAAACCTGATTTACGGAAACCCGCTCCGCACCACAATTTCAAGAAGGACCCGTCTGTTACGAAGGACACTGTAGGAGAAGGGCAAACGGAAGTGGAGAAATCGAGTGAGGTTCCTAAACAACACACTGATACCACACGGGCGTTTGAATCATGGAAGCCGCTAATCTGCTACAACTGCGAAAAGGAAGGGCACATCGCGATATGCTGTAAGCAAAAGTTTGCTTTTGCAACAATTCGAGAATCAGAAAAGAACATGCGGTTGTTAGAGCCGTATCCCCAAGAAATTAGTGTGAATGGGAAAACGTGTCGAGCACTTAGAGACTCAGCGGCAACCATTGACGTTGTCCATCCTTTGTTGGTGTCTCCGGATGACTTTACAGGAGAATGCGCGTGGATCAGGCAAGTCGCCGAGGAGCAGAGTGCTTGCTTACCAATCGCTATGGTTGTCAGTGAAGGCCCGTTCTGTAAGCTTCGCACCGAAGTGGCTGTGTCTGCCGCACTTCCCGATCGTTTTCCTTATCTTTTCTCTAACAACTCAAAGCAGCTTCTTGCTTCTCAAAGAGCAGGGTAAATCGTTCTTCCCCAACTTAGCGTACATGGCCCTCACGCGATCGCAAGCGCGGAAGCTTTCGCTGGAGCTTGATCTTGTTCAATTTGGTGAATCATTAAGTGACCTTGGCGGCGAGTCGATGGAACTTCAGAGAGCAAATTCTCCGTATGAGTCATGTGAGCAGTCACTCGAGCGGCCCGTCGCCGAAGCGACCAGCGTGGTTTCTGTAGCTGGGGGAGTCGACAAGGCGCCATTGAGTCAAAGCGAGAAGGGTGCAACACTCTCGCTTGTAGCGGAAAGTTGGAGCGAGCTGTCGAGGGTTAATCGAGAGACGCTCATTGGAGAGCAACGTGAGGACCTCTCGATTAAAGCGCTAGTGGAAAGCCACATGAAAGCGGCACAAGTGTTGTCGAAGGAGTACTACGACAAATCGGCGAAGAAGCGCACTTTTGAAGTAGGAAGTCAGGTAATGCTGCTGCGGCCGTTCAAAAAGAACAAGCTTAAGGTTCATTGGGAAGGGTCCGCCAAGGTAATATCGAAGCTTTCTGATATCAATTATGAAGTGAAATTAGGAAGGTGGCCGAACAAAATTTACCACAGTAACTTGATGAAACCATACGTTCAACGCCAAGCGGTCGTAAATCTGCTGTTGAATGCTTCAGAGGAAGAGGGAGCAGAGATTTTGAGTTCTAGTGATGTAATCGAAAGGGGATCGGAGGTAATCTTGGAGCAGTGGAACCTAGAGCCTAGGTTAAGTGAAGTCCAGAAGGAGGACCTGAGAAGGATTCTTTCCGAGTTTGAAGACGTGTGTTCGGACCATCCCGGAAACACGACGGTGATCGAACACGATATCGAGCTAACTGGTGAGGAGTCAATCCGTTGCAAGCCGTATCGTTGTTCTCCTGTCGCACGTCGCAAGTATGAGCCACTCTTGGTACCGCATAGGTATCGTCGCCTAAAATTGGCCGGTTACTCAGATGGAGCATGATGCTCCAACAGCGCAACTTTGACGTTCGCTACAAAAAAAATTGCCCGCAGCTTCCCTCGGGGGAACACTGAGGAGGATGCGGAGCATATAATTGGTTAACGGGGTGTTAAAGTGCGACTTACTTGGGTCGATGGCTAAATTGGTTAAGGTGGTTGTGAAATGGGGTGTTAATTTGCGACTTACTTGGGTCGATGGCTAAATTGGTTAACGTGGTTGTAGGAGGGGGTGTTAAATGAGTGAACACGTACACACGTATGCGAAAGGGCGGCGCTGGTCGAAGGGACGTCGATCATTGTGTTTGTGGATTCGTTGGAATTCATTTCACCGCGACCTTGGACGTCGACGCGCCGTACAAACCAACCGACGAGCGGCAACTGAGCGAGCAAGCGCCGACCTTGAGTATATATACAGCACGACGGCGCATGCACTGTCAGCTGTTGAATGTTCTCGAAGCGCGACGCCACATGCGCGTCCACTGGAGAATCAGGAGAATTGTAGATGTCGAACGCGGTGTGTAGAGGAGGAAGGGTGCACAGATGGTGGAGGAGTGAAGCGCGCGCGGTGTGTAGAGGAGGAAGGGATGCACAGATGGTGGAAGAGTGGGCGACGGCGCGACGGCGCATGCGCGCGCGTCAGCTGTCGAATGTTCGAGAAGTGGTGTGGACGGCGCGGACGGCGCGGACGGCGCACTACAAGGCGCGAGTATAAGATGCTCCGCATCTAAAAGGAAAGCTAAACGCTAATGCAGATGCATTGAGCCGTGCGTTTATTTAGTACCTTCTCAACCTTTCAGTTTCTCGCTGGCGATTCAGGGCAAAATTTTGACCTCATCACGACCTTAGCTGAGCGCTCTCGTCCAGAGTGAGCTCAAGGAGCCAACTTTATGTTGTGTTCTAATTCGTTACGTTGTTGTACGTGAAAAAAAAATTTGAGTTGTCATTTTAAGGGTCTTGTGTCCCACATGTGCCTCTTGATGTAGAGGGAACGACATTCCGATAGACACGTAGCTAGGCATATGCTGTAATATACTTTGTCTGGTGTTCTGTCGGGTGACCGAGGGCACTTGCTTGTGTCGTGTGTTATCTGTTTTCTAACCGTTCTTGAAAAGTGTCAGAACCATCGACAAGTGCTGAGACCAAAGATCGTCAGAAGAGACGAGCGAAACTGGCCCACATGTTGTGGCGACAAGCCAGTGGAGCAGTGATCCGTTCTCAAGAATGGGATGTGTTCCCGGAACAGAGTCTGGAGCTGCATTCTCTCCATTGCCCTGGAGGCGAACCTGGAGGGACCTGGCAAACGAGCGCACCTGACATTCGAGCCACGTGGAAGCAGCTCGTCTTTCCGGCGCATTGTCTGGCGGTGGGGGTGCTGTTATGCCTGCGAGTCCAAATCGAACGTCCATGCCTCTGAAAAAGGCAATCTGTGTCAAGGCCAGAACGCGAGCCCGCCTGACGCGAACAACTCAACGGCGTCATCACGCGGCGGCGCCTTCCTGTCTGGCGAGTCTTACGCAATGCGTGGCGACGTCACTCGTCTTTGGGTTTCGTATTTGATGAGAATGATGGCTCCGTATTTGATGAGAAGGACGCGGCGCAGCGGCAACCCCATTGGGCGATTCTGACCTCACGACCAGCGGCGCTTCTGGTTGGACATTTGGTTACTCAAAGAATCCACCCGGTGCATATAAAAAAAACCCTGCGGCGCGTCGCCAGTAGTAGATCTATGTGTCAGAAAAGAGAGCTCGGCTCTTCGAGTCTCCAAGCTGTCAGCCCCAGTGCCGAATGAATTTGTAACGCCTCTGTATATATGCTACACATAAACCTTATTTAACTCACCGTCGTCTCGTCCGCTCGTCTATCAGCTCAGCGCAGAAGCAGTCGTGAGCTGAGAAACTTACGCTACCAAACGGCTGGTGACCTTCCCGGCGAAGTTTGAAGCAGTGGCGCATTCGGGACAGTGTTGGCATCGCCGTCTTTTGGAACAGCGTGCGCGCCGGCGTTCGTTTCGTCGCGTCGCGCCAGCGTTGCCACGCAAGGTGCCGGTCCTGTCATATACTCACAGGCATGCGCTGCGTTGCTTTGACGCATGCGCGTTTCAGCACGTCCGGCGTCCCTCCGTCTCGAAATCAGGCAGACGCAGGGCTGTCTGGGTAACGCATTGGCTGCCAAATGCAGCATGTCGCATTTCGTGCTGGTTGCCTTCGGGCCGCGCCGACGGACACTGGTCGTGCCGGTCGCGCTTGGCTTCAGACTATAGAGGGCCCCCGTTTTGCTAACATAGCGTCGCTGTGTCCAGTGCGCGCGCGCGTCAACGTTACGTTGGAGAATATTGGGCCCTTCATGATGCGCTCGAGGCTGTTTCAGTAGCTCCTTATATACCAAATTTGGTGTTACGTGAAGTCAATGGATGACGAAGGTATACGACTGGTGCAACCATGATAATCATGAGACGCGTGTCATGCAAAAACATCACAACATACCACGCTCATATCGTGCTCACGGCCGCTTCGCTAGCTCCACATATACTAAACTTGTCATCACGTGACGTGAATATATGACGAAGGTAAACGACACATCCAAACATGATAATCATGACACGGAAGTTGTGTAGCAGCAGTAGTAGTAGTAGTACTAGTAGTAGTAGTAGTAGTAGTAAACAACTTTATTAAGGCAGCTGACGATTTTCTAAGTGGCGAGGGCTATCAGGCCATGCCTGGTCGTCACCTCATCAGTGCGTTTGATGGCTGGGAGCTGGATGTCCAGGCTTGTAGTCGTGAGGATTCTCTCCCAGAGTTCACTTGATGGTGACTGTTTTAGGAGGTTTGATGGGGAGGGTCCTAGCTGCATCCCCAGATGATGTGGTTCAAGCTTGTGGCCTGTGTTTTGCGAAGGGTGCACGTAGATGTGAATAAGGCTGGGTATATATGTCTGTTTATGTACGGGGAATGAAATGAGCTGCCAAGTGATTTGTTGAGCTTTGTTTAGTTTCTGGTGCGGGGGTGGTCAGGTTTGAATTGATAGCTTGTAGTACTGCGTGTTGTCGTGAAAGGTGATCAGTGGTTTGGTTGCTTCCGTATCGTGGTCTGAAGTCTGGCCCACAGCTCGGCGTACGACTCGTTGAGCTTGTCTGTGGGCGGCTTCGTTACCCTGGTTTCCTACGTCTGCTGGGACCCAGATGAGTTGAAATAAACGGGGATCGTCATCGTCACTGCTGCAGGAAGCAGTGTCGTCTGCGGCGCTACGTGTCGCTTGGAGCAGAGGACGGAGTATTCGTGGCGTGGTTGGGGAAACCGTGCAACGGGCAAACCGGGTGATGGCAGATTTGGAGTCACTAACGCCTAGTTCACACTGAAACATCCGCTTTCTACAGCGACCGGAATTCCCCTGCCGCCGAAACGCAGCGTCGTTCGCACTGGACGCGCCGCGCGCCGCCGAATATGCCATCTACTACGGGGCGAACGCGGGATGGATGCGCTGTCACCCGGTTGTTGTCGTGGCTCGCAAACACTACTATGCTATCCGGTGGTGTATACTTCGACGATTCTCGTACGCAAGAAGCAAGAAAAGACAGTACTGCTTACTTTGGCTGGCAAGTGGCTGTCTTGTAATGCACGAAGAGCAGAAAAACTACCGACGCCAGCGGCGTTGGTGGTTTTTTAGATGCGGAAGCATCTTATACTCGCGCCTTGTAGTGCGCCGTCCGCGCCGTCCGCGCCGTCCGCACCGCCTTAGTTGAGCTAATTCATTACGTCTGATACAATAATCACTCGTTCTCTGCTACTGCAATATTCACGCGTTCATCAAGTATAAGGTTATTTGTTGCACTTCAAAAGCATACATGTGTCCGAGTTAAAACGGTCAAAGTTTCACATTAAATGCACCAGGAAGGTAAAGTATTGGTACGGAAACCAGTAACACAAACATGAGCTTGTACGGTAAAGTTAGCTATTTAAAACCTACGCGAGCGTCGGTGCACACTGAACCATGCCTGTGTATTCAGGCATGTGTCTAACTCTGTTACCAGCCACTAAACTGTTTTAGCGGGACGGCTCAGTGCTCTCCCATAGTTGAGTACGAAGTACTCAAAATCGTTCAACATATTAGATGCGGAAGCATCTTATACTCGCGCCTTGTAGTGCGCCGTCCGCGCCGTCCGCACCGCTTCTCGAACATTCGACAGCTGACGCGCGCGCATGCGCCGTCGCGCCGTCGCCCACCATCTGTGCCGCGCGCGCTTCTCCTTCGAGAACATTCGACAGCTGACAGCGCATGCGCCGTCGCGCCGTCGCCATCTGTGCCGCGCTCGCGCTTCTCCTTCGAGAACATTCGACAGCTGACAGCGCATGCACCGTCGCGCTGTACATATACTCAAGGTCTGCGCTCGCTCGCTCAGTTGCCGCTCGTCCGTTGGTTCGTCGCAATGAATAAAACACCGCCCTTTCGCATACGTGCCGTACGTGTTCACTCATTTAACACCCCATTTCACAACCACGTTAACCAATTTAGCCATCGACCCAAGTAAGTCGCAATTTAACACCCGTTAACCAATTACATGCTTCCGCATCCTCCTCAGTGTTCCCCCGAGGGAAGCTGCGGGCAATTTTTTTTTCTTTTGCTCTGGAAGACCGCAAGAAGCTCGGTCACGCCAACAGCAAGATCGGTCACCTCTTTCACGAAATAAGGAGGCGAAGTAGGCACGGAGTAGGTTAAACTCCCGTTGGTTTCAACATTCAGTTACGTGCACTGCGGCATAACAAGTGAGTAGGGCTTGGCCGCCATTTGTCAAAATTCCTTGACTAGCGCTCCTATTGGTCCACGGTGACCGATTCGGCGGCAGACGCCGCAAAAATCGGTCCGAAAGTGATCGGCGCGGAGAGGGCCCTTTCGGCGGATCTCGCCGCCGCCGAAACGGATTCGGAGCACTTTCAGCGGCCGAAATGCTCAGTGTGAACGCGGCCTAATGGTTGTTTCAAATACGGCTATTGCGGCAAGTGCTATGGCAGCTTCTTCAGCGTCGGTTGGGTCCTGTGTACGTATGGAGCTGGCACACATCGTGGTAGGCTCTTTATCGACTGGAGTACGTTTCGAGGAGACATTGATAGCATATGCCAGTTTGGGGGCTGGGTATCTTGCCACGTCGACGTGAGCCATGTTAGTGTTCGTACCGTAGGTACTGAAAAGGTTTCTGGCGCGGGCCGATCGTCTACTTTCATGAATGCCGGTCAGAATGTTCTTCGGCAACTGCTGCACAATGAAGCGCTGTCTGATGAAGGGTGGTAGCGAGATCAAGTCTTGTCCGCTTGGTGACGAGGGAAGGCCGATACGTTGGAGTATCCATCTTTCGGTGTTACTACCACGCAATCGTTCAATTTGTGCAGTTCGGTGTGCTTCGATAAGTTCATCTATTGTATTGTGAATTCCAAGGCTGAGAAGGTGCGTGGTCGATGTGGTGCGGGAGAGCTGCAAGGCGATCTTGTGTACTGTGCGAAGAAGTCTGTCAACCTTTTCTTTTTCAGTCTTGAGGAGTCGTAGGTACGGTAAGGCGTAAGTAATTCTTGTGGTTACGAAGGCATTTAGCAGCTGGAGAAATTCATTTTCTTTCATTCCATGTTTCCGCGCAGAGATTCTTCTTAACGGACGGGCAGTCTAAGTGACGGTGACTGCAAGCCTCTCTAGGGCGATGATATTGCTCCTGCCGGCTTGTACGTGAAGGCCGAGAATGCGCATGTGCTGCACTATTGGCATTTCGGATCCGGCGATCCTAAGAGTGATGGCTGGTAGTGGTGGGTGTTTAAACTTACGGTAGTCAGGAGGACAAACAAGGATGAGTTCCGATTTCTCGACTGAGCACTATAGACCCGCACACGCGACGTATTCAGCCACTGTGTCTACTGCGCGTTGCAGTGCCTCTTCGATCTGTCCATCGGAGCTGGTAGTGGTCCATACCGTGACGTTGTCCGCGTATAGGGTGTGTCGGATGTTGGGTATGCGGTCTAGTAACTGTGGTAGTAGGCTCATTACAAGGTTGAACAGGAAAGGACAGCTCGCTGTGGCGTGCTTTTGTTGGATAGGTCAAGTCACTTCGTGGCATTGCTGTCATCCAGGGAAAGTGCCACAGTGCGGCCTTGTGAGAAAGAGCACACCTAGTTGTAAATACGTTCTCCAGGGCTTGTTGAAGCGAAGTGCTGGGCTATCGCTTGATGTGTCACGTTATCGAACGCCTTGCGTAAGTCAATGCCTAGCATTGCTCACCTGCCCGCACGTACAGGATCTTTTATTAAATCGTGGTAGATATGTACCAGGGCATCTTGAGTGAATAAGTGGGCGCAAAAACCGAGCATGGTTAGAGAGAAAAGGTTTTGCTCTTCTGCAAGTGTTTCTAACCTTGCCAGTACCACGTGCTCAAACAGTTTGCCAAGGCATGAAATTAACGAGATGGGGCAACGATTTGATAAATCTGTCTTTTTTCCAGGCTTTGGTATAAACACTATTTTTGCGTGCTTCCATTCTCTGGTATACTGCCGGCTCCAGCAGTCGTTAAAATATTCAGTGAGGGCAGTTAGTGACCTTGTGTCAAGGTTGCGGATTGTTTTGTTGGAGACGCCATCTGGACCTGGTGCCGAAGTTGAGCAAAGCTTTAGAATGGCTGCATACACTTCGGCTTTTGTGATGTCGGCATCAAAAGTTGGGTTTTGTTTATCTTCATAGGGTGGTGGTGGTGTCACTGGTTGGTGGGCTTGGTTGATGTATTTGTCCGCCAGGTTGGTTAGTAGATCTTCATCTGAAACGGGGTGTTGATGGGCAAGTCGCTTAAGGTTGTGCCGTGCGGCTGTTTTTGAGTCGTCGGGATCCAGTAAGTGGCGTAACAGGTGCCACGTCTTTTTGTTGCTTAGCTGTCCATTGAGTCCACTGCACAGCTGGCCCCATTGTTGGCGGGCGAGGTAGGTACTGTGTCGCTCGATTTCTTCAGAGAGGGTGCGTATGCGGTGACGCAGTTTCTCTTTGTAGCGTTGCTTCTGCCATCTGCGCAGCAGGCTTGAGTGTGCATCCCACATGTGGAGAAGACGAGAGTCTATGGCAGGCGTTTCCCCTGCTGCTTTCCTTTAGCGTGTTGTACGGTCGCATGTGGTCGTTTAGTAAGGCTGTCCATTCCATGGGGTTTGTTATGCGTTCCGGTGCTTCACTTTCGCGGACGTCTCTAAATTTGGGCCACTTCGGGATTCGAGCGAGTACTTTGTTTACTTTCTTGGCAGCGGACGTCTGTGCCTGGATGGAAATAATGTAGTGGTCACTACCAGCGAGTTGACAGGTGTTCTCCCATCTGGCCTGCGCAATAATCTTGCAGTATGCGAGATCGGGTGACGTGTCCCTACACACGCTGTTTCCTATGCGTGTCAGTGACTGCTGCAGGGCATTTAGTAGAGTGAGATGGAGGTCCTGACTGAGTTATCATAGCTTCTTGCTTTGTTTGTTTTCCCGCAGGTAGCCCCACTCAGGGTGCCTTGCGTTAAAATCTACAAGTATAAGCAGTTTTGTGCCTCGAGATAGCAATGTGGTGTTCTTGAAGAGCAGGTAGAAGTCGTCGGCGCGTGTCCGGGTGACCGATGCGAAAGAATGACCGATGCGAGCGTTTTCGCAGAAGAATTTCTACAACCGTGTGTGGTATGTCCGGGAATTTCAAGTCGTGTTGTTTCACCGTAAGGCTCTTGTGGACGAGCGTACCTGTACTTGGGGCTTCTTGGTTGTGCAGATCGGTGAATTGTTGGAAAGCGATGTAACCCAGGATTGAGATAGCAGCTGTAGTTTCCTGTAGTGCGATGACGCCAGGAGGCGTTTGACGATTCGGCAGTTGTGTTTCCTGTACGAGTAGCTGCAGGTAGGCTCTCTTTTTACAGAACCATTGCAGTTCCACTGCCATATAGTCAAGTCGGTGCTAGCTATGATGCACCAGCTGGAGCATTACTTGAGGGCGTCGTGGGTTCGCTGGGCTGGTGGAAGAGTGAAAGGACACTTGCATGTGATGGCTGGTGTTCTGACAATGCTTTGTTCAAATACTGCAAAACTGCTGTCCGTGGCAGTTATGAGTGCTTCTAATCCGGCTACTGAGTTATTTACGGTGGCGAAGGCTTCTGTTATGGCGGCGCGAACGACGTCGGTGACCGTGTCATGGACTGTCGTGCGGACGCCTTCAGAAACGGATGTGTTGGCCGTTTGAATCATTGTCGCCATCGTTTCCTCTTAGGACCGCAGCGTTTCTGTGAAAGTCGGTGCTTTACATTTGGCTGCTGCGTCTGGTTAAGGCTGTGCAGTTGAACTATGCACTTACTGGCTGGTCCCTGCCAGTTTGCTTTCTAGAGAGCAGTTCTGCGCAAGGAGCGTTATGATTTGAGCTTCTTGCATTGCCATTGAGATTTCAATTCACTGATTGTTTGCGTAAGTTCCTTGATGAGCGGGTCATGCGATGAGCCGCGCGATTTCGATGGCTGCAGGTGAGATGATGAAAGTGGAGACGCTGGGCTTTGTGCCCATGCCGAACTAGGGTCGCTTGGTGATGCTTTTGATGAATAGGCATGCCGAATGTTGATTTGTGGCGTTTAACGTCCCAAAACCACCATTTGATTATGAGAGACGCCGTAGTGGAGGGCTCCGGAAATTTTGACCACCTGGGGTTCTTTAACGTGCACCCAAATCTGAGCACACGGGCCTACAACATTTCCGCCTCCATCGGAAATGCAGCCGCCGCAGCCGGGATAGGCATGCCGAATGTGAATTGATGATCAGTATGTTGATTTGATCTTTGAGTGAGAGTTTGCTTGCTCCTGACGAGATCGTGACTTCGATCGGCTATATCGTTTCGTCGGCGTTTGTGATGTCCCGAGACTGGGGTAGTTACACTCGTCCAAGGCAGGCGGGCTATCGTCATTTGATGTTGGCTGCGTCGCTGGTGACTCGGTTTGTAGCGTCTTTTCTGCTTGTGCTGCGTTAAGTGGTTCAGGCTTTTTGGCGAAGTGGTACTAGCATCTTGAGCTGTTAGTCATGTGTCCTCCTTGACAGACGATGCAGCGTGCTTGGCATGTTGGTGGCGTTCCTTGCGGTGGTGGCTTGTGGTCTTCCCCGCAACGCGGGTAGCGTCGGTGCCTGGGTTGAGTGCACACATCGGAGCGGTGCCCAGTCTTCCGGCAGTTGAAGCATGCGTCTACTTTGGGATAGAAAGGGTATACCCGGATCAGACCTCCACGCTGTAGAAACCATCTAGGTAGGTGGTCCCCGAGCAGCGTTATGAGTAAATTTTTTGTTTTTCCCATGCGTCTGCCACCTACTATATTTGGTAGTCAGGGTTGCTTTCTTGAAGGTTCTTCAGCGTCTCATAATCGTTGGGGAACATGTGGACATAGAAAGCGACGCCTCGTATCGCGTCAGCGGATGGCGGGGCGTACCTGTGTAGCTCAATCTGCCGGTCTTCTCCAAGAAGGATTGACGTGATGCGTTGGTTAGCGATTGCTCGGTCAGTGTTAGTCACAATAACGGTGAAAGTGTTATTCCTTGGGTGTATGCGTACTTGGTCCAGCTTGGCGGGGTCCAGGTCACACAGAGATGCCGCTTTAAGCAGTGCTCTTTTCAAGACTTCGGGTGATGTGCGCGTGAGGTCGATGGGTTCCTTGGGGCGTTTCACTATGTGGTACGTGTGTGACGGCAGTCTTGGCAAGGGATGGCGTTTCAGTTCCGGCGGAGGCCGGGGGTTAGTGGAGTTTTGGGGGATTTGCTTCCTTGCGCTTCGATCATTTGGGCTTGTTGCTTCAGTGCCTGGTGCCATTTCGCCTGGGCTCGAAAACCTTGAGGTGGTGCCCACGAATCGTCTGACCACTCCTCGAGAGAGATTTAGACGCCGTCTACCTCGGTTTCCATGTCGGCTGGTGTGCCGGCAGCCGCGAGAGCGGCGTCCGGTGCAGCGTCACTAGGCCTAGGCGTCCAGTGCCGGGACTTGCCGGCGTGGCGTGAAAAGATGAAAAGCTTACTTGTAAATGGTGACCAATATCTGTCGGAAAACTGTATCCTCGAGACCGGTATGACTTGCGGAAACCATTCGTACAAGAAACGTAGAGCTATGGGCACGTCTTCCTACTGAAGCATCGAAAAACACCGGAGCTCGGTGCAGACGCGTCCGATTGCTTCCAGCGCTCGCCGCGTCCTAGTAGTAGTAGTAATAGACTTTTATTCAGCCACAATTTATAGGCACAGGATTTCGACCACCTGTGCGACCAGTCGATGGCTTGACACCGAAGGGGAAGTTATGTATGGTATAATCTACCTCCACCTTGTAACGTTGTGGTGATTTGAAAGTGACATATCAACCTTCCTTATTCGTGATTGATTGATATGTGGGGTTTAACGTCCCAAAACCACCATATGATTAAGAGAGACGCCGTAGTGGAGGGCTCCGGAAATTTCGACCACCTGGGGTTCTTTAACGTGCACCCAAATCTGAGCACACGGGCCTACAACATTTCCGCCTCCATTGGAAATGCAGCCGCCGCAGCCGGGATTTGAACCCGCGACCTGCGGGTCAGCAGCCGAGTACCTTAGCTACTAGACCACCGTGGCAGGGCTTCCTTATTCGTGCTTCGCATATCATCCAATCCCCGCTGTACTTGGGTTCTGTAAATTTTTTTTACGTAACGTCATGACCTTTAACGTGTCCCAGGTATAGGACTCGGTAGTGTCGGCAATTTCTAGTTTCGACAGCTTTCGGTCAAAAATTGAAGTGCTTCGCAAACTTCATCAATGTGGATATTTCATTGATCATCCAAACTCAGCATTTTAACAACGAACGATGAATTTTAACGAGGAACGATGAACAAGGAACGATGAACCGACTCTAAATCTCTTCTTTTGACGAGTGAGCATACTTGTACTATTTAATTGTACGCAGCAGTAGCGTTTTACAGCGTGACCGTGGTATAGGAACCGCACAATGACTAGATGGAACTGCGCTGCTCACACTGCCCCGTCTCAAATTCTTTGACATTCGCCGTTAGCGGCACGCAAAAATAGACGCGTGATTGCGCCCCCATATATCCCAACCATGATCCACAGAGAGAATCACAACTCAGGGCGACCCAGGCACGCACAGATCGACAGTACGCTCATCCCTCGTGTCACTTGCAGGTTACGGACGCTGTTCCTGGCGGCGCGGCATCAATGCACGTGCCGGAGAAGACAGCTATCTACGTACGGAAGCCGCCTCGGCTATCTCGGAGGTGACATCAGCGAGGGGATGCTCTGCCTCTTCTGCGCCGACTCCAGGATGAAGGTTCACAGCATATAAACTAGCCGTGTCTGCAGGCCAGGCATCACAACTCAGGGCGACCCAGGCACGCACAGATCGACAGTACGCTCATCCCTCGTGTCACTTGCAGGTTACGGACGCTGTTCTTGGCGGCGCGGCATCACTGCACGTGCCGGAGAAGACAGCTATCTACGTACGGAAGCCGCCTCGGCTATCTCGGAGGTGACATCAGCGAGGGGATGCTCTGCCTCTTCTGCGCCGACTCCGGGATGAAGGTTCACAGCATATAAACCAGCCGTGTCTGCAGGCCAGGCATCACAACTCAGGGCGACCGAGGCACGCACAGATCGACAGTACGCTCATCCCTCGTGTCACTTGCAGGTGTGTAGCAATTCTGTAGTGTGAAATCAATACATTATTCGCTTGTGCCAGAGTCGCCCTGAGGCAATGGGGGATCCGCAGCCTGACGGGAAGAAGGCAGCCGGGGAAAAACTTTTTGACAAGATTCCAAATACAGTAAAAGAGCTAGCATGCCTGGTTGTGAAACTCAATACTAAGATTGAAGAAATGGATTCCCACATTCATGAGGAACTTGGTAGTCTTCAAAAATCAGTTGACCTTATGAGCAAGGGCTTTGAATTTTTTTAGAAAACCTTAGATGACACGCAGAAAGAGCTGCGTGGTCTGAAAGCAGAAAATGTCAGACTGGTAAAAAAAAACTGTGAGTTAACTAAGCAAATCACGGAAACGAAAGATGACCTAGCTGAGCTTCAACAGTACAGCCGCAGGGCTAACCTAGAATTAAAAGGCATTCCTAAATCAACCGAAAAGACAGTGACCGAGATTGTTACGCGCTTAGCACGAAAGTTGGAGTAACGCTATCTCCAGCTGATATTGATGTAGCCCACTGGGTACCGACTAAGGACAGAAATGTGTCAAACATTGTCATAAAATTCATGTCCTGCGCAGCCCGCGATAAGCTTCTTTATGCTACAAAAAATGCGACTGAATACATCTGACCTTGGAATTGCCGGTTCGACGCCTGTGTATCTTAACGAGCATCTCTGTCCTTCGTATAAAGCCCTACTGGGAAAAGCCATTGCCGCAAAAAAAACGTCACAATTGGCGACACGCTTGGGTTGCAAACGGGCGCATATTGATGAAAAAAGCCGACAACTCGGACACTATCCGCATCCGCAACGAAGCATATCTTGTGCAGATAGCATAAGCCCTTCTGTTATGCTGACTCCATCTGTAGTTGACAACTTCCATAAAACAAAAGGCACACGCTCCATACTTCACTGTAATATTAGAAGCGTTTCAAAAAACAGCGATGCTCTTTGCTCCCTTCTAACCTAGCATTCATGTATGTACGACGTTATTGCACTTACAGAAACATGGTTGATGCCTGGCGAAAACTATAACATTCCTAATTACTTGTTTATATCCCACTCTCATGGGCAGGGCATGTAGCGCGTAGACAGGATAACCGCTGGTCATTAAGGGTAACTGACTGGATTCCCAGAGAAGGGAAGCGGGTTAGGGGGAGACAGAAGGTTAGGTGGGCAGATGAGATTAAGAAGTTTGCGGGTATAAATTGGCAGCAGCAAGCACAGGACCGGGTTAACTGGCGGAACATGGGAGAGGCCTTTGTCCTGCAGTGGACGTAGTCAGGCTGATGATGATGATGATGATCCCACTCTCGAGAAGCAAATAATAGGGGAGGAGGAGTAGGAATATATATTAGGAAGCCTCTCGCATATAAAAAATGTTCATACTTACCTGCTGCTACTAGTTGTGAATACTTATTTGTAGAAATTGATGATGTCATTTACGGTGCTGTATATAGACCCCCGCAGTCACATCGCAAGCAGTTTCTGAAAGACCTTGAAAGTATTTTCTCTTACCTAAACGACAATCATAAGAATACAGTAGTTGTGGGCGATATGATCGAACATCAATATCTTAGGTGACAACTGTGATGACTATCAAAACTTGCTAAATTCTTATGGCTTCCAAAATCTGATTTCATATCCCACTCGCATCACTTCAGACACCCGTGCATGCTTGGATCATATCCTATGCAACTTCAAACCTGTCAGCTCCCTTTCAGGAACATACGACATTCCTGTAGCTGACCACTTGCCAATAGCATTCCTATATCGCCTCGGCAACAACCACATAACCAGCAATAATTTTCATGGCTTTACTACACGGCTGGATTACGACAGGGTTTCGCAGCTGCTCTCTGCAGCCAATTTTGAGGACCTTAACGGTATGGATGTTAGCGAACATTGTCGGACCGTAATCGAACGGATAAAGTCGATTATCAAGGACAACAGTAAAAAAATAAAGAAAACGTACCATACGCATCCAATATGTCCATGGATGACAGCTAACGTACTAAATGCTATAAAAACGTGAGATTTCTGGTACACCAAAATGAAACAAAACAGAGGGAACTCTTATTACAATAACCAGTTTAGAATATATAGAAACAAAGCAGTTGCAGCTATGCGTAAACAGAAGCGACTCTACTACAAGAAACAAGTAACTTCAACTTACAATGACTGTGGCAAACTTTGGAAAGTTATTAACTCTATTATACAGCCAACTCCATCAAAAAGAGTCTTCCCTGAAATGCCGCAAATGCAGAATCTTGCAAATCAGTTCAACGAGCACTTCTGTTCTGTCGGTTCAAACCTGCATATAGCCTAGGTTCACCAAAAGAACCTTCTTTACCTCCTTGGCATGGTCCGTCATTTGGTTACATCGACATAACTGAAACAGAGGTTATAGCAACTGCTAAAAATTTGAATTCAGGTAAGGCTAAAGGCATTGATGGCATACCTATTTCGGTCCTTACAAAAAATATAGAAATCCTACCTCCAACCTTAGTATTACTTTTTAAGAAAGCGTTCTATACGGGTATATATCCTGAAATTCTAAAAATAGCTAAAGTAACCCCAATTTATAAAACTGGAAACCAAAATGAACTCAACAATTACAGACCTATATCCGTCTTAAGCTGCTTTAATACGTTGCTCGAGAAGTTATTAGCGATGCGAGTAAAAAATTTCCTGCATAAAAACGGTATTCTATCGCCGGACCAACATGGCTTTCAGAAAACTAAATCAACTCTATCTGCATTACTTTCCGTGACAGATGTAATTAATGAGGCCCTCAACAACAACCAATTTGCTATAGGTGTGTTTCTAGACATTAGAAAAGCGTTTGATACAGTTCATCTTGAAATATTAAGCCAAAAGCTTGAGCGATACGGATTCAGAGGCCAGTCCCTCCAGTTTTTTAAAAGTTATATAAATGGGCGATACCGAAGGGTAGTTATTGACGAGCATGTTTCCAGTTGAAGACCAGTAGATGCGGGAGTACCACAGGGCTCCGTTCTCGGACCCATTCTTTTTACGTTATATATTAACGATTTAACCAGTTGTCTTTCTAGGGTAAGTGCTGTAATATACGCGGATGACACAGCGCTAGTTTTCACCACCCCGTCACTTCATACTGCAGCACATATTTTAAACGACGAACGTTTAAAAATCAGCGAGTGGTTCACAACAAATAGGCTTACTTTAAACACCGATAAAACCAAATATATAGTTTTTAAATCCCCTTGCAAGCCTGTAGACTTCACTATGGGCAAGCTGAAGATCAATGATAAAGAAATTGAAAAAGTCGGTAGGATCTCATATTTAGGCGTAATGCTGGACGATGCGTTAAACTGGAAGCCCCATTTAAACACATTGGGGAAGAAACTTTCCTCTGTCTGTTTTACCCTGACCAAAGCTCGACAGCATTTCGAAACTGATATCTTGCGCACCATCTACTTCTCTCTGTTCCAATCTCAGATAACATATTGCATCGAGTGTTGGGGATTCACCTATCACACATACATCAAGCACATAATATGCCTACAAAAGAGAGCCTTGAGAATAATAAACCATGTTCCCCCTCGTACACCCTCTCAGCCTCTATTTTCCAAAACAGCAATAATGCCCGTGCTTACGCTACGAGCTTATCGTATAACTCTCTTGGTATATAAAATAATTTGTAACAACTTCCCCTTTCCTGGAACTATTTTCTAAACACCAGGTAAAAGTAGTCGCTCTGCCTCCGAAGGCATATTTTTAATCCCTTTCTCTCATAACACATACGGACAACGCCGTCTCAAGTACGCCGGGGTTAAAGTTTGGAATGATCTCCCGTCATCCGTTTTACAATCAACCAGGGTAGATCAGGCGTTAAAAGACTTTTTCTTGCATCACACAACATCCAGCTTATCGAAGAACAAAAAGTAGGAAATAACATCAACTTATAATACCTTGTACATGTTTTTCCTACTGCTGCTGTTTTGGGGACGACGATAAAAATTTGCCGCCTCTACTACCGACGATGTACTGCAGTCCTGACGTGTGGTCTTCTGTATGTGTGTTATTGCAATGAGAACTATACACAGCTGTCTTATTCATAGTTTTTGTATAAACCGAGCGTATGTTGTTAGCACTGTAATTTATCCTAAATGTATATTTCCTATTCATACACATGCTTCTTATGTACAATTTTTTGAACACCAGTATATACTACATTTCCCCCCAAACATGTGGTTGTACATACATAGCCCCTGATTCATTTGTATTATGTTTTTAATGGATCCATTACTAGCCGATAGACTAAGGATCCAGACATTCATGCATGTATTTGGTGAAAATGAAAAAGAGACAATAAACAATCTTGAATCTTGAATCGGGGCTTGAGACGCGCGCGTCGCGTTCCGTTTTCAGTGAGGCCGTTTCAGGGTTGCTTTCTTTATCCGCTAGGCTCTGTATTCTGGCGCTGCAGTCACAGTGAGAAACTCGACTGAATGGTGCGTACAGCTAGCACTTGAGCACGGCCGTGCTTGGTTTTGGGGAGCCATGAGTCCGTACAGAAAGCCGCTATGGTGTATGGTGTCTTAGAACGAAATATATGGCGAAAACCATACTTCTGCGAAAATAAACAAGACGAAAGTTTGCTGCCTGAATTGACAACACGTTACCGTCCCTGCCAGAAACAATTTTCATACACAGAGCACGCAAGAAGAACGCATGAAGGAAATTTGCATGTGTATTTCAAATGTTAAGCATTCGTTGGCAAACTTCGGCGGCTTTGATCGTATCTATCTATCTATCTATCTATCTATCTATCTATCTATCTATCTATCTATCTATCTATCTATCTATCTATCTATCTATCTATCTAGTGGCCTACGACATTTAGCTCTCCTGGCCGTTTGAATAATGGTATCGTTGCCAAATTGGTATGGCATAACATGACTATATGACAAGCAAATTTGACTAGTCAAAACACTAAATTCGTAAAATGTATGTCTTGAATGTCATGATTTACATTTCATGGGCTTGCTGCTCTTGCGGTGGTTTCGTTCACATTACATGTTGCAAAACTGGTGTGGTATGACATGATTGCATGGCGAACACAAGCGGCAGACCCTTACATGAAAGTCATGACATGCGTGTCATGTAAGAACATGACTACACGCCACGCTCATGATGGGCTCGCGGCCATTTCGCTAGCTTCACCTATAAGAAACTTGGTCTAACGGGACGTGAATAGATCACGAGCGTATTTAACTGATGGAAACATGATAATAATGAAATGCGTGTCATGTAAAAAACATGACTACATGGCACGCTCATGATGTGCTCGTGGCCGTTCCGCTACCTTCACCTATACCAAATTCGGTATTACGTACAGTGAATGGACGACATAGGTAAATGACATGTCCATACATGATAATCATGACATGCATGTCATCTAACAACGTGACTACATGCCTCAATCATGATGCGCTCGCGGCTGTTTCGCTAGCTTCACATATGCCAAACTTGGTATTACGTGACGTCAACGGATGACGAAAGTACGTGACTTGTAAAAACTTGATAATCGTGAGGTGCGTATCATTTGAGAAAATGACTACGTACCACAGTCAAGGAACCAATACACTTCGACGTGACCAGGTGCGCCGGTGTCGGTTCGCCGCGTCACGCCAGCGTTGCCACGCCAGGCGCTAGTCTTGCCGTGTACTCGCAGGCACGCACTGCGTTGCTTTGACACATGCGCGTTTCTGCGCGTCTGGCGTCCCTCCGCCTGGAAAAGAGGCAGACGCAGTGCTGTCTGGGTAATGCATCGGCGCCCCATGCAGCATGTCGCATTTCGTGCCGGTTGCCGTCGGGGCGCGCTGACGGACGCCGGTCGCGCTTGGCTTCAGACTATAGACAAATTCCAGCGGACTTACGTCACGAAAATGCGGCGGCGCTGTCTTGGTGGGCAAAAGACGCTCTGCGTAGCGCAGTTTCTGCTGGGTTTTCAATGGTACATGTTGTGTTCTCAGTCAAGCAACGAGAAAAAAAAGAACGGTATGCCGACGAGCTCCGTCACGATTGGATGTTAGTCGCGTCTCACAACTTAGTTTTTTTTTGTTGTTGTTGGCACACACCGCAGCCTTTGGCGCTTATGGCGAAAGCTACGGGCGGACATCGCTATAATTTTACCCATAATGTCGATATCCGCCTACCTATGTTCCAAAACTTGGAATGGGTCTATAGAGTGCTCCCGTTTTACTAACATAGCGTTGCTATGTCCAGTGTCCGCGCTCGTCAACGTTACGTTGGAGTATATTGGGCCCTTCATGATGCACTCGAGGCCGTTTCACTAGCTCCACATATACCAAATTTGGTGTTACGTGACGTCAATCGATGACGAAGGTATGTGACTGGTGCAAGCGAGATAATCATGAGACGTATGTGATGTAAGAACATGACAACATACCACGCTCATAGCGTGCTCCCGGCTGCTTCGCTAGCTCCACTTATACTAAATTTGGCATCACGTGACGCGAATATATGACGAAGGTAAACGACACACCTAGACATGATAATAATGACCCTGAAGTTGCGTATGGTATAATTTACCTCCACCTCGTAACGTTGTGCTGATTTGAAAGTGGCATATCAACCTTCCTATTCGTGCTTCGCATATTATTGATTTCCACTGTACGTGGGATCAGCCAAATTTTTACGGGACGTCATAATCTTTAACGTGTTCCAGGCCTATGACTTGGCAGTGCAGGTTCTTTCTCAATTCATCAGCTTTCGGTAAAAAAAATCGGCATATCCCACGTACAGTGGGAATCGATGATATGAGAAGCACAAGTGAGAAATGTTTATATGTCATTTTAAAATCAGTACAACGTTACGAGGTGGAGGGAAATGATGCCGTACATGACTTCCTTGTCAAGATTATCATGTTTGGATGTTTCGTTCACCTTCATAATTTATTCACGGGACATGGTACCAAATTTAGTCTATGTGGAGCTAGCGAAACGGCCGCGAGCGTGTCATGATTGTGGCTTGTGGTCGGGTTGTTACCTCACACGCATGTTATGATTTTCATGTTAGGGTCTGTTTCTTGTGTTGGCCATGCAATCATGCCATACCATACCAGTTTTGCACCATGCCATGTGAACGAAACCACAGCAAGAGCTGAAAGACGATGAAATAAAAATCATGACATTCATGACATACATGTCATGATTTTCATGTTATGACTAGTCAAATATGTTCTTCATACAGTCATGTTATGCCATACTAAGTTAGGCATTGCATAACATGACTAACATAACATAACATAATAAATCATTATCGAAACGGCCAGGAGAGCTAAAAGTCGTTATATATATATATATATATATATATATATATACGCTCAAGGTATATATATATATATACCTTGAGCGTATACCGTGCGTCCGTCCATGCATCTGTCTGTGTGTCCATTCGTCCACCTATTCAACACTCCAAGTACCACCATCTCGCATCTTTTCATCATATATTCCTCATATAGAAGCACCGACATCCAGCAGACATTTCAAGGATTGAACGAGAGGAGGCACACGCACACTTTCTTAAGGCTTGCGCTTCGTGTCTACTTCCCACCTTTAAAAACCTCCAGTTCATGGTATCTTTAACCACCTCGAGTTCATGGTATATACTAGTTCACTGTATTCATGGCACTGCGGCCCAACGCTCGCTAAACCTTTCTAAAACCTAGGAGATTATGCCCAGCGAGTATAACGTAGCAACCCTTTCTTGTCTTCTGTGCGTTGTTGAACAACAAAAAGTTCGCAGCGTGCGCGTTAACTAAAAGCCAAATTCTCCTGTCTTTCATTTCCCCTTAGCAGCAACTGGCATGTACATTGGGCACTATCTTTTATTGTTCAACAACGCACAGAAGAAATCTCTCACCTGCACCAACATCGAGCTCAAAATAATATATTAGTTACACACCTAAATTAGCCAAACAAAGAAGCGAAATTTCGAACAGGCTACTGAACAATCGACCACAGTCATACTATCAATCAGGTAATAGAGAAATGCTCATGAATATAGCCAACCACTATACATTGCCTTCATAGATGACGAGGATGCGTTTGATTCAGTAGAAATATCAGCCGTCATGCAGACACTGCGGAATCAGGGCATCGATGAAGTATATTAAAACATGCTGGAAGAAATCTACAGGAGATCAACGGCTACCATAGTGCTTCATAGAGAAAGCAACAGAATCCCAATCAAGAAAGGTGTAACGCAGAAGGACACAATCTCCCCAATGCTATTTACCGCGTGCTTACAGGAGGTTTTCAGAAGCCTAGAATGGGAACAGTTAGGAATAAGAGTTAATAGAAAGTACCTTAGTATCCTGCGCTTCGCCGATGACATTGCATTGCTGAGTAACTCGGGGGATGAATTGCAACTCATGATTACGGAGTTAGACAAGGAGAGCAGAAAGGTGGGTCTTAAAATTAATCTGCAGAAAACGAAAGTAATGTACAACAACCTCGGAAGACAGTAGCGCTTCGAGATAGGTAATAGTGCAATTCAACTTGTAAAAGACTATGTCTACTTAGGGCAGGTAATAACCGTGGAGCCGAACCACGAGATTGAAGTAACTAGAAGAATAAGAATGGGGTGGAGCACATTCGGCAAGCTCTCTCAAATTATGACAGGTAGATTGCCACTATCCTTTAAGAGGAAGGTACATAACAGTTGTATCTTGCCGGTACTTAGCTATGGAGCAGAAACCTGGAGACTTACAAAGAGAGTTAAGCTTAAATTGAGGACGACGCAGTGAGCAATGGAAAAAAATGTGGTATGTGTAACCTTAAGAGACAAGAAGAGATCATAGTGGATTAAGGAACATACGGCGGTTAAGGATATCATAGTTGAAATCAAGAAAAGGAAATGGACATAGGCTGGGCATGTAGCGCGTAGACAGGACAACCGCTGGTCATCAAGGTTAACTAACCGGATTCCTAGAGAAGGCAAGCGAGTTAGGGGGAGCAGAAGGTAAGGTGGGCAGATGAGATTAAAAAGTTTGCGGGTAGAAATTGGCAGCAGCAAGCACAGGACCGGGTTAACTAGCGGAACATGGGAGAGGCCTTTGTCCTGCAGTGACGTAGTCAGGCTGATCTTCATGATGATGATGGTGGTGATGATGATGATGATGTTACACACTACTACAACGGCTACGAGGGACGAACGGGTGCTTCTATAAGGAGCTTTGCCCCTCAAAGGTTGATATGTCACTTTAAAATCAGCGCAACGTAGCGAGGTGGAGGTAAATGATGCCGTACATGACTTCCATGTCGTTATTATCATATTTAGATGTGTCATTTACTTTCGTCATCTATTCCCGTCACGTGATAACAAATTTAGCATATGTGGAGCTTGCGAAACGACGGCGAGCACACTATGAGCGCGATATGTTGTCATGTCCTTACATGGCACGCGTGTCAGGATTATCATGTTTGCATAAGCCATATACTTTCGTCATCCACTGACATCACGTACCACCGAGTTTGGCATATGTGGATCTAGCAAAACGGCCGCGAGCTTATCATGAAGGGCTCAACATACCCCAATATAGCGTTGAGGTGTGCGCACGCTGGGCATAGCGACGCTACGTTAGCAAAACGCGAGCACTCTATAGTCTGACGCCAGACGCGGCCGGCACAATCAGCGTCCGTCGGCGCAGCCCGATGGCAACCTATGCGTAACATGCTGTATTTCGCGCCTATGCGAAGCTTGTTTCACATGCGAGCAATTTTGCTCCAAGAGCGGAGCGGCAGCCGGGCGAGGTCAAAACAGGTTTCTACCGTGACGACTGGTCGCTCTAATGAAATTCGCCAGAGTTGGAAAAATTCGCTCGCAGCAAAAGTGGCAGAGCGACCAGTGACGTCGGATGACACGTGATGCCAGGGGCGGAGTCGAGGAGTGAAAAGACTTCCCACATTATTCGAATATGTCATACGACATTCTGCTATCATTACCATCTGACAACGAAATAAAGGGTGCATTAGACGCAATGAAAAAGGCTTCGGCCCCTCGTCTTGACGAACTCATTGCAGAGTTTTACGTACAGTTCTGGCCTATCATTGGTGTATTTATGTCACGCGTCATTCGCAAGCCTTTCCGAGATATTATTCTTTCAACCTCTTTCCACATAGGCCGTATATTACTAGTCCCCATGAAAGATCAAGTGTCCACGCGACCAGAAGATTGACACCTTTTTACCCTGCCTAATGTATATTACAGACTCTTGGCCAACATCCTTGTGCACCGAATCGGCCCGTTTCTTGCATCGTAATGCAAGTTGGGGGAGCAACTACTCACTAGTTGGTGACCAACTAGTGACTAAGCGATAGCCTTTGATGCTGCTACTATGGGCATGCACCTCAAGCCCTAGCTTTGCCATAGCATTTTTGTCAATCTGAGGTAGATAGCTGAAAATCCGAAGAAAATAAAAATCACAGCATATTCACGGAGTGAAGGATGATGAGTAGGGCGAAGCGTCCGTCAGCCCGTCCGTGATTCTGTCAGTTCGTTCATTCTTGCTTCCGCCCGTCCACGTGACCATCCGTGCGTCAATCCATGCGTCAGCCTTAAGTCCGTGCATCCATCTGTTCGTCCGTTTGTGCGTTCATCCATCCGTACGTCCGCACGTCCATTGATCCACCCGTCCGTCTGCTAGTCTGTCTGTCCGTCAGTCCATGCGTCCATCCGTGCGTTATTCTAGTGAACAGTCCAGGTACCGCCATCTCCATCTCTCAACCATTGTGGCACACAGGCGCTCAAGAGCGGGTATGTGCCACCGGTGGCTAGATTTATACATACATACATACATACATAACATACATACATACATACATACATACATACATACATACATACATACATACATACATACATACATACATACATACATACATGTGACGTATGAAGCGATGATTGGTAGAAGCAGAGAAGGAAGAAGTGCAGAACGGAATAAACATGGGGTATGAGCCACGCCAAGTCGGCCATTCATCGTAGTGTCACACGAGTCGACAGGACGAAGACCTCCCAGCCACTTCATCAGTGTCTCATCGTCGACGCGGTTCTCCACAAGACGCCCTGACCATACATCGACTACGGAATCATCTCCTGGCCGCACACAGCGACCAGCACCATGACAAAATCATCGACTGACCTTCCCATCCCCAAGTACGCCGGAGCAGCGGACGATGGACCTGTACAGAACTGGTTCGACCTGTTCGAGATCCATGCAACCGCTGCATCTTGGTCGGAACGGGAGATGGTTACGAACTTCAGCGACTACGCCACCGGTGAGGCATTTAAATTTTACCTCACCAACATATTCGACAACGACGAGTCATGGCAAAAGATAAAAGAAGAAATGATCGTCTGGTTTCAAGACTCTAATGAAGATTCGATTAGAACACACTCTCAGTGCATTCGAACTCAGTCATTGCAGTCATAAGCAGCCTTCACACATTCGAGCACAGAGCATGAATTTACAATTTCCGTCAGGTGAAGTTAGCCACATGCTCATGGAAAGACCACGCAGTCGTTTTCCCAACCTTTGACCTGGTTCCTCATCCACGCAAATATCGCCAATGCTTAACTCTCCGCTGCATGAAAGAATTGAATCCACTATTGATGACTCAAATGCATGAAATACTTCGTGCCGCATGCGTACTTTGCAAACTGACTTGGTATTCAGCTCAGCAGATCCACAAAGACAGAAGCATTCACAATCAGCATCTTGTGAAGGAAAGTCTTCTGCAGAAGCGTCTAGTGTTAATCAATTACAAGATCGAAGTGACGTGAATCCAGAATACAAGCTCACTGCCAATAATGAAAACGAAAGCACAGGTGCGACTTCTGATGACACAAGTAATCTTCAGGCAACCACCAACAATGAACGATTTATGAATACAGAAGATTCAAGTGCACGAAACCCCGCACATTGTTTTGTGCCTGAAACATCTGCATTGGTTCACGTCGTAGAAGCCTGCGAAGGACTTGCTAAGAATCCTGACACAGCACGATCAATGTCACACCACAAGCAAGTCGACGAAACCAAGAAACTACAACGTCAACGTATACTTCAACATTGTCAACGACGAAAGGAAATCTCTTCGAAACCACTTTTAAGGCTCAAAGAACGTTGCAAAAAGGCTCATTGTCGTGGAAACATTCTCCACCAAAGATCAAGAATGTGCCTTCCATCAAACCATTTGCGACATCGCCATAGAAAAATCTCCAAAAGCCCAAAAGCACCCCTTGTACTCGGCAGAAACACAGGCAGCACCCAATCAACCTCGATCAACGCGCACAGCAAGCTGCCTGCACGACCTGTGCCACGACGAAGAATTCCATGCCTACGATATCCGAACTGTCCATTCTGCAAGGCGTTCGAACCTCGTTTGTTCTTCACAAGAATGCCGGCTGCGATTTCCGCTATCTCCACGTCCAAAGCATTCTTGTGTTATACAGGACGCAACCATCAGCCTCGCCCACCAGAACTCCTGCGTTAACCAGACTGCTGCACTCATTCCTGAAGTTTTGCGAGGTTACGGAACACCACGGGGCCATGAAACCAATTGTACATTTTGACATTTGTGACTTCTCAGCCTCTCCTTGAGTACTTTTCCTTGTTCGTAATCCATGCCTTCTTTCGGGGGGAAAGGGAATCGTGTGACGTATGAAGCAATGATTGGTAGAAGCCGAGAAGGAAGAAGTGCAGAACGGAATAAACATGGGGTATGAGTCACGCCACGTCTCCCGCATCTAGCGTCACTTACATACATACATACATACATACATACATACATACATACATACATACATACATACATACATACATACATACATACATACATACATACATACATACATACATACATACATACATACATACATACATACATACATACATACATACATACATACATACATACTGTTGAGAAGTTTATTGGCGGACACTTGTCGATGATGCTTCACAGTGACAGTCAATGCGGGTACCGACTCTCTGCACGAGCTGCTCATCTGTTTGCTAAATAAAGCAACCCTCTAGATGGCGCTGGAGAGGACGACCCACTGTTCGAAGGCTTCTCCACAACTACCCCGGGTACGAAAAGGGAGCCACCTGGCGACCTAACAGCTGGTTACTATGAGCGGGTCATGGTGGGCTTTGAGGCGCTCCACGTTGACAATGTCGCGCCCTCGACGGCGCATGTCCTAAGATGGTTCGATGGGTTCGATCAAGTAATTTACAGGGGAAGTGCGTTCAACGACACGGTAGGGGCCTTCGTATTTGGGCAATAGTTTTGAAGATAGGGCAGTTGAAGTGGTAGGGATCGAGAGCGAGACGAGCGCTCCAGGGAAGAACGTGGGCGCAGTAGTGCTGGTGTCAGCGCGAACGCCTTCTGGCCGCTCTTGATCATGCGCTGTAAAGGTTCTTGCAAGCTCTCCACACTCTTCAGCAAGCTTGGCTGTAGCAGAAATAGGCGCCCACTCGGACGGATCTGGCTTGTACGGATACAGTGTCGATGGTGTGCGACGGGTGCTTTCCATATAATAAAAAGAAAGGTGAAAAGCCGGTAGTGCTCTGAGGGGCGGTGTTATATGTGTAGGTGACGAAGGGTAGAATAGCATCCCAATTTGTGTGATCGGCGACGACGTACTTGGAGAGCATGTCGCCGAGCGTACGGTTGAAGCGTTCAGTGAGGCCATTCGTCTGCGGGTGGCAAGCAGCAGTTTTGCGGTAAACAACGTTGCACTCTTTGAAAATGGCTTCGACGACTTCAGACAGGAAGACGCAGCCTCGATCACTGAGCAGTTCCTGAGGTGGGCCGTGCCGCAGCATAAATCGTTTGAGCAGGAAGGAGGCCACATCGCTCACTATAGCCGCGGAGAGAGCGGCAGTCTGGGCGTATCGCGTGAGGTGGTCCACAGCAGCAATGGCCCAGCGATTACCAGCCGATGTTAGTGGAAGTGGGCCATACAAATCGATGCCAATGCGCCCAAACGGCCTGGCAGGGCAAGGTAGTGGTGCAAACCTACCGATAACAGGTGCGTTGAAGTTTTGCGGCGCTGACATTCTATGCAGGAGCGAACGAATTTCTGCACGTAGCGGTACATGCCGCGCCAAAAGTACCGTTGGCGAATGTAGTGGTGAGTCTTCGATACCCCGGAGTGCGCACATTGCGGACCAGAATGAAAGAATTCGCATAGGTCAGAGCGCAGACTGTGGGGTATGTCTAGTAGCCACTGGCGGTGGTCACCGTTGTAATTGCGTCGGTGGAGGAGGTCGTCACGAAGCGCGAAATGGTGGGCTTGACGACGCAACGCGCGTGTGGATGGAGTGGATAGATCAGTCAGCAAGCCTATCAGTGAGGCAATCCATTGATCCTTGCGATGTTCAGTAGCAACGGCATGAATGCTAATGGAAGAAACGGCAAGGTGAGACGCTGAGTCGTGGGCATTGTCGTCACGCAAGGGAGAGCGCGACAGGGCGTCGGCGTCAGCATGTTGCCTTCTGTTGCGGTACAGCACGCGGATGTCGTAGTCTTGCAGGCGAAGTGCCCACCGGGAGAGATGGCCTGAGGGATCTTTCAATGACGACAACCAGCATAGTGCGTGATGGTCGGTGACTACATCAAATGGGCGACCATACAAATAAGGTCGGAACTTGGTAAGGGCCCAGACGATTGCCAGACATTCTTTCTCAGTGACGGTATAATTATTCTCGGCTTTTGTAAGCGTGCGGCTTGCCAACGCCACGACATATTCCGTGAACCCTGGTTTGCGCTGCGCAAGGACAGCGCCGAGACCGACACCACTGGCGTCCGTGTGTACCTCTCTAGGGGCCGTAGGGTTGTAGTGGCGGAGTATGGGAGGCGACGTCAACAAACGACGGAGCGTTGTGAATGCGTCGTCACACTGTGATGACCACGAATGGAGAGGCCCATTAATTCCGAGGAGTTTCGTCAGCGGCGATACGATAGACGCGATAGACCCACTAAAAGGCGCTGTAGAGGACGACCCACTATTCGAAGGCTTCGCCACAAAACATATATACATAAAAGGGATAAACAGACCCACGCCATAAGGAGCTTCATCCACAAAATTGCAAATTGCATTGTGAAGTATTGTTGGCGAGCTAGTCAAAACCATAAAAGTTACAACACAGCGTAGACAAAGAAGGTGGAACGCCGGTGAACGCCGAGCACTACGACTACAGTACATTGTCGGCAGCAACAAAGGAGTATGTGGCCAGCTTGCGAAAGCGCACATTGCTTGCACGAAGCCTGAAGTATAGCCACCAAGCAGGTTCGAAGAACGCAATATAGGAAAAGCGTGTCTGCAGCCGTCGAATAGCTTTCAATGCCCAGAGGACCGCCGCAGAAGCATACCTCCGCGTCTTGTTGTATTTGTGTGAGCGCAGAAAACAGAAAAGACACGTCGCTCCAATCTTGTGTGGTGGCTTTGTGTGTACAGTATTGTTTGTTAACACTCGCAGCTTTGTTTTCATTAGGATGCTTCTTGGAATTGTTTCATATAAACCTTTCACTCGTAGCCTTGGGTACACTTCAGGAAACAAAGAAAGTAACAGTTATTCTTGTAGGGGTGCCCTGACTTCCCAGGTAAATTACTTTTTTTGAGCTCACATTAACTCTAACTCGAACCCACAGCTTTGCGAGTGGAGTGTAATAATTTTCAAAAGCACCCTTTATGTCGTCATGTATGAACCAAGTCAGGATTCCGAGAAGAAGAAAAATTGACTTGTTTTTCTTAGAGTCTTCAAGAAAATAGTGGTGTGGTACGCAATATGGGCGCTGCAACATATTGCAAAGCCCTTTTTCATTGTGTTCTTGAGCGAAGTAGTTACGTAGCGGCCTCAGTGCGGAGTCTCAAGGAACAAACCGACACTTGGGCATTATTTAGGGCACATGCCTGCTACAAAATAAAAAAATGGTTATCACGAAACATAAATGAGCTTACCTCAGTTGTAATTAGTAGTGGTGGGGGCAACTTGGCAGTCATATTTTCACTAACGGAGCAAAGTAGCAACACTGAGTATTCTCTTCTTCTTCTTCTTCTTCTTCTTCTTCTTCTTCTTCTTCTTATTATTATTATTATTATTATATTGTTATTATTATTAACATTAATATTATTATTATTGTCGTTCAGTGGGCACAGAGTAATTGTTATTCATGATTTAAAGGTGTCTGAAATAGGCGAAGCTCGCTTATGTTTTCTCATTATAATAATTTTATTGAGAAAAAGCGCAACCTGCTCTTGTATTTTCTGGCGTTTAGTTGCCTACTGCAACATGAAACTGTCGTCAACTGCAAAGTCAACGTCTTAGACCTCTGTCTTTAAAATGACCAACCTGCTGAAGCTTTCCGCTCCGACATTTTTATTGTTAATCCTGACAAATTGCACCGATCACCTAATGTAACATTATCAGTATGTGCTGAAACAACCAGCTACAACAATCATTTTAAGCAATCTTCACTATTCGCTTTCGAAAGAGTTGACGTCGCTGGCTTTTATTATTACTTGACTGCAATTGATAGGTCACAGGTTAGTGACAAACCGAATGTTGACGACCAAGTTGAGCAGTTTACGGAGCTGGTATTAAGCAGTATTGCGCAAGTTTATTTCACTAAATACACTAAAATATTGTAAATGTCACTACTGGTTCTCCTTTAACATTTAATTTCACAGAAGCATAAAGTTCGCGCGCCCAAGAAGGCTAAAAGTTCTTCGTTCAGGAAGTGAAAAGAACAGTTAAGATATTTTCAATGTCCCTCTAAACGCCCATATAAACAAGACCAAAATTTTTTTGTATTATTATTATAAAAAGACGCTTCTGACAGGCCAGCTGATTTTTGCAAGTATGTATGCCAATAATCTAGCAAAAGTGGGAAGTCCTTCACACTACAAGACTCAGATGGTGTCTAAGTGCATGTCGTCAACGACTGTTTTGCCACAAATTCTTCATCATTTATAAGGCCTCAGACTCTAGCACTCAAGTAGGACAAAGGCACAACGCATTTAGCACATCTTGTGGTCTGTCGTTTGATGAAAAGATCATCTGCCCATGCATTAGAAGCTTAAACCCAACTTTACCGTGTTGCCCACTTGGCACCCCTTGCGTCATACTAAAGAAACTTAACATGTGCTATAAACCATTGCTGCTTATAGTACATCGTTTTAGTTGATGTTCCCCTCAAGATAGTCCCCTCTACTACCAATGTATTCCTACAATCATTTATTTGAGTTTCGGAAAGCCTCCTGATACGCACTTTATGGAATGGGTCGGAGACCTCTTTTTGCAATGTCCTGGCTTTCTACGGTTTCGGAACTACACCCTTTCAAGTGGTTTTCAACTTGCGAATTAAAAAAAAAATTGATAGATCCCACGTACCTTAGGGAATTGTTGTGCAAAGTGGGAGGTAGGCGACCATTTTGTAATATTTTATTGAGAAAAAATTCAGAAATGACACAAAATTAATGTATCAGTGCTGCACGCACAAACATATGTTGAAGGATTGCAGATGTTTATATAGACATTTTGTAAATGCGCAGTGGTGCCAACAGGAACAACAGGATTAGCTACACCAGGAGCGACAAGCTGATATGAATCGCTGGTTCTCGCGAGGATGGCAGCCCTGAACACCGCTACATAAATCAACTCTAGTGAATGGCACCCAATTAGCGAACCTAACGTGACTGCTGTATTAAAAGAGTATATTCGTAAACTTTATGACATCAAACAGACAGCGTTGCAACCACAAATGACGTTTCATGCACATTAGAGCCAATTTCAAAAGCAATTCCGAGGTCTGGCGTGACTCTCTGGTAGGATGTTTGATTGCCACGTACAATGCTGAGGCTTCCTTTCTGGTAGGACCTTGACATTATTTCTTTGCATTCGTCGGGTCAACGCCACCGTTTTCGGGTTTTCTTAACGTTCCCGCGTTAAAATTTTCCACGGGAATCTCGTCCTTTCTGTGTAGATGCAATGTTTCAATCACCTGTGGCACATACCTGCCCATGGGTATGTGTGGTGGGAAGTGTTGGACGACGTATGCGAGTGGATTGCGACATCATTTGTATGCTAACTAGCGGGTCAAATTTATCACACCATCTCACCTTCCTATACTAATTTTGGTTCGCGCCAAGAGGGTGATTACGAGTGCACCCAGACGTAAGCGGATAGATAGATAGATAGATAGAAAGAAAGAAAGAAAGATAGATAGATAGATAGATAGATAGATAGATAGATAGATAGATAGATAGATAGATAGATAGATAGATAGACGGACGGACAGACAGAAGGACAGACAGACAGACAGACGGATAGATAGATAGATAGATAGATAGATAGACAGACAGACAGACGGACAGACAGACAGACAGACAGACAGACAGGCGGATAGATGGATAGATAGATAGATAGATAGATAGCAGATGCGGCGGTTGGCTAGAATTGACGTTTCTTTGGTATTTTGCGCCACGTCGATACATGATATGTTTATTCTTCTTCGCATTTATATCTCGCGCATGTAATTATTTGCGTTGGTTACCATCGCTAACTGTGTCTACAAATCAACATGGCAGCACCCATACAGAAGTGGCTGCCCGCTTCTATCTGGACTTGCTCTTGCTACACGTTCGCAGCACTGACAGCAGTAAACAAATGATGAAATCGGCCATCGATTCGTTTATTCTCACTCTGGGAATAAATTATTTGGCACGTTTTGTCAATTGCAGCGAGATTTGATGCTTGCTTAGCCGCATCTTCTAAGCCTAACCCACCAAGGCAGTGTTCGACGGCGTCGTCCGACCAAAAACGCCGCATCTTGAATATCGGACATGCAACATAGCTCCCACAGCCTGCCGCGCGCGTTTAATCCTCCTTCGGTGGAAACAAAAAAGAGAGAAAAGGAGCACCTGAGTGGGAGACGCGAAGAAACGCGTCGATGGAGAAAAACTGGCAGCTGATCCCACGTACAGGGGGAATCGACGATATGCGAAGCGCGAATCAGACATGTTGATATGTCACTTTAAAATCAGCACAACGTTAGGAGGTGGGGGTAAATAATTTCGTACATGACTTCCGTGTCATAATTATCATGTTTGGATGTGTCGTTTATTTTCGTCATCTATTGACATCACGTGATACCAAAGTTATTATATGCGGAGCTAGTGAAACAGCTGCGAGCAGGCTATGAGCGTGGTATGTTGTCATGTTCTTACATGTCACGCGTGTCAGGATTATTATGCTTGCACCAGTCGTATATTTCGTCATCCATTGACATCACATCATACTAAATTTGGTATATGTTGAACTAGCAAAACGGCTGCCAGTGCATCATGAAAGGCCCAGTATACTCCTTGTAGCGTTGACGCGGCAGCACGCTGGGCACAGCGATGCTGCGCTTAGCAAAACGTGAGCACTAGGTGCGACTAGAGTCCGTTGGCGCGGCCTGACGGCAACCGGCGCGAAATACGACGTGCTGCTAATGGAGCCGATGCGTTATCCAGATAGAACCGCGTCTTCCTCTTTTCGTGACGGAGAGATGCCGGACGCGCTGAAAGCGCATGCGTCAAAGCAACGCAGCGTGGCGTGCGCCTGCGAGTATATGGCAGGACCGACGCCTGGCGTTGCAACGCCAGCGTGACGCGACGAAATGAACGCCAGCGAGCACGCGCACTTCGTCTCGTCGAAATGTGGTGACACCTTCACTGTAGCCTGTAGTAATGTTCTCACATGACACGCATCTCATGAGTATCATATTTGTACCAGTCACGTACCTTTGTCGTCAGTTGGCGTTACGTAATACCAAATTTGGCATATTTTAAGCTAGCGAAACGGCCACTACGCATCATGATCGTAGAATGTAGTCATGGTTTTACATGATACGCATCTCATGTTTATCATGTCTGCACCAGTATCATACCTGCGTCATCCATTAACATTCCGTAATACCAAATTTGGTATAAGTGACGCTGGCAAAACGGCCGCCAGCACAACATGAGCGTGGTATGTAGTGATGCTACATGACACGCCTGTCTTGATTTTTATGTTAGGGTCTGTCTCTTTTGTTCACAATGCAATCATGCCATACCATACCAGTTTTGCAACATGCCATGTGTACGAAACCAACGCAAGAGCTGCAGGACCATAATATGTAAATCATGAAATTCATGACACATATGTCATGATATTTATGTTATGACTAGTGCATTACGCTCATCATACACTGATGTTATGCTATACCAAATTTCGTATTGATACCATTAACAAAACGGCCAGAAGAGCTCTTGATGTCGTAGGCGGCTAGCTAGCTAGCTAGCTAGCTAGCTAGTTAGATTAGATAGATAGATAGATAGATAGATAGATAGATAGTTAGATAGATAGATAGATAGATAGATAGATAGATAGATAGATACGCTCGAATTCGCTGAAGTTCGACACATTGAGGCCCGCAAGAAGTTCGCGTATGACGCAGCTTTGCATAACCTATTATAAAACTTCATAATATTTTAACTTACTTAATGTTGTTTAGGAGTACATTTTAGGGGCCAAACAGGGAAGTTTATTGTAAACTTGAAACAACATTTCAGGTGAGTACAACTGTCTGGTGTAACAAAATCACTTCAGTGGCATGTACAAACAAGAGGACATAGACAGGATAGACAGCACTTGCAATATTCTCACAGATCACGAATCACTCAAGAAAACAAACAAAAAAGAAACGCAAAAAAGCAGTAAATTGGAACAGATTCACATATTACGTGCGACGAGAAGCAATTTTTCCCCCGAGTTGAAATGGCAGTAAAGGAAGTTCAATATTCCTGTTCCGGACTCCAAAAAACCATGTATGCCTCCTTCTGATAAATGCTTCTTCACCCTGAGTTTCCATCTGTTCGGTAAGGCACCGAACCATGATCATTCTAATCTTCTGTAACGCTGGGTATGCAGCTCGTTGGGGTCGTCGCAATGCTTCGGCCATACAGCGGCGATGCCACAAGACGACCATTGTGACGTACAGTACAAGTTGTTCAAATAAGCCCCTTCTGCGCTGTTGGTCGAAGGAATTGACACTCCGAATCGACGACGCACAACGTGCCACACGCCTTTGGCCACTACGCATTCATACATCGTGTGGGGGATCGTTTCTCTTTTCCCGCAGTTGGGGCAGGGGTCATTGGGTACGATGCCTCACTTTAACAGTCTCTGACGAGTGGGAAACGCGTCCCATCGCCGCAGCCAATCAAATTCTCTAACTATTTCCTGTTCATGGTTGTTCCACTATTTCTTCCACTTGCTGGGCCTCAATCTCAGTTTTTCCTCGTCAGTAATCGAGCGACTGATCAACATTTCGCTAATGCGTGCGGGTGCGAGCTTTGCAGAGTATTCTTCGGTGGCGTCGCGTCAACGGAACGCTTGAGGCCATCTGCTGCCTTATAAAAGGCATGTGGGTGTTTTGCTTGAGGTCCCCGGTACCTTTCCGACGTGAATGCGGCTCCAAGAGTTCCGGTCCAATATAGCAATAAGCTACGGCCAGGATAGTCATCGACCTGAAACAATTTGTGAACTGTTTTAGATTCAAGTGCCTTTGTGAATGTCGCAACATCTGTCAGACAGAGTCCCCCAAAACTTTTTGGGAGCTTCAGGATATTTTGCTGAACTTTTGGTGTCTTCCCGTCCCATAGGAAGGCTCCAACCATTGATGCAAGGCGGCTCGCAAAAAGTTTGCGTTTGAGTGCAATGTGCCCAATATAAAAAGCATATGCGTATGCTCTGGTTTTCACCACCGTCACTTTGGCGTCAAGTGACAAATTGAAGTCAGTGGCATACGCGAAGACCTGCGTGGCTCGATGTACGGCGTCCTCCCAATTGCTTTTGGCAACTTCCCCGTCTTAAAAATATACCCCGATGACTTTTACGACATCCTTGTATTGAATACCACCCGGCAAAAAGCCGTGGAAGCTACCGAAACGAAGGGCTTTGCTTTTCTCCGCATTCAGGAAAGCACCCGATAAACTGAGATACTCTTTGAACTGCTCCTAGAAAGCGCGGTAACTGGCTTGGTTTCGCACGAACACAGAGATGTCATCCGCATAAGCGGTGATACTAACTGACCGCAGACCTGTCATTGGAAAGCCCTGAATATTAGGGCACTTTGCCACTTTCCTAAGGAGAGGATCTATGGAAAGAACAAAGAGCACTAGTGCGATTGGGCATCCCTGGCGAACACCTCTTGTTACTGGAAAGCTTGCTGTCTCCACGCCATTGATGAGATATCAGCTGGTCATGTTGGTGTATAGAAGCTTTATACAGCGAACGTACTGCTCAGGCAAACCGAACATTCTAAGTACGCAGTATAGATAATTATGTTCGACCATGTCAAAGGCCTTTGCTTGATCCGATGACACGAAAGCACCGGCAACGTTTTTGGCGTTGGCATAGTAGAACAAATCTCTTATCAGAGTAAGTGTTTGAAAAACTAACTTACCCGACACTGCACACGTCTGCGTGGGTGACACTATATCGGGCAGAAAAGGTTTTAGCCTCAAGCCAAGGATCGTAGCTACAAGATTGTAGTCCGTGTTAAGGAGGGTAATCGACCTCCATGACCGTGGATCGTAGGGATCCATGCCCTCCTTTGGCAGCAAGACTACACGGCCCTCAATGAGAGACCTCGGCTTTTCCCATCAACAATGAACCCGTTAACCATGTCAGTAAGTGCGTCGCCTAGGACGTCAAAGAATGTTATATAAAACCCCGTCAGTATTTCGTCTCGACCTGGAGCAGTGGTAGTGTTCAATTTCCTGAAGGCTTGCCAAACTTCATCTTTCGTCGCCTCAGCGCAGAGCATATTAGACGCCTCAGGACACAGCGTGGGCAAGCCTTCGCAAAATTCTGCGATTCTTTGATGCTGGTTGCTGTCTTTGGAGCAATGATCTGCAGAGCAGAGCCTTTCAATGTGCCCCCTAAGGACCTCCTCGATTGATTTGATATATGTGACGGTGCTCCCACACTCTGTCCATGCTACAGCGATAATACTGGGCTGGTGTTTTCTTACCCCTACTCGCTGTGCGTATGCCAAGTTACCTAGTTCATCCGTAGGCAGGTGCAGTTCCTCTGCGTGTTTAAAAGCCCTGCACCTTGCCCTCAACAAGAGGTCGTATTTAGCGTTTTTGGCCCCGATGTACTCTTGAATTGCACTGGTCAGATTACCTGCGCGCTCAACGATTTGAATACGCCTCAATGTTTCTTTCATTTGTGATGTTAGACGTGCATGGCGCATTTTCCCGGCCTCCTGCCAATCACACGCGATCTGGCCTTCAAGAGATCCCATGCTGTTTGCCTGATTTGCGGCGTGTCTTCCAAAGACGCATAGATATTCATGCGCATTTCAGATACCGAAACTTCATCATTTAAAAGTTGATGAATCCATTCGCAACAACTCGGAGCAATGCCTTCCCGGCTGGGCCTTCAAGTTGAACAGAACTGGCATATGGTCACTGAGCTTGCGTTGCCCAGGCGCTAAAGAAATGGCATCGTATGTCTCTGAATTTTCAAGGATCTCGTTAGGCAGATACACACTGTCAATTGTGCTCTGAGACGTACCCTGAATGCGCGTCGCTCCAAAGGTGTTCCCGTGAAGCGTTGTCCATGCATCGACTAGCTTCAACTCTTTACATATTTTCTGCAACTCTTTCGAATGGTATGTGCTTTGTCCTTGATTAGGGCCTCGGACTTCTTGAACTGAATAAGAAACACAGTTGAAAACACCTAACAATACCCACGGTGCTGAATTTAGCAGGAATGACCTGGCACCTCTAAAAAATTCATTGGCAAGAGTCCTATCCACGGGCGCGTAAAAGTTGGTGAATTGAATTATCTGGTCGTTTATCCACATGTCCACCGCAATAGCACGGCCTTCTACATCGAAGAGGCAATGCGCACCCCGCCTGAACCTCGGATTGAGAAACACGACACCGGTGCCACGCGACTGGGTCTGCGTTCAGGAGAAGAAGGCTTCAACCGAAAATCTAGTACGGAAAGTCATGATGTCGTGCCGCGTTCAAAAGTAGGTCTCTTGCAGAAAAAGCACGTCGACCCCGAGTGAGCGCACAAGGTTCATTATCTCCTATTGTTTTACAAGAGCTTTGAAACCACGACCATTGAAAGTCTTGAAAGATAGCCTATCCATTTAAAATAAATTAAGGGGGAAACGAAACAATCGTTTTTTCTTCTTTTTTTCAACAGCGATGCGTAAGGAGATGGCATGGCCTCTCCTGTGTCAAGCAGCAGTGAATGAAGTCAACGTGAGGATGCTCGAAGAACTGGCGCTGAAATTTACTCATGGGCACAGACAGAGCGGACCCAGTAAGCAACACCAATAATAGGAGAAATAGTACACGCAGCATGCAACGTATGTCAAAAGATGCAATTACTATTACAGGGCGTAGCCACCACAGCATAGAGCTCACAAATTGGCACATGAAGGTTCCATCGTGAATGACAGTAACATATGAAATACTAAAAAGTTTGTATGCATCAGAGACAACAAATGCATAGTGGTACGGCTGGGAAGCAAGCATTGCAACGGTAAAGACAACAGGAAGCGGAAAGAGTGGATGTGGGCAGCACAGATTAAAAAAAACATCCGGCACAGATAAAAAAAACATGATGCAGGTGAGTCCTCACCCACTACAGGTGATGGATCTCGGTTTGGCGAATCCACTCGAGGCTTTTTGGATGTTCCGGAGTTGGTGACATCACTTCCACGGCTTGAAATACCAGGCTTGGTGCGGCGCGGAGAGTTTGCGGCTCTAGACAATTTGTCGGGAGAACACGTATTTTCAGGAGACAAAGATACCAATCGTGAGGCTTGCGAAAATCTGTCACTCCTTAATTTTCGTGATGATGACCGGCTCCTACAATGTCTGGATGTCTTGTCGGACGCTTCTTCTTGGGCCTGTACAATGCGTGTGCGAGGCGTGTTAGGTTTTTTTGAAGACGTGGTCTTTACTTCTTTCGTGAGCGTCGTCTTCACGCTACCTTCCAGGCCCACAGGTGGCCGTTCATGGAGCTCGTCACTTCCACTTGTTGCTTCAGACGGTCGGAGCGATTTTCCCGGTTGGCCAGCGCTCCGAGATGCTTGGGACGCTTCCTCCAGCGGTGATGCATTCGAGGATTGTTCGTTTTCTGTGGCCCTGAGTTTCTCTGATTAAGACGTAGCAGACGCACTCGGCGTCTACACAGCGTTGCTGGGATCTTGTGATGACGTTGTGGGAGATGACAACGATGCTGTGTCCCCAGTTAGCGCAGAAACATCGTTGTCACTCGTGCATGGCGACGCAGCATCAACGCCGCTGGCATCTCCTGTCTTGGCGTCATGAAATTCTGTGTCGATTGCGCTGTCTTCATCCCAATAATCTGGAACCTTCTGTGGCCGTGGCTTGGTTTGGCGTTGTAAAACCTCCATGTGCCTGGAGGTTCCAATTTGGGTTGTTCTCTTCGAAGCACTGTCTCCAAGTTCTGGGAATTCTTTCAGTGACTGTGAGAAGCTCTGCGCTGCGTCTGCGTATGACTTGGGACGGAAGCAATTGCTTTCGTCGCATGGTCCACATTACAGTGCTTACACTTGGACACACTATCCTCGGATGTATGCCGAAGGTGCCACATCGTTGATAGAAGGGTGTTGTGCAAGTAGCCGCAACATGACCTTCTCTGCTGCAGCGTGCGCATACTCTGCGCATACCACAATACTCGAGCATCACGCGGTGACCTTGAATTGTTAAGAAGTTAGGGGGAGGCTTGGTCATCTCGACTAGGACGATGCGCGTACCAGTGTACGTTGATTGATGCCTTTGCAAGGTGTAATGGTTAAAGGAACGTTCGTCACTACGTTTGTTTATAGCAGACGAGAAAGGATTAACATGAACTTTTTATTTCATGGCATGGGTGTGGAACGGCTGACGGCGCACGGATACGCTACCGTGTGCAGCAGCCGTTGAGTCGGACGTCGCGGCCAACCCAGCAGTCAGGGTCGCAACTCCTGAGGTCCAGGATCAGGCCATGGCTCACGAGGACCACACCCGGTAGGCCTCGCCCACGAACCTGCTCCCGGCCACTGCACCCAGGCAGGAGCCGTTCAGCAGGCCCCGTCCTTGGACCTTGTACAGGCCGACGGACTCGATCTCGAACGGACACACCGGAGCTCGACCTGGCCGACACGTACGGGTCCCACGTCCGGCTCAGGAACGCTGCCAGGAACTTGTCCTCTTGAGCGGCGCACCGCTTCCTCTGCCTTCGTGGCGTCAACCCTCGAGCTCTTTTTTCCACGTTCCTTCTTCTTGGCCGGGGCACCGCCAGGTACTGCAGCTCATGAGCTCGCGGCCCGCGTCCGAATGTGGCGCGTCGCTCGGTATGGCTCGGCACCGCTCGGCGATTCTCGATTCAGCCAGAACTCCCCTGGCACCTGGATCCTCGGCCACCCTGGACCTTGCACGGCTCCGTGGTCCTCCGTGCACATGCCCGCGTCTCGCCCGGCAGAACGTCTCGCTCGTCCCTTGCCGATGTGCGACGCTCTGGTGACACCGGCGCTTGATGGCATGAGTGCGACTACTGAGCAGTCAACCCGCATCGGAGACGCGATGCTCCATGCGGGGAATGGCCAGCCCGTCCAGCGAACAGCTTGCGTCGAGAAGCGATGCTCGGCGCAACCGTGACCATTAGCCAGGCCACGTACGTCGCTGTGCCGAACGTCTGACCATGGAGACGCCTCGCCGAGATCCGCGATGCCCTCGGCAAGGAAGAGAGCAGCAGGCCAGGCCGCGCCCCGAGATGCAGTACTCGTGCCGGCAATGCCGCCCCAGCTGGTGGTTGGACGGCAGCAGCGTGGACGGCCGCGTTCCTTGGCTGGAACCTGGATCGCCTGCGTCCGACGCTTCGGCCCGCTGTCTCCCGTCTGCCGCTGCTCCGGCTCGTCCCCAGCCACAAAGCCTACTGCCACGTAATGATCACACGTGGCCCAATCGCGGCACGCCACTTCTATGGGCCACCGCTAGTCATCAGCTGATTGGCGCACAGTTGCCTCGTAATCGCACGTGCCTTTTCCCGCACCTTCGTCGTTGTCGTTTTTAGATGCGGAGCATCTAATACTCGAGGCTTGTAGTGCGGCGCCGTCCGCAAGCTTCCTCCTCCTTCTTCCACCATCTGTGCATCCCTTCCTCCTCTACACACCGCGCGCGCTTCACTCCTCCACCATCTGTGCACCCTTCCTCCTCTACACACCGCGTGCGCTTCTCCTCTTCACGAACATTCGCTAGCTGTATAATGTAGCGCGCATGCGCCGTCACGCTTCGAGAACATCGGCAGCTGACGCGCGCGCATGCGCCGTCGCGCTTCGAGAACATCGGCAGCTGACGCGCGCGCATGCGCCGTTGCGCTTCTCCCCCTTCTCGAACATTCGACTGCTGACAGTGCATGCGCCGTCGCGCTGTATATATACTCAAGGTCGGCGCTCGCTCGCTCAGTTGCCGCTCGTCAGTTGGTTTGTACGGCGCGTCGACGTCCAAGGTCGCGGTGAAATGAATTCCAACGAATCCACAAACACAATGATCGACGTCCCTTCGACCAGCGCCGCCCTTTCGCATACGTGTGTACGTGTTCACTCATTTAACACCCCCTCCTACAACCACGTTAACCAATTTAGCCATCGACCCAAGTAAGTCGCAATTTAACACCCCATATCACAACCACGTTAACCAATTTAGCCATCGACCCAAGTAAGTCGCACTTTAACACCCCGTTAACCAATTATATGCTCCGCATCCTCCTCAGTGTTCCCCCGAGGGAAGCTGCGGGCAATTTTTTTTCTCGAATCCTCACAGGCTCACAGTTGCCTCGTAATCGCGCGTGCCTTCTTCTTCATTTCTTGTTGTCGCCTTCGTGCCACCTGCCCTCCGCTCATCTTCTTCAGTTTTGGTTTGACGTTCCTCGGCGTCTTTAGGTCCTTTCCTTACACAAGGTAACAAATGTGATACCCTTCACAGTTCCGTATGGCTGAAGAGCTGAAATAACTGCGTCATTTGACACGTATGGCTGGAGACGAAGCACATCGACCTGTACGCTTGGCGCCCCGACTGCCTCAACTTGTACCTTGTGACCTTTTAACTTGAATCCTTGGTTTAACATCAACTTGTTTGCTTGTGCGGCCGACCGAGCCGCAACTAGGAATTTCGAAGCTCCAAGGTGTTGCAGGAACAGCACCCCTTCACTCCCCATGACGTCTTCGAGGCCATCGATGATCTCGTCGACGGACGCCGTCCCCTCCGGGACGGTGAAGTTGAAGCGGTGCTCCTTGATGAGGAGCGCCGCAGGCCATGACGCCATCCTCGCTGGTCCCGGCAGGGGCCTATGACGATGGGATCAGGCCTCAAAAAAAATTCCCAAGCATTTCCCCAAGGGTGAACATGGTTAAATGCGAATGCACGGGGTGATGCTATGAGGAGTAATTATTAATTCGCGCTATTAAATTTATTAATCACACTATGGTGCGTTTATGGTGTAATGGTTCCTGGGAATCGCAATTTGATCACACGGGCGAGTTTACGTTACCTTTCTGGCGAATTCCAACGGAATTTAGCTTTACTCCCTCTCATAGCATCACCCCGTGCATTCGCACTTAACCATGTTCACCCACGGGGAAATGCTTGGACGTTTTATTACTGATGATGATGATAAAAGTGTAATTAATGAGTTTAAGTGTTGTTTGTCATGAAGCATTTGTACACAGATACATTATATACGAAGTATTATTTATTTACACTTCACGACGCGTCCGAACGAGCAAAGTCCAGGGCTCGCACCCTCTCCCGCGCGGCATGTTCACTGGCTGGAACGGCTTCGGGAACGTCCACTCGCCGTTGACGCTTGCGAGCGGCGTCTTGACGCCGGCCTTCATCGCCCTTCTCCGCCTGACGCTTGCGTTGTCGTTCCGCTTCTTTGGCCGCGTTCGCGGCTCGATGCAGACGCCTCATCTCGGCCTCGCGAGCGCGCAGTTCACCATCCGCTGCACGCTTCGCCCGCTTGTCCTCGGCCTCGCGAGTGCGAAGTTCGGCATCCTCTGCACGCTTCGCCCGCTTGTCCTCGGCCTCGCGAGCGCGCAGTTCGGCATCCGCTGAACGCTTCGCCCACTTGCACTCGGCCTCGCGAGCACGCAGTTCGGCATCCGCTGCACGCTTCGCCCGCTTACGTTCGGTCTCACGAGCCCTTCACAGCGCCGGCTTGTCTTCCAAAGTCGGCGAAACCACCGCGGTACCGTCACCTCCAACGACGCGTGCAGTGCTGGCATTCGGTTGTACTGCATTCGTTGTTGATGATAGCGTTGCCTCCGGAACATCCATCGCACGACCCGCTCTCGACGGGAGACTGAGAGAAGGCGAGCGCGCGAGAGACAGGTGCGCGCGCAGCTGCAGCGAGCGAGGAGAGCGGAGGAGCTAGCGAAGGGGGAGGGGGTATAAGGCGCGTTACTGACACCGATATCAGCGTCTCGTCCGTGGCTCATTCGGTAGAGCGTCGCGCTGCGGCCCGCCAAGTCCTCTTTCTTTTAAAGATAGAGAGAAGACTGCGGACGCCGCCGACGGCGGTGGATGGTTTGGGGTCGCTTATAAAGTGTATTCACACTTAAAACTGGCTGGCAAAGTCGCGAGACGAAACCCGGCAGCAACGCCACCGAAACGCTGACCGCGTTGAAGACTGGAACGCCGAAGCTCCCTGTAGCGGCACCCGTTCGTCCCTCGTATTCGTAGTCGTAGTTTGTAACCAGTCTTACGTTTTGACCTGAAAGATGGTTCCGGTGGGAGATTTCTCCTGTGTGTTGTTGAGCAATAAAAAATTCGTAGCGTGCGCGTTAACTAAAAGCTGACTTCTCCTGTCTTTCATTCCCCATTAGCAGCCATTGGCATGTACATTGAGCACTAACTGGCAAGAAAGGGTTGCTACGTTATACTCGCCGGGCGTTATCTCCGTTTTAGAAAAGTTTAGCGAGTGTTGGGACGCAGTGCCATGAAAACAGTGAACAAGTATATACCATGAAGTTGAGGTGGTTGAAGGTGGGAAGTAGAAAAGAAGCGCAAGCCGTTAAGAAAGTGTGCGTGTGCCACCTCTCGTTTAGTCCTTGGAATGTCCGCTGGATGGCGGTGCCTCTATGTCGGGAATATATGATGAAAAGATGTGAGATGGTGGTACTTGGAGTGTTAAATGCATGGACGAATGGACACACAGACAGTTGCATGGACGGACTCACGGATGGCTGCACCGACGGATGGACGCATGGAGGAACGCAGGGGCAGATGCATGGACGAACACAGGGACGGACACACGAACAGACGCCCGCATGGACGGGGGCGAATTGACGCACGGATGGTCACACAGACGGACGCATGAACAGACGGAAGCAAGAACGAATGAACGGACGGATGCTTCACCCCACTCTCCATCATTAACTCCGTGGATATGCTGCCAGTTTTTTGTTTTATTTTAGGTTCCCACTTTTTTAAATGCAAAGCATTACTTACCGAACTTCAGCGACTTTGAGGGTATCTATCTATCTATCTATCTATCTATCTATCTATCTATCTATCTATCTATCTATCTATCTATCTATCTATCTATCTGTCTATCTATCCGCCTACGACGTCCATTTGGATAGTGCTATCAATACCAAACTTGATATGACATATCATGACCGCATGACGAGCATATGTGACTAGTCATAACATGAAAATATAAAAATTATGTTATGAATGTCATAATTTACATTTTATGGTCTTGCTACCCTTGCGGTGATGTCGTTCACATGACATGTTGCCAAACTGGTATGGTATCTCATGATTGCGTGACGAACACAAGCGCCCGACCGTAACAATAAAATCATGACATGGGTGTCATGAAACAACATAACTACATGCCATACTCATGATGCGCTGGCGCCCATTGCGCTAGCGTCATATACCAAATTTGGTATTATGGTTCGTGAAGTGATGGCGAAGTTATGTGACTGGTGCGAACATGATAATCATGATAACCGTGTCTTGTGACACGACTACATACTACGCTCATGATGCGCTCGCGGCCGTTTCACTATCTTCACATGTGCCAAATTCGGTATTAATTGACGCGAACGGACGACATAGGTAAATGACACATCCAAACATGATAATCATGACATGCGTGTCATGTAACAACACGACTGCATGCCAACCTCATGATGCACTCGTGACCATTTAACTAGCTTTACTTGTGCCACATTGGGTATTTAGTGAGGTCAATTGATGACGAGGGCATGTGACTGGTGCAAAGATGATTATCATAAGATACTTGCCACGTGAGAGCATGACTACATGCAACAGTCAAGGCGCCTATACTGTTGGACTTGACCCGGCGCGCGTGCATGCCGGCGTTCCTTTCGTCACACCATGCTGGCGTTGCCACGCCAGGTGCCCATTCTGCCATATTCTCGCAGACGTGCGCCGCACTGCGTTGTTTTGACGCATGCGCGTTCCAGCGCATGCACCTTCCGTCCGTCAAGGAAAGAGGCAGACGCAGTGTTGTCTGGGTAACGCATCTGCGCGATTTGGGCATGTCGCATTTCGCGCCGGTTTCAGGTGGGCCCTGCCGACTGACGCTGGTCGTGCCTGTCGTGCCTGGCGTGCTCGCGTTTTGCTAACATGACGTTGCTGTACCCAGCGTACGGGCGCGTCAACGTTACGTAGGAGTATATTCGGTCTTTCATAATGCACTCGCGACCGTATCACTAGCTCCTAATATACCAAATTTGGTGTTACGTAACGTCAATAGATGGCGAAGGTATGTGACTAGTGCAAACACGATAATCAAGACACGCGTGTCATGCAAGACCTTGACAACATACCACGTTCTTAGCGTGCTCAAAACCGTTGCTCTACCTTCACTTATACTAAATTTGGTATATCGTGACGTCAATAGATGACAAAGGTAAACGACACATACAAACATGGTAATCATTACACGTAAGGCGTGTACGGTATAATTCACCTCCACCTCGTAACGTTGTGGTGATTTTAAAGTGCCATCTCAACCTTCCTCATTCGTGCTTCGCATATCATCGATTCCCACTGTACGTTGGATCTGTCAACTTTTTTAAGTCAATAAACTAGCCATACTTATTAGAATTTGCGAGCAGATGCTCTGCACATGGTGAGCAGACGACACGGCGCGAATGAATACATGTTGAGGGGCTAAGCAAGCTTCCTATTGGCTGAGGGGCATGTAACCTTCACAGTGCTGAAGGGAAATTTTGAAACAGAGCATGGGTACTTTGCTATGAGAGAGCCTAAAACCGTCCCATGGCCTCTTACTTCCTGAGGCCTAAAGTTAAAGCGGTCGTTTTTTAAAAAGCTTGTGCTAAAACGACAATAGAATGTGGAGTTAATTCATTGGTACCACTTCCGTCATGGCTTGGGCTCACCGTCAGCGGGGTGGGTAACAATATGAAGGTATTCGGTGAACGCACCAAGTTTGAACCAAACAAGTGGGGGGGGGAGGTGAAGGGATTGTTAAATGAAAAGAAGATAAAAATGAGCCCCGTAACTGCCTCGCATGGGACTGAGACAAGAGATAGAGCATCACTTCGCGGACGGGGCAACCGTCCACCACGATATCCAGAGATCATCTTTTTAGGAAAAGACGATACCATACGATTGAAAAAAAAATTCAACATTACACGCATTGTGAGCCTAGTGGATCGACGGCCCCACTTTTTGTCCTGCTGATAAACTGGTTTGCTAGTCAGCTGCTTTTGTAGCAGGAACTATCACATCTGCTGTTTCACCACAAGACAAGACACAGACGTCGTCCACTGTGGTGGAACAGTGGTTGCAGTGCTCGGCTGCTGACCCAGAGGCCGTGGGTTTGTTGTCAGCCACGGTGGAAAGATACATTTGGGGAGAGGCATTGTTTCGATGATGCATATATGATTGCGAATGCAGATATCTCAAATATCTAGAGCCTCTAACTAGATATTGTGTATATCAGGATCAAGATGACCTTGAACCGTCCAAGAAGTACTCTGAATAGCCTGCCTATATTCTACTCATTATAATATTGTGACTCGAGAAAGCATTTTTAGTCCACCGGGAAAGAAGCTGTTCTTGATTGCTTATTATCCATTAGTTACAGTGTCCAAGGAGTCCTGAAGCTGTGAATGTAGTTTTTTTATGGTGAAAACTTGCGCCTTTATTCAGTAATGTAACTCTGACATTTGGGTTAACATTGTTTAGTAACACTTCCTCAGAAATATTTTGAAGGTGCAACCTGCATTTAATATTGATCGAGAATTTGATGTCGGCCCATGCGCATAGCAAACTTTTTGGAAAAAAAAATTGGTTTGTTTTGTTGTTGGAATTGTAGTGCTTCTGTCATAAGGTCTCACCCAACTCAACGTGAGGTACTACGCTTAAAGCTTCAAATTTAATTTCAAGCTTTGATTTTAATATAGGCATTGCGAACAGCGATACTTCAAGCATGGCTAGAAACATCGTTAAATATTTTTTTTTATTTTTATTAATATTTACGTGATTACCCTGGATTCTTATATGCACACATAGAAAATGAGCGTACATGTACTGTCGACGTTTCGTATTACCGTTCATCATGTAATAACACATCAGCTATTCAAGATGCAGTAGTATTAAGAAAGTATACTATCTCCTGCTCAATCGAACCATGTCCCTACTGCTTCGCGTCCGCATGTAGTTCCCCTTAGTGAGGGGTGTTGTAACTGTTTTATCGTCCTAAAGGTAGCTGCTAGTAAATGTAGTTTGGGAGATAAAGTGACAGCTGCGTTGTTATTTGTGTGGTCTGAAATTACAAACTGATCTTCATCTGTCTTTAGACGTGCATATTGTATATGAACGACTTCAGATCAATAAAACAGCCCTAAACTACTTTTTGGCACATTGTTTGCTTTCCATGCATACAGCCGCAAGGCGGAACAACTGTGGTCAAAGTGTGTTCGCTTTTTTTTGTCTCTGCCTCTCTCAGTGCATGGCTAATTTTCGAAATGTTTTCGTTTACTTTTACCATTCACCATGAAGTATAGGCGTGAAAGAAAGAAAATGGGTATGAGCGCCCAAGCAACACCACTTGTTATTAGTTAAAGGTGCTAGGAACACATGTGTGAGTTGATTGTACACAATAGCACGGCAGCTTAGGCTGAAAATACGAAAAAGCAAACAAACAGCAATGTATTAGCATCACAATGAAAAAATAGAAAAAGTAGCAAGACGGCTAAAATTAATGAGAAAATAAAAATAAAGTAGTGAAAACTCAGCAGAAAAGCGAGAACAAGAAGTACCCGTAATAACTCAATACAAAAATATGAGACAAATAAAAAGCAAAATCAGAATCAGGCTTACACAGTCGCACTGCTTTTTTTCGAAGTAGAACTCTCTTTGATTATTCAAAAGGTTTCTCTTGATGAAAGTTCACAATAAAATTTGAGACAGTGAAAAATCCCTATTATCAAGTTTCTTGCAGGATGTTCTCTCCCACGTTCTGCCAAGGCCTCTCCCTTGTTCCGCCAGTCAACTCGGTCCTGTGCTTGCTGCTGCCACTTAAAACTTGCAAACTTCCTAATCTCATCTGCCCACCTAACTCTCTGTCTCCCCTAACGGGATACGTTTACTTTTCTAAATATATGACTTGGCGAAATGCTACGGAAGCTGATGTTCCGGTATTGAACTTTATAGTCAAGTTTATTACAAACGTTTAGGAGAGATGACTTTAGAGTATGGAAGCAAAAATCGAATATTGCGTAGTTTGTAATTAAACCTATATCTATTGTTTGAATAAGAGCCGCTGTTGACAAGAAGATTATTCATACAATTGTATCGCTGCATTCCTGAACAGTTACATCCAGTGAAGGAAGATACAGACGTGTAAGTAAGATAGAACTGGTCTGGCCTACTTCGGGCATCATCAAAATAAAAATATCTTGTAAATAATACCAGAAACAAATTTTTATTATGAATTTCAAAACGCCAACATATTTGGATTTGAAATATTCAATAAACACATGAGAGTGCTTGCCATATTAGTCCTAATTAACCAACTGTTATCCAGCACTGAGGTCAATTAGCCCACAACCACTTACACTAGGTATTATTAGGCGAGCTCTACCGGTAATATCTACAATTTGTTCAACGTAGCTCAATGTATCTGTGGAGTATACTGACTTTTTGTAGCAGCTTCCATCTTATGCTTTGTGCATTTACAAAACTGTGCATTTACCGGTCAAGCTATCCTTTGTGCCCTGCTTTAATTTTTCGTATCATCGCTGATTGGTGTGGTTACTAAAATATAGTCGTTTGTTGCAGCGGCTGTATGCAGTATGATGACTCGCGATGTACCGTATGCCTTCTTGCCTTAGTGCCCTTTCATGTGTAGACAGCAATATTCGTCGATTTTATTGGGCACCCGTCTCAAGCAGTGAAAAGCAAATTCGATTTTTGAGTGCATTCCAATGACGTTCGCTAGCCATTCACCATGATGTTCTGTTCCCGTGTTCGCCGCGTGGACAAGCCGTACCAGCTAGGAGTATTTGTTTCTGCTGTCACATGTGCGTGATTATGTGTGACAGTGAAAGTACTTCCTCTACAGCAATATAAGATCCAGTTCCTCTATTTACAACAACGGGTTACTTTATAGACGCCCCGTTTTGCGAGGGAAGTAGTCGAAAAATTGTCACGCTATAAGAATAATAAGTAACATGTCCCAACCTGTCCTTACTAGGCCAGTCAAACTGTTTAGGAGGATGATCTTATCAGCGCCGTATTTTTTTCACAGAGGTTTGAACGGGAAATTCATCAAACAATCAATTCCTACAAGCTTTTTTGTGAAAAGACACTTGTTCCGTATTTGTTTATTGTTCATAAATTTTGAAGCATCCCCGGCCTAAATTGTCATAAAAATTGGACTCAAAATCAATATTCGGAAACATATTAGTGTCTACTAGGTAAGTTTATCGTGGCTACTGCGTTTAGTGCGGTTAACCACAGTGTCAAAGACATTCAGTGTTACCTCATTTCCATACCCTCTCCCCTTTCCTAACATTGAGTAGCAGGCAGAGAATTATTACAGGCCGACGTCTCAGCCTTTCTGTTACAATGAGCATTTGTCTCTAATATGCACACTATATTTTGTTCTTTTTATTTTTCATTTATAAGGCAAGTGACAATGACAATGCTTTCAGCCAGTATAACAGCGCACCTCCTTACTGCAATCCTTTTCTTGTCATACTTTCTTCTGTTTAATGTGTATTCAAAGGATATTGAACTTTGCAGAAAATGCAAACACTTGCATTCACTATCATGTTCAAGCTGTCACTCTGCGGAAGATTACTGCGAAATACACACTGCACTTCAGTGCCCTGCTTTGACTATCGTTTGAATTTAGCAAAACGAGTGGACCTAGATAAGATGTCAGGGCAGAATAGACAACAAAAGAAAGTAGCTTTCTCACAACACATAAAATGGAGCAGTACTTGTCTTTTCTCTGTCTCACTTCTTAACTCCTGTCTCCTATTTCGGTATAGACTAACTTGAAGAAGAAGAATAAACGCGCGGAAAGAGAGATTGGAAAGAGGAAAGAGATTGGAAGAGGAAAGGAAATGCTGGCAGGTTTATTACATTACTTATTTTTTTATTTTATTTAAAAAATACTGCGGTCACTGAAGACCAAGCAGGTGGGGAACATTACAATAAACAAATGAGCAAACATCGAGAAAAAAATTAAAGGAATAATCAAATTTGCAAGAATACAAAATGGATGAAAAAATATAACAGACCAAATAAAAATAAATAATGGCAAAAATGGAGTGATGTCTTAAAACACAACAAAAGAATATACACATACGTACAGACAAATTTATACACATGGAAACGCGTCAACTATTACAAATACTGAGCACCAACAATCCGAAAAAGTGATATTGCATGAATACAGAGTATAAACATTATATTAAGCACTAGCAGTACAGAGAAGGTGCGCTTATGTCACGGTTGAGATGCTCCGAGCAACGCTTTCTCGAAGTCATCAGATGAAATGACATCAGGTGGTAAGCTATTCCACTGAATAATTGTTCGGGGAAAGAAAGAATTTTTAAAGGTGTTAGTCCGCGTGGTGTATGGGAGCTGGTTAAGCATATGACGATGCCTAGATGCGCGAGGAGAGAATGGTTGTATGTATTTATGGGCAGGAATATTCAGCTTACCATTATAAATGGAATGCAAGAATTTCAGGCGTGCGATTTTGCGGCGATCTTCAAGCACAGGAATATCGTTGTCTTTCATTAATTTTGTCGGAGAATCAGATGATTTAAACTTAGAAAAAATAAAACTTACAGCGCGTCTTTGAACCATTTCAAGTTTTTGAATGTCTTTTTTGTAGAAAGGGTCCCAAACCACTGATGCATATTCAAGTTTAGGCAAAATATACGCTTTGTACGCGAGCATTTTTAATTTCGGAGGGGCTTTTTTCAGTTTGTGCCTCAGAAAACCAAGCTTACGAGAAGCTGATGCGGAGACATTTGTTTTTGTGCGGACCAAGAAAGTGTGTTTGTAATGGTTACTCCTAGGTATTTATATTCATTTACTTCACGTACTGGTGTTCCTTGGACGTTGTAGGTAAACGTGAATGGCTGTTTTTTTCTTGTCACACGTAGGAGTACCGTTTTGTCAGAGTTTAATGTGATTGACGACCGAGTACACCACTCACTAACTTGTGTTAATGCAAGACTTAGATCAACCTGATCTTGTTGGCATGTCACTTTTTTATATACTACGCAGTCGTCAGCGAACAATCGGATACTAATGTTAGACTCAACCACGTCAGCTATATCATTTATGTATATAAGAAAAAGAATCGGCCCTAAAACACTTCCCTGTGGGACACCTGATAATACCGGTAACGTGTTAGAAATATGTCCCCCCACGTCAACGTACTGAGCGCGGTTTGAAAGATAAGCCTCTATCCAACTTATGATGAAAGATGGAACATTCAGGTTTTGGAGCTTTATGAGAAGTTTGCCATGGGGAACGCGGTCAAATGCCTTGCTAAAGTCTAAAAAAATTAAATCAACCTGGCCAGAAAAATCAAGTATTTGTGCAATATCATGAACTGTTGCAACTAGCTGCGTGCACGTTGATAATTTTTTCCGAAAGCCATGCTGGGCTGGACACAACAGGTTATTATTTTCAAGAAAATCGGTAATAAAGTGAGCAATAATGTGTTCAAGTACCTTGCAGCATGTAGACGTTAGGGAAATTGGGCGGTAGTTTTCCTTCAGCAGGCGATCACCTTTCTTATGCACAGCTACAATCCTGGCGAGACGCCAGTCATCTGGTAGCGTTGCCGTTTTGAGTGATTCAGAGAAAACAGTGGTTAAAATATGCGATATTGGTTCAGCGTATCGACGCAAGAAAGAATTCGGTATGCCGTCAGGGCCACCAGAGGATTTTTCTTTTACGCCAAGTAACAGTGACAACACACCCTCAAAGCTGATAAAATCCAAATCAGGCAAGGATGGAACAAGTGCGAGAGTTGTAGTATCTTTTGAAGAAAACACGGAATGAAGATAATCATTCATAATGTTGGAAATTTCTGTTAAGTCAGTAACTACTAAGTCATTCTCCCTTAATTTTTCTAAAGTTGGAGCCTTATTTCCCAAGTATTGCCAAAATTTTTCTGGATTATTCTTTAAGAAACTCGGTAAGGTCGATGAAAAATTTTTATCTCGGGATGCTGTTAGTGCGCAAGAAAGTTCAGCTTGAATTTGTTGAATACCATCGGGATTTCTGTTTGATTTCTTTTTGGCGCGCTTTAGTTTTCGCTTAATGTGTACAACGTCGTGGGTTACCCAGGGATTAGCCCTCCTTGTTTTAACGTGGCGGTCAGGAACAAAAGATTCTAAACAGTGCAGTACAGCATGCTTAAAGGATAGCCACAAAGAAATGACATCACTGCGGGGTTCCTGGTCTACAAGCTGCCATAATACATCAAGAATAGACTGATCATCAGCCTTCGCCATATCTTTTACGGTTTTTGTAACTGTTTTGGGGTGTTGCGCACTATCAGCAAGTTTACAAGTCACCAGTACTAGCTTGTGGTCTGATATACCCTCTTCAATTGCTACGTCGTACGACGGAATATCTCCGTTAAGAAATACAAGATCTAATATCGAACCATGATTACCAATTACGCGCGTGTTTTCAAGTACCACTTGTTGCAAGTCGCAAGAAAGCATAATATCTTACAGAGGGCTATCAATTACATTGGCAGTCAGCTCTTGCGACCACCTAATGGATGGCAAGTTGAAATCCCCAGCCATTAAAATACGAGGACACTTTAACGACGAGATGTGATCGCGTAGCAGTGATAAGAATTCGGGAGGAGAAGACGGGGGCCGATAGACAGCACATAGAACAAACACGTGGCCCCAGCAGTTTACTTTTAGAAAAAGGCTTTCGTGGTCATCTATTTGCGCAAGTGCGCTGGCGGCAACACTGTTTTTCAATATTATCGCCACGCCTCCACCCCTACTTGTGCGATCGCGTCGAAAGATCTGATACGACGGAGGAATTACATCCACATCACTGATATCACTATGTAACCATGTTTCAGACACCATCGATATATGCGGATCATATATGAAAATAAGTTGTTCAAGCTGTTCAGTCTTATTCGCTAAACTTCGAGCGTTGAAACTAAGCAGTCTAAGTTCCTTTGAACGAGTGTGCGTGTGAGGTCATTGATTATCGCGTGGCCTACGAGCTTCTCGGAAAAGGACACGCTGGTTTCTAGTCTCGTCCCATACGTAAAGGCTACCATCAATGCTTAGCTTCTCGTTAGCAAGGAAAACACGTTTTCCTCGAGATTTTTCATCCTGGGCGGTTTCCCAGAGAAGGCGCCTACATAAAGATCATTCGCATTTTAAGGTAATAAAATATAGGCGGGACACTTCGTTGTGCTAATGGCACACTGCAGAGTAGTGTCCTGCTAGGAATAACGGTGCCACGTTTCCTTCTCTTACAAATATTCATATGCGTTCGTGCGAGGAAAGCGAATTGCAGATGCACCTTCCTTCCATTTAGACCGAGACCGTGCGCATATTGAAACTGAAGCCGTTATAAAGAAATGGCACTGCAGTCAAACATTCCGGCAGTATAGGAGAGGACAGTAAAAATCTGTGCTTGCATATTTCTTTCCTTGAAGGTTCAGAACGCTATCATTTCATATATATATATACTATATATATATATATATATATATATATATATATATATATATAGTTTAGTAGATCCTCCGTGAGCGGTCACAACGTGGTTTACTTCGACGTTCGACCTAGAGGCTGGCCTTCATTATATATATATATACACATATGATATAGATATAGATATATAGCGAGAGGAGGGGAGATTAGAGAGAGAGAGAGAGGACTTAGAATAATATATATATTTATACACACAGATATATATATATTATTATTATATATATATAATAGTATATAAGATATATATATATCTAGATATCTATTCATATATATAAGATATATATATATATATATATATATAGGTCCCAGTAGATCCTCCGTGAGCGGTCACAACGTGGTTTATTTCGACGGTTTCGTCCTAGAGTCTGGCATTCATCAGGATTATGAATGTTGATGTTCATCACGGATTATGAATGAATGCTGAATGTTAATTGGGCAGTGCTATATGAGAGCTTGCGCAATTTCACTCGGTTTTTGGCAGCTTTAACACCGTTTAACACGGATGCACCCGTGTTGCCAGTTAGTGGCCCATTACTACCACTTCAATCCGCATTTCTGATTCAATCATCCTGATGAAGGCCAGACTCTAGGCCGAAACGTCGAAATAAACCACGTTGTGACCGCTCACGGAGGATCTACTGGACTATATACAACGCTACGGCCACACAACCACCATGCCTGCCTATATATATGTATGTATATATATATATATATATATATATATATATATATATATATATATATATATATATATATATATATATATGATGTGTGTGTGTGTAAGAGAGTGGTCTTTGTTTAATGATATATATCATATGTTCAAGTGTTCCCGTCGCGCCCACATTTTGCACTTGAAAAGTGACTTGCACTAGTGCGAAAATATGAAACACACTATCCCGTATACAAGGAACAAAACGTTTTCTTGGATAATTTTCGCCGCGACAATAAAACAACAAGGCTGATTCCTCTAGGCCAAAAATCAGTATTGATTCCCCTGTCATCGGTTTCGGTATAACAAGAAAGTGAATTTCGTCATCAGAGAATCTGCTGAATGTTAATTGGGCAGTGCTATATGAGAGCTTGCGCAATTTCACTCGGTTTTTGGCAGCTTTAACACCGTTTAACATGGATGCACCCGTGTTGCCAGTTAGTGGCCCATTACTACCACTTCAATCCACATTTATGATTCAATCATTGTGGCAGATAAGTTGATAACGTGTATCTGATCACAACATATTGCTATTCCCGGTGGGGATTTCACCTACAAGCACTACTAAATCTTGTATTCGATGTCCACCCTTCGAAAGCGTCTTCAGTTGAGGACAGAAACAGCATGATTTGTGCTTTCGAAAAATAGGATAACCTATGCCTGTGTTCATGCTTACCGCAATTCGCTTCAGAAGTATGGGAGACAGAGGTTCCTCGCTTGGGCCATGAACGCGCGAAGGCGATTCGTTTCGTTTTGGCATTTGTCTCGCTCCACCAATCCACTACCTGCGCCCATCGACACCGTTGCCTTTCTACGTCACTTATTGCAGCGGTTTTATTAGTCTGTGCTATACGAAATTGTACTCGAAGTAGTGAACAGTCGAGAAACGTCAGGGATGGAATGTGAGAGCTGCCTTATTCAGGGATTTACACGCTGACAAATCGAAAGGTGCAGGAGATAACTGCGTATAGCGTGACTTTTCAATACTAGGAGGGCCAGCGTTCTTGTCTGCAGCATGAAGATATCATGACTGCGTTGTCGCCGAATGACCCCTTATCAGGAAAAGTTAGTTTTGTGGGTACGTACATCACTGCTCAGAGAATGTGACATCACTCCGCCGAACTTCCGGTCCTCAATCTAAGAGCAATGGGTGAGAGGAAATGCGTGAGAGATATAATGTTGGTTATTCCACGAGAGATCGACACGGGTTCGAAAGTTTAGGTTTATATTTGATTGATATTGTATGTTTTATACACCTCTCATCAGGCAGGCCGAAAAACAACTTCGTTTTCTTACTAACGGCATACTTGCGAGTACAAAAAATACCGCGCCTAACCAACACTAAATGACCAATTTTGTCACATCTCATTTTCAATAATTGAAATACTATAACAGGACAAATAATTTTACTAACCAGGCGATATTTTTTACCTAAAACTCATGTCTAATGAAAAATAAGCTCGTTCATTTTCAACATTTTGTAAACTGAAAGAAAACAGTTTTTTAAATGTCTAATTATGTGACAGTGTATAAAGGGTATGAATTCGCCCTTTTTCTTTTTCCGAAGGGAGAAGGAAATATATATATATATATATATATATATATATATATATATATATATATATATATATATATATATATATATATATATATTGCCCCGAACGTCTCATATCACCACGCCGCGGTGGTCTAAAGACTAAAGTACTCGGCTGCTGACCCGCAGGTCGTGGGATCAAATTCCGGCTGCGGCGGCTGCATGGGAGGCCAAAATGCTGTAGGCCTGTGTGCTCAGATTTGAGTGCACGTTAAAGAGCCCCACGTGATCTAAATTTCTGGAGCCCTCCACTACGGCATCCCTCATAATCATACAGTGGTTTTGGGACGTTAAACCCCATGTATCAATCCCATCAACTGAGAAGCATGACAAGCAGACGAAAAGATAAGTTACCACCAGCAAGGCCAGAACCTGCCACCTTCGAATAACGCGACCTAGGCTTTGCCTGTGGGCTACGGTGGCGGACATCCCTTCATATTAGTGTTATAAGGCTTATGTGTGCATTCAAACGCCAGAGCCTCAGTCAGCGCCACTAGTTGCCATTACGGCAACTGTATAAGACTTCTTTTTTACATGTTGGCGTCACGTATCACATAATTTTATTACGAGCTGGCTGCTGACCAATATTCCTTCGCATACCACCTGAAAGCATCAAGTCTGCCAGAATGAGACCCTTGCTTTGAATTAAGTAAAGAAGTGTCAATTCAACAACGTGTAATTTAAGCGCAATTTTGATAGCAATCCCTGTACTTTAAAAGGCATTAATGTCCTTTAGTTCTCTTTCCTATAGTGTCTCACAAAGTGAACAAGCTTTTCAATTTACAGCTCTTTCTTTTGTTTTTTGCCTCATGATATATAATTTGATAGTGACGTAAGGAATTCATGATAATAATTTTTGAATTCATGTAATTGAGCTATATTCTGAGTTCCAATAAACATTGATGTGAGAGGAATATTGAGTCTTTCATGAAGGCAACAGTCTCTTACCCTTGGCTCAACAAACAGGCTTGCAGATTTTATTTATTTATTTATTTATTTATTTATTTATTTACAAGATACTGCAGGCATGGAGCCCAAGCAGGAATGGTACAGGCAGTAAGGCAAACAAGCCAAACATCACACAGCGTACAATAATTCAATCATCACACACATACAACAACAATGCAACCAAACTTATCGTAACAGCGATGATTTAAGTGGGATCGCGTGAATCGCAAAGGGAAACAAAGGGAAACAACATGGCACTGAAGTAAGAGAAAAAAAGAAGATGAAGAAGAAAAAAAGAAGAGATGAAGGATAGATTTGAACCTTATGAATACGCTGTACCTGCAACTGTCGAAAAGCAGGTTGTAGTTTTCTTTACATAACAACTTCAATTAGGGTGACTGCCACTTGGTCGTGTCGTTAAAGCTGCATGATGAAATAAGCGCTAAAAATACACATACTCAGAGAGGACACAGACAAGCGCTTACTAGCAACTGAAAATTTTATTTGGAAGTAAACTCTAATAAATACATCAGACGTTATACCCGCTGGACGTAACCTGCTTTGTCTTAAAAAGGTTATAGCGAGCGTTTGGCCACAATGCCATGAATACAGTGAACTAGTATATGCCATGAACTCGAGGTGGTTAAAGGTGGGAAGTAGACCCGAAGCGCAAGCCGGATGAAAGTGTGCGTGTGCCACCTCTCGTTTAGTCCTTGGGATGTCCGCTGGATGGCGGTGCTTCTATATGGGGAATATATGATGAAAAGATGCGAGATGGTGGTACTTGGAGTGTTGAATAGATGGACGAACGGACACACAGACAGACGCATGGACGGACGCATGAACGGACGCTGGGGCGGATGCATGGACGAACGCAGGGACGGACGCACGAACAGACGCATGCACGGACGGGCGGATGGACGCATGGACGGTCACACAGATGGAGGCATGGATGAATGGAAGCAAGAACGAATGAACGGACAAATGCTTCGCCTCACTCTCCATCATTCACTCCGTTGATATGCTGCCAATTTTTAGCGCTTGTTTTATCATGACAACTTCATAGTTACATCCGTACCGACGTGGTGTCTAAGGCCCGTATTCAAAGATTATCGTCAGCCGTACCCCGAGAGTTTTTCATCTGTTGTAAGTCTTTATTGCGCTTGGTTTGCATTGTAAGCCAGCATTCGTAAACCAATCTTGTTGTATGTTTTACCTCGTTACTATTTTTGTGCGTTTATAAAAATTATAAAGGGTACATAAACTTGAGGAAAACTCGAGGTAAGACGAAGGTTGGTTTGTGAATAAGGGCCCGAAAACCCTTTTAGCCTTGAACACTATAGGACGAGTGGGTCACAGTAGAGCAGGCCGGTCACCAGAGATTGCTGAAACATAAAAAATCGCTTACCAAAGTCTCAACATATAAGCTATTTACACTGCCGGGAGTGCAACTGCAGCTGAAATTTTGGTGAATATTGAGGTTCGTACAGAAACATGAATACGAAAATTGCGCCTTCTTGAGGCTTGGCATACCGGTAATAGTCGGAGCGCATGCATGAGCCAACCATCGACAAAGTCACATAGAGAAGAGATCAAATACGTTAAAAATTGTGTTTGACACTAGCGCGCTTCTTCAGTAGCTAGCCGGCGTTTGTGCCATCTTGGCCTTTTCATTTGTCCGCCGTTGCACGCCCGGTCTTAGACTGCACGTTATTGTAAACGTCACAGAACTTCGTGACATATGAATAAGATGTGTTTCGCAAAAGGCACAGATCCCCTCTCGAGAACTGTTTCCATCACAAAACAAAACATATACGACCTGAGAATTTCTTATCAAACGATAAAAAAGAAAAGCAAGTTCAGGGTGCGCCTTCTATAACGGCGTTCTTAAAGCTGATGAACGTTGGAAACGTTACAGGAGCAGCAACATCGGCTTGACACATGTGGCGTTTTTCGCGTCGAAGCGTAGTTACCGATCGCCTAGTAACAACTCGGTACTAATATTCGAAAAGAGGAACAAAATTTTATATGTAATACCTAGTGGTATGACCAGTATCGAATCCAATTAAGAACTGCCCCGCCGCGATTGTCTAGTGGCTAAGGTACCCGGCTGCTGACCCGCAGGTCGCGGGTTCAAATCCCGGCTGCGGCGGCTCCATTTTCGATGGAGGCGGAAATGTTGTAGGCCCGTGTGCTCAGATTCGGGTGCATGTTATAGAACCCCAGCTGCTCGAAATCTCCGATGCCCTCCACTACGGCGTCTCTCATATTCATATGGTGGTTTTGGAAAGTTAAACCCCACATACCAACCAATTAGGAACTGGTGCAAAGCCCGCCGCTTTTCAGTGCTGCAAACACTGCCAAAAGGTGACCTCTCGCGGTCTCACCCCATCTTATCAAATGGCCACATGATATGGTGACGCAAGTTTCAGCATACATTTCGTCTGCTTGGCACGCACGTGTACACGCATGTCTTCATGTCTTCACCCCTCCCCCCCCCCCCTTATTGTTGCCATCGTTATCAGTATCCACAAGCGACCATGAAAGCAGCGAGGAATATGGAATCGCGGCAATTCGTGGCGTGGCAAATTATTTTCGGTTCGACTCTCTTCTGGGCAGTGATAATGGAATTGAAGCCGAAACGAAGAGTGGCGAGGCAGCTGGAGGCGCATGCCCGGGCTACGCTGGCTGGTAAGATATACGAACGCTGGTAAGGCATACGAAGAGCGGTCACTCAGGCAAAAAGCGGCGGTGCTAGCTTCAAACCAGCCGTAAGATGACAACACAACACTCGATGCTTCAAGGAAACACGCCTACTAGTAATTTACTACAGTACCTTTTCGACATGCATTGTACGTCTACGTGTTTTTGCCACAGTCAGCATTTAGGTAAATAGGCAGGCATGGACAGCCGCAGCGAGACGCCATAAAATGTGTGCGATAACGTGCCCGGCATGCGTCGTGGTCTTCTTTTGTTTTGTCTGCCTATCAGCTCGGGTGCTGCTATAAGAACGCCTTGATTACTTTGTAAAGTGCGTATTGGGTTCATCACTGAAGCCTTAAAGTAACATTTCTCACAGTGTACTGGGCAGTGCAGAAAGCTTTTTCGTGCCCTTCACATTGCTTATTAAATGCGAAGAATTTCTTAGCGAACTTCGGCGACTTTAAGCATACATATCTATCTATCTATCTATCTATCTATCTATCTATCTATCTATCTATCTATCTATCTATCTATCTATCTATCTATCTATCTATCTATTATCTATCTATCTATCTATCTATCTATCTATCTATCTATCTATCTATCTATCTATCTATCTATCTATCTATCTATCTATCTATCTATCTATCTATCTATCTATCTATCTATCTATACGCCTTCGACATTTAGCTCAATTGGCCGTTTTGATAATGGTATCAATACCAAAGTTGGTATGGCATAACATGACTGTATTAAGAACATACTTGACTAGTCATAACATGAAAATCATGCCTTGTATGTTATGAATGTCATGATTTGCATTTTATGGTCTTGCTGTTCTTGCGGTGGTTTGTTCACATAGATGATTGCAGGGCGAACACAAGTGACAGACCCTAACATAAAAATCATGATATGCTTGTAATATAACATGATTTCATGCTACGCTCATGATGCACTCGTGACCATTTCGTTAGCTTCACTTACACCAAATTTGATATTACAGTACGCGATTGGATGACGAAGGTATGTGACTGGTGCAAACATGATAATCATGAGATGCATGTCCTGTAGCAACATGACCACATGCTACACTCATGACGTGCGCGCGGTCATTTTACTAGCTTCAGGTGTACCAAATTCGGTATCACGCGACGCAAACGGACGACATAGGTAAATGATACATACAAACATGATGATTGCGACATGCGTGTGATGTAACATTATGACTACATGCCAAACTGAAGATGCGCTCGAGGCCGTTTCGCTAGCTTTACATATGCCAAATTCGGTATATTACGTGTTCTAATAGCCCCGCCGTGGTGGTCTAGTGGCTAAGGTACTCGGCTGCTGACCCGCAGGTCGCGGGATCAAATCTCGGCTGCGGCGGCTGCATTTCCGATAGAGGCGGAAATGTTGTACGCCCGTGTGCTCAGATTTGGGTGCACGTTAAAGAACCCCAGGTGGTGTAAATTTCGGAGCCCTCCACTACGGCGTCTCTCATAATCATATAGTGGTTTTGTGACGTTAAACCCCACATATCAATCATACGTGTTCTAATAGATGACGAAGGTATGTGACTGATGCGAACATAATAATCATGAGATGCTTGTTAATTGAGAACATGACTACAGGCTATAGTCAAGGCGACAATAAAATTCGACGTGACGCAGTGCACGTGCTCATCGGAGTTCATTTCGTCGCGTCCCGCCGGCGTTGCCACGCCAGGCACTGGTCTTGCCATATTGTCGCAGCCGCCCGCAGCGCCAGGTTGCTTTGACGCATGCGCGTTTCAGAGCGTTCGGTATCCCTCCGTCACGAAAAGAGGGAAGTAATGTTTTGTCTTGGGAACGCGTCTGCGCGAAGTGCAGCATGTCGCATTTCGCAGTGGCTGCCGGCAGGCCGCACTGACGGACGCTGGTCGTGCTTGGCGTCAGACTACAGAGCTCTCGCGTTTTGCTAACGTAGTATCGCTGTGCTCAGCATGCGCGCGCGTCAACGCTATACTGGAGTATATTGGGCACTTAATGATGCCCTCCTGGTCAATTTGGTAGTTCCACATATACCAAGTTTGGTGTTACGTGACGTCAATGAATGACGAGGGTATATGACTTGTACAAACACGATAACCTGACACGCGTGTCATGTAAAAACATGACAACATACCACACTCTCAGCGTGCTCGCGGCCGTTTTGCTAGCTTCACGTATACTAAATTTAGTATCACGTGACGTGAATAGATGACGAAGGTAAACGACACATCGAAACATGATAATCATGACAGGGAACTCATGTGCAGCATCATTTACCTCCACCTCGTAACGTTGCGCTGATTTTAAAGTGACATATCAACATTTCTCATTCGTGCTTCGCATATCAGTTTTTCCCGCTGTACGTGGGATCTGCCATTTCTATATATTACTCCCTCGCTGCATACAGTTACTTGTTCGTGATGACCTTAGCTTCGAAGTATCACGTTCACGATCATCACCCCACGACATATCGCCCAGCAGCACAACGAAAACGCAGGATTCACACGAATGCGCTGCACGAAGCAAGCGAAACACAATAAGTGACGCTGCTGCTAGGCAGCCAGGCGTCGCAGCTAGGCTGTACCACAAGTGTGGACCGCAACACAGCACTAAAATTGTTGATTTCGATGCTACTCGCTCATCGTAACTCTGTTCCTGAAGCACATCCTAAGCGATTGCTGAACTTGTCAAAATACTGTCACTGTCTCATGACCAAGAATGCGCCAACGAGCCTTCGATGCCCTTTGTGCTCAAAATAGAATAAATTCTGTGTAACAGACCTGATTCACACTTCGCTTAAAGAATTCGTGTTTGCGAAGCAGTCGAACGAACGCCGCATCTAGAGTTTAATATTTGGTGTCTGCTTTTTAGGGGCGAAGCTCCTTGAAGCGGCACCCGTTCGTCCCTCGTAGTAGTAGTTGTAGTAGTCGTAATGTGTAACCGGTCTCACATTTCGACCTCCAGGGTGGTGCCGGTGGGAGATTTCTCCCGTGCGTTGTTGAGCAATCAAAAATTCGCAGATTGCGCGTTAACTAAAAGCCGAATTATTCTGTCTGTCATTCCCCATTAGCAGCCATTAGCATGTACATTGAGCACTATCTGACATAAAAGGGTTGCTACGATTATACTCGCTGAGCGTAACCTGCTTGGTTTTAGAAAGGTTGAGCGAGTGTTGGACCGCAGTGCCATGAAAACAGTGAAGTAGTATGTACCACGAACACGAGGTGGTTAAAGGTGGGAAGTAGACACGAACCGCAAGCCGTAAGAAAGTGTGCGTGTGCCACTTCTCGTTTAGTCCTTGGAATGTCCACTGGATGGCGGTGTTTCTATATGAGCAATATGTGATGAGAAGATGCGAGATGGTGTACTTGGAGTGTTGAAGAGATGGAAGAACGGACACACAGACAGATGCAAGGATGGACGCATCAACGGACGCAGGGGCGGATGCATGGACGAACGCAGGGACAGACGCGCGAACAGACGCACGCACGGACGGGCGGATGGACTCATGGACGGTCACACAGACAGACGCATGGACGGACGGAAGCAAGAACGAATTGACGGACGAATGCTTCGCCCCACTCTCAATTATTCACTCCGGGGATATGCTGCCATTTTTTTAAGAATGCCGTGCCAATGCCACCTGGATAAAAGGTGCCTTGGAAAGCCAGAACCTCAAATTTTTCTACATAATAAGAACCGATTCGGGCGTATGTTATACAACTTTTAAACTAAGTTTTTGTGTGTGTGTGTTTATGCTTGTGTGTATGTGTGTGTGCTTATGTCGTAACCGAGAGACTGTCTCTGCCCATTCTGGGTCTGTGCAAAAAAGTGAACGACCTGGAACGCTATGCTATCTGCCAGGCGAGATTGTACGTAGCTGTTTTATATTCCAAATTAAAAGCCACAGCTTCACTTCCTATGAAGTAAAGTCACTAAAAGAGCTGTTTGAGATTATTTATTCGTTTTGCAATAGAGCTGACACCATAAAATGAGAATACATTTTCATAATGTTAGCGGGCATTGTTAATTAACAAATGTGTAAAAATATTAGGTGTTTCAGTATATGTTTAGTATGCAAACATAGAATGCACTTGAACTTTTTTTTGTATGTTAGACGTTTGCACCACACACAAATCTAACCTAGTGTTGAATGATTGCACTTAGCCCCAAGAACGAACAGCGGAGTCCCTGCGGTCGCGTCAAGGTGACGTCACGGCAAGGGCACTCCTTTTTCCACCCCGCCTCGTACACGCACTGTAGTGATACGTTGGGCTTACTCCTCACTGGGGTGACGCAAACTTCTCGAGATACAAAGTTAGAGGTTTCATAACAAGTGAAATATATCAGGCTGCAAGAACGTTTCATAATTTCGCTTAGGACTGGGTGGTCTACCGTCTGAACGGGAGATTTATTGTGAAAATTGTTTTCATTGCATACACCAAGACATAACAAAATATGGTGAGCGGTGCTAACGTAATTACAATAAGGCATGTTCTCCAGGATATAGATTCTATGTGTGTTGAAGTATCAGAAATAAATTTAGGACGCATCAAATTCACTATGTTCATCGCGCGTTACTGTGCAACTTATGATTGCATCAGCAAATAATCTAAATGATTTGACATATTTGCGCTTTTTTAGACTTCACAGGATTCTGTCATAAGCACGAACTTCACATATTTTGAAAGTAGCTGAAACAATGCTGCCGTACACACATTGATTTCGGAAATGTCGGAACATGCCTGTTTACTCGGATCACATGTACGTGTTTCTTCTCAACAGTCACCGTGAATTGTGTAGTCGTATACCTTGTTGTGCGTGAAATGCTGGGGTGGTCTACCACCGCGTCAAAAACAGTCATGTCCCCTTCACAAAGGAGCACCGCTGATAGCAATGATTCTAACACAAGCGCCAGAAAGCTGAAATGAACTCTTCCGATGACGCCTTCAGCGACGTGGCCCAAGTGATGACTAAAAAGCTTCGCCTGGATGAGGTGACGACTGCTCTTTTACTTCATGACCACGTACAGGTAGGTAATCAACTGCAAGGAATACAATTTAAGATGTGAATATTTAAACTGGTAGTTACGATTGGGACAATACCGTTGCTACGATGCTGCACGGAGACAAAATCTGGCAGCAATGAAAATTTCCGCACATAAGCTCAATAAGATCCCTGAAATCAAGCTCCAAAATTATTTCGAGAGGAACATGAAAACGAACAACGCGATAAGTAAGCGAGTACACGAGGAAAAGAGACAAAACAGTGGCAGTGGTGTTCTATAGGCGAGCGCTTTCAAGATGTTTTGCGAGGCTCTATAATGCACGTGAGCACGGGACTTGGCACACCAGGTAAAGCATTATCTGTAGTTACGTGGCTTTCTCTGGTACAAATAAATAACACTATAAAGGAGAGAAAACCTTCATATTTTCTATAAAAATTACCCATGATTAGCTCAACCCAATTATGTAAATACTGTGTCTTGCTTCTCAAAATCACATGATTATGCGCCAATAAGTTTGTTGTATCCAAGCAAAAGTGTGTTCTTGCTTTTCACACACGTCGGAGTGCGGCACTGAGGACAGGAATGGAATCCATCATTGGGGCTAGCAGCGCGATACAGACTTTTTCACCCATTTCATATTGCCTACGGCGGAGCGTGCGATTGTGCAGATACAATTGTAGACATTTATTGTTTTACCAGCAACATTACCAATTGTATTTTTGTCATTTATCTGCAGCTTGAGACAAGCAGAAAGCGAACGCAGAGAGTGAAACGGTGCACGAAGCCAGCGCATCACTATCCGGGGGCGCAACGGCAGGCATCAAGGAGCCCGTTCCATGCCGTCACGCAGGCCTCCCAGCAGGAGGCACCACTCCAACATCTCGGGGCTATTACTCTGTTTCTTGCTTCTACATTGATGTTTTTCATAGTTTCACGGATGCATACTAGCACTCAGCTAAGGATCCAGATGCTTGTAATGATGTTTTTTATTACCATATTTTAGCTGAAACTGTGAAGTTTATTGGATGCTAGAAACAACAGTTCAGGTGAGTTCGAAAAGCTTTGAAAAGTGCATTAAATTGGCAGCATATTCACGGAGTGAATGAAGGAGAGCGGGGCGAACCATTCGTCCGTCCATTCGTTCTTGCTTCCGTTCGTCCATGCGTCTGTCTGTGTGACCGTCCATGCGTCCATCCACCCGTCCGTGCGTGCGTCTGTTCGTGCGTCCGTCCCTGCGTTCGTCCATGCATCCGCCCCTGCGTCCGTTCATGCGTCTATCCATGCATCCGTCTGTGTGTCCGTTCGTGCATCTATTCAACACTCCAAGTACAACCACCTTGCATCTTTTCATCATATATTCCCCCTCTAGGAGCACCGCTATCCAGCGGACATTCCAAGGACTAAGTCAGAGGCTGGCACACGCACACTTTCTTACGGCTGGCGCTTCAGGTGTACTTCCCGCTTTTGACCACCTCGAGCTCATGGTATATACTAGTTCACTGTATTCATATTGCACTGCGGCCCAACGCTCACTAAACCTTTCTAAAACCAAAAAGGTTACGCCCAGCGTGTATAACGTAGCAACCTTTTCCTGTCAGATAGGGCTCAATGTACATGCCAATGGCTGCTAATTGGAAATGAGAGACAGGACGTTTGGGCTTTTACTTTCTGAAGGTTTGCCTTTCGTATCTACTTCCCACCTTTAACCACCTCGAGTTAATTCGTGGTAGATACTAGTTCATTGTATTCATGGCACAGCGGCTCAACGCTTGCTAAACCTTCCTGAAACTAAGGAGGTTACACCCAGCGAGTATAACGTAGCAACCCTTTCCTGTCAGATAGTGTTCAATGTACATGCCAATGGCTGCTAATGGGGACCGCAGCGTGCGCATTAACTAAAAGCCAAATGCTCCTGTCTCTCATTCCCAATTAGCAGCCATTAGCATGTACATTCAGCAGTATTTTTTATTGTTCAACAACGCACAGAAGTAATCTCTTACCGGCATTACCTTGGAGGTCAAAACTTTATAGCTGTTACATACTAGGGACGAACGGGTGTCGTTAGATGGAGCTTTGCCACTAAAATATGTCGCGAAGATTGAGTGTTGCTTTAGTGTTCTACATATATTGCCATGCTGTTCGAAAATATATCATGTAGTTACATCATACTGCATATTATACCACTATCAAAATATATGTATGTACGTTGTTATAACAGCGTTTTAAAAAATATACTTTTCCTTTGTGTATCTTTAAGGTTTTGTCTGCATTACAATACGTTGTACTTGTTTTTGTTTTATGATAACATTTACTGTACCCGCCCAGTTACGGCCATAATGGTCAGCAGTATTTGGAAATAAATACACCACAGCAGGTAACAAAATGACTTTAGCCGTCTTTAGTGCAAACGCTCGACAATTTACAGCACCATGAGATCAAGGAGCTTGCCAAGCAAGGTTACCGTATCTACTGTTTAGACAAAGTTTATTTACACTATGCACAGAAAATAAAGGTTTCATAACCCTCCAGTATTAAGGGCACATACACTTCGGCACATCTATATACCACGACAAACATCACTACGTTGCAATTCAGTGCGATATCATGATACAAGTTTACAACAATAAAATAATGGCACTGAAACACTACTGTTTACTAACGAAATCATAAATAACCACTTAACAGGCGCTGCTTAGCACCATTTTGTTCTAATAAATGTGTGTTTAGAAAAAGCGGATAACGATTAAGAGTACCGTGTACTCTACCAATGAAGAGCTAAAAGCCGTTCCATGGGCCTCGCACTTCATGAGGCCGATATTGTGCCAGAGCCCACGTGTTTAGAAAAAAACGGTGAACTATTTATAGTACATGGTACTCTATTATAGAAGAGCACTAGGCCGTCCTGTGGGCCTCTAATACGGAAACAACTGCGTGAGAAAAACGGTGAATGTGTTTAGAAAAATTGGCAGAACCCACGTAAAGTGGGAGTCGATGATATGCGAAGCACGAATGAGGGAGGTTGATTTGTCACTTTATATTCAGCACAATGTTACGTAGTGGAGGTAAATGAGCCGTACATGACTTACGTGTCATGATTATCATGTTTGAATGTATCGTTTACTTTTGTCATCTATTCACGTAACGTGATAGCAAATTTAGTATATGTGGAGCCGCGAGCACACGGCCGCGAGCACGCTATGGGCGCGGTAAATTCTCATCTTCTTAATTGCACGCTTGTCAGCATTAGCGTGTTTGCACCAGCCATACTTTAGTCATGCATTGACGTCACGTGTCGCCAAATTCGCTAAATGTTGATTGCTGCGACCACATCATGAAGGGCCCAATATACTCCAATATGGCGTTGACGCGCGTGATCACTGGGCGCAGCGACGCTACGTTAGCAGAACGCGAACACTTTATAGTCTGACGATAGGCGCGACCAGCGTCCGTTGGCGCAGCCCAACGGCCACCGGCGCCAAATGCGACATGCCGTGTTTAGCGCCAATGCCTACCCAAACAAAACTGCGTCTCCCTCTTTTCAGGACGGAGGGACGCCGGACGCGCTGAAACGCGCTTGCGTCAAAGCAACGCAGCGCGGACCGGTGCCAGGCGTCGCAACGCCGGCGTAACGTGACGAAATGGACGCCGGCGAGCACGCGCACCACGTCACGTCGAAGTTTATTGGCACCTTGACTGTGGCATGTAGTCATGTTCTCACATGACACGCATCTCATAATGTTTGCACCAGTCACCTTCCTTCGTATTGACGTCTCGCAGTACAAAATTTGGTATATGTGAAGCTTGCCGCTTCACACGGCCGTGAGCGCATAATCAGTGTGTCATGCAGTCACGTTGCTACATGACACGCATGTCATGATTATCATGTTTGGATGTGTCTTTTACGTATGTCGTCCGTTCGCGTCGCGTAATATCGAGTTCAGTACATGTGAAGCTAGCGAAACGGCCGCGAGCGGATCATGAGCGTAGCATGTAGTCATGTTACATGACACGCATCTCGTGTATATCATGTTTGCACCAGTATCATACCTTTGTCATCCATTCACGTCCCGTAATACCAAATTCGTTATAAGGGAAGCTAGCGAACAACCGGCCATGAGCGCATCATGAGCGTGGCATGTAGTCATAATGTTACATGACATACATGTCATGATTTTCATGTTAGGGTCGGTAACTTGTGTTCGTCATGGAAGCATGTTATACCGTACCAGTTTTACAACATGCCAGTGCGAACGAAACCTCCGCAAGAAGCTGCAAGACCATGGAATGTAAATCATGACAATCATGACATACATATCATGACTTTCATGTTATGACTAGAGAAATATGTCCTTCATACAGTCATGTTATGGCATACCAAGTTTGGTACTGATACCATCATCTAAACGGTCAGGAGAGCTTAAAGTCGTAGGTGGCTAGATAGATAGATAGATAGATAGATAGATAGATAGATAAATAGATAGATAGATAGACAGACAGATAGATAGATAGATAGATAGATAGATAGATAGATAGATAGATAGATAGATAGATAGATAGACAGACAGACAGACAGACAAGCAGATAGATAGATAGATAGATAGATAGATGGATAGATAGATAGATAGATAGATAGATCGATAGATAGATAGATAAGCTCAAAGTCGACGAAGTTCGCGAAGAAATGCTTCGCATTTGAAAGTGGTTAACGATTTACAGTACTTGGTACTCTACGATGGGAGAGCTGAAAGCCGTCCCCAAAGCGAAATCTGCGAAAACCTACATCCACTTCAGTGACGGCAATCGTATAACGACAAGCATAAGACCTACTCATTGTAATCAAATCTGTGTACGTTATACAAGATATATCTACCTGTACAGCCAACTTCGTTTCTCTGGGTTTTGCTTCAAATCATTGGAAATTTCGTTCTCGTTTGTTTGTGCTTTTCAATTACACAACAAAGCGTTTCTAAGAATTTCGTGCTTGCTTTATATCATTTATACAAGCATTCCAAAGTAAGATGGACTTACAGTTTGAAACGATTCCTGTCGATATTTTCATAAAGGCTGTCCCTTTTGAAAGGTTGGTGTTAGTCTAGAGATGTCTGAGTTTCGCTTGCTTTGGCAGTAGAAGAACCAGCCACAGCTACTAGACGCTATGGAGCAATTTTAGAACACCAGAGAGCCCTGAGGAAGATATACCCCCCTCCCCACAAAGACCTCAACAGAGGGCAGTCGGTTGCCTGGAGACAGCTGCAGACTAATACGTACCCCAATCTCATTCTTCTGAGTAAAATCTATCCGAGAATATACACCAACAAATGCCCGCTATGCAGAGAATACCCCACACTTTACCACGTGACATGGGCCTGCCAACACACACAGGTAGCGCCAAGAAACTGTACACCAACACCGGAGCAGTGGGAGGCTGCGCTGTCTTGCTCTAAGCCTGTAGAACAGCTCAAGCTGATCGACAGAGCTTGCAAGATGGCAAAGGCCACAGGGGCCTTGGACTGAGGGCACCATCTTCACCGAAAAAAAAACTAATTGTAATAAAGTTTTTGCATACACTTGGCAGTAGCGATTTATTAAAAGAGGAAAATGGAAAAGAAATTTCAAGCTGACAGCTGTCTGCACCGAATTGCGGCACCTCAGTAGTAGTTCACAAGGAAAGGGATAAGCAGGAATTGAAAGAGATATAGAGAGAGCAGCAAAGCTATTTAAAGAAAAGCAGCGCCCGCATCTTCCCATGCAGGGAGCTGTTGTAAATGTGCCGCAGATTGGAGGGCTTATTGTGTGAATGTTGCGCAATTGAGTGTGGTTTGGGAATTCTTATTTGTTCTTTCGTCTTTATTATTCTTATCCCTTGAATGAAGTGAAGCATTGCCTTCAACGAGTGGTGAGACGCTGATGTTCGATACAGTACGTAAATATACGGGGTGGCCAGTTAACGGTTTTGCAGCTCGAGCAGTTGGTTTTTACCAGCAGACGCTGCTTGCGTCGGCCTTGCGAGGCGCGAGATGGTTTGAGAATGCTTAATCGTTATTTCGACGGGGTAGTGGGGTGCAGAGAGGAGAGACAGCGTACGACGAGAAAAGGAGCGCGGCGAAGCACTGGACCTACTATCTTCTACTCAGTCGTGCCAAATGCTCCGGTGGCTACGGGCGAGGATATACGCGCGCGCCAACAAATTTCAAGGCCGAAAGGCTGCCGCAGTGACGTCAGAGAGTGGGGGACCCAGTTAGGCCGCGAACGCGGCGGAAAGCCTGTGTTTCGTTCACGTTTTAGGAGAACCAACACTCCCGCTCTCGCAGCTGCTGCGGCTTGATTGGCCCGAATAAAATATGTGGACAAAAAATTGCCCGCAGCTTCCCTCGGGGGAACACTGAGGAGGATGCGGAAGCATGTAATTGGTTAACGGGTGTTAAATTGCGACTTACTTGGGTCGATGGCTAAATTGGTTAACGTGGTTGTGAAATGGGGTGTTAAATGAGTGAACACGTACGGCACGTATGCGAAAGGGCGGTGTTTTATTTATTGCGACGAACCAACGGACGAGCGGCAACTGAGCGAGCGAGCGCCGACCTTGAGTATATATACAGCGCGACGGTGCATGCGCTGTCAGCTGTCGAATGTTCTCGAAGGAGAAGCGCGCGCGCGGCACAGATGGCGACGGCGCGATGGCGCATGCGCTGTCAGCTGTCGAATGTTCTCGAAGGAGAAGCGCGCGCGGCACAGATGGTGGGCGACGGCGCGACGGCGCATGCGCGCGCGTCAGCTGTCGAATGTTCGAGAAGCAGTGCGGACGGCGCGGACGGCGCACTACAAGGCGCGAGTATAAGATGCTTCCGCATCTAATATGTTGAACGATTTTGAGTACTTCGTACTCAACTATGGGAGAGCACTGAGCCGTCCCGCTAAAACAGTTTAGTGGCTGGTAACAGAGTTAGACACATGCCTGAATACACAGGCATGGTTCAGTGTGCACCGACGCTCGCGTAGGTTTTAAATAGCTAACTTTACCGTACAAGCTCATGTTTGTGTTACTGGTTTCCGTACCAATACTTTACCTTCCTGGTGCATTTATTGTGAAACTTTGACCGTTTTAACTCAGACACATGTATGCTTTTGAAGTGCAACAAATAACCTTATACTTGATGAACGCGTGAATATTGCAGTAGCAGAGAACGAGTGATTATTGTATCAGACGTAATGAATTAGCTCAACTAAGGCGGTGCGGACGGCGCGGACGGCGCACTACAAGGCGCGAGTATAAGATGCTTCCGCATCTAAAAAGTCTTACTGAGCATGCTCAGTTGGGCAACTGGGTCCCCAACCTCTGACGTCACTGTGGCAGCCTTTCGGCCTTGAAATTTATTCGGCGTTGCAACAGTTGTTGCTATGGGAGAGAAAGTGGAGCGGAGAGATAACACTACAGTGAATTTGATAGGGTGAACTAGATAGGCGTAGTGGTACGAGGGCGGTCCGCCCAGGGAGGCCGTTTTTCACGGAAACCACTAGGCGGCGCTGCGGCACCTTTTTCCTGAATAGCGCTGCAGTGAGCGCTTGTTTACCGCACTTTCCCGTGCGGCAAACAAGCGAACGTTGCTGTTAGACTCTTTATTGCAAAAATTGTACCCTGAATCAACAAAAAGAGAACAAATAAATTGATCTTGGAAGCTCCAATACGTGAGATTTTAAGCACAAGCCTGTCAGTGAGAAAGTTTTTTGGAACTGCGCGTGGCTACTCATACAAATGGGTGTGGTCCTGCACAGCCGATGCCGTTGACGGAAAAAAAGAGACAGTGACAGATAAACAATTGAAAAAAATGGATAAACCGTTTTAGTTAACGCAAAGACATTCTACCACAACTATATGTGCGAACACAAACACATGGTTTTAGGTCGTTCAGCTGAGCTTTTTTTTGCTCTATGTTCAAACGCAGTTGCGTGAAGAGAGAGAGAATAAACATTTATTAATAACAAATGCACACTGAGCCTTCTTTGGATGGGGCCCTCAGTTCAGGGCTCCATAGCCTTGCGCGACCCTGCGAACCCACTGGAGCAGCTGCTGCTGTTCCTGCCGGCGTAAGCTGAGCAGTGCAGACTCCCAAGAGGAAGGGTTGGGATTGGGAATGGGAGGAACGCCTTGTGGGACAGATCATTCCCATGTGAAGTGGTACACCGTCGGTACGGATCCACAGAAGGGGCAGTAGGAAGGGTAGAGAGTCGGATGAAAGCGGTTTAGCATATAAAGGCAAGGAAATGAATTGGTCTGTAGTTGCCGCCAAGCGACATCATCTGCTCTGTTAAGTGAAGGATGACGGGGAGGATACGTATAACGGCTCTGTCGGTAATACTCCAGCGTAGCGTTGTAGTTTATTGGTTCTGTCGATGCATCGTCTGGATTGGACAGCTCTTCTAATGGAACCTGGCCAGTCAGCTCTCGGGCAACCGCATGAACGCGTTCATTACCATGTAGAGAGGCGTGTCCAGGAGTCCAGACGATACGCACAGGACGTAATGCGGACGGTTAGACAGAAGAGAGGATATTGTGTGAATGTGCAGCCACAAGTCCTTGAGCGAAAGCACGGGAAGCAGCTTCTGAATCTGTTACAATAGTGACAGGGGAGTTACGTGGCAGTGTCGTAGCAAGAACAATTACCAGAGCGAGCGCTCTTTCCTCTGCCAGACCACTGTCTGTAGTTTGAAGTGTGACAGATGCCACAAGGGCGTCTGTGTCATCTGTCATGGCTAAACACATGGCTGACTTCTCTGGGTAGCGTGCTGCATCAGTGTAAAGTACTTGTAAGTCTGAGGTACCATCACCAAAGACGCGTTTCATAGCCTGAACTCGGGCACGTCGATGACCGGCGTGGCGGGAGGGATTGATATTGCGTGGATTCAAAGGCACTTTGATGAGTGCACGGACAGTAGAAGCAAGTTTATGTCGCGGTACTTGTGCGGGTTTTCGGGGATTCGGGTAGCCAAGACGAGACAGGATGGCGCAGTCCTGACGGGTCTGCCTCAGCCGTTGAAGCTGACTGTTATGCTGGGCCTCGATGAGTTCGGTTACGGTGTTGTGGACTCCTGATTGAAGGAGGCGTTGTGTAGATGCGTGTGGAGGCAAGCTGAGAGCCGCCTTGACAGCTGTCCGTAGAAGGATGTCCATCTTTTTGATTTGAGCTAGTGTGAGATTGTGATAGGGAAGATTATAGGTGAGCCAACTAACTATGAGTGCTCGTACTAAGCGGACGACATCCTTCTCACAGATGCCTCTCCTGCGATTGGTGATGCGTTGGATCATGTGTGTAATTTGAGTTATCTGCTGAGCCAGAAGGTGTGTAGTGTGCGAGGCCTTGGCGTCGGACTGAAGGTAGAGGCCTACAATGCGAATTCCTGGTACCAGAGAGATAGGACAGCCATCAAGAAACAGCAAAATGTCAGGAGAATCAGCGGTTTTGCGGCGCCGTTTGTATACCAATATCAGCTCCGACTTATCCACTCAGCACGTAAGGCTGCCGGCAACAGCATAGTGTTGTACTACAGACACAGCTTCCTGTAGGGCGTCTTGAATGATTCCGTCTGATTCTTTGGTTGCCCAAATTGTAATGTCATCTGCATAGATGGCATGCTGGATGTTGGGAACCTTTTGTAAAAGGGAAGGGATTTTAGTCATAGCCACATTGAACAAAGTGTGCGAGAGAACCGAGCCTTGTGGTGTTCCTCTGCCTGCGAGACGAATGACGTCCGGATGGAGGTCTCCAATCCCAATAGTGGCCGTTAGGTCAGAAAAAAAGGACCTGACGTAATTGTATATACGTGAGTCACACTGAGATGAAGCGAGATTGTCAATAATAAGGTCATGGGAGACGTCAAAAGCACCCTTCAGATCCAGGGCCAGAATAGCTCGGACCCAGTTTGAAGTGGGGCTTTCCAACACGTCCTCCTTAAGCTGTAATTATACGTCCTGTGCAGAGATACCAGGACGGTAGCCGAATAGTGTATCAGGAAAAAAGTGATTGTCTTCGAGAAATGATTGTAGTCGAGAGAGGACAACGCGTTCAAAGAGTTTAGCTACACATGAAGTTAAGGATATAGGGCGAAGATTATGGAGGAATAGCGGCTTGCCAGGCTTTCGAATAAGTATGATTTCTGCATGTCGCCACTCCTGTGGTAGCGTACCATTGTTGCAATGTTCGTTGTAAAAAGCTGTTAAATATTCGATGAACTGGTCACCTAAATTACGCAGAAGTGTGTACATAATCTCGTCTGTACCGGGTGCTGCGTTACGCTTAATGCTTTGCAAAGCTGTCCAAGCCTCTGCTTCTGTAATGTCCTCATCTAGAGGCGTATCGTGTACGTGTGGATAATCACGGTAGGCGGGACGGGGGCCTGAGGATACATGGTACTGCTTTAAGGTGTGCAGCAGAGTGGTATCGGCGAGCCCTGATTTGTGGAGAATGGTGCGGATTGCGTTAGCAGTGTGTAATTTCGTCTGCGTGGGATTTAAAAGAGCACGGAGTATACGCCACGTTCGAGGTGTACTTAGTGAGCCGTTGAGTCGATCACAGAAGTTATGCCAATTGTTGCTAGTGAGGATGTTCGCATAGTCATGTGCCTCAGTAGTTAGTTGGGCGATTCGGAGACGAAGTTTTCGGTTATGTTTCTGTTGCCGCCACCGCCATGTCAAGCCTCTGTGGGCATCCCAGAGATGCAGCAGATGCCGGTCCACATCCGGCGTTTCTGTCGTCGCAGCGATGAGTTTGATAGCTCTTTGAAAATCGTACTGCAGTTGTAATATCCAAGCCTCTAGGGAAGGAGAGTCCTGATGGGTAGTTGTACAATTACGCCTAAATGTATACCAATTTGTTAGTTTTATGATGCGCTCTGGGGCACGCGTGGCTGCTACTTGGAGCTCTGTAGTTAGTATAAGGTGATCACTGCCTAGATTCACCATGAAGTTGCACTAGGAATGGTGACTAACCCCCTTGACTATCGTGCGGTCGGGGCATGTGTCCCTGCTCACACTATTACCTAGGCGAGAGTGTTGATCAGGTTCTGTCAGCAGGGTCATGCGATGAATCGCGAGAACCTGTGCGAGTCTTCGGCCTTAGGCGTTTCTGTTGCGTAGCCCCAAGCTGGATGGGGGGCATTGAAATCTCCTACAATAACTATGTGTTCACCCAACTTGCATAGTTGTGCAAATAGATGACCGAAGTCATGGTTCCTAGCGTTAGGTGCACTGTAAACGTTAAGCACGTACAGGCTGCTACTGGAGCGAGAGCACGGGACCAATTCGAGAAGTACGTGTGAGATGGAGGTGCTTTGAAGCGTGTGTTCTATGACAGTGACATGCTTAGAAAGTAATGTAGCTGTGTCATGTGATGTATTGTTCGTTACGTCCGTGTATGTGGTGTAACCTGGAAGCGTAGGGTATATTGTACTTCTTGTAACACTATGACATCGGGAGTAATCCGCTGCGTCGCAATGAATTGCGTTAGAGTTCTGCGTTTCCTACGATACCCCCTGCAATTCCACTGCCACACACGTAGGAGTTGAGGGGTGTCACACGTTGACCTACGGTTTCTCGCCATGATCATGCAATAGCGGGGCCTCGGTAGTACACGGAGGCATTTCAGACTGTGGCTAAATCTTGATGGAGGGTGGTGGGAAGCGGGACCGCAGCAGCTGTGGCTGTTGGGACGGTTTTTTGGGACGGTGATAGGCAACGGGAGGGGCGTATGTAAGGATGCGGTCACTGTGTTTAACGTGTCGGAGACGTGATGCGTTTTGGTGCAGATGGCGCAATATTAAGTTGGCCAAAGTGCAGCCGATATCTGCTGTTTAACATCTGTTACAATCTGCTGGACAGCAGGTTGCAGGGCCTGCTGGATCAATTGTTGAAGTGGAGCTGTTAGTTCAGCCATAATGCTATCCTTCATTTTCTGCATTCCTACCTGCATCATAGCTGCGAATTCGTTCCTTGAAGAAGTAACCATTTCGTTCAACGCCTCTCGTGTGCAATAGTCGGATTGTGCCGTAGTTGAAGGCATGTCAGGGTGAAGCTGAGTGTCTACTAACATGAATTGTGGTAGTCTAGGTGGCCTTGGTTGTAGTGTTCTTTGCTTCGTTGATGTTTGTGTGAGGGAGTGGGACTGGTGGGCAGAGGGAGGGAGAGGAGGGAACTGCCCTGCCCAGCTTACCGTTTATGCTTTCTTGTGGGAACGGTTTTGCTGGCCATGAGGATGCGTTGTCACGTCCGTGTGCCAGCCTTGAGATCCCTGCTGGCCAGCGAAACAGCTCCGAGATGACGAGTTTCCTCGCTTGGGCCCCGACTTATCCCTGGAATGGCTCCTTCACCTGGCTGCACTCCCGGACGCACTGTTCTGCCGTCCGGGGCTGGGAGATGGTGACTGGGCCTTCCTGGTGGGAGTAGCTGACCGGGGTGGTTTGCGTCGGTTGACTGGTGGCAAGAACCGCTTTGTGCATGGTTTGGCAGCCGTCGGGTGGTCGCCACCACAAAGTGGCAAGGGCGGCACTCGTGGTTGTTAGGTGATAGTGTATCCCCGCACACTCGACATATCGGTGTGTCAGGAGGCTGTGGGCACACATCTTCGCAGTGTCCTGTTTTGTTGCACTTTCTACAGTGGGGAATAGCCCGTTTGTAGAGGTAGCAGCGAAGAGCCTGTCCGTACGCGTTGGCGAAGAAGGGGACTCGCTTGCCACAAAATCTGAGCACCATTGCTCCGGAGTTGCCGAGGCGTCTGCACCTAAGGACCTCGTAGCCCGGTAATTCAACTTCGGTCAGGAAGTCGTCTGGTGTGATTTCATGGCCTATTCCGTTGACCACAACTTTGCACGAATTATCAGGCGCAATACCATAAGAGGTGATGTCGTAGATTACTGCGTGCACTGTAATTTTGGTGATTTGTCCAAGTGCAGTGGCGATGTGTTAAGATGAGGTGCTTATTGTTAGCACATTTGGATTTTCGTCAACACGAAGCTTGATATCAGGCTTCTCACTGCGTATATTTGCTGCATGAGCTACGGCGAGAAGTAACGTCTTGGGCTAACCTTGCTCGGATTTAATCCACCATGGGGACGGATTGCTAGCTTGTAGTTCTCAGCAGGGAGCGGTGGGAGTCTTTGTAAACACGTCTTAGGCCGGCTCTGGCGTAGAGCGGGCTCAGACGGCGTGGTGGGCAGCTGTTCAGTCGGTACGGCATGGGGGTGCAGCTGTCGGCATTTGTTCGCTCTCTTGGTAACAGTGATCCGTGTATGTGCGTTGTGCTCATTGCTCGCCTGCGTATCGGCGTCTTGACTGGTCTGTGTATCCATCATGTGGTACGTGGAGCGAGAGGGCAATGAGTGCTTCTCGTCGGCTGTGATGCTTCCAGAGACGCTCGCCATCTGCTGTAGGGCGGGGCGGCGTTCTGTACAAGCTGCGTCTCCGGCTTGTTAGGGTTAGCGAGGTGGAGCTCTTCAAGAACTTTCGAAAGCGTTAAGACGTTTAAAAGCGCACTCACAGGTTACAGTCCGGTATAGGCTTGACAGTGGTGATGCTAGGAAGAAGTTCCTATCATTGCAACAAGTCGCCAGGAAGAAATTCTTCTTGAAAATGAACCTGAGCCGGAGCCGATGTGATTCGCGTCTGTCGCATGCTCTCGACCTTGACACCCTAGTTGCGTGAAGAGATAGACGAAATCATTCTCATGTTTTTCTCTCTCTTGTGAGCGTCGCATAGAATAACCATTGGAGCAGAGCAAGTTGTTCTTCACTAGAGCCACATTCATACGAAAGCTGTTCCTGTGCAGCTCCAAGATAATGGAGCGCGTCGATGCACATAATTTAGGACTGCGCAGAGACGCTCTTCAAAGTATTCTGAAAGTACAAATATCAAAATTCACGTGCTGGAAGCCTAATAATACAAGTACTGAAGAATGTTTATAGAAGACGTAACGGGGTATCATAAAGATAGTTTTGCGAAAAAATGAGAAAAGTATCCCGGAATGCACTTCCAGGAATAATTATACAATACACACACTAAAATATTTTAAAGTTACAGGTGTATTGATTTTCCTCATGTACATTGATGAAGTTTACCATAACATTGTCGATAATGCTGCAGATGATTAAAATGCTGTTAGCCGTATCACTCTACTCAATAACAATCCTCTGATGAAAAAAAACGTATGCCCTTATTTAATCCACATAATCGACCAGTTTTGCCGATAATGTTTACACTAACTAAAGTAACAGTAGCATTTAGAGTAGACTGTCAGTAGGCAGAACACCTGTAAAGTTTCAATTCAAGACTGGTGATATATAGAAAAGGCTGTCTATTATTGCAGGCAAACACAACCAACGTTGAACACAACTTCATGTTATAACTACTAAATAGCAAAATTCTCCCTGTAAATAAAACTGACAGTGCTTCACCGGCCTTGAGTGAGATCCAAGACTGCCTCCTCGATTCTCCCGTCTGTCGCGTGAAACACTTAACCATATAGAACAGTCTGTGCCTAAGGAGGATTCCTGGCTGATATCCTTGTGTCCCCAACTGGCGGGGTGCTATTGCCTAGCTATGCGCATACAAGTTTTTTTTTCTATATTCGATACACGTACGTCGGCTAAGTTCCGACAAAAGAGTAGCGAGATAACCATGTCTTGCAATATTTCGATACAGTCGATATAAAGAAAGAGTATTTCACTACTGCGATACAAATACATTTTTCAAATTTATCTCAGTACAGGAACTCAAAAGTATCTCTGAGATACTACTGCATCGCAATACTCTCTAGCCCTGTATTACAAATTTTGTGAAGGGTACAAACGACCACTGCTGTCACTCAGTGTTGTCAGTACGGCAGCAGTTTCATTTTTATACCCAGTTTTACAACCTGGCGCAAAAGAATACTTCTTCTGCCAAGGTTTTCCTATCTATTGCAGCGTTACTTTATTCACACCTGCAAAAGTACCACGCACAAGCGACTACAATCGCCAGCGCCTGCTGGCCGAACGCACGTTCAACGTTGCTGTGAGGGAAGAGGCTTCAGGAGAAAGGCACAGTGGTGCCACCACGCCGTGCAGGAAACTTTTCGTGTGTTTCTCCTCGCCGCCGCTGCTTGCTTCCGCTCTCCGCTTGTCTTACTACCCCTATGTAAAGCACTGTAATATACCTGTCGGTGCGTGTACGCCATAACGTACAATACCGGATGCCTCATATTGCCCGACTAAAAAATGCATTCGCATTTAAACGAACGTTTTTTGCTTTCGTATTTTGTAAGCCTTGTGGCACACATGTCACCGCCCCGTTATAAAGGGGTGCTCATCGTATCCATCCGTATAAATTTTAGGGGTGCCAACAGGGCAGCGCGGGCTTCCTCTACATCTATCGCTGCAAGTCAGGTGGCCTTGTGGGTGTTAATAAATGCGAAGCATTATTTGGCTTGTAAGGCAGAGCAACTGGCCATTGCACTGGCAATCCTCAGGTCAGACAGAGGAAAGATATTTACGAACTCGAGATCAGCCCTTCGAGCTTTCTCAACTGGGGCTGTTTGTGAGGAAGTTGCTAGGGCAGTTGAGGGTAAGGTGCTGACTCACCACGTCCTTACATGGTTTCCGACGCACGAAGGCGCCGAAGTAGGGGGGTTGGCCAACGTCAATGAGTTGGCCCATGCCCAGGCGCGAAGTCTTTCCGGCCGCGCCGGACACTGGGAAGCCGGTGTGCCGGGTGGGACTGGCTACGGTCTTGGTCCCACCCTTTCGGAAGCTGACCCACCCCGCTTCAGGGACATTCTCTACACCTTTCGCTAGATTACTAGCCACTACCAGATGAGCCACAGGGCTTTCCCCTTGCAACATCGAAACCTCACGAGGCCCCAGGCCGTGACTCTCAGACTTCTGCAGACAAAGTCGTATCCCACACTCTCCGTCTTCTGTAGGTACACAGAAGTCTCCCCTCTGTGTCCCGGCTGTGGGGCGGTTAGCGACTTTAAGCACATGCTCTGGGTGTGCCCCTCTTTGCAGCGCCACACAATCTATTGCTTGACGGAGGAAGCCTTCTCTGCTTTCTTCACGAGCCACGACTGCTTTGACCAACTTCGGGCTGTCCAGAAGGCCCACGATGCGGCAGTGAGGCTTGGCCTCCCTGTCCCAACGTAAGAGCGGCCCGCAGTCTTGCCCCTATAAAATGGGGTGAAGATTCTTCCGGACCCAAATAAAGTTAACTATCTATGTATCTATCAGCAACGCAGAGGAGAGATCTCCCACCGGCACAACCTTGCGGGTGAAAACGTAAGACTGCTCACGCACTACGACGAGGGACGAATGGGTGCCGCTTTAGGGAGCTTTGCCCCTAAAACGGAAATGCGAAAGCCAGGAACAGGGTCGGAGAGAAACAGCCTCAAAGTGAAGTTATCCGCCGGCATGAGATTTTAGCGATCTTCGGCACAGCATCAAACTTACGCTTCAAGAAGTTCCCGGTGTAGGTGCTTGTTAAATGGCTTTACTGCATTTTTAACTTAATAAGCTAGTCATAATAACTACAATTTGTTAAGCAGACGCCGTGATTACGGTGGACAGACGACATCTCTCGAATGCATACATGTGGGTGAGGCTAAGCGCCCTTCCTATTGGCTGAGGAACCTGTAGCCGCCACAGTTCTGAAACAAACATCTTAAACAGGGTATAGCTTCGTTTGAATAAACGCGGACATAATGGTAAAAAATGACGATAATTAGGATAAATGCAGACCTAATGACAAAAATGATGCTTGCCTTCTTGGTGCTCATGGTATAGAAGCTGCAATGCCTACTGGCAAAGCCGCTCGGCGAAAATGTGCAGTTTCACGAAAATGAAAAATTTAGGAAAGCGAATCACTGCGACAACGGATCGACACAATCACTGAGACATCGCATCGCCATACACACCATGTCGGCTTCTTACGGGTCACTGAGTAAATAGACAGCATCGCCTAGCTAACCCATGTTCCAGAATGGAATGAAGAAACTTTATTTCAGTCCTGCAGGACGCGCTTAGCGCGTAGCGGGCGTTTCCTACGTAGGGACCGACAAGGAAGTGCTACATATTACACGATGCACCACGCTGCCCTAGCAATACGCACAGTCACGTTTGAGATTAGCCCACATAGCGAGGTTTCCGTGAATATACGGAACTTTCTGGTAACCAGGTAGGCTGCGCGAGCTTGTTTTACGTGTTGGCTTGCTTTTGCAACAGAGCGTTTTACCAGGAAATACATTAGATCAGAATGCTGCACTGGCGTTTTCGATTTCGAGCTGCGTTGAATCGTGCCAGCGTGTTGCGGCTTGCGATGCGCATGCCGCACACAAGGAACGGAGTATAAGTTATTCAGAATGGGCTGACTGTATTATGATGCACGCGTACCTTGCGTTTCACGCCTGTACAGTTCATACGCTTAAGGGCATAGCAGAAAAGAAGTTTGAAAATTTGCGAAAGGTGTCGCAGAGATAATAAAGCTTTTCGCATACAACAGCCACATTACATGCTTTAAGAAGCATTACTATCGTATGACGAGAGACATGATTGATTTGTGGGGTTTAACGTCCCAAAACCACTTCTGATTATGAGAGACGCCGTAGTGGAGGGCTCCGGAAATTTGGACCACCTGGGGTTCTTTAACGTGCACTCAAATCTGAGTACACGGGCCTACAACATTTCCGCCTCCATCAGAAATGCAGCCGCCGCAGCCGGGAATCGAACCCGCGACCTGCGGGTCAGCAGCCGAGTACCTTAGCCACTAGACCACCGCGGCGGGGCGTATGACGAGAGACAGGCATATATGTTAATGCAGCGCTATGATCAATAGTCGCATATATAGTTCTTCATTTTGATATACGGAACTTTCGAAAGAAGTGATATATGTCGCATCTGAGAGACCGCGAGCTTGGGCTGCGATAAACTTTTAGACTCACAACTTGGTTTTCACATTTTATAGGGCTTTCCGTTGGCCTAAATGGCAGGTTTTACGCATTGCCTTTTATGTATTACGTTGTATAAAACATGCTGGGTGATTATAAGGACACCGCTCATGTATATATATATAATATATATATATATATATATATATATATATATATATATATATATATATATATATATATATATATATATATATATACACACATATATATGTATTTATTTACTTAAAATGCCTTACAGGCCCTTGTGGCAGGGTATTGTGTAAAGGGGGTTACAAAGGGTGAGTGTCGCGACAAAACCGTAAGGAAACATCAAACTTTGAAAGAACTCAACAAAAAATAACGCGTTATATGTCACTTAAGAGAAAATGTACAAAAAGTCATTTTAAGTTACACATCGGAACATTGCTGGTGGGAGGAGAACAAATATCCGCAATACACATACTAAAAAAACACCTAGCACACACGTAGCCAAAAATATTTTAGAGCAGCGCGCAGAAAGCAATTTGTTCTTGTTTAAGAAATACAGGATAATAAAGGGTGATAAGAGAGTTTTTCTCGTGTGTATAAGAACATTATAAAGTAGGAAATTCAGGTGGTCACAAAGTGTGAAAAAAAAAACCGCGTGCTCTTTACTGAACGAACACAAGGCCCTAAGCTGTAAGCGGGAGGAAATGGAAAAAAACAAATAAATATAATTACACTGGAACGATACAGGAGATGCAACAAATAATTGTAAAAAGGAACCAATCGAAGTGTCTATGACTGAAATAAAGAGTGAAGAAGTTGTCTGAATTTTTCGGGGTCTGATCGATATACAATGTCATTCGAGAGATCATTCCACAAGCGGATGACGCGAGGAAGAGCCGATGAGTTAAAGGCGTCCGTTGACCCATATAATCGCGTGAAACTTGAGTTATTATGCAGCCTACGAGATGTAACGCAAGGTTTATCGAGTTGGAATGGGAATGGTTTGTTACTGTAAACATACTTATGGAAGAGGCATAGGAGAGAAATATCCCGCCGAGTATTCAACAGTTGAAGAGAAAGGCAAAGTTTAATTTCCGTTATGCTGCTATTGGAGTCGTAATTTCGCGAGATGAATCGGGCTGCCCTATTTTGAATAGCTTCAAGCATGTTGATTAAGTAATTTTGGTATGGGGACCAGATCAATGCGGCGAATTTAAGTTGTGGTCGAACGAAGGTCTGATAAGCTAGCTGCCGAACATGGGATGGGCAGCTATGCACGTTGCGGCGTAAGTAACCCAATGATTTTGAAGCTTTCGCACAAATGGTGGTGATATGGTGTGACCAAGAAAGATTTGGTGTGAAATGAATACCGAGGAACTTGTAGGATGATGCGTACGACCGAGGGTAGTCATCAATTATGTACGAATGGCTAGAAATATGTTGCTTGCGTGTAAAACACATAATTTTGCACTTCTGCTTGTTTAGCGACATAAGCCATTTTTTGCACCAATCATTAATCTTGTTGAAGTCATTTTGCAGTGTTAGGTGATCATCGGTACAGGTTATTGAGCGATATATAATGCAATCATCGGCGAAAATTCGCATGCGAGATGAGGTGCTGATTGGCAAATCGTTAATATAAATTAAGAACAGCAGGGGGCCGAGGACGCACCCCTGCGGTACACCTGGGGTTACGTGGGAAAGAGGGAATGGGATATTGTTTATTACCGTGAACTGCTGGCGGAGTGAAAGAAAGTTTTGAAGCCAAGATAAAGTGAGCGAATCTAATCGGAGTGAAGAGAATTTAGAAATCAGACGACAGTGGGGTACGCGATCAAATGCTTTTGAAAAATCGAGAAAAATGCAGTCAGTCTGAAGGTTATTGTTCATGTTGCAATGTAGTTCTGACGTAAATTCCAGAAGCTGTGTTTCGCACGAAAAACCTTTTCTAAATCCATGTTGGTTGATGAAAAAGTAATGGTTAGATTCTAAGTGCCTGAAAACATGAGAAGCGATTATATGTTCCAGGAGTTTGCAGCAGATGCACGTGAGAGAGATGGGGCGATAACTTTCGGGTGAATGCTTATCGCCGGCTTTAAAAACAGGGACTATTTTACCAATTTTCCAGTCAATGGGAAGCAGGCCTGATGCTAATGGTTGTCTGAAAAGGTGATACAAGATATTAACAGAAACAGAAAGGGTGTTTTTCAGAAGTTTGCAATTTTTACCGTCAATGCCAGCTGAAGTAGATAGTTTAAGATTAGTGACAAGAAGTGCGATACCCTCAGGTGTTATTTCAATAGGTTGCATGTAATCTATGTTGAGATCGGGAACGTTCGGAACGTCAGCGTCGTCTTCCCGGGTGAAAACGGATGAAAAGAAGGTGTTAAATGCTGAGGTTCAATGACTATCTGAGAGGGTAGCATGGTGATCATCTAGCAAGGAAATCTGTTTAACATCGTGTTCCGCAGATATTTGATTCCAGAATTTTCTAGGATTTGATTTCAGAAGGGAAGGCAAATCATTGGAGGAATACTTTAGTTTAGCTGATTTAATTGTGGAACAGTATATTTTCAGAACATTTTTGTACGCCTCCCATGCAGAGGACGTACCAAGTCGTTTAGCCGCGCGGTATAGACGCTTCTTTTTATTTCTGAGCTGCCGGATGGATTAAGTAAACCAGGGGTTTGTTTTATCATTTTTGGCCGAAACAAGTGGAATATACCGGTTTGCCAGTGCGCATAATTTGTCTCTGTACAGCATCCAGTTATCATTGACGTCACGACTGGAAGAGGATGGCAGGAATATGTCATTGTAGAAGTTTTCTAGTTCGGAGTTGATTTTGCTGTAGTTAGCTTTATTCTAATCGCGGATTTTTTTATTTTCAATGCCAGAGAAAGATGGTTGAATGTTAAGGGTTACTTGAAGAAGACAATGATCACTGAATTCATCTATGTTTAGCATGGTGTTTACTGTTTCAGGAGTAGAGGTGAGAATTAGGTCGAGGATGTTTGAACCACGAGTGGGCTGATTCACCATTTGCGATAAGTTAAAGTCTAAGGTTAGGATGATAAATTCTGTAGACATGCGGCAAGGGGAAGACAACTGGTTCCAGTCGATCGCGGGAAAATTGAAATCACCAAAGATGAATATGGAATCGGTATGGCAGAGATGGATGGCCTCGGTGATGCTACTGCGCAGTTATTCCAAAAATGAATGTTTACAGTCAGGAGGTCGGTAACAATTTCCGATGAGCAGTGTGGCGGACTTTGTTAAGCATGCTACCCAGATAATTTCTATGTTAGAGTGTACTTTGAAGGCATACGATTGTAAAGTTTTTTTTACTGCGAGAAGAACCCCTCCACCCCGCCTATCAGTACGGTCATTTCGGTAAATGCTGAAATTTCTGCGGTCAGATATATATATATATATATATATATATACATTGTGAGCGCAGTCACCGACTCTTCTTTATCAATTGGACGTGTCATCATCATTTGTATAATTTCCTCATCTGTAGATATCATCATCAGTGTGTGCCAGCTCGAGCTCGCCTCGAATAAAGCTCTTCCTCATAAGTGGTGGAGGTATATATACATACTATATATATATATATATATATATATTTGACGTATGAAACGATGGTTGGTAGAAGCCGATTAAGAAGAAGTGGAGAATGGAATAAACATGGCGTATGAGCCAGGCCACGTCTCCCATTCATCACAGCGTCACACGACTCGGTGGGATGGAGACCTGCCTGCCCCTTCATCAGTCGCTCATCATCTGCGCAGTTCTCCGCATGACACCCTGAACAAACATGGACCACCGCGCAAGCTCCTAGCAATACGCATTGACCAGCATCATGTCTGAAGCATCTACTGACTTTCCCATCCCCAAGTACACCGGAGCAGCGGACGATAAACGCGTACAAGATTGGTTTGACCTGTTCGGGCTCCACGCTACCACTGCATCTTGGTCGGAACGGGAGATGGTTACGACCATCAGGGACTACGTCACCGGTGAGGCATTTAAATTTTACCTCACCGACATATTCGACAACGACGAGTCTTGGCAAAAAATAAAAGAAGAAATGATCGTCTGCCTTCAAGACTATAATGAAGATTCGATTAGAACACACACTCTCAGTGCATTCGAACTCAGTCATCGCCGTCATAAGCAGCCTGCACGCATTCGAGCACAGAGCATGAATTTACAATTCCCGTCAGGTGAAGTTAGCCACATGCTCATGGAAAGACCACGCTGTCGTTTTCCCAACCTTCCACCTGATTCCTCATCCACGCAAATATCGTCAATGCTTAACTCTCCGCTGCATAAAAGAATTGAACCCACTATTGATGACTCAAATGCATCGAATACTTCGTGCCGCATGCATAGTTTTCAAACTGACTTGGTATTTAGCTCAGCAGTTCCACAAAGACAGAATCATCCACAATCAGCATCTTGTGAAGACAAGGTTTTTGCAGAAGCGTCTAATGTTCACCAATCCCAAGATCAAAGCGACGTCAATCCAGGGCACAACCTCACTGCCAACACTGAAAACAAAAGCGTAGGTGCGACTTCTGATCACACATGTACCCTTCATGCAACGACCAATAATGAGCGGTTTATGAATACAGAAGATTCAGGAGCGCGAAACCTCCCACATTGTCTTGCGCCAGAAACAGCTGCAATGGTTGGTGTCGTAGAAGCCTGCGGAGGGCTTGCTAAAAATCCGGGCACACCATGGTCAATATCACACCACAAGCAAGTCGACAAAACCAAGAAACTACAACCTCAACATATTCTTCAGTATTGTCACCGACGAAAGAAAACTTCATCTAAACCACTCTTAAGGCTCAAAGAACATTGCGAAAATGCCCATCGTCGTGGATACATTCTCCACCAGAGATTAAAAAATGCGCCTTCGATCAAAACATCTGCGACATCGCTATAGAAAAATCTCCAAAAGCCTCAAAAGCACCCCTAGTGCTCGGCAGGAACACAGGCAGCGCCCAATCAACCTTGATCAACGCACACGCAAGCTGCCTGCACGGCGTGTGTATCACCTACGACGAGGCATTCGATGCCTACAATATCGGAACTGTCGATTCTGCAATATGTTCGAACTTCGTTCGTTCTTCACAAGAACTGCAGGTTGAATGCGGCATTTGCCTCCCTCCAGCAAGAGCATCGACCCGATGCTCGGCTACAGAATACGTGGTGTATGTAATTGACGTATTACGCAACTGGCTCACTGCAATATGGCTTCATCCGCACAACGTGTACGATTTCATATTTTTGAGCTCGCGAGGAACTGTCAGAGATGACCTCATAATTCACGTTACTTAGGCACCGTATAACATTGTAGGGACCAAAGTACATCTTCAGTAACTTTTCAGAAAGGCCGCGTCGGCGAACAGGGCTCCAGACCCACACTTTCTCGCCTAGTTGATAAGTGACGTATCGGTGTCGCAGGTTATAACGTTGTGCGTCGTAACTCTGCTGTCGGGCGATTCGCACGCGTGCTAGCTGCCGTGCCTCTTCAGCTCGTTGGGTAAAGGCTTCAACATCCGTGTCTGTATCCTCGCAGTCGTGCAGCACCATGGCATCAAGCATTGTCGTCACTTCACGGCCATAAAGACTAAATGGCATGCTCCGTGGAGTTTCCTGCTGCGCAGTATTATAGGCAAACGTCACTTATGGTAGAACGACGTCCCAATTTTTATGATCCACGTCGATGTACATACTGAGCATATCAGCAATTGTCTTGTTCATGCGTTCTGTTAAGCCGTTGGTTTGTGGGTGGTAGGAGGTAGTTTTTTGATGCGCTGTTCCACTCAACTGAAGCACTGACTTGAGGAGCATGGCCGTGAAAGCGGTACCTCTGTCTGTTATTATAATTCTAGGAGCACCATGCCTCAGAACGATATATTCTGTGAGAAACCGTGCCGCTTCTACTGCGGTTCCACTTGATAAAGCCTTTGTTTCCGCGTAGCGAGTAAGATAGTTCGTAGCGACAATTACCCACTTGTTTCCAGTATGCGAAGTCGGAAATGGTCCAAGGAGATCCATGCCAATTTGTGCAAAAGGCATGGTGGGCACTTGAACTGGTTGCAACAATCCAGTTGGTTTTAAAGGTGGCGGTTTTCGTCGTTGACAATTGAGGCACGTGCGGACGTAATGCTTTACAGTTCCTGGAAGCTTCGACCAGTAGTACTTCTGTAGGATTCTGGCCAATATGCGCGTGTATCCGAGGTGGCCGGAGGTTGGCTCATCGTGTAAAGCGCTCAGGATCTAATCGCGAATGGATGTCGGGATGACAAGTAAGTGGGCATTTACGCTGGGGGAAAAGTTCTTGTATAGGACACCACTGCGCAAGTAGAATGATGGCAGGCTCCTTGCAAATATCTTGGGAACGCTTGTAGACTGACCGTTAAGAAAATAATAAGAGGGAGCAATTCACTGCCTTCTTTCTGCTTAGACGAAATGGTTACTTTGTCGACAACTCCTAAAAATGCTATGTCATCATCTTCTGAGACATCATCTTGCTTTATAGGTGACCTGGATAAGCAATCAGCATCAGAGTGCTGCCGTCCCGACTTATAAGCGACCGTCATATCGAATTTGTAGGCGTAAGCTCCAGCGCGGTAGCTGACCGGATGGGCCCTTCAAGTTGGTGAGCCAGCAAAGGGAGTGGTGGTCGCTGACTACGTGGAAGGGACGGCCGTAGAGGTATGGGCGAAACTTCAGAACTGCCTGTACTACAGTAAGACTCGGCACGCCAAAGCGTCCTACTTGCATATGCAATCACTCTCTCGGCCGAGTCTTGCCACTGGACGAGTACAGCGCCTAAACCTACGTTGCTGGCATCAGTGTGGATCATGGTGGGAGCGTCCTCGTCAAAGTGAGCAAGCACAGGTGGTGTCTGCAGGCGCTGTCGTAGACCGTCAAATGCTGCTTGTTCCTCTGCGCTCCATAAAAATGGAACATCGTCTCTCGTTACGCGTGTTAAGGGCGACGCTATGTGCGAGAAATTGGCGATAAACCTTCGGTAGTAGGCGCAAAGGCCAAGAAAACGTCTTACGGCCTTCTTTTCTGTTGGCACCGGAAATTTTCGGACGGCGTCGATCTTGTCGGGGTCCGGAGGAACACTTTTATGGCTCACCACATGTCCTAAGAATCGGAGTTCCTTGAAACAAAATGACATTTCTCAGGTTTCAGCGATAAGCCAGCGGACCGTATTGCTCCAAATACTAATAGCAGCCGTCTTAGATGTTCCTCCAATGTTGGTGAGAAAACAATGACGTCGTCGAGGTATACCAGACACGTCTGCCACTTAAGGCCTGATAAGACGGTATACATCAGTCACTGAAATGTTGCTGGGGCTGAGCACAATCCGAAGGGCAAGACTTTAAACTCGTAAAGCCCGTCAGGCGTAACAAAAGCAGTCTTTTCTCTGTCCCGCTCATCGACCTCGATTCGCCAATAACCGCTTTTCAGTTCCATCGACGACAAGAAGCGTGCATGCCTCAGCCTGTCAAGTGAATTGTCAATACGCGGCAGTGGGTATACGTCTTTTTTGTCACGCGGTTTAGCTTGCGGTAGTCCACACAGAAGCGTAAGCTGCCGTCTTTCTTCTTAACTAGCACTACCAGTGATGCCCAAGGGCTTTTTGACGGCTGAATGTTGTCATCATTGAGCATTTTCTGGACTTGTTCTTGGATTGCTTCGTGTTGTTTCGGTGCCACGCGGTATGGGTTTTGTCGAATTGGTCTTGCCATCTCTTCCGTTATAATTCGGTGCTGTGTCAGTGGCGTTTGATTTACCCTCGAGGTCGACGAAAAACAATTTTCAAACTGGCCGAGAAAATCTAGAAGACTCTGCCTCTGCGCTGGCGATAAATCTGTGCTCACGTCGACAGGCAGTTGTGTTGAAGTGGCCGGCCTCTCTGCCTGTTGTACTGCGAAGCACTCGCGGAACTCTACAATTTTTTTCGAAGTATGAAATGTTGTACCCTCTGTAATGTGTCGACGCTCGTTGCTGAAGTTTGTCAACAGGACCTCTGCTTGCTCAGACACTACACTGACGAGACTTCTGGCAATAGCGATTCCTCGAGAGAGTAGAAGCGTCGATATTTGTTCCGCGACAGCTTCTCCAGTATTCTGCGTGTTACACGTGACAGAGACGAGGCGGCATGACAACGGGGGCCGGTCACGTCGTCAATCACGCGCATGGGCTTGCGCTACAGCACTGCGCTATGGTCCGCTGAGAAGGTCTGTACACCGTCCGGTATATTTATGATGGCACCGTACTCCCGCAAGAAATTCATACCCATGATGGCCTGTTTACAACACTCAGAAAGAATAACTAAGAATGCCACGAATGATGAATACCTGATGATGATTCGTGCGGTGAACTTTCCGGTAGGCGTTAGCAGCTGGCCTCCGGCTCCTCTAATTTGCGGCCCCGTCCATTCTATTTTTACCTTCTTGAGTTTGTCGGCCAGATTCGCACTCATTATTGAAAAGTCCGCACCAGTGTCGACCAGTGCGGTCACGTCGTGACCGTCAATTGAAAGTGTACTGTCGGCGGTGACAATCTCGTCTTTCGTCGGTTCATTCGAAATGTGCGGCACTTCGAGCGGCAGTAATGGGGGATTTTCAAATCTTCGGCAATTCGCAACCTTCCCCCCTAAGGTCGCTGCTTTTAGTTTCCCCGGCGTGGACTGGGAGGTCTTCTTCTCTCCATGTCTGTGGTGCTACCTGTATTAGATTGGGGAAAATGACCTGGGGAGGGCGAGCGTGACCGGAATCCAGGAGAAACGTCCCGCGGGATCGTCGTGCTCGTTTCAACGTTGCGTCTTCCGTCGAAATAGCGCCGAGGGGTAGTGGACGAAAATCCTTGATACCCGGCAACGCGATGAGGACAATACCGCACGATGTGGCGTGCTTCCCCACAATGGAAGCACAGGGGCCTGTAGTCAGGGGTGCGCCATATGTCGGTTTTGCAGAGTGGGGGTATCATTGGCATCGACGTTTCCCTGTAGTACCAAGGCAATGTCGGCGGTTGTTGCTGGTGGTACTGCTGAGGTGGCGGCTCGTTGGATCTAGGCTGTCGACGGATAATATGTGCATACGTTGGCCTAACTATTTCAGTGTTCGGCTCGGGAAGTGAAAGCGCTTGCCTTATTTCTTGGCAAAAAACTTCTGTGACCGACGCAGTCACGCAGTCATTCGGTGTGGCGGCGAGCTTCTTCACCTCTTTTTGCAGAATTTCGCGTATCAGGTCACGCAAAGAACGCTCGTCAGGTGTCACAGTGGTCACGGCGGTTGCGCCGATTTGTCCGCTGTTGTTTGGACGGTCGTAGTGGCGGTACCGTAGCTGTAGTGCGCGTTCGATGGCGGTCGCCTCCTTCGAAAATTCGCCGACGCTTGAATGTGGGTTCTATACCAGACCAGCAAACAGCTGCTCTTCAACACCACGCATGAGGTGGCTGTTCTTTCTGTTCTCGGACATATAGGGATCCGCTCAATAAAAGAGACGAGCCTTGTCCTCAACAAACATAGCAACAGACTCGTTGGGCTTTTGAATCCGTGATTCGAGGAGTCGTTGTGCATGCTCCCGCCTTTCGGTGTTTGCGAAGGTGTCCAGGAACTTCCGCCGGAACTTGTCCCACGTTGACCACACGCGATTCGTGAACCACGTGCGAGCCCCGTCTTGAAGAGGGAAATACACGTACCCCAACTTCTGTGCAGTGTTCCACCCATTAACGTTGGCTGTGCTTTCGAACTCCTCAAGCCAGTCATCTGCGTCCTCATATGCGTTGCCATGGAAGTCCACAGGAGTTTTAGGGGTGAAAACAGTCACCTGTGTCGTGCTTGGGCTCGTCATGCTAGGCAACTGCTTCCCGGCGCAGTCATGTTTTCCGTCCAAAGACCGAACGCTGGGCTCAGGCCTAACAGGCGGCGGCTAGTGCGATGAACGGGTGTTTCGACGAGCGGAAGTCTTTGTGGACTAGATCCCGGGCTGTTGGAAGGTGTCCTGGGCACGTACCCAGCACCTCCACCAGTGTCACGACGCAGACACAGCAGGAGTCCGATATAGAAGAGCCAAATTTAATTAAAAATGAAAGGCGCTCGTAAAGAGGACCGGGCAAGAGCTTTGTCTTCCTCTCTGGCTGGGCATCGCATTGGGGCTTCTTGAGAGATAAGATATCATTTTTGAGAAGTACGCTTCTCAAAAATCATAACCGACTACTGTGGCGACCGATGAATCCTCTACTCATGATCCCTCTGCTGACTGCCAATAATTATCCACCAATAATGAGCACTGCACACGTCGAGTTCGATCGTTGGTGACCAGCTAAGCGGCACGGTTCAGGGCGTTCTTGGGCTGGTAGGCGCCCATCATGGCACGCCAGCCACTGAAGAAGGCTTTAGCTTTCGACGTTTTCGTTCCTTACAGGACTAGGCCCAAATACGTCGTTGACGTGACGTCTTCAATAGTAGGAATCGAATAAGTGTACTGCGTTCAGCACTTTGGAGGCCGAAACTACCAAGTTACCGTCAACAGTAAGGCTGCTCTCGCCCCAATCGTGGACGCGTCGCACCTCATCATCCGAGGAGAGCGCGTCCCCATTGTACTCTGAGATCCAAGTGACCCAATTGACCATCCTGTTCCTGCCGTGCCGCGTACCCAGCGAAGTCCTCATACAAGCACTGTCCTTCTACGGGAAGGTGCTGCACATCAGCAGAGGACTTATGGGGTCGCGTGCGACTGTGACCACTGGAACGCGATACGTCCGTATGGAAATGAATATTTCGTCACTGGTGCCTAATTACCTCAACGTCGCAAGCCACCGTGTTGCCTGTCACTACAAAGGAATACAACGGGTGTACGACCGATGTAGTGACAATGGCAGTTCCCCATAAACTGCACAGCTCCGTTTTGTGGAAGGTGCAGCGTTTATGGCCACGACGGGAAAGGCTGCTCGCTGCCGTGTCGCGATGGTGGGGACCGGCATGCCATCGTCGCCGGCACCATCAGGCCGTTGTATTGTGATGCGGCGTCCCAGAATTACCCGCCACTTCAACCAGAAACGCAGTCCAAGAACAAGGGCGAGGGTTCATCATTACTAGCCCCAGTTAACGGCCAAAAAGACCAAGAGGTGGAAATCACAACGCTGCGCCAAACGCCTACTGTGTTCTCGGGCATCCCGGACCTGGCAGATCCTCCATGTTCAGTGGATTCGTCCAGTGCCCCGCGTCCAGTGATCATGGCCACAGAACAGGCCGAGCCTTCGCCAGACAAGGCACCTCTTGTGGAATTCGCCGCAGAAAGAGATTCTACATCTGCTGCTCATCCTATAGCTGCAGAAGCAAGTGGAAATCAACACGTCATCGAGGAGACTCCATCCCAAGGCGACGTGGTCTCCGTTTTCGAGGAATCGAGCAGCACCACGAGTGATACACCCCTAAGGAGCAGTAGATTCCTTTGTTCCGTCCTCACTCAAGAGCTCTTACACTAAACGCCACACAATATTGCCACATGGTTTGCTTGGGTGAGATCAAAGAGTGAAAGAAGACAAAGACAATCTCTCTGAGCCGCTGCTTGAGTAGTCGACTAAACGAGCCTATTTTTATCAAGTTTGTCGAGAATAACGTGACAAGACTGGTGGAGTTGCTGGGTACAACGTCTCACAATCCACCCGATGCCCAAGACCCCGTCCAGCAGCCGGAACACAAGCCCTGCACCCGTGGACACTCCTGTTCATAGAGTAAGCCGCCGCCAACGAGGCCTACCACCTGAGACACCAACCACTGACGCAGCGACTATGACTTCGACACAAGATCCCATGCAAGCTCCGACACTTTCCACGCCAATCTACTGCACCGTCCAAAACCCGCTCATGCCTAGCCCCTTTCACGGAGACCAGCATGAAGATGTTGACGACTGGCTGAGTGAGTTCGAACGTGTCGCAGCAATCAATTACTGGGATGATGCCGCGAAGCTCGAAAACGTGTACACTTGCCTAAAAGACGGTGCCAAGACGTGGTTTTTGAACAGGGATGATGTTCTGACATCTTGGTTTGAGTTCCAGCGTCGCCTCCTTGAGACTTACAGGAGTCCCGACCGCCGCGAACGGGCGGAGCGTGCACTACAATCACGCATCCAGATGCCCAACGAGACCGTCTCGATGTACGTCGAGGACATGACACGGCTTTTTAAGCGAGCGGATCCTGCTATGGCAGAAGAAAAAAAATTGCCCGCAGCTTCCCTCGGGAGAACACTGAGGAGGATGTGGAGCATATAATTAGTTAACGGGGTGTTAAAGTGCGACTTACTTGGGTCGATGGCTAAATTGGTTAACGTGGTTGTGAAATGGGGTGTTAAATTGCGACTTACTTGGGTCGATGGCTAAATTGGTTAACGTGGTTGTAGGAGGGGGTGGTAAATGAGTGAACACGTACACACGTATGCGAAAGGGCGGCGCTGGTCGAAGGGACGTCGATCATTGTGTTTGTGGATTCGTTGGAATTCATTTCACCGCGAGCTTGGACGTCGACACGCCGTACAAACCAACCGACGAGCGGCAACTGAGCGAGCGAGCGCTGACCTTGAGTATATATACAGCGCGACGGCGCATGCACTGTCAGCTGTGGAATGTTCGAGAAGGTGGAGAAGCGCAACGGCGCATGCGCGCGCGTCAGCTGCCGATGTTCTCGAAGCGCGATGGCGCATGCGCGCGCGTCAGCTGCCGATGTTTTCGAAGCATGACGGCGCATGCGCGCTACATTATACAGCTAGCGAATGTTCGTGAAGAGGAGAAGCGCACGCGGTGTGTAGAGGAGGAAGGGTGCACAGATGGTGGAGGAGGGAAGCGCGCGCGGTGTGTAGAGGAGGAAGGGATGCACAGATGGTGGAAGAAGGAGGAGGAAGCTTGCGGACGGCGCCGCACTACAAGCCTCGAGTATTAGATGCTCCGCATCTAAAAAAGTTGCGCCACCTCATGCGTGGTGTGAAGGAAAAACTTTTTGCTGGTTTGGTGCGTAGTCCCCCCAAAAGTGTTGCTGAGTTCCTTACTGAAGCGGCAACAATGGAGCGAGTACTGCACCAACGGTCTGCCCAGTTTGACCGTCAAGTGAATGCTGCCTCAACTCCCGAAATTTTCGCCACCCCTGGGAGCAAGAGCCCCGAATGGATTCGCGAGATCATTCGATCTGTCTTCCGGGAAGAAATGAAAAAGATGTACGGGACAAGGCAAATGGATGTTGGTTCTATCACCAGTGTCATCCGCGACGAGGTCCAGCAGGTGCTGCACGCCCATCGTTCTCCGCCCACGTCAGTTGATCCGGAAACGGCTCCTGTGTCTACTGACAGTCGCCGTCGTACGTACGCGGAAGCCTTGCGATCTGCCACTCCTCTTTCGGGTCAACGAGTCCCGATCCAGCCAGTGCCGCACGTCCCGATCCAGACAGTGCCGCACGTCTCGATCCAGACAATGCCATACGTCCCGATCTAGACAATGATGCCGTCAGTCACGATTCAGTCAGCGCACGCTGATTTGGACATCGATAGTCGCCGTGCACCGACGCGCAAGTCTGATCTCTGGCATACGCCAGACAGACAACCCCTCTGCTATCATTGCGGTGAGGCTGGTCACATTTACCGCGAATGCCCATACCGGCAACTTGGACTGCGCGGATTTTCCGTCAATTCCCCTCGTCCCCGAATTGGTCAAAGGCCAAGGGATATCGAAGAGTATCTCGCGCAACAGCGTGCACCCTTTACACGACGGCAATCGTGGTCACCATCTCCGAGGAGACCCACAGCCACTGGGCCACGTTTCGGGGTGACGGCACGGGAACGCTCCCCGAGCCCTCGTCGGGAACACTGAAGGCAGCGGCCTTCGGGGGCAAGGTCGCTGGGACTCAAAGTGCGGAAGACCTCCCATCGACGCTTGCACGCAACGCCGAAGGCATTTCGTCAGAGAATAATCGCAGTGCCGAAGAAACGCCGACATCCGCATTTGAACCTAGTGACCGCGTGTCACTCGACATACCTGTGCTGGTTAACGGTCTTCAGGTCAGTGCATTGGTACACTGGTGCAGACTATTCGATCATCAGCGGGAGGCTAGCGAAAGATCTCAGAAAAGTGATCACGCAGTGGAATGGAACGCGAATTCGAACAGCTGGAGGACACGTTGTAACACCGCTGGGTCGCTGTACCGCAAGAGTAAAAATTCGTGCGTCAACAATTGTGCTCAGCTGCCTCGTTCTTCGCGACTGTTCGCGTCAGCTGATTATCGGCATGGACTTCCTTCACGAATACGGTGCCATCATAAATCTCCGTGAGCGCATCGTGACCTTCTCGACTCAAGGCGCAACAGATCGAGACGCTGATAACTGCCGTAGACTTGCACTGCGTGTTGCTGACGACATTGTGACGCTGCCACCTCGAGCAACTGTTCCCATCAAAGTCACTTGTGAAGACTTCCAAGACGGCAACGTGGTGGCTGAACGCAACTTATCACTTCTGCTGCTCCAAGGTGTATGCGCTGCCCGAAGTGTTGTGCGCGTTCGTGACGGACAGTCAACGATACTACCTACGAAGTTCAATACGAGCACCGGCATCTTTTCCGCGGAACCACCCTAGCTTATGGAGAACCTGTTGCCGACGTCACGGAGTGCTTCGCGTCCGAGGAAACGCATGAGGATAAGGAATTTCTAGACCACATCGACATTAATTCGACGCTGTCAGACGAGAGAAAGGCTGCACTTCACGACCTTTTAAGGGAGTTTAGATCTTGCTTCGCCTCTTCTTCTAAAGTCCGTCAAACACACCTCAAGAAGCATAGAATTATTACCGACGATGACGTCCGCCCCATACGGCAGCAGCCTTATCGCGTTTCTGCCAAAGAACGCGAGGCTATTCAGACACAAGTAAAAGAGATGCTCGATGACGGGATTATTCAACCATCCAGCAGCCCTTGGTCCTCGCCAGTCGTTCTAGTAAAGAAAAAAGACGGAACGCTGCGATTCTGTATTGACTACAGGAAGCTTAATAGTGTCACAAAAAAGGACGTCTACCCGCTTCCACGGGTCTACGACTCTCTCGACAGGTTACGGCGTGCGAAGTATTTTTCGTCCATCGATCTAAAGAGTGGCTATTGGCAAATTGAAGTGGATGAACGAGACCGAGAAAAAACCGCGTTTGTGACTCCAGACGGACTTTACGAATTCCGAGTTCTTCCTTTCGGCATCTGTTCTGCACCAGCCACTTTTCAGAGGATGATAGACACAGTTCTCGCTGGCTTGAAGTGGCAAAGCTGCCTTGTCTACCTCGATGATGTGGTCATCTTTTCCGAGAGCTTTGAAGAGCATCTGAAGCATCTGAGAAAGGTTCTGGAAGCCATTCGCACAGCTGAACTCACGCTGAAACCCCAAAAATGTCATTTCGGCTATGAAGAGCTGAAATTTCTGGGACATGTCATTAGTACGGATGGAGTGCGACCTGATCCAGACAAAACTGCTGCTGTCGCCGCCTTCCCTGTCCCATCAGATAAAAGAGCAGTACGCCATTTCCTCGGCTTGTGCGCGTATTATCGCCGATTTGTCGCCAACTTCTCTAAGATAGCTGAACCTCTTACGCGACTCACCCGAGATGACGTACCCTTTACTTGGGGCGCAGAACAAAATACAGCGTTCGCAGAGTTACGACAGAGAATGCAAACAGCCTCTGTTCTTGCCCATTTTGATGAGGACGCTGCTACAGAAATTCATACAGATGCCAGCAACGTCGGACTTGGCGCTGTCCTTGTACAACGACACGGCGGCGTTGAGCATGTGATAGCTTACGCCAGTCGTACTCTTTCTCGAGCTGAGACCAACTATTCTACGTCAGAAAAAGAATGCCTCGCAGTCAGGTGGGCGACGACCAAATTTCGGCCTTACCTCTACGGTCGTCCCTTCAAAGTGGTGACTGACCACCACTCGCTCTGCTGGCTGGCAAATCTCAGAGATCCATCCGGCCGTCTCGCACGGTGGAGTTTGCGTTTGCAGGAGTTTGACATTACGATTGTGTACAGGTCAGGGCGCAAACACGAAGACGCCGACGCGCTTTCTCGAGCACCTGTGGGGAACGCTGTCAGGGGCTCCGAAGATGAAGATGCCTTTCTCGGAGCAGTTAGTGACTCCGAAGTTATGTCAAAGCAGCGGGCAGACGATGAATTACGCCCAGTAATTGATTCCCTGGAAGGCCGCAACTCTCAGGTCCCTCAACACATTGCTCGCGAACTGTCCTCTTTTTGTCTAAGAAGAGGCATTCTTTACAAGAAAAACGCTCGTGGTAGCGACAAAGCCCTCCTACTCGTTGTTCCTACCGACATGCGTGATGCAATCCTCCTTTCGTGCCACGACGAACCCACGTCAGGACATTTGGGCTATTCGCAAACTCTCGCCCGAGTACGCCAACAGTATTACTGGCCGCGACTATCAACTAGTGTACATCGATATGTGAAAGGCTGCCGTGAGTGCCAGCGCCGCAAGACTCCGCCTGTGAGACCCGCGGGCCTGCTCCAGCCGATCGCACCTCCACGGACACCGTTTGACCTCGTGGGAATGGACCTTCTCGGGCCCTTTCCTTTGTCGTCCTCTGGGAACAAATGGATTATAGTTGCGACAGATTATCTTACGCGTTATGCTGAAACAAAAGCGTTACCCCGTGGCACGGCCTCTGAAGTCGCGCAGTTCTTCGTGCACCAAATCGTCCTACGGCATGGTGCCCCGTCATGCGTGATTACTGACAGAGGGACGTCGTTTACAGCACGAATGATGGAGGACATTTTTAAACTGAGCTGCTCAAGTCATCGAAAAACAACGGCTTATCATCCGCAATCCAATGGACTGACAAAGAGGCTTAACAAGACCATAGCGGACATGCTGTCAATGTACGTGGACGTACAACATAAAACCTGGGACGAGGTTCTCCCATACATCACGTTTGCTTTTAATACGGCAACGCAAGAAACAACGCAATTTCCGCCTTTCCGACTTGTTTACGGACGCAACGTGCGAACCATGCTCTATGCTATGCTTCCGTGGGACAAAAGCAATGAACTTGCTCAAGATTCTGAGCAATACACTCAATACGCCGAAGAAGCTCGTCAGCTAGCTCGCATAAACACCAGTCACCAACAAGATGCAGACGCACGACGTTACAACCTCCGCCATCGAAATGTCATCTACCACCCTGGGGACCGAGTGTGAGTGTGGATCCCTGTCCGGCGACCAGGCTTATCCGAAAAACTCCTAAGCCGTTATTTTGGACCGTACAAGGTTCTTAGACGAATCACAGATCTTACCTACGAGATATTTCCGAGCGTCTTCTCGTCGACAGCTTCGGCCCGAAAACGTGCATGTCGTTCGGCTGAAGCCCTACTTTACACAGTAGCCCTTGTGGTTTCACGTGCTACGACATGCCATGACATTGCGTTGCTGCTGCTGTTTGTGTTCTCCTGTGTTTTTATGCCTTTTCTTTTTGCGCTTGGCGCAAGCGTTGGCGAAACTTCCTCATTTGCGCTGCGAGTAGTGGCACTCTCCCTCTTTTGATTCTCTGTATCTGCATGTGTATACCTTCATTTTTTTTATTTACGAGCATCGAGTCGATGCTTTCAAAGGGGGGGGGGGCTATTGCCACATGGTTTGCTTGGGTGAGATCGGAGAGTGAAAGAAGACAAAGACGATCTCTCTGAGCCGCTGCTTGAGTAGTCGACTAAACGAGCCCATTTTTATCAAGTTTGTTGAGAGTAACGTGACAATATGTAGCAGTGATTCGGAAGCCCCCTGCAGAGACAGAAGTCCCCTGCGGACTTCATCGCGGCTTCTTTGAACGATACCAACGTATTGCTGGCTGAACAATACCAACGTATTATGCTCGCTTCTTCGCTCTCCACTGCAGCTTGGCACTGTAGACGTGCACCATGTGCGCACCCTGAGGTGCTGAAGTATGCATGTAGAGCTGTGCTTCGCCCACCAGGCTCACCTGCCCACTCGCTAAACCCTATTGCACCAGCTGGCTGCTGCGGGTGCACGTGACTTCCAGGTGGTCACTCAACACTTTAAGACAATGCCTCAGTCTGTTGCTGGTGTCAGTTGCACAAGTCCCTTTCCTCGCATCCCCTGTTGAAAGACTTCCCACATTATTCGAATATGTGATACGACATTCTGCTTTCACTACCATCCAATAACGAAATAAAGGGTACATAAAACGCAATGAAAAAGGCTTCGGCCCCTGGTCCTGACGGACTCCTTGCAGAGTTTTATGTACAGTTCTGGCCTATCATTGATCTCTTTATGTCACGCGTCATTCGCAAGCCTTTTCGAGTTATTACTCTTTCAGCCTCTTTCCCCATAGGCCGTATATTACTAGCCCCTATGAAACCCCAAATGTTCACGCGACCAGAAGATTGACACCTTGTTACCCTGCTTAATGTATACTACAGACTCTTGGCCAACGTCCTGGTGCACCAAATTGGTCTTTTTCTTGCATCATTATTGCAAGTTGGTAGACCAACTTCTCACTAGTTGGAGACCAACTAGTGACTAAGCAAAGCTTTTGATGCTGCTACAATGGGAATGGACCTTAAGTCCTAGCCTTGCCTTAGCATTTTTGTTCATCTCAGGTAGATAGCTGAAAATCCGAAGAAAATAAAAATCACAGCATATCCACAGAGTGAATGATGATGAGTGGGGTGAAGCGTCCGTCAGCCCGTCCATGATTCCGTCCGTTCGTTCTTGCTTCCGTCCACCCACGTGACCATCTTTGCGTCAATCCATGCGTCTGTCACTGAGTCCGTTCATCCATTTGTCTGTCCGTTCGTGCGTCTGTCCGTCCGTACGCCCGGGCGTCTATCCATCCGCCTGTCCGTCTGCTAGTCTGCCTGTCCGTCAGTCGACGCGTTTGTCCGTGCGTTCATCTAGTGAACACTTAAAGTAACCGCCATCTCCCGTCTCGCAACCCTTGTGGCACATAGCCGCTCTAGAGCGGGTATGTGCCACCGGTGGCTAGATACATACATGCATACCTACCTACCTACCTACCTACCTACCTACCTACCTACCTACCTACCTACCTACCTACCTACCTACCTACCTACCTACCTACACACACGCACACACGCACACACGCACACGCACATACACCTACACACACACATACACACACATACATACATACATACATACATACATACATACATACATACATACATACATACATACATACATACATACATACATACATACATACATACATACATACAAGGGATAAACAGACCCACGCCATAAGGAGCTTCACCCCTAAAATAGCAAATTGACTTGTGCAGCATTGTTGGCAATCTAGTAAAAACCATAAACGTTGCACCACTGCGTAGAGAAAGAAGGTGGAACGCGGGTGAACGTCGAGCACTACGACTACAGTACATTGTCGGCAGGAACAAAAGAGTGTGTGTCCAACTTGCGAAAGCGCACATTGCTTGCGCGAAGCCTGAAGTATAGCCACCAGGCTGGTTCGAAGAACGCAATATAGGAAAACCGTGTCTCCAGCCCTCGAATAGCTTTCGATGCCCGTAGGACAGCCGCAGAAGCACACCTCCGCGTCTTGAGTTATTTGTGTGAGCGCAGAAAACAGAAAAGGCACGTTGCTCAAATCTTGTGTGATGGCATTGTGTGTACAGTATTGTTTGTTAACACTCGCAGCTTTGTTTTCGTTAGGATTCTCCCTGGAATTGTTTCATATAAGCGTTACACTCGTAGCCTTGGGTACACTTCAAGAAACAAACAAAGCAACAGTTACTCTTGCAGGGGTGTGCTGACTTCCCAGGTAAATAACTTTTTTGAACTTACGTGTTAACTCTATCTCGAACCCACGGCTTTGCGAGTGGAGTGTAATGATTTTCAAAAAAGCCCTTTATGTCGTCATTTATGAACCAAGTCAGGATTCTGAGAAGGAAAAATGACGTTTGTTTTTCTTAGAGTCTCCAAGAAAAGGGTGGTGTGGTACGCAATATGGGCGCTGCCACATATAGCAAAGGCCTTTTTCATTGTGTTCTTGCGCGAAGTGGTTACATAGCAGCCTCAGTCCGGAGTCGCAAAGAACAAACCGACGCTTGGGCATTATATAAGGTACATGCCTGCTACAAAATGAAAAAAAATTATTATCTTGAAACATAAATGAGCTTATTTCAGTCGTAATTAGTATTGGTGTGGGCAACTTGGCAGCCGTATTTTCACTAACGGAGCAAAGTAGCAACACTGAGTATTTTCTTCTTCTTCTTCCTCTTCTTCTTCTTCTCATTATTATTATTATATTATTAATATTATAAATATTATTATTATTACTGTTGTTCTTGTTGTCTTTAGTGGGCACAGAGTAATTATTATTCATGATTTTAAGGTGCCCGGAATCGGTAGAAGCTCGCTTATGTTTTCTGATTAAAATATTTCCATTTAGAAAAAGCGCAACCAGCTCTTGTACTTTCTGGCGCTTAGTTGCCTACTGCAACATGAAACTGTTGTCAACTCCAAAGTCAACGTCTTAGACCTCTGTCTGTAAAACGGCCGACCGGCTAAAGCTTTCCACTTCGACATTTTTATTGTTAATCCTGACAAAATGCACCCATTACCTAATGTAACATTATCAATATGCACTGAAACAACAAGCTACAACAGTCATTTTAAGCAACCTCCAATAGTTGCTTTCAAAAGAGTGGACGTCGCCGGCTTTTATTAATACTTGACACCCATATATAGGTCACAGGTTATTTATTTATTATTACATAGTGCCGGCCTCATATGGAGACCTTAGGCAGGAGTGGGGCATAAATACACAACACAGAACAAGCACGAAGTATTGATTAGAACTGCACAAACAAAAGAGAAATACATGACTTAGTATGTATTACTAGCAATAAATGTTACATTTTCATTCCAGCGCAAATCGGAGGTTATCATTACTCCTAAATACTTATAGCTTTGCACTAAGCTTAAAGGTTGATTATTGATGAAGTAGGTAAATTCAAGTGGTTTATTCTTGCGGGTTATGGTCATTGCTACCGTTTTTTTACTATTGACTGTCATCTGCCATGTACAACACCGGTTTGTAATTGCACTTAAAGCTTGATTTTGCAGGACCTGATCACTAGGGCTAGATACTTCCTGGTATATTACGCAGTCATCAGCGAATAGCCGAATTTGGGCGCCTATGATCTGAACAATACCATTATATATAGCAGGAAAAATAGAGGCCCGAGAACGGAGCCCTGAGAAACACCAGATGCCACCGGAACTGAAGAAGAAGCTGTGCCATCAATGACTGCACATTGCCGCCTTGACGAGAGGTACGCAGCAATCCAAGCCAAAAGGCGATCATTATTAAGAATGGGCTTCAGTTTTAGTATCAGCTTGGAATGGGATACCCGGTCAAAGGCTTTTTCGAAGTATAGAAATATTATATCTACCTGATTATGTCTGTCTAATGCTAAAGCAAGGTCATGTATTGTTAAGACTAGCAGGGTTACGGTAGACATCCCTCTACGAAATCCATGTTGCCAATGGTCGATCAAATTATTGCTCTCAACAAAGGAAGATATGTGGTTAAATATGACATGTTCAAGCAGCTTCACAGAAGTACATAAAATTGATGTAGGCCTGTATGAAGAAGGTGATGATTGGTCGCCTGATTTAGGTATGGGGGTAATTTTAGCAAATCTCCAGTCATCTGGACGTTCCGCACGAATCAGTGATTCGCGATATAGCAAAGTTAAATACTTCGTGCACCATTCAGCATATCGCACAAGGAAAGGGTTTGGTATTTCATCAATACCAGGAGATTTCTTTGTGTCTAATTTAAGAAGCAACATCAGGACCCCCTCCTCTCTAATAAATATGTCATCAATCGGCAGTATTTCTTCGAGATGCGAAGTTTTTGGAGCACTGCCATTATCCTGAGGGAACACGGAACAGAAATATGTGTTAAGTACTTGAGCTATTACAAGTTTGTCGTCGAGCACTGTGTCACCGGCGGACAGACGCGGCAGAGACTTTTTTTGCGGTGACAAGTGCCGCCAGAACTTATCAGGGGATGAGAGAAGAAAGTTTTTCAGTGTCACGTTTTGGAAGTGCACTTTTGCTTTTTTGATACCGTTTCCTAGCATAGTGCGTACCTCAGTAATCTTTTCAGTGTTAGCATTTGTTGGATGACGTTTGTGCCTATAGTTCTCGCCTTTTTAAGCTTACGCCCCATTCAAACGAGGTCCCTCGTCAACCAAGCGTTACACCTGCGCACCTTCTTTTGTTTTTTGGCCCGAATTGCGCAATGCATCGATGATTGATTGATTGATTTGTGGGGTTTAACGTCCCAAAACCACCATATGATTATGAGAGACGCCGCAGTGGGAACTCCGGAAATTTTGACCACGTGGGGTTCTTTAACGTGCATCCAAATCTGAGCACACGGGCCTACAACATTTCCGCCTTTATCGGAAATGCAGCCGCCGCAGCCGGGATTCGAACCCGCGACCTGTGGGTTAGCAGCCGAGTACCTTAGCCACTAGACAACCGCGGCGGGGCGCGCAATGCATTGAAAAACCAGTTCCTTAAAGAAACGCCACATTTGTTCGACGGAGCCATCAGTTGATTCGTACAGAGTGCTGAAGTCGGAGAACGAACTACCAAGTAAATCTAGTACGTCGACGTCACTAGCATGTGTAAACAACGGTATTATACTTTTTTTATTTGAAGTTTCGCAGAAAACTGCATTTCTATAGTTAAAGATACCATCTTGTGATCAGATATTTCTTCAAAAATATCTATTCTTAGATTCCTCCTTAAGAGCTCATTGGAAACAAGAAAAGGGTCCAAAATAGACTCCACTGTTTGTTGAGTTCGTGTGGGGAATATTTAAATAATTGGGTTATGTTGTGCAAGATAACGAGGTCAACGAATGGTTGAGACGCGTCAGTAAGAGCTTCTGGGAAATCGTCTGGCCAATTAATTGCTGGTAAGTTGAAATCACCCGCGAGTAACAAGTTACCGGAACGAATAGTGTTCAAACACAAGAACTCGTTTAGGTTTTCAGCAAAGGAACTATCACAGTTCGGAGGGCGGTATATACCCACAACAATCAGGTTGCATTTTTCAAGGAATATTTTAAGCACAATACTTTCAATGCCTGGCACATTCGGTAATGTGGACACCCGCAGCGATTCTTTGAGAAAAATAGCGACTCCATCTCCCTTAACGTCACGATCATTGCAGTAGATTCTAAAGCACTTTGGTATTAACTCGTGGTTACTGACGTCTTTATAGAGCCAGGTTTCGGTTACAACTGTGATGTGCGGATTGTGTGCCATAATAATACTTTCCAAATCAGCTAACTTGTTAAGAATGCTACGAGCAATCATATTTAGACAACGGATACTTTTCCTGCAACCTCTACTAGTTCACCGATTGCGCCTAAGCCTACTCGTGCTCTGAACGTCAGAAGCAGAAGACGCCTTATCTGTAAAAATAGGATCCCTCTTGTTTAGGCTGCTATCCTATCGAAACAGAGTGCCGTCGATGTTTACCTTGTCATATGTCAGTTTCACTTTCTTTCCCTCGCTTCTCTCTTTCGCAGCACTATCCCACAACTACTTGCGCAGTATCCTAGTGGCAATAGAAAAATCTTCACTGACTGAAACGTTCTGGCCTTTAAGCTTGTGTCAATTTCTTAAAACATTTATTTTTGCGTGGTAGTTAATGCACATTAGGACCACCGGTCGCTATTTGTTTGCTTGTCTGCGTTTTGTTCTGTGAATTCGCTCAACAGATTTCACTTCAACATTTAGTGTCGTCGCAAATAAGTCATCAACCACATTCGCGAAAAGCAATTGTGGCGTTTCACTCGCCACCTCTAGAAGGCCAAATACAAGAAGATTATTGCGACGGCTTCTGTCATCTAGGTCAACGAGTTTCATTTCCAAGTTACGAATGCTTTTTTCAAGTCCCGTGATTTTGGCACCAAATTCTTTTCGCGTTGACGTAGACGCCTCGACCTTTTGTAATTTAGATTAAATTACATCCAACCGATTTTGCATGAGCTTTTGGCTCTCCAGAAGTTGCCGAAGGAGATCATTAGTGTTGGGTCCCGGATTTAATTCCACATCCCCACAAAGCATAAGCAAAGAGAAAAGAACGCCCTTTGCATACGAACAAAACACACAGACACTGTAGGGGCACATCAGCTGGAGCAGACAGCGGTCACTAGACCTAATAGATGCGTGTTTGTTACTAACCTGCATAAAAAGCAGAAAAGGATTCATGGTGATGTTGACTAGTGGCCAGCGGACGTGCCCACTGAAAGAAAGACAAACCAAATGTTGATGACCAAGTTGAGCAGCTTACGGAGCTGGTATTAAGCAGTCTGCACAAGTTTATTCCGCTAAATACACCGAAATATCGTAAATGTCACCACTGGTTCTCCCATAAGATATAGTTTCACAGAAGTATAAAGTTCACTCACCCAAGAAGGCTTAATGTTCGTTCAGTAAGTGAGAGGAACAGCTGAGATTTTTCCGAAGTCTCTCTGAACGCCTATATAAACAAGACAAAAATTCTTTTGTTGAATTATTAGAAGAGGACGCTTCTGACAGGCCAGCTGATTTTCGCAAATGTGCACGCCAATAATCTAGCAAAAGTGGGGAGTCCTTCAGACCACAAGACTCAGATGGTGTCTAAGTGCATGTAGTCGACGACTGTTTTGCCATAAATTCTTCATCATTTATAAGGCCTCAGACTCTAGCGCTCATGTAGGACACCTGCACAAGGCATTTAGCACATCTTGTGGTCTGTCGCTGCATGAAAAGATTTTCTGCCCATGCATTAGAAGCTTAAACCCAACTTTACCGTGTGGCTCAGTCGGCACCCATTGCGTCATATAAAAAGAAACTTAACATGTGCTATAAAACCGTTGCTGCTTATAGTACATCATTTTAGACGCTGTTCCCCTCAAGAAGTCCGCTGTACTACCAATGTATTGATACAATCATTTATTTAGGTTTCGGAAAATGGGTCGGAGACCTGTTTTTTCAATGTCCTGTTATTCCTCTACGGTTTCGGAACTACATCCTTTCAAAGTAGTTTTCAGCTTGCGAATTGAAAAAAATCGACAGATCCCACGGGCCTTGTGAATCGACGGTGTGCGAAGTGGAAGGCAGATGACTATGTTGTAATTTTTTTATTGAGAGAAAAATTAATAAATGACACTAAATTAATGTATCAATGTTGCACGCAAAAACATATGTTGAAGAATTGCAGATGTTTATTTAGACATTTTGCAAATGCGCAATGATGGCAACAGGAACAAAAGTATTAGCTACACCAGGAGCGATAAGCTCATATGAATCACTATTTCTCGCTAGGATGCCAGCCCTGAACAGCAGCGCTACATAAATCAACTCTAGCGCACGGCAACCAACTAATTAACCTGACGTGACTGCTGTATCAAAAAGTATATACGTAAGTTTTAAGACATAAAATAGACAGCAATGTAACCCCAAGTGACGTTTCAAGAACATTAGGGTCAATTTAAAAAAATGGCAGCATATCCACGGAGTGAATGATGGGGAGTGGGGTGAAGCATTCGTCCGTTTATTCGTTCTCGCTTCCGTCCGTTTCTGAGTACGTCTGTGTAACCGCCCATGCGCTCGTCCACCCGTCCGTGCGTGCGTCTGTTCATGCGTCCGTCCCTGCGTTCGTCCATGCATCCGCGCCTGCGTCCGTTCATGCGTCCATCCATGCATCTGTCTGTGTGTCCGTTCGTACATCTATTCAGCACTCCAAGTACCACCATCTCGCATCTTTTCATCATATATTCTCCATGTAAAAGCACCGCCATCCAGGAGACATTTCAAGGACTAAATGAGAGGTGGCACATGCACACTTTCTTACGGCTTGCGCTTCGGGTTTACTTCCCACCTTTAACCACCTCGAGTTCATGGTATATACTAGTTCACTGTATTCATGGCTATGCGGCCCAACGCTCGCTAAACCTTTCTAAAACCAAGGAGGTTACACCCAGCGAGTATAACGCTGCAACCCTTTATGTCAGATCGTGCTCAATGTACATGCCAATAGCTGCTAATGTGGATTGCAGCGTGCAGGTTACCTAAAGGCCGAATGTTCCTGTCTCTCATTCCCCCTTAGCAGCCATTAACATGTGCATTGAGCACTATCTTTTATTGTTCAACAACGCGCGGAAGAAATCTCTCACCGGAACCACCTTGGAGGTCAAAATCGTAAGGACCGCTATTTCGGGTATGTGCCACTGGTGGTTACGTACTACGAGAAACGCCCAAGCCACGCCGAGAGGAAGACGAAGAGGAAGTGATCCTGTTGACATCCCTGCATGTTCCCCGTCAGGGACATCCTCCTCATCTAGCCATGGCGCCATCGACGTCGTGGACGCCTTCGAAGGCGCAGGCCTTCGACGTTGTCGTCCCGGCGGGGACTAGTCTGGAGACCGTCATCGACGCGACGGCCTCAATGGTTGGCCTCTCAGAGGTACACTGCGTTCAGCACATGGGAGGCATGAACTTCCAAGTAACTGTCAAGAGCATGGCTTCTATGTCTCTCATCGTCGACGCTGGCTACGTGACCATCGGTGGCGAGCGTATCCCTGTCGTTCCCGTCGGCACGCAGGTAACTAACGTCACCTGCCTGTTAGATGCGGAAGCATCTTATACTCGCGCCTTGTAGTGCGCCGTCCGCACCGTCCGCGCCGTCCGCACCGCCTTAGTTGAGCTAATTCATTACGTCTGATACAATAATCACTCGTTCTCTGCTACTGCAATATTCACGCGTTCATCAAGTATAAGGTTATTTGTTGCACTTCAAAAGCATACATGTGTCCGAGTTAAAACGGTCAAAGTTTCACATTAAATGCACCAGGAAGGTAAAGTATTGGTACGGAAACCAGTAACACAAACATGAGCTTGTACGGTAAAGTTAGCTATTTAAAACCTACGCGAGCGTCGGTGCACACTGAACCATGCCTGTGTATTCAGGCATGTGTCTAACTCTGTTACCAGCCACTAAACTGTTTTAGCGGGACGACTCAGTGCTCTCCCATAGTTGAGTACGAAGTACTCAAAATCGTTCAACATATTAGATGCGGAAGCATCTTATACTCGCGCCTTGTAGTGCGCCGTCCGCGCCGTCCGCACCGCTTCTCGAACATTCGACAGCTGACGCGCGCGCATGCGCCGTCGCGCCGTCGCCCACCATCTGTGCCGCGCGCGCTTCTCCTTCGAGAACATTCGACAGCTGACAGCGCATGCGCCATCGCGCCGTCGCCATCTGTGCCGCGCGCGCGCTTCTCCTTCGAGAACATTCGACAGCTGACAGCGCATGCACCGTCGCGCTGTATATATACTCAAGGTCGGCGCTCGCTCGCTCAGTTGCCGCTCGTCCGTTGGTTCGTCGCAATAAATAAAAGACCGCCCTTTCGCATACGTGCCGTACGTGTTCACTCATTTAACACCCCATTTCACAACCACGTTAACCAACTTAGCCATCGACCCAAGTAAGTCGCAATTTAACACCCGTTAACCAATTACATGCTTTTGCATCCTCCTCAGTGTTCCCCCGAGGGAAGCTGCGGGCAATTTTTCTTTTACCAGCCTTCGTCTCCAACGAGGTACTCGTCCAGGCTTTGTCCCCATACGGCAAGGTATTGACTGTGACCACTGGCGTCATGAGCGCAAGACGCGCAGTTCTCACAGGCACACGCTATGTCCGGATGAATATGAGTCCCACAAATCGCGTCCCCAACTATCTTCGCGTTTCTGGTCATCGAGTCACCTTCGACTACCGCGGTCTGCAACGTGTTTGTCGTCGGTGTGGCTCTAGTGGTCATTATCGAGCACAGTGCAAAGCACCATTCTGTGGTCGCTGTGGTGGGCACGGACACGAAAGCAAAGGTACGACTGCCCCTGCCGAAGTTGTGGAGATAACCACCCTACCATCGTCTGCCCTGTGCGTCGTTCATATTCTGATGCTACTGCGGGGACCTTTCCTGTCCTACCGTCCGTGTCACCAACGGCCACAGATGAACGAGAACCCGGAGCTGTACTAGAAGAACGCCAGAATCCGACTCTGAGAGCTCCATTAAACGATGAGAAAGTGTGCAGCTTGGCCAACCCGAGCGCGCCACGTCTGCGAATCTCAGCGATAGAAACAGCCACTGAGATTGACCTCGCGTCTGTCCCAGGCAAACATGTCGTGCCATGTTCGACGTCGGAGCCGAGAAAAAACGCTGGTAGGCACCGAGGCACCGGACTCCTCGTTAAACCTAGCAGCTGAGTGCCCAGAAGACGCCGACGTTGCGAGATCTACGAGCGCTGGTGTCTCGCCAGGAACAGAAGTAAAACTGAATAAGCAAAGCCCATTGAATCCTTCCGAAAGCCAGGCTCGTGACTTCCTTGAAGAAGTAGCAAGACGCCATGGGAGTTCTTTACGGACGCGTCTCGACAAGCAATCCGTGATCAAGGTCGTTGGAGGCGGCGACAACGTTAGCGCTGCAGCCCTACCACCATCTGATTCGTCAGACAGCAGCTTCAGCCTCGAAGTCGACAGTAGCATCGGACTCTCTTCTAGCCCAGACGGAAGTGACGTAGAAATGCAAGCCCCGCGAGAGGTCAAGCATGCTCACAAGTCTGGCACCAGCTCAGACGCCACCCAAGATAGCCGCTCCGAATTCCAGCAACCGAAGAAACCTCGACCCTCTTCTAGAGGGTCGAACTGTGCTGTGTAGTGTACGTACTCCAGTTCCCCCGGACAGATCCCCGGGGTATACCGAATCGAAAAACACAACCAGGTCAGTCACCCATCTTTTTTCAATATGGTTGACACCCTGAAAATCTTTTCTTTAAATGTTCAAGGGTTCCGTAACCCAGTAAAGCAAGCCGAGGTTATCAGCATAGCCCGCGCAGAACATTGTGATATTCTGTGTTTACAAGAAACAAATTTTTTCACCATTGGCCACGTTCGTGTATTCAAACGCGCATTTAATTTAGACTGTTGTTTTTCCTTCGCGACATCTCGCTTCTCTGGAGTTGGAATTATTATTTTTAACCGCGCTCTTCTGCGCCATCATGTTTTCTATGACGGGTTCGGACGGGTATTGGCTTTTGACTGCGTCCTATCATCCTTCAAGCTGCGTGTTTTGTGTATATATGGGCCAGCTCAAGCAGATATGTCTAACGATTTTTTCGTGACCTGGACGTGTATTTTCTAGACGGTCATCATGTCATACTCACTGGAGACTTTAATTCTGTATTAGACACGCGAGCTGACGTGCAAAGTCCAGGATGGGGTCGCTCTGAATGGAACACGCGAGAGCTGCGTCGCCTAGTGCAACATTTTTCTTTGATAGATACGTACAGACTAGTGCATGGACCACAGTATGCCTGGACTTGGCGGCGTAGCACGTCGTCTAGTCGTTTGGACTGTTTCTATGTGCCGAGCGCGCTAGCTTCTTACGTATCGCACTCTGATGTAGTAACATTACCATCATCGCCTGTTTATATATAAGACCACCGACCAGTGACGGTCGAGGCTCACTTTTCCTTTTCACCATCAGTGAAACCTTGGCGTTTTGACATCCGCATTCTGCACGACGCGCGCACACGCTCCACTTTATCTAGAAGCTTGCGTGCCTCTCTTTTGGGATGCGGTCCGGAGGTGTGGGACGCCCTCAAGACACAGTGGCGTTTACACTGCTCCGTAGCAGGGTGGGCCCTTAGACGCCGTACGCCCGAAGAACTAGTGGACACTGCCACAAAGCTGCGTATTGCTGTTCGGGTTGATCGACTAACTCCCTTGATGCGCGCATGACAGCGAGAGTTAAGGGGTCGTTTTCAACGCCTCATTGCAGCTTCGTCATTGACGGCGGCTGCTTGGCGTTTCAGACGTAATCCATGTGCTCACCCTGAGGTTCTACGCTTTGCGAAAAGCTCGCTTCTCAACCCGTCGAGTCGACTAGGAACTCCGGCGGCCAGATTCTTACATACTGCGTTGCCGCCGACACGTGATCAATCAGTTTTCCTAGCTCACTTTGCCAACATTGCTCGTACGACAATGTCATCACATCGCGGTACCACCGAGACAGCCACAATGTTAAGTAGGCTACCTCAAATTTCATCTGAAGTAGCTGAACAACTGTGCACAAGTCCGTCAGCTGACGAAGTGAAAGAGGCACTGTCTTCCATGAAGCGTGGCTCGGCCCCCGGGCCGGATGGGTTGCCTGTTGAGTTTTATTGAATGATTTGGGACGACATTGGTGCTCTTTTCACCTCTGTTATTTGCCGCTGTTTCGAGAACTTTGATTTTCCTGATAGCTTTCGCGATGGTCGAATTGTTTTAATCCTTAAACAAGACCCATCGTCAGTTCGCCCAGAGGAGTGGCGACCAATAGCGCTCCTCAACGTTGATAATAAAACTTTCGCGGCAGTTATAACTCGGCATTTGAGAAGCCTGATGCCCTCCTTAATAGGTCATCATCAGGCGTGCTCTATTCCTGGAAGCGAAATCCACAGTCTTTCCTTTGTTACGCATGATATAGTTGCGTACACGTTAACAAGATCAGCTCGGGGACTCTTGCTTTCACTTGACCAGGAAAAGGCATTCGATCGCCTCGAACATAGCTTTATATTTAGCGTAATGGCAGCATTTGGCTTCTCATAAAACTTTGTTGAGCTTCTCAGAAACGCGTACCGAAATATACGCAGCACGTTGTTTCTTGATGGTTTAGAGAGTGCGCCATTTCTGGTCACCCGTGGTGTTCGCCAGGGGTGTCCTTTATCCCTGCACTTTTGTACTCAGCCTCGAACCATTCCTTCAATCGCTAATCGCTGATCCTTACGTTAGAGGCCTTCCTCTTTCAGGTAGTGGTACCCTGACAGTGACAGCAGTTGCTGATGACATCACGTTGTATTTGAAGAATGAAGACAGTTTATCCCGTAGCCTACGACTTTTTACAACGTATGGCACGATTTCAGGTGCTGCGTTAAATTTTTCCAAATGTCGATATTTATTCATTGGTACCCCAGACGCATGTCTAAGTTCCCTTTTCGGTCTTCAAAAAGGTGACTCTATTCGCATTCTGGGGCTTGATTATACTTGCTACGGCATATCAGCCTCCTTGCGGAATTCAGTAGCCGAAGATGTAAATCGACACGTCCGGGAAGCACAAGAGTATGATTTACCGATGCTCGAAAGAAGGTATTTAGCACATACGGTGTTTTGCGGCCGTGCATGGTAGTTATCTCATGTCTTACAGCCCCCATTACGAATCACCAGGTCGTTGCAATCCCTCATTGGCTCCTTTTTCTGGTCAGTTCGAACAGAGCTGGTTTGCCGAGCAGCTCTTGGGCAACCGAGAAACTGCGGTGGATTCGCATTCCCATCTGTCTCTGTTCGCTGCCGGCTGCTTGCCCTACGATTCTTACTTCGGTTGTTGCACGGTGATCAGTGCCTCGCGCGTGATCTTGCCTGCTATTTTTTAGGCACCAAGTTACGCTATTTACTACCAGATGCACGGCTTAATTCTGCACCGCAAACACTTCACGTGCCTACATTTTACTCAACGGCAGTGGCATTTTATCGACACGCGCAGCAGGTTTGTCCCGATGTGGACATTCTTGAAAGCCGCATTGTAGATACAACGGCTGTTCTGCTTCCTCTGGTTCCTCCAGCCCGTCTAGCACAATCGAGACATGTCTCGTGGAGGGCGATAACGGCATCGTTTTTGCCTGGTCACCTCCGTGACTTTGTGGCGTCTTGGATGGAGAGTACTCCCAACACGGAACAGACTGGAGAGGTGGGGCATGGTCCCATCTTCCACTTGTCCTAACTGCCCGTTACAGGAGTCTAACCAGCATATGCTGCAGCAATGTGTCATTGCAAAGGTGTTTTGGAAGTCAGTTAACACTAGTTTTCGTGGCCTAGGTGTTAATCGCTTTGTAACATCTGGTCGCTGCTCGCGTAGTCGCTTTGCACGCCTTCTAATAGCTGCGGGAGCTTTTTGTTTATGGCGTAATAGGAGCGAAGCTGTTGCGGCAGGTCATCGTCGTCGTGCTCTTTTTCCGATTCTGGAACGCCTCTACTCTGAACTCTTATCGTTTCTGTCGGACGAATTGTTCTTCATTGGGGAAGAAGAATTTCTGCGACAATAGTTGTGCCGCTTTCTTTCCGTAGTTGACAGACGCGTTCGATTAGTCTTCCACCTGGCCTGGTTCCTATAGCCAGGTCACCTGTCAATTTCTCATTGGTGCATGTAATCAGTATGCATTTGCTATTTTTATGTTGTTGTGTATGTCCCATATGGTTGTGAGCTCTTTTATATATGCACTTCATTCTAACGCTGTAAGTTATGTAAGTTTTATGAATATTGATACCTGTTGTACATACTTCCTAACATCTTCACCAAGTCTGTTAAATTCTACACATATATAATCATGTACATTGACCATATTGTGATTAGTGCATTTATGTAGTGTATGTATAGTTATTAGTGCAATGAACTATGGACATCCTACGGACTTGGACACTTTTGTTTAAATGTGTAATGGATGTTGTGCTTTGTCTTTTGTTTGTTATTGTGCCTGTTATACAGACGCTTGTCTCTTAGCTTTGTTGCGTCCCATGAGAGAATAAACTTTTTCTAAACAGGAGCTTCGCCCCTAAAAGCAGTTCCGAGGACTGGCTAGCTGTGTGGTAGGATGCTTGATTGCCATGTACAATGCTGAAGCTTGGTTCCTGGTAGGACCTTGACTATGATTGTTTGCATTCGTCGGGTCAACGCCGCTGCGTTCGCGTTGTCTTAATGTTCCCGCATTAAAATGTTCCCTGGGCGTTTTCGTCATTTCTGTGTAGTTGCAAAATTTTCATCACCTGTGGCACATACCCGCCCATGGGTATGTGTCACTGTATGGAGGATAGTGTTGGACGACGTAGGCGAGGGGATCGTGACATGATTCATGTGTTGACTAGCGCGTCAAATTTATCACACCATCTTTATTAATTTTGGTTCGCACCGAGAGGGTGATCACGAGTGCACCCAGACGTAAGCGAATAGATAGATAGATAGATAGATAGATAGCAGATGCGGCGGTTGGCTAGAATAGACGTTTCTTTGGTATTTTACACCACGTCGATACATGATATGTTTATTCTTCTTCGCATTTACTTCTCACGCATTTAAATATTCGCGTTGGTTACCATCGATAACTGTGTTTACAACTCGACATGGCAGCAACCATACAGAAGTGGCTGCCCGCTTCTATCTGGACTTGCTCTTGCTACACGTTTGTTGAGCTGACAGCAATAAACAAATGATGAAATCGGCCATCAATTTGTTGCATCTCACTCTGGGAATAAATTATCATGTTTGTTTTGTCCATTATAGCGAGATTTGATGCTTGCTTAGCCGCATCTTCTAAGCCTAACGCACCAAGGCAGTGTTCGCACGGCGTTGTCAGACCAAGAATGCCGCATCTTGAATATCGGACATACATCATATATCTCGCACAGCCTGCCGCGCGCGTTGAACCCTCCGTCGGTGGAAACAAAAAAACAGAGAAAAGGAGCATTGGAGTGGGAGACGCGAAGAAACGCGTCGATGGAGAAAAACTTTCAGCTTATCCCACGTACAGGGGGAATCGATGATATGCGAAGCACGACTCAGAAATGTTGATATGTTACTTTAAAATCAGCACAGCGTTACGAGGGAGGGGGGTAAATGATTTCGTACATGACTTCCGTGCCATGATTATCATGTTTGGATGTGTCATTTATTTTCGTCATCCATTTACGTCACGTGATACCAAATTTAGTATATGTGGAGCTAGCGTAACAGCTGCGAGCACGCTATGAGCAAGGTATGTTGTAATGTTCTTACATGCCACGCGTGTCAGAATTTTTATGCTTCTACCAGCGGGTTCGAATCCCGGCTGCGGCGGCTGCATTTCCGATGGAGGCGGAAATATTGTAGTCCCTTGTGCTAAGATTTGGGTGCACGTTAAAGAACCCCAGGTGGTCTAAATTTCTGGAGCCCTCCACTACGGCGTCTCTCATAATCATATAGTGGTTTTGGGACGTTAAACCCCACATATCAATCAATTATTATGCTTGCACCAGTCATATATTTCGTCATCCATTGACGTCACATCACACCAAATTTGGTGTATGTGGAACTAGCAAAACGGCTGCGAGTGCATCATGAAAGGCCCAGTATACTCCATGTAGCGTTCACGTGGCAGCACGCTGGGCACAGCGACGCTACGTTAGCAAAATGTGAGCAGTAGGCACGACTAGAGACCATCGGAGCGGCCTGACGGCAACCGGCGCGAAATACGACGTGCTGCTAATGGAGCCGATGCCTTATCCAGACAACACCGCGTCTCCCTCTTTTCGTGACGAAGGGATGCCGGAAGCGCTGAAATGCGCATGCGTCAAAGCAACGAAGCATGACGCATGCCGGCGAGTATATGGCAGGACCGGCGCCTGGCGTTGCAACGCCAGCGTGATGCGCCGAAACGAACGCCAGGGAGCACGCGCATCTGCGCGATTTGGGCATGTCGCATTTCGCGCTGGTTCCAGGCGGGCCCTGGTGACTGACGCTGGTCGCGCCGGTCGTGCCTGGCGTGCTCGCGTTTTGCTATTGTAGCGTTGCTGTACCCAGCGTACGGGCGCGTCAACGTTGGATTGGTTTGGATAAACTTTTATTTGGTCCTCCAAAACACCGATCACTGTGTTGAGGGCAGCTCTCACGTGGGGACTGACATGCCAAGCTCTTCAGCCGCCTCTCGAGCTTGGTGGACAGCCCAGAGCTGATCTGCCAAGGATGAGCTGCGGATTGCCGCCTCCCATCTGGAAGAGGTGATGTTCGATATATGAGCGCATTTGGTGCACTGCCAGAGCATGTGTTCTAATTAAGCTATTTCCCTACAATTTGGACTAAGATTACTTGTGTATAGGTCAGGGTACATGATGTGTAACATTTTCAAAGTAGGGTACCTCCGCGTTTGCAAAAGCCTTAATGTTAGTGCTTGGCGCCGGGTTAGATTTTTGTGAGGTGGAGGGAAAATCCTTCTAGAGAGGTAGAAATGTTTAGTGAGCTCGTTATATGTTGTAAGAGTTTCCCGGTTATCCCCTTCACCGGTAGAACGCATGCCCGGGGAGGCGCGGTTGGAGAGTTCTCGCGCCGCCTCGTGTGCTGCTTCATTGAGATTGGGAGGGGAATCGTTGATTTGCCCAAGGTGAGCTGGGAACCAACTCAGAAGATGATGCGTTATGTTCTTGCCTTGCAGTATTCTCAGTGTTTGTTCAGAGACCGTCCCCTTGGCGAACGCCCGTAGTGCTGCCATGGAATCACTGTAGACGACTTTATTGTTATCCATCTTGAGTGCTAATGCGATGGCCACCTGTTCCGCAATGATTGGGTCTTTCGTCCTGACCATCGCTGAGTTGACAACATGGCCAGCCCCATCAACCACCACTGCCACAAACGCTTTCCCATTGGCGTAGGAAGCCGCGTCAACAAATACGACCCCTGGTTCCTCGTTTGAGACTTGACGAATTATAGTCCTGGCCTTCGCTACTCTTCTTCCGACGTTGTGTTCTGGATGCATGTTCCTTGGTATAGGAGACACCGTGATATTCTCCCTGATGTTGTCGGGGATATCATTGCAATTTTGCCTGATTGCCATTGGGTGTTGGCCCAGCTCCTGCAGGATAATTCTCCCCGACCTTGTTGTAGATAACCTTGCAAACTGTGCTCTCTCTTGGGCTTCTGCTATTTCTTCGAGCGTGTTGTGAATGCCAAGCTCAAGCAGACGCTCGGTGCTGGTATGTATGGATAGGCCCAGGACCTTCTTGATAACTTTCCTGAGGAGCACATTCAATGTCTCTGACACTACTCTTGAACAGTTGTGCATTGTTGCCTCGCACGTGAAGTGGCTTAGAACAAACGCATGCATCAACCTGATGAGGTTGTCTTCCTTGATCCCATTTATTTTGTTGGCCACTCTGCGTATGAGGTGCACCGCACTGTCTGTTTTCCAAGTTAACTTGGCTATAGATTTGCTGTTGGCGCAGGTAGACTCTATCAGCATGCCCAGGACTTTGATGGAGTCGACCCTCTGGATGGAATCCCCTTGATTTGTACGGAGGTGGATGTCTATCTTGTTTAACGGCTTCCATTCCCTGGGCTTCGGTCCCCGGCGTGCAGTCCGATACAGTAAAAGTTCTGACTTACGAGGAGCACTTGAGCACAGAAGGACGAAGGTAATCTTCTACGGTGTCAAGCGCCTCTTGCAGGGCGCTCTCAATCTGCCCCTCGCTTCCACCAGTGCGCCAGATGGTAATGTCATCTGCGTAGATGCTGTGCTTCAATACTTCAATGCTCGATAATTTCTTTGACAGTCCAATCATGGCAATGTTGAACAGCATAGGTGAAATCACTGCCCCTTGCGGCGTGCCCCTTGCTTCTAGTTCGATTGCTGCGGTCTCGATATCTGCAATCTTCATCACGGCTTTCCGATCTGCAAGAAAGGACAATACGTAAACATAAAAGGCTTTCCCCAGACCAAGCTCGGAAATTGATTCGAGTATGAATGAATGGTGGATGTTGTCAAACGCTTTTTCTAGATCTAGGCACAGAATCGCTCTCACGTTTCTCGTTTTGTTGTCGATGACCTGGTGTTTGATAAGCTTCAATGCATCTTGTGTGGATAGCCCTGCCCTGAATCCAACCATATTGTGTGTATATATGTCATTATCTTCCAAGTATTTGTTTATCTTGTGCAGTATGGCATGTTCTACAACCTTGCCGATACATGATGTCAAGGATATTATCCTCGTGTTGTCCAAGTTAGGGGCTTTCCAGACTTAGGAATAAGGATCGTCCTGGCCAGCTTCCACTGCTCTGGCAACCTGCCTTCTTTCCATGCTGCGTTTATCATATCCTTCAGGGTTTCAATTGAATCATCATCAAGGTTACGAAGGGCCTTGTTTGATATACCGTCCGGGCCAGGGGCCGACCTGCCGTTGAGATCATGCAAGGCTCTTCTGATCTCCTCGATGTTAAAGTCGCCCTCAAGACCTGGATTGGGCCTGCCCTGGTACTGTCTACTTGGTGGTGCCAATCCTCTTTTGATTGGGAGGTACTTATGCACAAGCCGCTGCACAACTTGCTGTTCTGTAGTGCGCCCTATCTCTTTATGCTAAATTCGAGCGATAACATGCTTTTGATTTGTTTAGGTGGTTTTTTCGTTGAGGTGATGCTTTAACATATTCCATGTCTTGCCATTGCGCATCTGACTATCGACGGAGTTGCAGATTTCGTCCCATTGCTGCCTGGATAGTGCGCGACAATGTTCCTCGACTGAAATTTTTACCTCAGCTATCTTCTCCCCCAGTCTTCGGTTCAGGCGCTGACCCTTCCAACGGTTCAGTAGTGCTTGCATTGCCTCAATAAGATGAGCGAGCCGGCTATCCATTCTTTCAACCGGAAAATCTGTGGTAATGGTGGAGGAGACGGATTTGATGTCATCTTTAGTCTGTTTGACCCACTGCTCCAAGACCTCTGTGGCCATCTTGTTCCATTTCCATCCTTATTTTCCTGAACTTATCCCAGTCTGTGAAGTGGAATTCTCTCTGCTTTTTACGCTCCACGGAGAAGGTAGTGGCAAGAATGCAGTGGTCACTCCCAGGGTCCACAGCAAGGTTCATCCACCGGGTCTTCTTGACGTTCCTTACAAGTGTAAGGTACGGGGTGGAATCCCTGCAGCAAGATGTACCAAGCCTTGTTGGTAGGCTGGGGTCTGTGATTAGGGTGAGATCAAGTTCACTGGCGCTTTGCCAAAGGCGATTTCCTTTCCCAGTGTTGTACTTGTAACCCCATGTATGATGAGGGGCGTTGAAATGACCTGCTATGACGAGTGGACATTCCCCGGCGATATTAAGAGCTTTCTCTAGAACCGTCTTGAACCCTTGCTTTTGTTCCTTTGGACTGCTGTATATAATAAGAATGAAAATGCTCTGACGGTTGCTGGTACCTGGCACGATCTCTACCATGACGCGTTCCAACCGGCCTGCTTCTATCTTGAGGTCGTGGGTTACGTGCGTTAGTTTGTTGCATACGAAGGTGCAGACTCCCCTCCCTTCAGTATCCCCTATTACAGGCCGGAATCCAGGCAACGTTGCTTGCGGTGAAAGGGTTTCTTGTAATAATATATGAGGCTTTTCTTGGCTGCTCCTGATATACTGCTGTAGGGCTGCCTTCTTTTTAAGGTAACCTCTACAGTTCCATTGCCAGATACGAAATGCTTCACGTAGCGCTGCCATCATGGTTATTACAAGGACGGCCAGAGCCTGGTGCTGCACCTGTCGACAGGTTTGGTACCACTAGTATTGGTGGCCGAAGGGGTGAGTTTGGTGCATGAGAAGGCCTTGCTGTATTTTGCAGATATGCTTCGACCTTTGTAATGCGCAAAGTCATATGCTCTTCCAGTGCCGCCACGCTTGACTGTAGCCTACCCATCTGCTTGCTAAGACTGGCTACTACTTTGCTGAGCGTGTCAAAGACCTCTTACATATCTGACATGGTCGTTTGGTTGGCTTCCACGTGTTCTGCCATGACTGCCCTCTTTTTTGTGGTTCTCGAGTCCGCCACGTTTTCAGCCACAGGGACGTCAACTGGCTGAGGCATTGGCTGTGAAGACTGCGCGCTGGTTAGCTTAGTGAGAAGAATTTTTATTTCCTTTAACTCAGCTGATAGCCTCTCATTCGATTTTGTAAGTCTCGCGTTTTCTTGCTCTAGGTGTGCAATTCTATCATGCTCTGGCAGCTTACCTGTCATCACCTCTGCCGCGCCGTTGCGCACTCGCTCAGCCCAGCTGCCTTTCGATGTAACTGCAGGCATCCTCCCCGGGTGTGAAGCCGTGATCTCGAACTGAACGCCAGGCAGCTGGCCATTCAGGTACCGCCCAGGCTGATCCCGACCCTGATTGTGACCTTGAGAACTCGAGCGCCCCCGTGATTGGTAGCGGGCCTTAGATCTAGAACCTCTTCTGGAACGGGACCTCCCCCTGGAGTGGGGCTGCCTTTCCTGTTCTTGTGTAGTCTGGATGCTCTGGGTCCCGTAGGCTAGAATAAGCTGCTTGTCGTTGATGTCTGGACTCGATGTGATTGATGCGTTCCGGGCTTCTGTGGCTGCTCGCGATCTTTCCCAACGTCTGCGTCTGACGACGTATGGCACTAAGAACATGTTCTTGCACTCTTTGTCTGCCGTGAGATGGTGACCGTCACACAGCCTGCATCTTGGATTGCACTGATGCAGGCTATGTGGGTTCTTGATCTCGCAGCCTCTGCAGATGGTTTCAGCTGGGTTCGGACAGACGTCAGACCGATGTCCCAGCTTTCCGCAGACGTAACAAATATCGATCTTCTTGCGGTAAAGGGAGCACTGCAAAAGTGAAGGTCCATATCTCACGAATCTGGGCACCTTGTGTCCTTCGAACGCTATGATGATTGTCCCGGTGTCCTTGATTCTCTTGGCCTGCAGCGCGAGTGGGTTGTTTGCGTTCACAATCTTTCGGGTCAAAAAGTCCTGAGTATCGCTTACGGGGATGCCGCGAATCACTCCTTTACAAGTTTCGTGGGGTGCCCTGGCGTACGCGCAAACCTCGAAAATTTTGCCTCCAATGTCAATTTGCTTGACCTTGAGGTATCTTGAAGCTCTGTCTTGGTCCGGAGTGCTTGCCACCATAATGTTCTGCTGCAAGTTGGAACAGATGATGTCCTGCATGGCCTCCTCCTCTTTGATGCCGGCCGCCAGTACTATCGCGTCTGCCACGACTCCAGTGCCAATTCTCGAGATATTTAATCCTCCACGTGGTCGTAGCACAACTTCGCTGAAGTCCTTGGGTAGTGGCGGCATGCGTCCAGCTCGCACGATTGTATGCTTGGTATCATACCTACAACGACTGGCTTGACAATAGAACGTGGAGCTAATTCATTGGTACCGCTTCTGTTATGGCTTGGACTCACCGTCTGCGGGGTGGGTAACGATATGAAGGTATTCGGCGAACGCACCAAGTTCGAACCAAACAGGCGGGTGGGGGGTGAAGGGATTGTTAAATGAATAGAAGATAAAAGTGAGCCCCGTAACTTTCTCTCAGTGGACAGAGAGAAGAGATAGAGCATCAAAGCTATACAGAAAAAAGTGAAAGATTTGGACGTCTCCGAACAGGTCCCTGATCAACGATCGTTCGTCGAAGAGAGGACTTTGCGGACGGGGCAACCCTCCACCACGATATCCACAGATCATCCTTTTAGGAAAGTATGATACTATTCGAATGAAAAACAAACTCAACATTACACGCATTGTGAGCCTAGTGCATCGACGGCCCCACTTCTTGTCCTGCTGATAAACTGCTTTGCTAGTCAGCTGCTTTTGTAGCAGGAACTATCTGCTATTTCGCCACAAGACAAGACACAGACGTCGTCCGCTGTGGTGGAGCAGTGGTTACGACACTCGGCTGCTGACCCGGAGGTCGTGGGTTCAGTGTCAGCCGCCTTGGAAACATACACTTGGGGAGAGGCATTGTTTCTGTGATGCATATATGACTGCGAGTGCAGATATCTCCAATATCCAGAGCCTCTAACTAGATATTGTGTATATCAGGATCAAAATGATCTCGAATCGTCCAAGAAGTACTCTGAATAGCCTGCCTATATTCTACTCAATATAATATTGTGACTCCAGAAAGCATTTTTAGTCCGCCGGGAAAGAAACTGTTCTTGATTGCTCATTATTCATTAGTTACAGTTTTCAAGGAGTCCTGAAGCTGTGAATGTAGTTTTTTTTATGATGAAAACTTGCGCCTTTATTCAGTAATGTAACTCTGACATTTGTGTTCACATTTTTTAGCAACACTATCTCAGAAATATTTTGAAGGTGCGACCTGCATTAAATATTAACCAAGAATTTGATGTCAGCCCTTGCGCATAGCAAACTTCCTAGAAAATATTGGTTTGTTTTGTTGTTGGAATTGTGGTGCTCCAGTCATTAGGTCTCACACCCAACTCATCGTGAGGCACTATGCTTAAAACTTCAAATTTAAATTCACGCTTTGATTTTATTATAGGCATTGCGAACAGCGATATTTCAAGAATGGCTAGAAACATCGTTAAATATTTATTTCCTTATTTTTATTAATAATTACGTGATAACCCTGGATTCTTATATTCAGACTTGGAAATTGAGCGTACGTGTACTGTCGACGTTTCGTATTACCGTTCACCATGTAATAAGACATCAGCTATTCAAGATGCAGTAGTATTAAGAAAATAGAAGCAATCGACACGCGGGATAACTCAATGCAAAGTAGCAATGACACATGCAGGAAATCCAAAATTTTAGAACCTCTTTCCAAATGATAAATTGGATTTCTATATTAGGATTTTGTGTATCAGTACATAAGGATAATTTTGAAATATTTTTGCTAATTGCTTTCACTTATTAAGTTTGTTCAGGAGTGCAGTCAACTGGGTAACTTGGAATTCATTAGTTTGGTTTTAGAGCAAAAAAAGAACAGGAAGTATTCTAGGGCACACATACAGCAGGATACAGTACATTTACGTAAAATTTTTTTTTGTTCAATAAACGGGTTTCTAAAAGACGAAATCATGAAGGGGGTGCCCAGACGCGCAGGCTCTGCCTTTTTAGGAGCGAAGCTCCTTAAGGCGTGGGTGGTGCGTCCCCTGTATGTAGCCACCTCTCGTTCAGTTCTAAGTATTACGCTAGCCACCGCCCGATCTAAAGGGTACAGCCATATCCATCCGTCCATCCGTCCATCCATCCGTCCGTCCATCCGTCCATCCATCCATCCATCCATCCATCCATCTGTCCGTCCGTCCGTCCGTCTATCCATCCGTCCATCCATCCATCCGTCCATCCGTCCGTCCGTCCATCCATCCGTCCGTCCGTCCGTCCGTCCGTCCACCCATCCATCCGTCCATCCGTCCATCCATCCGTCCATCCGTCCGTTCATCCGTCCGTCCGTCATCCGTCCGTCCATCCATCCGTCTGTCCGTCCGTCCATCCATCCATCCGTCCATCCGTCCATCCGTCCATCCGTCCGTCCGTCCGTCCGTTCGTCCATCCGTCCATCCATCCATCCGTTCGTCCGTCCGTCTGTCCGTCCGTCCAAAAGATGCAAGATGTTATAAACTAGACAGCGGTACGTGTAGTTGATTATGAAAGATGCGAGGTCTTATATAATAGGAATGATGCCACATATGGCGCGTGTCATCGTTCGATATAGTGCGGCGACGTACGCTAGGGGGAGCGTTGCAATAAAATCGAGTGGCAAAATGTACGGAGGATTCATGGTTTAGCAGTTTTACCTCCGGAGCTTCGCCCACTCATCATCATTCACTTCGTGGATATGGCGGCATTTTTTTTAAATAAACCTGCTCATTTAACAAAAAAAATCAGTTGATAGTCAGCGTTGTGGCCGGTGATATGTGTGTCCCATAGTATGTCTTCAAAATTTTTTTTCGTGCAGTAACGTAATAGAAATTTAGTTGCGCAAGCGTGTAAGCGTAATGACCATGCATTAGATACACAAACAGAAGCACTTGTGTCTGTCTTGTTCTATTTTTGCGTGCGTCTGTATGTAACCTATACTTTCAATTTCTAAAAAAACGCTCACTCTATTCACTAGTATAGTTTTGTTCCCCTGTTCCGTTATAATAAAACCTCTACAGCTTTTTTCTTTCTTTCTAATTTTATATGTTTTTTACACGGACCATCCAAAATTGTCACTCCAGGACTTGCGCTTATGTAAATAAACAAGACGGTGTAGAGGAATTGAAGGAGATCGAAAGGTTGCCATCGTAAAGGTCGTGATCATTCGACTGCCACATTTACGATATCTGGTAAAGCAGCTCGGAGAAGCACCGAAGTAAACAGTGCGCGCCATGTCCCCAAAGCCATGTTACTGTGGCAACTAGAGAAGTGCAAATCCCTGCACACCATATTCGTTTGACCCCTAGGGGTAAGGAAGCGAGCGAAGAAGACAGAAAAATACCGGAAGTGTCGCGGAGGTTGTTACTACTGCAGTGTGGCATCGATGCAGCGCTGCGCCTACTTAGGGAGTAAGAACCTAGCCTGAACTTATCATTTGTCCTTGTTTTGTAAAATAAATAGCTATGACAGCTGAGAGAAAAAACTGACAGAAGTTGTGCTACACTGCACAAGTCCCTCGCGTCCGCGAGGATATTAAAATGTGACGACAAACCCTTTCTTGTGGCCGTCGTGTCGGAATAATAAGCTCTGACGTGGACGTAGCCTGATTGACCTTGTGATTAACAACACGAATGAGATGTGCCTTAATGTCTTTTTCTAAATTGCTTCACGCTATGGATGAGGATAATACGTCGGCTTTTATTACCCGCCTTATGCGTCATATTTCCACTGAAGGTGAACACTGGGATATTAGATGCGAAGCATCTTGTGGCGGCGGCTGTGTTCGTCACTCCCTTGTCCTTTCCGTGGCGTCGAATCCCGCTGTGCATACCCAATCTCTCCTCCTTCTCTTCTTTTTACGCTTCTCCTCTCTTCTTTCCCGGGTCGTCCACACTCCCACAGCACATGCGCGTCCCTTTCTTACCATCCACTCCTCTATGCTCCCCCTCTCACTCCTTCAGGAATCCTCTACTAGAGTGTAACTTCAACTCTGTACACTGTACCTCTACTCTACGGAGCGGCGCGCTCTACAGGTGGGGCTACAGCTGCGTACTACCCATGGGGGCACCAGGGTGATTCCGCGGTATATTACTACGGAGGGTGTGCGCATCATTCTCTCCTGCGTAACGCAGCGATGAGTGCCGGCGTCAACGCTGGTGACAGTGTCATCGTTACCGCCAGCAGAAGGTCTCAATAAAGTACACTACCTCCGTGACAGTGTCACCGTTACCGCCAGCACAAGTTCTCAATAAAGTACACTATCTCCCACTCACTCGAACCATGACCCTACTGCTTTGCATAAGCACGTAGTTTCCTTTAGTGAGGCGTGGTGTAACTGTTTTTTTTTGTCCTAAAGGTAGCTGCTAGTAAAGGTAGTTTGGAAGGTAAGGTGACGGCTGCGTTGTTATTTGTGTGATCTGAAATTACAAACTGATCTTCATCTGTCTTTAGAGGCGCAGATTGTATATAAACGTTTTCAGATCAATAAAGCAATGCTAAACTACTTTTTTGGCACACTTCTTGCTTTCCATGCATACAGCCGCAAGGCGGAAACAACTGTGGCCAAAGTGTGTTCGCTTTTCTGGTTTCTGCCCCTCTCAGTGCATGGCTAATTTCCGAAATGCTTTCGTTTATTTTTACCATTCACCATGAAGTATAGGTGTGAAGGAAAAAACTGAGACAATGAAAATTTCCAATTACCAAGTTTATTGCAGGACATTCTCGCCCATGTTATGCCAAGGCCTCTCCCATGTTCCGCCAGTCAACTCGGTCCGTGCTTGCTGCTGCCACTTTATACCCGCAAACTTCCTAATCTCACCTCCCACCTATCTCTCTGTCTCCCCTAATAGGATACGTTTAATATTCTAAATATATGACTTGGTAAAATGCTACGGAAGCTGGCATCCCGGTATTGAACTTTCTAGTCGAGTTTACTACAAATGTTTAGGAGAGATGACCTTAGAGTATGGAAGCGACAATCAAATATTGCGTAGTTTGTAAATAAACCTATATGTATAGTTTGAATAAGAACCGCTGTTGACAAGAAGAGTATTCCTACAATTGTATCGCTGATTTCCTGAACATTTACATCCAATGAAAGAAGATAGAGACGTGTAAGTAAGATGGAACTGGTCCTGCCTAATTCGGGCACCATCAAAATAAAAATATCTTGTAAACATACCAGAAACAAATTTTTATTATGAATTTCGAAATACCAACATATTTGGATCTCGAATATTCAATAACCACATGACAGTGCTAGCCATAATAGTCCTAACTAACCAACTGTTCTCCTGCACTGAGCCGAATTAGCCGACAACTGCTTATACTAGGTTTTATTAAGCGAGCTCTACCGGTAATATCCACAATTTGTCCAACGTGGCTCAATATAACTGTGAAGTACACTGGCTTTTTGTAGCAACTTCCACCTTATGCTTTGTGCATTTAGAAAACTGTGCGGTTACCAGTCAAGCTATTCTTAGTGCCCTGCTTTAGTTCTTAGTGTGGTCGCTGATTGGTGTGGTTGGTAAAATATAGTCATTTGTTGCAGCGGCTGTATGTAGTATGATGACTCGCGATGTACCATATGACTTCCTGCTTTAGTGCTTTTCATGTGTAGACATCAATATTCGTCTATTTTATTGGGCAACCGTCTCAAGCAGTAAAGAGCAAATGTGGTTTTCGAGTGCATTCCGCCGACGTTGGCTAGTCATTCACTGTGATGTTCTGTTCCCGTGTTCGCCGCTTGGACAAGCCATACCAGCTAGGAGTATCTGTTTCTGCTGTCACATGTGCGCGATTATGTTTGACAGTAAAACTAACCTCTTCTACAGCAATATGAGATCCTGCGCTTCTATTTACAACAATAGGTTACTTTATAGACGCCCAGTTTTGCAAGGGAAGTAGTTGAAAAATTTTCGTGGATTAAGATTAATAAGTAACATATCCGCACCTGTCCATACTAGGCCAGTAAAATTGTTTAGGAGGGTGATATTATCAGCGCCATATTTTTTTTCACGGAGGTTTCAACGGAAAATTCATCAAACAATCAATTCCGACAAGCTTTCTTGCGCTAAGACACTTGTTCTATATTTGTTTATTGTTCGTAAATTTTCAAGCAGCCCGAGCCTAAATTGTCATAAAGATTGGACTCATTATTCAATATTCGGAAACTGTTCATTACGTTAAGTTATCGTGACTACTGCGTTTTGTGCGGTTAACCGCAAAGTCAAAGACATTCAGTGTTACCTCATTTTTATACCCTCTCCCCGTTCCTAGCTTTGAGTAGCAGGCAGAAATGATTTCAGGCCGACTTCTCAGCCTTTCTGTCACATTGAACATTTGTCTCTCATATGCACACTACACTTTGTTCTTTTTATTTTTATTTAAAAAGCAAGCGACGATGACAATGCTTTCAGCCAGACTAACGCACCTTCTTACAGCAATCATTTCCTTGTCCCATACTTTATTCTGTTTAATGTGTAGTCAAAGGAGATTGAACTTTGCAGAAAATGGAAACACTTGCATTCACTACTATGTCCAAGCTGTCATTTTGCGGAAAATTACTGCGAAATACACACTGCAATTCAGCGCCCTGCTTTAAATATCGTTTCAATTTAGCAGAACGAGTGGACCTTAGATAAGATGTCAGGGCAGAATAGACAACAAAAGAAAGTAGCTTTCTCACAACACATAAAATGGAGCAGTACTTGTCTTTTCTTTGTCTCACTTCCTAACTCCTGTCTCCTATTTCGGTATAGACTAACTTGAAGAAGAAGAATAAACGTGCGGAAAGAGAGAAGAAAAGCAGAGATCTTACGCAGAAAGGCATCCGCTAGAACTTGGTGTGCTGCGGGAACAGAAGATGAGAACAAAGAGATTGGATGAGGGAAGGAAAAGCTTGCAGGTTTACTACTTTACATAAAAGTCATTCGCATTTTAAGGTAATAAAATATAGGCAGGTCACTTCGTTATGCTAATGGAACTCTGCAGACTAGTGTCCTGCTAGGAATAACGGTGCCACGTTTCCTTCTCCTACAAATATTCATATGCGTTCGTGCGAGAAAAGCGAATTGCGGGTGCACCTTCCTTCACTAACATTTAGACCGAGACCCTGCGCATATTGAAACCGAAGCCGTTATAAAGAAATGGCGCTGCAGTCAAACATTTCGGCAGTATAAGAGAGGACAGTAAAATCTTGTGCATGCATATTTCTTTCCTTGCAAGTTCAGAACGCTATATATATATATATATATATATATATATATATATATATATATATATTATGTAAGAGTGGTCATTGTACAATCATATATATCATATTATGAAGTGTTCTCGTTGCGCCCACATTTCGCACTGAAAAAGTGATTTACAATATAGTACGAAAATATAAGTCAAACTATCCCGTATACAAGGCACAAAACGTTTTCTTCGATGATATTAGCCACGACAATTAGGCAAAACAACAAGGCTGATTCCTCTAGGCCAACATAAAGTATTGATTCCTCTGTCATAGGATTCGGTATAACACGAAAGCAAATTTCATCATGAAACAGTCAGCTGAAAATTTATTGTGCAGTGCTATATGTGAGCTCGCGCAATTTAAACTGGTGTTTGGCCGTTTAACACGAATGCACCCTTGTTGCCATTTAGTGGCCCATCACTACCACTAACGTCCACATCTATGATTCAACCATTGTGGCAGATAAGTTGATAACGTGTATCTGAGCACAGCATGTTCCTATTCCCGGTGGGGGTTTCACCTACAAGCAGGGCTAAACACTTGTATTCGATGTCCACCCTTCCAAAGCGTCGTCAGTTGAGGACAGAAGCAGCATGATTTGTGATTTCGAGAAATAGGGTAACCTAGGCCTGTGTTCATGCTTACCGCAATGCGCTTCAGAAGTACGGGAGGCAGAGGTTCGTCGCTTGGACCATGAACGCGTGAAGGCGATCCGTTTAGTTTTGGCTTTTGTCTCGCTCCACCAATCCACTACCTGCGCCCAACGACATCGTTGCCTTCCTACGTCACTTATTGCAGAAGTTTTATTAGTCGGCGCTATAAGATATTGTACTCGAAGTAGTTAACGGTGGAGAAACATCAGGGATGGAATGTGGATGCTGTCTTATTCAGGGCGTCACACGCTGACAAATCGAACGGTGCTGGAGATAACTGCGCATAGCGTGACTCTTCGACACTGACGTGGCCAGCGTTCTTGGCTGCAGCATCACGATATCATGACTGCGTTGTCGCCGAATCACCCCTTATCAGGACTAGTTAGTTTTGTGGGTACGTACATCACTGCTCAGAGAATGTGGCACCACTCCGCTGAACTTCCGGTCGGTCCTTAAACTTAGAGCAATGGGTGAGAGGAAATGCGTGAAAGATATAATGTTGGTTATTCCACGAGAGATCGACACGGGTTCGTAAGTTTATGTTTATATTTAATTGATAACGTATGTTTTATACACCTATCATCAGGCAGGCGAAAATCAACTTCGTTTTCTTACTAACGGCATACTTGCGAGTAAAAAAATACCGGGCCTAACCAACATGAAATGACCAATTTTGTCGCCTCTCATTCTCAAAAATTGAAATACTATAACAGGACAAATAACTTTACTAACCAGGCGATATTTTTTACCTAAAACTCATGTCTAATGAAGAATAAACTCGTTCATTTTCAACTTTATAAACTGAAAGAAAATAGTTTTTTTAATGTCTAATTTTGTGACAGTGTATAAAAGGTATGAATTCGCCCGTTTTCCTCTCCGAAGGCAATGCAAGCAGCGTTTCTAAACTTGACAAGTTGTAGGAATATAGTGTGTTCACTAAGTGAATAATATATATATATATATATATATATATATATATATATATATATATTGTGATGAAGAAAGAGCATCGTTGGCAAGCAACATCGTCACCGCTTGGGTACTGGGTGCTGGGCTTCGCTCGCTCGGCTCGTGCTGATCATCGCCGGCATCTGCTTGACCGTTTCTCTTGCACGATCGTGTTTCTTCGTAGGACCACCGTCGCAACAGTCGCCAATAAACCCTTTTTCAATTGGTGGAGGGTCCTGACATTCCCCGTCGCCTGAACCTGGGTGCTGCCATTCGCCGTCGCCTGAACCTGGAGCTGCGCAACCGAACGCTACCTCCCATCATGGCTACCAACAACGCGCAACCTGGCTCATCACTCCATCCCCCAGCAACCCCGGCGTTCTTCGTTTGCGAGAGCCCAAGGTCTTTAGCGGAGCTGATGAGACCGAGGTGGAAGACTGGTTCGCCAACTACGAACTGGTGAGCGTAAACAACAAGTGGGATGACGCGGACAAATTGACTAACGTCATCTTTTACCTCACTGACGTGGCCGAAATGTGGTATAACAACCACAAAAACGACATTACGAAGTGGTCCATCTTTAAAACCTTGTTTGCTGACGTTTTTGGCCGACCCGCAGTCCGCAAGTCCAGAGCCGAACAACGCTTGCGGACTCGCGCACAAAAGCCAACGGAATCTTTCACCAGCTACATCAAAGACATTATTGGTCTTTGCAACCGTGTGAACACCACCATGCCTGAGTCGGAGAAGATTCAACACATCCTAAAAGGGATAAATGACGGTGCATATCAGCTGCTCCTGGCCCGTAATCCTGCCACCGTTGCGGAACTTGTCACTTTGTGTCAAAGTTTCGACGAGTTGAGCAAGCAGCGCGCTCTGACTAAGCCATTTTCCTCACACGCCGACTCGCTCTCCAGTCTCACTTCTGTTCCCGACCACTCACCAACCCTGCAAGAGATTAAAGACTTCGTGCGTGAAGAAGTAGCTCAGGCAACTGTCGTTGATTCCCTTCACGCAGCAGCCGCCGTCCTCTCGTCTGCCCTCACCACTCCGCGACGTTATTGCCGATGAGGTAGCTCAGGCTGTTCCCGTCGCTGCCCACCAGCAGCCTGTGGCCATGCCTATTGCCCATAAGCCGGCTATGCAGCCCGTGGCCGCGCCTCTTACGTATGCCCAGGTGGTACGTAGCAGACCCCACCAGCAGCATTTGCCACCCATGTCTTCAGTCGCTCCTCACTCCGCCCCTTTTTCGACACCTTGGGCCGCACCACGAGTCAGCAATTCCTGGCGCACTCCTGACATTCGACCGATCTGCTACGCCTGCGGTACTTCAGTACACGTGGTACGATATTGTCGCCGTCGCTTCCAACCACTCCACGACGCTACTCGGCCGTTACCGTATGACCCACAGCCCATGCACATACCTGCTCCCTATCCCTCACCGCAGTATGGATACACTAACCTTCCTGAGTCTGGGTCACCCCAGCCTCAAACTCACTCTCCCCGCTCCCCATCTCCTCGCAGGCGATCACTGTCCCCAATGCGTCCTAGACCCGCTTCCTCCAACCGGGAAAACTGAACGCCGCAGTTCCAGAGGCAAGAACTGCGCCGTCGTCGAAATGCTCAAGTCCTCGCACTTCACCAGCTAACGTCGTCGCTATATCTGTCGATGGTGTTTCTACCTTTGCCCTCGTCGACACAGGTGCTGCCGTTTCTGTTATAGCCGCCCAGCTCTGCCGCTCCCTACGCAAAGTGACCACGCCGCTCTCTGGACTATCGCTTCGTACAGCTAGCGCACAACAAGTTCGATCTCTCGGCACCTGTACGGCCCGCATATTCATCCAAGGCTCTATGTACGTTGTCGAGTTCATCGTCCTTTCGGTGTGCTCGCATGACGTTATCCTCGGGCGGGACTTTCTGTCAAATCATCATGCCATCATCGACTGCGCACGCGCTGAAGTTCAATTTTCGCACCTGTGTGACGAACCTTTGCACGAAACCCTTGAGCGGTCGCCAAAACTTGTCATGCGTGAGGACACTGAAATTCCGCCAGCCTCTCTTGCCGTTGTCCTAGTTTGCTGCGATGACTATAATGATGCTACAGTGATGTTTACACCTTCCGACATTTTCATGAGCCGCAGAGCCGTTTCCTTGCCTTTCGCTACACTCGACGTCACTGCGGGCCGAAGCAATATTTTCGGCCACAACCCCCTTTCTGCACCGCTTACGCTACTTGCCGGCGAATGTCTCGGTCGAGTGGAGTACCTCGATTCCTCTTTATTCCTTAACATGCCAGACGAATTGTGCAGTAGCGCCTCGACCGAACTTCATGCCCTTTCCCCACTGGAATGCTCATCGAGTGACACCTTCTCGAGTTCAATCGCCGACACCTTAAGTGCCCATGAACGCGCCGAGCTTCTTAATCTCCTCCAGCACTTCGCGAATTCATTCGACGTTTCTCAGCCGCAATTGGGTCGGACTTCCGCAGTGCACCACTACATTGACACCGGTTCGCACCAACCATTGCGTCAAAGACCGTACCGTGTCTCTGCTGCAGAACGTCACGTCATCAACGACCAGGTCGAAGAGATGCTACGCCGTCGCGTTATTCAACCATCGCACAGTCCTTGGGCATCTCCTGTCGTTCTATTTCGAAAGAAAGATGGATCGATTCGATTTTGCGTCGACTACCGGCGATTAAACAAGGTGACGCGGAAAGACGTCTATCCATTACCGCGCATAGACGACGCCCTTGACAGCCTCCAAGGAGCCAAATTCTTCTCCTCCTTAGACTTACGATCTGGATACTGGCAGGTTCCTATGGCAGAAGCTGATCGCCAGAAAACTGCGTTCATTACACCAGATGGCATGTACGAATTTAACGTAATGCCATTTGGTCTTTGTAACGCTCCTGCCACGTTTGAAGGACTCATGGACAACACACTGCGTGGACTGAAGTGGTCTGTGTGTCTATGCTACCTCGACGACATTGTCATTTTCTCTCCAAATTTTCCTACGCATCTGCTTCGGCTCCAACTGGTTCTGACGTGTTTAACCAACGCTGGGCTCCAACTGAACCTTAAAAAGCGCCGCTTCGCCGCGCGAGAGCTGTCCATCTTAGGGCACATTGTCTCCAAGCATGGTGTTCGACCCGACCCTGCAAAACTGCGAGCAGTCGCTGAGTTCCCGAAACCTACTACACTGAAAGAATTACGCAGTTTTGTCGGACTATGCTCGTACTTCCGGCGCTTCGTGCGAAATTTTGCATCGATCATGTCACCACTGACCAGCCTCCTAGGCGGTGATGCAGACCTTTCATCCTGGTCTTCTGACTGCGACGTCGCGTTTGCCACGCTCCGTAGTCTGCTAACATCTCCTCCAATTCTTCGGCATTTCGACCCAACAGCTGCAACGGAAGTTCACACAGACGCTAGTGGGGTTGGTCTAGGCGCCGTCCTCGCCCAACGCAAGCCAGGCTACTCCGAATACGTCGTCGCTTATGCGAGTCGCACACTTACTAAAGCTGAGGCCAAGTACAGCGTCACTGAAAAAGAGTGCTTGGCACTAGTTTGGGCGCTTCGCAAGTTCCGACCTTATTTGTGCGGTCGCCCATTCGACCTGGTAACGGACCACCTATGCACTTTGATGGCTCGCCACATTGAAAGACCCTTCTGGCCGCCTAGCTCGGTGGGCACTGCAAATCCAGGAGTACGACATTCGTGTCATCTATCGCAGCGGACGCAAGCATTCTGACGCCGACGCCCTGTCGCGTTCGCCTTTACCTCCCGACTCGGCCTGCGGAACCACTGGTACCAACTCCATCGCATCTCTCGACCTCGACTCCTTTACCAGTGAACAACACAAGGACCCGTGGATTGCTTCCATTTTAACTGTCTTTCTGGATCGTCAACCACTGCGGTACCACAATCTCTCCGACGTCAAGCTGCTCATTTCGCCATTCGTGATCGGCTGCTACACCGACGCAACTACGCCCCCGAAGGTCGTAAGTGGCTCTTGGTTGTCCCGCGCAGCTTGCGATCACAAATCTGCGCCTCCTTTCACGACGATCCCCAATGTGGTCATGCCGGAGTTTTCAAAACTTACGAACGCATTCGCCATCGCTTCTACTGGCGCGGAATGTATAATTTCGTTCGAAAATTTGTTATAGGCTGTCCTGACTGTCAACGCCGCAAATCACCGCCTTTCCACTCGTCCGGTGCGCTTCAACCGCTTCCGTGCCCTGCCAAACCTTTCGATCGGATAGGAATTGATCTCTATGGCCCTCTACCGACAAAATCAGACGAAAATCGGTGGATCATAGTTGCTGTGGACCATTTAACACGCTACGCTGAGACCGCCGCCCTTCCAAGTGCCACTGCGCGGGACGTAGCATCCTTCATCCTTCATCGCTTCATACTACGACATGGTGCACCTCGAGAACTACTAAGCGACCGAGGTCGAGCCTTCCTATCAGAAGTCGTCACGTCTCTGCTTTCTGAATGTGATGTTGTTCATCGCAAGACCACGGCATACCACCCGCAGACTAACGGGCTCACGGAAAGATTTAACCGCACCCTTGGCGATATGCTCGCCATGTATGTGACATCCGATCATACTAACTGGGATCGCATTCTTCCATTCATCACGTTCGCCTATAACACCGCGGCACAGTCTACCACTGGATTTTCACCTTTCTTTCTTCTTTATGGACGCGAACCATCCCACACCATCGATACTCTCCTTCCATACCGTCCTGACGCATCCGAATGCCCATCTGTGTCCGAAGCTGCCCGAAATACGGAAGAGTGCCGTGAACTCGCACGCACCTTTACGTCACAAGAACAACAGCGCCAGAAAGAAAACAACGCCGACTCTTCACAAAGCCCCAGCTATTCCCCGGGATCACCTGTATGGCTGGCTGTTCCTTATCCAAACCCCCGGCATTTCCTCAAAACTAGTTCCAAAGTACGAGGGCCCATACCGCGTTTTGGAGCAAACCTCGCCGGTGAATTTTCTCATCGAGCCACTTTCCCCGTCTGACGGCATGCGCCGGCATGGTCGTGACATCGTTCACGTCGCCCGCCTTAAGCCATATCATAGCCCTCTGCCTCCAGACTCTTAGGTCGCCAGGATGGCTCTTTTTCGGTGGGGGCAAATTGTGAAAAAGAAAGAGCATCGTTGGCAAGCAACATCGTCACCGCTTGGGTACTGGGTGCTGGGCTTCGCTCGCTCGGCTCGAGCTGATCATCGCCGGCATCTGCTTGACCATTGCTCTTGCACGATCGTGTTTCTTCGTAGGACCACCGTCGCAACAGTCGCCAATAAACCCTTTTTCAATATATATATATATATATATATATATATATATATATATATATATATATATTGCCTCGAACGTCTCATATCACCACGCCGCGGTGGTCTAAAGACTAAAGTACTCGGCTGCTGACACGCAGGTCGCGGGATCAAATTCCGGCTGCGGCGGCTGCATGGGAGGCCAAAATGCTGTAGGCCTGTGTGCTCAGATTTGAGTGCACGTTAAGGAGCCCCACGTGATCTAATTTTCTGGAGCCCTCCACTACGGCATCTCTCATGATCATATAGTGGTTTTGGGATAGTAAACGCCATGTATCAATCCCATCAACTGAGAAGCAAGACAAGGGGATGAAAAGACAAGTTACCACCAGCAATGCCGGAACCTGGCACCTTCGAATAACGCGTCCAATGCTTCGCCTTTGGTCTACGGTGGCGGTCATCCCTCCTTTCGCGTTATAAGGCTTACATGTGCATTTAAACGCCAGAGCTTCACTCAGCGCCGCTGGTTGCCATTAGGGCGACTGTGTAACACTTTTTTTTGCATGTTGGCGTCACGTATCACGTGATTTCATTACGATCTGGCTGCTGAGCAATAATCCTTCGCATACCACCTGAAGGCATCAAGTCTGCCAGAATGAGACACTTCCTTTGAACTAAGTAAAGAAGTGTCAATTCAACAACATTTAATTTAAGTGCAGTTTTGATAGTAATCGTTGTACTTTTCATAACATTAATGTCATTTAGTTCTCTTTCCTATTGTGCCTCACAAAGTAAACGAGCTTTTAAATTTACGGCTCTTTCTTTCGTTTTTAGCCACATGATATTTAATTTAAGAGCGACATAATGAATTCATGATAATAATTTTTTGAATTTATGTAATTAGGGTACATTGTGTGTTCGAATAAACATCGATGTAAGAGGAATATTGGGTCTTTCAAGAAGGCAACAGTCACACACACTGAGCTCCACAAACAGGCATGCAGATTATGGATAGATTTGAACATTATGAATACGCTGTACCTGTGAAGCAAAGCAACTGTCGAAATGCAGGTTTAGTTTTCTTCACATAACAACTATATATAGTTACGTCCGTACAGACGTGGTGTCTAAGGCCCGTATTCAAAAACTATCGTCAGCCTTACCTCGAGATTTTCTCATCGATTGTAAGTCTTCATCGCACTTGCTTTGCATTGTTGGCCAGTATTCGTAAACTAATCTTGTTGAAGTTTTTTACCTCGTTACTATTTTGTGCCTTTATAACGAACATAGAGGGTACATATACTTGAGGAAAATACATATAAATATATGTACATATATACTCGTGGTAACACGAACGTTGGTTTGTGAATATGGGCCCAAAAACCCTTTTAGCCTTGAACACTATAGGACAGATGGGTCACTGTAGAACAGACCGGTCGCCAGAGATTGTTGAAACATAAGAAATCGCTTACGTAAGTCTCAACATATAAGCTATCTACACTGCCGAGAGTGCAACTTCAGCCTAAAATTTGGTGAATATTGAGGTTCCTACAGAAAAACGAATAAAAGAAGCACGTATAATGCTTCAAGCTTGGCATACTGGCAATTGTGGGAGCAAATGCATGAACCAACTATCGAAAAAGTAGCATTTAGAAGAGATCAAGTACATGAGAAATCATGTTTCACATTGGCCCTTACGCATGCAAGATCGAGAGGTTCGCCTTCTATATACGCGGGTGCGCGCGAATTTGGTTTTGTGCCTAATGTTTCTCCGCTCCTGCGCGCTTCTTCAGTAGCTAGCCGGCGTTTGTGCTATCTTGGCCTCTTTCTTTTTTTCCGTCGTTGCACGCCCGGTCTTAGAATGCACCTTATATTATATGAAAACTTCGCAGAACTTCGCGACATTTCAATAACAGATGTGTTTCGCAAAATGCGCAGATCCTTCCTCGAGAACTGTTTCCATTTAAATAAAAAATATTGACATCCCGAGAATATATTGTCAAACGATAAAAAGATAAGCAAGTTCAGGATGCCCCTTCTATAAGCTGATGCCCCGCCGTTGTGGTCTAGTGGCTAAGGTACTCGGCTGCTGACCCGCAGGTCGCGGGTTCAAATCCCGGCTGCGGCGGCTGCATTTCCGATGGAAGCGGAATTGTTGTAGGCCCGTGTACTCAGATTTGGGTGCACGTTAAAGAACCCCAGGTGGTCAAAATTTCCAGAGTCCTCCACTACAGCGTCTCTCATAAACATATGGTGGTTTTGGGGCGTTAAACCCCACAAATCTAATCTTCTATAAGCTGATGAACGTTGGAAACGTTAAAGGAGCAGCCACATTCGCTTGGGACATGTTGCGTTTTTCGCGTCGAAGCGTAGTTATCGATCGCCTAGTAACAATTCAGTGCTAATATTGGAAAAGAGGAACAAAATATTATATGTAATACCTAGTGGTATCACCAGTATCGAATCCAATTGAGAATTGGTGGTGCAAAGCCCGCCAATTTTCAGCGCTGCAAACGCTGCTAAGTGATCACCTCTCGCGGTCTCGCGCCATCTTATCAAGTGGCCACACGATATGGGGACGCAAGTTTCAACATACATTTGGTCTGCTTGGCGCGCACGTGTACACGTCTTTCTTCAAGTGTTCACTCCCCCTCCCCCTTGTCATCGCCATCGTTATCAGTATCCACTAGCGACAATGAAAACAGCGAGGAATATGCGCCGTGATTCGCGGCGTGGCAAATTATTTCCGGTTTGGCTGTCTTCTGAGCAGTGATTATGAAATCGATGCCGGACCGAAGTGCGGCGAGGCAGCTGGAGACGCACGCCTGGGCCACACTGGCTGGTAACACGGAGGAAGGAAAGGTAAGGAGAGGCCCTGACGTCACTTGTTGTGAAGCCGTGATGAAGCCGGAAGTCGGCCGTATTGACTAGGCAAATTCTCCTCTCTTGTTTACATATGAATGCGAAGCAGAAGGCGCGACTCCCTCTCCGGCTCGGAGAGCACGTGGGCTGCGCAGCGCGTGTGTCGTGACGATCCTAAACTAATGGAACTGGGCTCATCACTCTGAGCCAGCGGGACACCTTCAGCGAAATCGTTTCGTCCGAGTAATAACGGGGAGTAACAGCTCGCCAACAACGAAGCAACTACGAGAGAACGCGCGCTAGAGGCACTGACAACGGCGAGTGCTTTCACGTCATTAATTCAGCAACTGTACAGACAGCACGATCGGTCGTGCGCCTTCTACGGTTGCATTCCGCCACGCGGCCGACGCAGCGCCCTGCCACTGTGTCCGTGTTCCGCGTGAAACTCACCGGCGTCAGCATTCTGCGACCGTGGTGATCGACTTTGAGCACGGTGCTAGTGACAGTTGAACGTGGTTGCTGTTACGTTGAGATTACATGCAATGCTGGTGGAGAGTGTACCAAGCGGAACAGAAAAGGTGTTTTAATACGCACATGCAAGTTGTTACTGTACACACACAACACGAAACTACGTATGTGCACATGGTCCTCATGGCGTCTTGCTAGGCTCAACAGCGTCGTCCACTGTCACAAGCAGGAGCACTGCTCAACCGTCACTGATCTGCAAGGCGTTCGTCGTCATTCAGCTTCGTCATGGGGCCCAACGCAATTTCGCTGAACCCTAACTGCTTCATCCGCGTTATCCGCCCCACGACACATGGATATGCACTTGTTCTACGCACTGTTGAAACCCCGTGATGGACAAAGGGATTTGTAAACGTTGCTAAGAGTAATGTAACAGCCAGGAGAACACTGCGTAACCAATAACGCGGCGCAGAGCACAGATATTGTCCGCCACGGCTCAGCACGAGACGTGGGGAGGCACACATTCCGCGCCAGCCGCGGCCGCTCACTGCTAGACCAGCTCCACTGCGCAACACGTAACCATAGCAACGCCGCCATTGTGCCTAGTGAATATGGCTGCCATGATGTCATTTCCGCCACATTTTTCACGCCCTGCGCCGGCTGAGCATGCCCTCTCCTTACCTTTCCTTCCTCGGTGGGCTGGTAAGATTTACGAACGATGGTAAGACATACGAAGAGTGGTTTCAGGTGAAAAGTGGCGGTGCTAGCTTCAAGCCGGCTGTAAGATGGCAACAGATCACTAAATGCCTCAAGGAAACATGCCTACTATTATTTGTTACAGAACCTTTTCGAGTGCATTGTACGTCTACGTGTTTTTGCCACTGTGAGTGTGGTCTCAATCCGTCTTTATTGTCTGCGGTTTTGTGGTGCGGTATTGTCGGGCTTGCATAAGGCATGAATCGGTTTCGAGATAACTGCAGATGGCATCGACGCGACGGTGACGTTGTCGCGCTCCGAGTTCATTAGCGTTTAGGTGAACAAGCAAGTACGGACAGCCGCAGCGAGACGCCATAAAATGTGTGCGATAACGTGCCCGGCGTGCGTTGTGGTCTTCACTTGTTTTGCCTGCCTCTCAGTTCGGGTGCTGCTATATGAACACCTTCATATAGCAGCACCCGAACGAGAGGCAGCCAAAACCTTCATTACTTTGTAAAGTGCGTATTGGGTTCATCATTGAAGCCTTAAAGTAACATTTCTCGCATTGTACTGGTCGGTGCAGAAAGATTTTTTGTGCCCTTCACTTTGTTTTTATTAAATGCGAAGCATTTCTTAGCGAACTTCGCCGACTTTGAGGATATCTATCTATCTATCTATCTATCTATCTATTCGCCAACGACTTTTAGCTCACTTGGCCGTTTTGATAACGGTATCAATACTGAACATAGTGTGGCATAACAAGGCTGTATGAAGAACATACTTGACTTGTAATAACACGAAAATCATGACATGTATGTCAATAATGTCATGATTTACATTTTATGGTCTCTCTGCCTTTCCGGTGGTTTCGTTCCCGCGGCATGTTAAGAAACTGGTACAGTGTGACATGATTGCGTGGCGAACACGAGTGACAGACACTAACATGAAAATCATGATATGCGTGTAATGCAACATGTCTTCATGCCACGCTAATGATACACTCGCGACCATTTCGTTTGCTTCACTAATACCAAATTTGATATTACAGTACGTGAATGGATGAAGGTCATCCATTCACGTACTGTAATATCTGGTGCAAACATGATAATCATTAGATGCGTGTCATGTAACAATATGACTATATGCTACACTCATGACCCGCTAGCGGACAGTTTGCTAGCTTCACATGTACCAAACTCGGTACTACGCAACGCAAACGGATGACATGGTAAATAACACATATAAACATGATAATTGTGACATGCTGGTCATGTAACATGACTACATGCGACACTAAAGGTGCGCTCGCGGTTTTTCGCTAGCTTTACATATGACAAATTTGGTATTACGTGACGTCAATTAATAACGAAGGTATGTGACTAGTGCAAACATGATAGTCAAGAGATGCGTGTCATGTGAGAACATGACTACATGCCACAGTGAAGGCCCAATACATTTCGACGTGACGCGGTGCGCATGCTCACCGGCGTTCATTTCTTCGCGTAACGCCAGCGTTGCTACGCCAGGCGCCGGTCCTGCCATATACTCTACTCGCGCCTCCGGCGTCCTTTATTCACGAAAAGCGGGAGACGCAGTGTTGACTGGGTAATGCATCGGCGCGAAATGCAGCATGTCGCATTTCACGCCGGTGGCCGTCGGGCCGTGCCGACGGACGCTGGTCGTGCCTGGCGTCTGACTATAGGGTGCTCGCGTTTTGCTAACGTAGCATCGCTGTGCTCAGCGTGCGCGTGCGTCAATGCTACATTAGAGTATATTGGGCCCTTCATGATGCGCTCGCAGCCATTTTGCCAGCTACACATATACCAAATTTATTGTTACGTGACGTCAATGGATGATGAAGGTATATGACTTGTGCAAACACGATAAACTGACACGGGTTTCATGTAAGAATGTGACAATATACCACGCTCTTAGCGTGCTCGCGGCCGTTTCGCTAGCTTCACGTATACTAACTTTGGTATCACGTGACGTGAATAGATGACGTAGGGGAACGACACATAGAAACATAATAATCATGGCACGGAAGTCATGTACAGCATCATTTTCCTCCACCTCGTAACGTTGCGCTGGTTTTAAAGTGACATATCAACATTTCTCACTCGTGCTTCGCATATCATCTATTCCCACTGTACGTGGGAGCTGTCATGTTATATATTACTCTATCTGCTGCATACAGTTTATTGTTTGCGATGACCGTATCTTCAAAGTATCACGTTCACGACCACCACCCCACGAGAGATCATCCAGCGGCACAACGAAAAAGCAGGATTCACACGAACGCACTTCACCTAGCAAGCGAAACACAAAAATGATGCCGCTGCTAGGCAGCCAGGCGTCGCAGCCAGGCGGTACCACAAGTGTTGACCGCAAGACAACACTAAAATTGTCTATGTCGATGCTGCTCGCTCATCGTAACTCGGTTCCTGAAGCACAACCCTACTAGATTGCTGAACCTGTCAAAATAATGTCGGTGTCTCATGACCGAGAATGCGCCAACGAACCTTCAACGCTCTTTGCGCTCACAATTCTGCGTAAGAGGCCCGATTCGCACTTCGCTAAAAGAATTCATGCGTACCAAGCAGTTGAACGAACGCCCCATCTAGAGTTTATTATTTGGTGTCTCAGCTTTTTTAAGAACGCCGTGTCAATTCCACCTGGAAAAAAAGGTACCTTGGAAAGCCAGAACCTCAAGATTCACTACAAAATAAGAACCGATTAGGGCGTATGTCATACAACCTTTGAACTAAGTTTTTTGTGTGTCTATGCTTGTGTGTATACTTGTGTGTTTATGCCATAACCAGGAGACTGTATCTGCACATTCTGCTTCTGTGCGAGAAAGTGAACGACCTTGAACGTTATGCTATCGGCCACGCGAGAATGTACGTAGCTGTCCTGTATTCCAAAATAAAAGCCACAGCCTCACCTCCTATAAAATAAAGTGACTAAAATGAGCTGTTCGATATTATTTATACGTTTTGCAATACAGCTTACACCATAAAACGAGAAGGCATTTTCATAAAGTTAGCGGACAATGTTAATTAACAAATGTGTACAAACATTAGGTGTTTTAGTATATGTTTAGTATGCAAACATAGAATACTCTTGAACTTTTTTGTGGATGTTAGACGTTTGCACCAAACACAAATCTAACCTACTGTTGAATGATTGCATTTAGCCCCGAGAACAAACAATGGAGTCCCAGCGGTCGCGCCAATGTGACGTCACGGCAAGGGCGCTCTTTTTTCCACCCCTGCCACGTACACGCACTTTAGCGATACTTTCGGCTTACTCCTCACTTGCGTGACGCAAACATATCGCGATGCAAATTCAGATGTTTCATAACAAGGGAAATATATCGAGGCTGCAAGAACGTTTCAAAATTTGGCTTAGGATAAGGTGGTCTACTGTCTGAACGGGAGATTCATTGTGAAAATTGTTTTGGTTGCGTACACCAAGACATAACAAATGTGCTAAGCGGTGCTAACGTGATTACAATAAGGTATACTCTCGAAGATAGAGAACCTATGTGTATTCAGGTATCACAAATATATTTAGGACGCTTGAAATCCACTAAGTTCATTGCGCGTTACTGTGCAACTTACGACTGCATCAGCAAATAATCTAAATGATTTGACACATTTGCGCTTTTTAAGACTTCACATGATCATTTCCGATGGAGGCGGAAATGTTGTAGGCCCGTGTGCTCAGATTTGGGTGCACGTTAAAGAACCCCAGGTGGTCTAAATTTCCGGAGCCCTCCACTACGGCGTCTCTCATAATCATAGAGTGGTTTTGGGACGTTAAACCCCACATATCAATCAATCAAGACTTCACATGATTCTGTCTTAAGCACGAAGTTCACATATCTCGAAAGTAGCTGAAACAATGCTGCCATACACACATTGATTTCGGAAATGTCGGAACATGCCCGTTTACTCGGATAACGTGTACGTGTTTCTTCTCAACAGTTACCGTGAATTGTGTAGTCGTATACCCTGTTGTGCGTGAACTGCTGGGATTGTCTACCGCCGCGTCAAAAACAGTCATGTTCCCTTCACCAAGGAGCACTGCTGATAGCAATGATTCTAATACAAGCGCCAGAAAGCCGAAATGAACTCTTTCGATGATGCTTTCAGCGACGTGGCCCAAGTGATGATCAAAAAGCGTCGCCTGGATGAGGTGACGACTGGTCTTTTACGTCATGACCACGTACAGGTAGGTAATCAACTGCAAGGAATACAATTTATATGTGGATATTTAAACTGGTAGTTACGATTGGGACAATACCGTTGCTACGATGCTGCATCGAGGCAGAATCTGACAGCTATAAAAATTTCCGCACATAAGCTCAATAAAATCCCTGAAATCAAGCTCCAAACTTAATTCGAGAGGAACATGAAAACGAACAACGCGATAAGTAAGCGAGTACACGAGGAAAAGAGACAAAACAGTGGCAGTGGTGTTCTATAGGCGAGCGCTTTCAAGATGTTTTGCGAGGCTCTATAATGCACTTGAGCACGGGACTTGGCACACCAGGTAAAGCATTATCTGTAGTTACGTGGCTTTCTCTGGTACAAATAAATAACACTATAGAGGAGCGAAAACCCTCATATTTTCTATAGAAGTCGCCCATGAACAGCTCAACCAAATAATGTAAATATTGTGTCTTGCGTCTCAAAGTCACATGATTATGCGCAAATAAGTTTGTTGTATCCAAGAAAAAGTGTGTTCTTGCTTTTCACACACGTCGGGATGCGGCATTGTGGACAGGAATGGAATTCATCATAGGAGCTAGCAGCGCGATACAGACTTTTTCACCCATTTCACATTGCCTACGGCCGATCGTGCGATTGTGCAGATACAATTGTAGACATTTATTGTTTTACCAGGAACATTACCGATTCTATTTTCGTCATTCATCTGGAGCTTGAGAGAAGCAGAAAGCGAACGCAGAGAGTGGAACGGCGCATGAAGCCAGCACATCACTATCCGAGGGCGCAACGGCAGGCATCAAGGAGCCCGTTCCATGACGTTACGCAGGCCTCCCAGCAGGAGGCACCACTCCAACATCTCGGGGCTGTTACTCTGTTTCCAGCCTGTATACATTGATGTTTTTCATAGTTTCACGGATGCATACTAGCACTCAGCTAAGGATCCAGATGCTTGTAATGATGTTTTTATTACCATATTTCGGCTGAAACTGGGAAGTTTATTGGGTGCTAGAAACAACAGTTCAGGTGAGTTTGAAAAGCTTCGAAAAGTGCATTAAATTGGCAGCATATCCACGGAGTGAATGAAGGAGAGCGGGGCGAACCATTCGTCCGTCCATTCGTTCTTGCTTCCGTTCGTCCATGCGTCCGTCTGTGTGACCGTCCATGCGTCCATTCCCCCGTCCGTGCGTGCGTCTGTTCGTGCGTCCGTCACTGCGTTCATCCATGCATCCGCCCCTGCGTCCGTTCATGCATCCATACATGCATCTGTCTGTGTGTCCGTTCGTCCATCTATTCAACACTCCAACTCCCACCATCTCGAATCTTTTTATCATATATTGCCCATATAGAAGCACCGCCATCCAGCGAACCTTCCAAGGACTAAACGAGAGGTGGCACACGCACACTTTCTTACGACTTGCGCTTCGTGTCCACTTCCCACCTTTAACCACTTCGAAATCATGGTATATACTAATTCACTGTATTCATTGCACTGCGGCCCAACGCTCGCTAAACCTTTCTGAAACCAAGGAGGTTACGCCCAGCGAGTATAAAGTAGCAACCTTTTCCTGTCAGATAGGGCTCAATGTACATGCCAATGGCTGCTAATGGAAATGAGAGACATGACAATTGGGCTTTTACTTTCTGAAGGTTTGCCCTTCGTATCTACTTTCCACCTTTAACCACCTCGAGTTAATTCGTGGTAGATACTAGTTCATTGTATTCATGGCACTGCGGCTCAACGCTTGCTAAACCTTCCTAAAACTAAGGAGGTTACACCCAGCGAGTATAACGTAGCAACCCTTTCCTGTCAGATAGTATTCAATGTACATGCAAATGGCTGGTAATGGGGACCGCAGCGTGAGCGTTAACTAAAAGCCGAATGCTCCTGTCTCTCATTCCTCATTAGCACCCATTAGCATGTACATTGAGCAGTATTTTTATTGTTCTACAAAGCACAGAAAAAATCTCTTAACGGCACCACCTTGTAGGTCAAAATTCTATACCTGGTACATACTAGGGATGAACGGGTGCCGCTATAAGGAGCTTTGCCCCTAAAGTATGTCGTGAAGATTGAGTGTTGCTTTAGTGTTGTACATATATTGCCATGTTCGAAAATATATCATGTAGTTACTTCATACTTCACATTATATCACTATCACAATATATGTATGTACGTTTTCATTAACAGCGTTTTAAAAAATATATTTTTTCTGTGTGTATTTTTAAAGTTTTGTCTTCATTACAATACGTTGTACTTGTTTTTGTTTTATGTTAACATTTACTGTACCCACCCTGTTACGGCAATAATGGTCAGCAGTATTTGGAAATAAATACACCACAGCGGGTAACAAAACAAATTTAGCCGTCCTTCGAGCAAATGCTCGACAATTTACAGCACCATGAGATCAAGGAGCTGGCCAAGCAAGGTTACCGTATCTACTGTTTAGAAAAAGTTGATTTACACTATGCACAAAAGATAAAGGTTTTATAACCCTCCAGTATTAAGGGCACATACACTTCGGCATATCTACGTACCACGACAAACATCACTACGTTGAAATTCAGTGCGATATTATGATACAAATTTATAACAATACAATAATGGCACTGAAACACTATTCGTTACTAACGAAATCATAAATAACGGCTTAACAGGCGCTGCTTAGCACCATTTCGTTCTAATAAATGTGTGTTTAGAAAAAGTGGGTAACGACTAAGAGTACCGTGTACTCTACCAATGAAGAGCTAAAAGCCGTTCCATGGGCCTCGCACTTCATGAGGCCGCTATTGTGCCAGAGCCCACGTGTTTAGAAAAAAAACGGTGAACGATTTATAGTACTTGGTACTCTACTATAGAAGACTACTAGGCCGTCCCGTGGGCCTCTAATACGGAAACATCTGCGTGAGAAAAACGGTGAATGTGTTTAGAAAAATTGGCAGAACCCACGTAAAGTGGGGGTCGATGATAATCGAAGCATGAATGAGGGAGGTTGATATGTCACTTTATAATCAGCACAATGTTACGAAGTTGAGGTAAATGATGCCGTACATGACTTACGTGTCATGATTATTATGTTTGAATGCATCGTTTACTTTCGTAATCTATTCGCGTCACGTGATACTAAATTTAGTATGTGTGGAGCTTGCGAAATGGTCGCGAGTACGCTTTGAGCGCGGTATGTTGTCATCTTCTTAATTGCACGCTTGTCAGCATTATCATGTTTGCACCAGCCATACTTTTGTCATGCATTGACGTCACGTGTCGCCCAATTCCCTAAATGTTGATTGCTGCGGGCACATCAAGAAGGGACCAATATACTCCAATATGGCGTTGACGCGCGTGCTCGCTGGGCACAGCGACGCTACGTTAGCAGAACGCGAGCACTCTATAGTCAGACGATAGGCGCGACCAGCGTCCGTTGGCGCTGCCCACGGAAACCGGCGCCAAATGCGACATGCCGCGTTTAGCGCCAATGCCTTACCCAGGCAAAACTGCGTCTCCCTCTTTACAGGACGGAGGGACGCCGGACGCGCTAAACGCGCATGCGTCAAAGCAACGCAGCGCGGAGCGGTGCCAGGCGTCGCAACGCCGGCGTAACGCGACGAAATGAACGCCGATGAGCAGGCGCACCACGTCACGTCGAAGTTTATTGGCACCTTGACTGTGGCATGTAGTCATGTTCTCACATGACACGCATCTCATAATGTTTGCACCAGTCACGTACCTTCATCATCTATTGACGTCACGTAGTGCAAAATTTGGTATATGTGAAGCTAGCCGCTTCGCACGGCCACGAGCGCATCATGAGTGTGTCATGCAGTCATGTTGCTACATGATACGCGTGTCATGATCATCATGTTTGGATGTGTCTTTTACGTATGTCGTCCGTTCGCGTCGCGTAATATCGAGTTCAGTACATGTGAAGCTAGCGAAACGGCCGCGAGTGAATCATCAGCGTAGCATGTGGTCATGTTACATGACACGCATCTTATGTATATCATGTTTGCACCAGTATGATACATTTGTCATCCATTCACGTCCCGTAATACCAAATTCGTTATAAGGGAAGCTAGCGAAACAACCGCGAGCGCATCATGGGCGTGGCATGTAGTCATATTGTTACATGACATACATGTCATGATTTTCATGTTAGGGTCGGTCACTTGTGTTCGTCATGGAAGCATGTTATACCGTACCAGTTTTGCAACATGCCGTGCGAACGAAACCTCCGCAAGAGCTGCAAGACCATGGAACAACCTATCCGAGTGGTGCAATGAATGGCTCATGCGTCTTAACGTGTCCAAATGCAAATACATGCGAATTTCGCGTCGTGATAATACTGCTAACACGTGCACGTATAGTCTTCATGCCGCTTCTTTATCACACGTCGATTCATATAAATACCTCGGTCTTCATATCATAAATAATCTGTCTTGGCAGATGCATGTTGACTATGTAACTAACAACTCTAACCGCATGCTCGGATATTTACGTCGCAATTTTTCATCTGCACCTTCATCGCTAAAACTAACTCTTTACAAAACGCTAGTACGTCCGAAATTAGAGTACGCATGCGCGATCTGGGATCCTTCCAAACATACTCTAATCCTCGCCCTCGAATCAATTCAAAACCGCGCAGCTCGTTTTGTGTTTTCTAACTACTCCCGCCATTCTAGCGTAACTGCAATGAAGATGTCACTAAACTTGCCTGATCTGTCGTTGCGTCGTAAATGCTCTCGGCTTTCACTTTTTCACAAAATATTTCATCACAACCCCATTTTAAAAGAACAGCTTTTCACAAACCCTTCCTACATTTCATCCATTTGGATCATGGTTTAAAAGTTGGTGTGCCATCTAGTCGAACTAAACTTTATGATGACTCTTTCATTCCACGAACAAGCAGGGACTGGAACCACCTTCCCGCCGCCATCGCCTCCATCACAGATGTAAATAACTTCAAGGTCATCACCCACCAAGAAGTGCTTTGAATGTATTGTTGCGCGTTTTAGTTGTGAAACCCCACTCCTTTCTGTAATGCCCTCGGGCCCTGAAAGTAAATAAATGAAATGAAATGAATGTAAATCCTGATATTCATGACATACATATCGTGACTTTCATCTTATGACTAGACAAATATGTTCTTCATACAGTCAGTTATGGCATACCAAGTTTGGTACTGATACCATCATCGAAACGGCCAGGAGAGCTAAACGTCGTAGGCGGCTAGATAGATAGATAGATAGATAGATAGATAGATAGATAGATAGATAGATAGATAGATAGATAGATATAGATAGATAGGCTCAAAGTCGCCAAAGTTCGCCAAGAAATGCTTCGCATTTTGAAGTGGTTAATGATTAAGAGTACTCGGTACTCGACGATGGGAGAGCTTTAATCCGTCCCCAAAGCAAAATATGCGAAAATATACATCCACTCCAGTGACGGGAATTGTGTTGAGAAGAGGTGATTAACGATTTAGAGTGCTCGGTACTCTACTACTATGGGAGAGCTGAAACGCCATCTCGTTCAACGCATACCGACAAGCATAGGACTTACTCATTGTAACCAAATCTGTGTACGTTATATAAAATATATCTACGTCTACAGCCAACTTCGTTTCTCTGGGTTTTGCTTCAAATCATTGAAAATTCCGTTGTAGTTTGTTTGGGCTTTTCAATTACACAACAAAGCGTTTCTAAGAATTTCGTGCTTACTTTCTATCATTTATACAAGCATTCCAAAGTAAGATGGACTTACAGGTTGAAACGATCTTTGTCGATATTTTCATAGAGGCTTTTTAAAGGTCGGTGTTAGTCTAGAGATGTCTGAGATTCGCTTGCTTTGGCAGTAGCGATTTATTAAAAGAGGAAAAAGGAAAATAAATTTCAAGCTCACAACTGTCTCCACCGAAGTGCGGCACCCCAGTAGTAGTTCACAAGGAAAGGGATAAGTAGGAATTGAAAGAGATATGGAGAGAGCAGCAAAGCTATTAGAGAGTTTTAGTACTGCGTACGCTGCGTACGTGGCGGCGTTGCGTACGTAAGGACACCACGTTCTGCGTAGTGCGCGTGCGCAGACCGCAACGCGCACGTATCGCGTTACGTACGCAGCCGCTACGTACGCACGCATGAGATGCGTGCGTGCGTACGTATGAGCTGATCACGCCGCTCTCGAAGAAGTTCGCGACAGCGCAAGACTTCGTTTTGCAAAATGGCGGCATCGAAGGCAAGCACCGACCAGCTCTGTTGCTTAAAATATGGCCATAATCTGGCTATAACACTTGTATTGGCTCACATTGGCTGTCAACAACACGTGCTTCTATTTCGATCTATCAGATGACGCAACACGCTTCACGTTCGTTACGTACGCGGGTACTACGGCGTACTAAAAGCCAATTAGTGGCAAACGACACTACGCAACGCAAGGCGCTTGCGTGATGCGTACGTAGCACCATTCCGCAGTACTAAAACTCTCTATTTAAAGGAAAACGGCACCCGCATCTTCCCATGCAGGGAACTCTCGTAAATGTTCCGCAGATAGAAGGGCTTATCATGTGAATGTTGCGCAAAGAGTGTGGTGTGGCAATTCTTTTTTGTTATTTCGTCTTTATTATTCTTATCCCTTGAATGAAGTGAAGCGTTGCCTTCAACGAGTGGTGGGACGCCGATGTTCGATCCAGTACGCAAATATACGGGGTGGCCAGTTAACGGTTTTGCAGCTCGAGGAGTTGTTTTTTTACCAGCAGACGCTGCCTGCGTCGGCCTTGCGGGGCGCGAGATGGTTTGAGAATTCTTAATTGTTATTTCGACGGGGTAGTGGGGTGCAGAGAGGAGAGAGAGCGTACGACAAGAGAAGGAGCGCGGCGAAGCACTGCACCTACCATCTTGTACTCAGTCGCGCCAAATGCTCCGGTGGCTAGGGGCGAGGATATACGCGCGCGCCAACTGTTGTTGCTATGGGAGAGAAAGTGAGAGCGGAGAGATAACACTACAGTGAACTTGATAGGGTGAACTAGATAGGGGTAGTGGTACGAGGGCGGTCCTCCCAGGGAGGCTGTTTTTCACGGAAACCACTAGGCGGCGCTGTGGCGCCTTTTTTCTAAATAGCGCTGCAGTGAGCGCTTGTTTGCCGCACTTTACCCTGCGGCAAACAAGCGAACGTTGATACTAGACTCTTTATTGCAAAAATTGTATACTGAATCAACAAAAAGAGAATAAATAGTTTGATCTTGCAAGCTGCATTACGTGAGATTTTAGGCACAAGCCTGTCAGTGAGAAAGTTTTTTGGGACTGCGCGTGGCTACTCATACAAAATGGGTGCGGCCCTGCACAGCTGATGCCGTTGACGGAAAAAAAGAGACAGTGACAGATAAACAATTGAAAAATTTGGATAAACCATTTTAGTTAACGCAAAGACACTCTGCCACAACTATATGTGCGAACACAAACCCAGGCTTCTAGGTCGTTCAGCTGAGCTTTTTTTTGCTCTGTGTTCAAGCGCAGTTGAGCGAAGAGAGAGAGAATAAACATTTATTATCAACAAATGCACACTGAGCCTTCTTTGGGTGGGGCCCTCAGTCCAGGGCTCCAATGCCTTGCGCGACCCTGCGAACCCGCTGGACCAGCTGCTGCTGTTCCTGCCGGCGTAAGCTGAGCAGTGCAGACTCTCAAGAGGAAGGGGTGGGATTGGGAATGGGAAGAACGCTTTGTGGGACAAAGAATTCCCACGTGGAGTGGTACACCGTCGGTATGGACCCAAAGAAGAGGCAGTAGGAAGGGTGAAGAGTCGGATGAAAGCTATTTAGCATATGAAGGCAAGGAAATGAATTGGTCTGTAGTTGCCGCCAAGCGACAGCATCTGCTTTGTTAAGTGAAGGATGACGGGGAGGATATGTATAACGGCTCTGTCGGTAGTACTTTAGCGTAGCGTTGTAGTTTAGTGGTTCTGTCGATGCGTCGTCTGGATTGGACAGCGCTTCCAATGGAACCCGGCCGGTCAGCTCTCGGGCAACCGCATGAACGCGTTCATTACCATGGAGACAGGCGTGTCCAGGAGTCCAGACGATACGCACAGGACGTAATGCGGACGGTGAGACAGAAGAGAGGATATTGTGTGTATGTGCAGCCACAAGTCCTTGAGCGAAAGCACGGCAAGCAGCTTGTGAATTTGTTACAATAGTGACAGGGGAGTCATGTGACAGTGTCGTAGCATGAACAAAACCAGAGCGAGAGCTTTCTCCTCTGCCAGACCACTGTCTGTAGTGCGAAGTGTGGCAGACGCCATAAGGGCGTCTGTGTCATCTGTCACGGCTAAACACATAGCTGACTTCTCTGGGTAGCGTGCTGCATCAGTGTAAAGTACTTGTAAGTCTGAGGTACCATCACCAAACTGAGACGCGTGTCATAGCCTGAACTCGGGCACGTCGACGACCGGAGTGGCGGGAGGGATTCATATTGCGTGGTATCAGAGGCACTTTGATGAGTGCGCGTGATGTAGAAGCAAGTTTATGTCGCAGTACTTGTGCGGGTTTTTCGGGAATCGCGTAGCCAAGACGAGACATGATGGTGCAGCTCTGACTTGTCTGCCTCAGCCGTTGTAGCTGACTGTTATGCTGGTCCTTGATGAGTTCGGTTACGGTGTTGTGGACTCCTAATTAAATTAAGCGTTGTGTAGATGCATGTGGAGGCAAGCCGAGAGCCGCCTTAACAGCTGTCCGTAGAAGGATGTCCACCTCTTTTATTTGACCTAGCGTGAGATTGTGAAAGGGAAGATGATATGTGAGCCGACTAACTATGAGTGCTTGTACTTAGCGGAGGACTTCCTTCTCACAGAGGCCTCTCCTGCGATTGGTGATGCGTTGAATCATGTGTGTATTTGAGTTACCTGCTGAGCCAGAAGGTGTGTAGTGTGCGAGGCCTTGCTATCGTACTGAAGGTAGAGGCCTAAAATGCGAATTCGTGGTACGAGACAGATAGGACAGCCATCAAGAAACAGCAAAATGTCAGGAGAATCAGCGGTTTCGCGGCACCGCTTGTATACCAATAACAGCTCCGACTTATCCACTGAGCACTTAAGGCTGCCGGCAGCAGCATAGTGTTGTACAACAGACACAGCTTCCTGTAGGGCGTCCTGAATGGTTCCGTCTGATCCTTTGGTTGCCCAAATTGAAATTTCATCTGCATAAATGGCATTCTGGATGTTGAGAATCTTTCGTAAGAGGGAAGGGAGTTTAGTCATAGCCACGTTGAACAAAGTGGGCGAGAGAACCGAGCCCTGTCGTGTTCCTCTGTCTGCGAGACGAATGACGTCCAAATGGAGGTCTCCAATCCCAATAGTGGCCTTGTGGTCAGAAGGAAAGGACCTGACGTAATTGTATATACGTGAGTCACACTGAGATGAAGCGAGACTCTCAATAATAAGGCTGTGGGAGACGTCAAAAGCACCCTTCAGATCCAGGGCCAGAAAAGCTCGGACGCGGTTTGAAGTGAAGCTATCCAACACGCCCTCATTAAGCTGTAATAATACATCCTGTGTAGAGATACCAGGACAGTAGCCGAATAGTGTATCAGGAAAAAAGTGATTGTCTTCGAGAAATGGTTGTAGTCGAAAGAGGACAACGCGTTAAAAGAGTTTAGCAACACATGAAGTTAAGGATATAGGGCGAAGATTCTGGAGGGATAGTTGCTTGCCAGGCTTTCGAATAAGTATAATTTCTGCGTGTCGCCACTCCTGTGGTAGCGTGCCGTTGTTCCAATGTTCGTTGTAAAAAGCAGTTGAATATTCGATGGACTGGTCATCTAAGTTACGCAGAAGTGTGTACGTAATCCCGTCTGTACCGAGTGCTGTGTTACGCTTAATGCTTTGCAAAGCTGCCCAAACCTCTGCTTCTGTAATGTCCTCATCTAGAGGCGTATCGTGTACGTGTGGATAATCACGGTAGGTGGGACGGGGGCCCGTGGATACATGGTACTGCTTTAAGGTGTGCAGCAGAGTGGTGTCGGCGAGCCCTGATTTTTGGGGAATGGTGCGGATTGCGTTAGCAGTGTGTGATTTTGTCTGCGTGGGATTTAAAAAAACACGGAGTATGCGCCACGTTTGAGGTGTACTTAGTGAGCCGTTGAGTCGATCACAGAAGTTATGCCAATTGTTGCTAGTGAGGATGTTCGCATAGTCATGTGCCTCAGTATATAGTTGGGCGATTCGGAGACGAAGTTTTCGGTTATGTTTCTGTCGCCGCCACTGCCTTGTCAAGCCTCTGTGGGCATCCCAGAGATGCAGCCGATGCCGGTCCACATCCGGCTCTTCTGTCGTCGCAGCGATGAGTTTGGTAGCTCTTTGAAAATTGTACTGAAGTTGTAATATCCAAGCCTCTAGGGAAGGAGAGTCTCGATGGGTAGTTGTACGATTACGCCTAAATGCATACCAATTTGTTAGTTTTATGATGCGCTCTGGGACACACGTGGCTGCTACTTAGAGCTCTGTGGTTAGTATATGGTGATCACTGCCTAGATTCACCATGAGGTTGCACCAGGAATGGTGACTAACCCCCTTGACTATGGTGAGGTCGGGGCATGTGTCCCTGCTCACACTATTACCTAGGCGAGTGGGTTGATCAAGTTCTGTCAGCACGGTCATGCGATAAATCGGGAGAACCTGTGCGAGTCGTCAGCCTTAGGCGTTTTGTTGCGTAGCCCCAAGCCGGATGGGGGGCATTGAAATCTCCTACAATAACTATGTGTTTACCCAACTTGCATAGTTGTGCAAATAGATGACCGAAGTCATCGTTCCTGGCGTTAGGTGCACTGTAAACGTTAAGCACGTACAGACTGCTACTGTTACGAGAGCACGGGACCAATTCGAGATGTACGTGTGAGATGGAGGTGCTTTGAAGGGTGTCTTCTATGACAGTGACTTGCTTAGAAACTAATGTAGCTGTGCGATGTGGTGTATTGTTCGTTACGTCCATGTATGTTGTGTAACCCGGAAGCATAGGGGTACATTGTACTTCTTGTAACGCTATGACATCGGGAGTAATCCGCTGCGTCGCAATGAATTGCGTTAGAGCTCCGCGTTTTCTACGATACCCCCTGCAATTCCACTGCCACACACGTAGGTGTTGAGAAGTGTCACGCGTTGACCTACAGTTTCTCGCTATGATCATGCAATAGCGGGGCCTCGGTAGTACACGGGGGCATTTCAGACTGTGCTAAACCTTGATGGAGGGTGGTGGGAAGCGGGACTGCAGCAGCTGCGGCGGTTGGGACGGTTTTTCGAGACGGTGATAGAAAACGGGAGGGGCGTATGTAAGGATGCGGTTACGGTGTTTCACGTGTCGGAGACGTGATGCATTTTGGTGCAGATGGCGCAATATTAAGTTGGCCAAAGTGCAGCCGATATCTGCTGTTTGACATCCGTTACAATCTGCTGGACAGAAGGTTCCAGGGCCTGCTAGATCAGTTGTTGTAGTGGAGCTGTTAGTTCAGCCATAATGCTATCCTTCATTTTCTGCATTTCTACCTGCATCATAGCTGCGAATTCGTTTCTTAAAGAAGCAGCCATTTCCTTCAACGCCTCTCGTATGCAATAGTCGGATTGTGCTGTAGTTGACGGCAAGTCAGGGTAAAGCTGAGTGTCTACTGACATGAATTGTGGTAGTCTATGTGGCCTTGGTTCTGGTGTTCTTCGCTGCGTTGATGTTTGTGTGAGGGAGTGGGACTGGTGGGCAGAGGAAGGGAGAGGAGGGAACTGCTTTGCCCAGCTTACCGTTTATGCTTTCTTGTGGGAACGGCTTTGCTGGCCATGAGGATGCGTTGTCCCGTCCGTGTGCCAGCCTTGAGATCCCTGCTGGCCAGCGAAACCGCTCCGCGATAACAAGTTTCCTCGCTTGGACCCCGACTTATCCCTGGAATGGCTCCTTCACTTGGCTGCACTCCCGGACGCACTGCTCTGCCTTGCGGGGCTGGAATGTGATGACTGGGCATTCCTGGTGGGAGTAGCTGACCGGGCTGGTTTGCGTCGGTTGACTGGTGGCAAGAACCGCTTTGGGCATGGTTTGGCAGCTGTCTGGTGGTCGCCACCCCAAAGCATGCAAGAAGGGCGGCACTCGTGGTTGTTGGGTGATAGTGAATCCCCGCAAACTCGACATATCGGTGTGTCAGGACGCTGTGGGCACACATTCTCGCAGTGTCCTGTTTTGTTGCACTTTCTTCAGTGGGGAATAGTCTGTTTGTAGAGGTACCAGCGAAGAGCCTGTCCGTACGCGTTGATGAAGACAGAGACTCGCTTGCCACAAAATCTGAGCACCATTGCTCCGGAGTTGCCGAGGCGTCTGCACCTAAAAGACCTCGTAGTCCGGTACTTCAACTTCTGTCAGGAAGTCGTCTGGTGTGATTTCATTGCCTATTCTGTTGGCCACACCTTTGAACGAATTATCAGGCGCAATACCATAAGAGGTGATGTCGTAGGTTACTGCTTGCACTGTATATTTGGTGATTTGTCCAAGTGCAGTGGCGATGTGTTCAGATGAGGTGCTTATTGTTAGCACATTTTGATTTTCATCAACACGAAGCGTTATATCAGGCTTCTCACTGCGTATATTTGCTGTATGAGTTACGGCGAGAAGTAACGTCTTGGGGCTAGCCTTGCTCAGATTTAATCCACCATGGGGACGGATTGCTAGCTTGTAGTCCTCAGCAGGAAGCGGTGGGAGTCTTGGTAAACGCGTCTTAGGCCAGCTCTGGCGTAGAGCGGGCTCAGACGGCGTGGTGGGCAGCTGTTCAGGCGGTACGGTATGGGGTTGCAGCTGTCGGTGTTTGTTCGCTCTCCTGGTAACAGTGATCCGTGTATGTGCGTTGTGCTCATTGCTCGCCTGCGTATCGGCGTCTTGACTGGTCTGTGTATCCATCATGTGGTCCGTGGAGCGAGAGGGCAATGAGTGCTTCTCGTCAGCTGCGACGCTCCCAGAGACGCTCACCATCAGCTGTAGAGCGGGGTGGCGTACTGTCCAAGCCGCATCTCCGGCTTGTTAGGATTAGCGAGGTGGAGCTCTTCAAGATTTTTCGAAAGCGTGAAGAGGTTTAAAAGCGCACTCACAGGTTGAAGTCCGGTATAGGCCTGACAGCGGTGATGCGAGAAAAATGTTCCTATCATTGCAACAGGTCGCCAGGACGGAATTCTTCTTGAAAATGAACCTGAGCCGGAGCCGATGTGATTTGCGTCCGTCGCATGCTCTCGACCTTGACACCCCAGTAGCGTGAAGAGATAGACGAAATCATTCTCATGTTTTTCTCTCTCTTGTGAGTATCGCATAAAATAACCATTAGAGCAGAGCAAGTTGTTCTTCACTAGAGCCACAATCATACGAATTCTGTGTCTGTGCAGCTCCTAGACAATGAAGCATGTCAATGCACATAATTTAGGACTGCGCAGAGATGCTCATCAGAGTATTTTGAAAGTACAAATATCAAAATTCACGTGCTTGAAGCCCAACATTACAATACTGCAGAATGTTTATGGAAGACATAACGGGATATCACAAAGATAGTTTTGCAACAAAATTAAAAAAGTATCCCTGAATGCACTTCCAGGAATACATATACAATACAGACACTAGAATATTTTAAAATTACAGGTGTATTTTTCTTATGTGCATTGATTAAGTGTACCATAACATTGTCGAGAATGCTGCACATAATAAAAATGCTGTCAGCCATATCACTCCACTCTATAACAATCCACTGATGAGGAAAATGTATGCCTTTATTCAACCCACATAATCGGCCAGTTTTGCTGAGAATATTTACACTAACTAATGTAAAAGAAGCTCTTAAAGTAGACTGTCAGTAGGCAGAACACCGGCAAAGTCTCAATTTAAGACTGGCGATATATAGAAAAGGCTGTCTATTATTGCAGGCAAACACAACCAACGATGAACACAACTTCATGTTATAACTACTAAATAGCGAAATTGTCCCCGTAAATAAAAGCGAAAGTGCTTGACCGGCCTTGAGTGAGATCAGAGACTGCCTCCTTGATTCTCCAGTCCGTCGCGTGAAACACTTAACCTTATAGAACAGTCTATGCGTATGGAGGATTCCTGGCTGATATCCATGTGTCCCCGACTGGCGGGGTGCTTTTGCCTGGCTATGCGCATACAAGCTTTTTTTTCAATATTCGATACACGTACGTCGGCTAAGTTCCAATAAAAGTGTAGCGAGATAACCATGTCTTCGCAAAAATTTTATGCAGTCGATATAAAGAAAAAGTATTTCACTACTGCGATACAAATACATTTTTCAAATTTATATCAGTACAGGAACTCAAAAGTATCTCTGAGATACTACTGCATCGCAATACTCTCTAGTCCTGTACTACAAATTTTGTGAAGGGTACAAACGACCACTGCTGTCAATCAGTGTTGTCAGCACGGCAGCAGTTTCACTGTTATACCCAGTTTTACAACCTGGCGCAAAAGAATACTTCTTCTGCCAAGGTTTTCCTATCCATTGCAGCGTTACTTTATACACACCTGCAAAAATACCACGCACAAGCGACTACAATCGCCAGCACCTGCTGCCGAACGCACGTTCAACGTTTCTGTGAGGGAAGAGGCTTCAGGAGAAAGGCACAGTGGCGCCCCCACGCCATGCAGGAAAATTTCCGTGTGTTTCGCCTCGCCGCCGCTGCTTGCTTCCGCTCTCCGCTCCTCTTACTACCCCTATAGGAGCACTGTAATAATACCTGTCGGTGTGTGTACGCCGTAACGTTCAATACCGGATGCCTCATATTGCCCGACTAAAAAATGCATTCGCATTTAAATGAACGTTTTTTGCTTTCGTATTTTGTGAGCCTTGTGGCACACATGTCACCGCCCCATTATAAAGGGGACGCTCGTCGTATCCATCCGTATAAATTTTAGGGGTGCCACCAGGGCAGCGTGGGCTTCCCCTACATCTATTGCTGCAAGTCTGGTGGCCTTGTGGGTGTTATTAACAAAGCATTTCTCAGTGAACTTCCGCGACTTTGAGCGTATCTATCTATCTATCTATCTATCTATCTATCTATCTATCTATCTATCTATCTATCTATCTATCTATCTATCTATCTATCTATCTATCTATCTATCTATCTATCTATGTAGCCACCTACGACTTTTACCTCTCCTGGTCGTTTCCATAATGGTATCGATATCAAACTTGGTGTGGCATAACATGACTGTATGAAGAACATATTTCACTAATCACAACATGAAAATCATGATTTGTATGTCAGAATGTCATGATTTACATTTCTTGGTTCTGAAGCTGTTGCAGCGGTTTCTTTCACATGGCATGTTGAAAAACTGGTATGGTATGACATAATTCTATGGCGAACACATGCGACTGACCCTAACATGAAAATATGGGCATGTGTGTCATGTAACAACATGAATACATGCCACGCTCATGATGCGCTAACGGACCGTTTCGCTACCGTCCCATATACCGAATTTGGTATTACGATACGTGAATGGATGACGAAGGTATCTGACTGGTGCAAACATGATAATCATGAGATGCTTGTCATGTAACAAAATGATTACATACCACGCTCATGATGCACCTACGGCCATTTCGCTAGCTTGACTTATACCGAGTTTGGTATTACGGGACGTCAATAGATGACGAAGGTAAGATACTGGTGTGAACATGATAAACATGAGATGCGTGGCATGTAGCAACATGACTACATGCTACGCTGATGATGCGCTGGCGGCCGTTTTGCTTGCTTCACATGTACCAAACTGGGTATTACACGTGACGTGACCGGACGACGTAGGTAAATGACACTTCCAAACACTATGATCACGACATGTGTGTCATGTAAGAACATGACTACGTACCCCACTAATGATGTGCTCGTGGCTATTTCGCTATCTTCACATAAGCCAAAATTGATATTGCGTGACGCCAATGGATGATGAAGGAATGTGACTTGTGGAAACATGATAACCATGAGATGCGTGTCATGAGAGAACATGGCTACATGCCACCGTCAAGGCGCCAATATATTTCGACGTGATGCGGTGCGCGTGCTCGCCGGCGTTCATTTCGTCGATTCACGCTGGTTGACATGCCTGGGGCCAGTCCTGCATATACTCGCAGGGGTGTTCCGCGCTGCGTTTCTTTGCGAAATGCGCATTTCAGCGCGTCCGGCGTTCCTCCGGCAAAAAAAGGCAGCATATCCACTGAGTGAATGATGGAGAGTGGGGCGAAGCATTCGTCCGTCCAATCGTTCTTGCTTCCGTCCGTCCATGCGTCCATCCACCCATCCGTGCGTGCGTCTGTTCGTGCGTCCGTCCCTGCGTTCGTCCATGCATCCGACCCTGTGTCCGTTCATGCATCCATCCATGTGTATGTCTGTGTGTCCGTTCGTCCATCTGTTCAACACTCCAAGTACCACCATCTCGCATCTTTTCATCATATATTCCCTATATAGAAGCACCGCCATCCAGCAGACATTCCAAGGACTAAACGAGAGGTGGCACACGCACACTTTCCTGCGGCTAGCGCTTCGGGTTCACTTCCCACCTCTAACCACCCCGAGTTCATGGTATATACTAGTTCACTATATTCATGGCACTGCGGCCCAACGCTTGCTGAACCTTTCGAAAACCAAGGAGTTTACGCCCAGCGAATGTAACGTAGCAACCTTTACCTGTCAGATAGTGCTCAATGTTCATGCAATGGCTGTTATTGGAAAATAAGAGACAGGAGAATTCGGCTTTTACTTTCTTACTTTTTGCACTTCGTATCTACTTCCCACCTTTAACCACCTCGATTTCATGGTATATACTAGTTCACTGTATCCATGGCACTGCGGCCCAACGCTCGCTAAACTTTTCTACAACTAAGGAGGTTACCACCAGCGAGTGCGTGTGCCTCCTCTCGTTCAGTCCTTGGAATGTCCGCTGGATGGCGGTGCTTCTATATGAGGAATATATGACGAAAAGATGTGAGATGGTGGTACTTGGAGTGTTGAATAGGTGGACGAACGGACCCACAGGCAGATGCATTGACGGACGCATGGGTGGCTGCACGGACGGACGCATAGACGGACGCGAAGCGGATCGGATGCTTGGACTTATTATTATTTTTTAATCTTCTGTTCATTGGAAATTTCAGATGGCCTTTTTTCATTTGTCACAAGTGACCTGGAGTGGAGAACTAATGTAAAACATAGAGGTCTAGGCAAATATCAACACTTGTGGAAAATCTGATGTAAAAATATGTTAAGTTCGTTAAAAGATACGTGCGTCAGGTGGCCTAGGCGAGTTACAATATAGTTGGTCTGGCGGCACATTTTATTTTAACGCATGACTGCAGAGAGAAACAAGTCAGTCACTGGTGCCACTTGTAGCATTATCACGACTGTTATTTAAAACTGGCCGATCCTTTTTTAAGAACATTTATTCATTAATATAGTGGCACCAAAATATCGCTTCTCGGCCTTTTGGCTAAGATCAAAGTGCTTTCAGCGGGACGGCTTTATGCTCTCCCATAGTACAGTACCTCGTGCTGTAAATTGTTAAAACCTTTTTCGAAACACACCATGATACAAATACCATTTAAATGCGTAACATATACATAGTTACGTTTTCTTGGTGTTCTTCGTTTACCACGTTATGTACATATGTAAACATATGTGTTTTTAACAATTTTTTGTTTGTGTGTGCATGTTGTGTTCTCTTGTACGATGGTCTATCGGACTGTAATTGATGTTCATTGTTCTTGAGAATAATTTTTTCTAAACACACACCGTGCACACTCAGTGATGAAAGCAATTTTATATACACTCCATACCATCTGTGGCGACGGCTTGCGCCTTCCCATAGCCGAGTACCGAGTAATTTGAATCCATGAACACTTTTTATGCAGCGAATGCATTTTTAATGGAGCTATGACGGGCATCAGGCATTGTCCGCGGCGGTGTCCGCACTCCATCTCCCATAGCAACAGCTGTGGGCGTGTGCACTTATCCTCACACCTATCAACCGGAGAATTTGTTGCGAGAGAGTGAAAGAGAGGGTAAATGTATCCTTTCACCGCTCCTTCCCTCACTGTTCGCTCTCTCGACATCTTGCGCCTCATTCTTCTGTCCGCTCACTCCTCACTCTCGACCGTTCGCTCGCAGGGCTCCTTTCAAGGCGATGGCTGCTGTCAGTGAAGGCGAATGTCTAATAGCCACGGTACACATCTCGGTGCAAGAAATGCATTCGCATTTTCTCATGATTCTCTTTGGAAAGGTGGAGGAGTTTTTCTGATCACACAATGCTCACAGTACCTGAGCGTATGTACTCTAGACGATGCAAAGGTGGGCCTCCGAGGTGCTCGTACACCTTGATATCTTCAGCATTTTTGTCAGTGGTGCCTCATCAACTATGAGGCCCACGGAACGGTTATACACTTTCCCATAGTACAGTACTAAATACTCTAAATCGTTAAACACTTTTTATACACGCTGCAGTGAAATTACTGTCAGACTCTCTCTTTTTTCTTTTTACTCTCTTCCCTCTTTCTCATCTTTTTTGTCCCCTTTCCTAATCCCCTAATGTAGGGTAGCCAACAGGATGTCTTCCTGGTTCACCTCCCTGCATTCTCCCTTTTGTTGCTTCCTTCCTTCCTAAACACTTTTTCTAAATACACAGGCGATCTTAGGGACTTTTTATTGCTCAGTGCACCCCATACGTTCGGTGCCTGGACGACTACACCCGAGCCGGCGTAATTTTTGTCGACACGGCCTCATCTAGTATGAGACCCACGGGAAGGCATTATGTTGCCCCATAGCAGAGTACCGCGTACTTTAAATTTTTAGCAACTGTTTCTTAACTCACACACATTTACTCTGGTGCACGAGCATCTTGGTGGGGAATACAAAATATCGCGTATTTTGTCAACATTGCCTCATCAAGTGTCAGGCCTAAAAAATGGCAGCACATCCACGGGGTGAATGATGGAGAGTGGGGCGAAGCATCCGTCCGTCCATTAGTTCTTGCTTCTGTCCGTCCCTGCGTCCGTCTCTGTGACCATCCGTGCGTCCATCCTCCCGGCCTTGCGTGTGTCTGTTCGTCCGTCCCTGCGTTCGTCCATGCATCTGCCCCTGCGTCCGTCCATGCGTCCATCCGTCCGTGCAGCCATCCTTGCGTCCGTCCATGCATCTGTCTGTGTGTCCGTTCGTACAGCTAGTCATTACTTCAGATACCTCCATCTGGGAACTTTTCATCATATATTGCGCATATAGAAGCACCGCCGTCCAGCGGGCATTCCAAGGACTAAACGACAGGTGGCACACGCACAATTTCTTACTGCTTGCGCTTCGTGTCTACTTCCCAATTTTAACCATCTCGAGTTCATGGTATATAATAGTTCACTGTATTTATGGCACTGCGGCCCAACGCTCGCTAAACCTTTCTAAAATCAAGGAGGTGGCGCCCAGCGAGTATAACGTAGCAACCCTTTCTTCTCAGATAGTGGTCAATGTACATGCCAGTGGCTGCTAATGGGGGATGAGAGACAGGAGAATTCAGCTTTTAGTTGGTCAACAACGCACAGGGGAAATCTCCCATCGGCACCACCTTGCAGATCAAAACGTAAGACCGGCTACGCACTACAACGACGACGAGGGACAAACGGGTGCCGCTTTAAGGAGCTTCGCCCCTAAAACGGCACTCCAATAGCAGAGTACCTAACATCTAATTGCTAGTTCTTTTTGGTCTTTAGGGATCGCACATGGCTGTTCCGTTGCAGAGCAGTTGTAGTACTCTAGAGCGTTCACTGCTTCCTTTGAACTACATTTTAAACACAGCACTCTCCTGGGTAGGCGGATGACGCAGTGCCTAAACACGGCTCTTTCCTTGGTACTAGCACATAGCGATGTCGAGCACTTCATGGAAGTTTGCAGGTGTACCACCGATGGAGGCTCACTAAGAGAGAGAGAATAAGACTGAGTGAAAAGCAGGGACGTTAACCAGAAGAAAACTCCCGGTTTGCTACTCGGCACTGGGGATAGGGAAATGGGCATGAAAAGGTACGGTGAAAAAAACGAGGGAAAGGGATGGTTAAAGAAAAGAATAGAAAACGCACACACACTTAAGCATATGAAGGTTACACTCATTCCGCGAGTCCAGCTGACCACGGAAATTTCGTCGTTGCCTTCGTTGTTTTCTTGCTTGCAACAACAACAACAACAAAAATAGAGGATGAGCTAAGAATTTTATTTCCTCTTTATAGAGAAATGGTTTAGGCTCAGAATAGAAAAGGGTCAATCGAAAGTCCAGATGTATGAAGGGGCCCTGCAACACTTTTTGAGCATGGTCAGAAAACGCTGCCGAACGGTACTAGAGGCTGCCGACAACGCGAGAGCCCAATATTATAGCGCAGCACGCAGCCTGGAATTCACAACAAATTATCAAAGTCAGCTAAAGATTGCTTCCTCTTCTCTCGACGATTGCTTTATTTTCTCTCTCGGCACACAGTGGGAGCTCAGGTAGAGGCCTGGAACCTCTGTTGTAGTAAGTGCGTTGCTTGTGACGAATATCTTACAGTCTTTGCTGGACGTCCTTTGGTTCAAGCCTGTAAGTGGGCAGCTGGAACCGGTCTGTGCGTCCTGGTCAGCCGACTTTTGAGCCACTGCGAAAAAGACTTCAAAATTTTATCACGCGGTATGTTCTGCCACACTAGCAAGGCAGCACAGAAGTCAACAGAGCCAAAGTGATACTTCTCTAGTAATTTTTTGGCCGCTTGCACTGCTCGCTCGGCCATGCCGTTAGAGCGAAAATGGTATGGACTCGACCGCACATGGTTTGTTCCTATCTGGCTGATGAAGTCTTGAATCTGGTGACCACTGATCGGTAGTTCATTGTCTGTGATGAGTCTGCTTGGGAAGTCATGCGTAGCAAAGATATCCGTGAAGGCAAAGATCACTTTACTTGCTGATGAAGACTGCAGAGCCCTAATTTCAAAGAAAAAGGAGTAAATGTCAACAACAACCAAGTATTCATTTCCTTGATAGTAGCAGAGGTCAACTCTAATGACCTCTCACGGTAAACTTGGCGTTTCATGGCTGTGCAATGGCATTCTGTCATTTCTAGGCCTATGCCGCTCGCACAATTTCCAGCGTCGCGCTGTTTCTTCTATGTCATACTTCATTTCTCGCCAAAATAGACAAATACGAGGACAGGCTTTCATTTTTTCTTCTCCTGCTTGTGCAGCATTCAGGCAAAATAGAATGTCATCACTCAATTTTGGAGGAATAACGACCCTGTTGCTGTAAAGCATGATGCCATTTTCCGCGTGTAGCTCGTCACGAATGCTCCAGTAGCTGCTCAACTACGGAATGTTGTCATGCTTGCTTTCGGGCCAGCTTGTGCTTGCGTAGTCACGAAGTTGACACATTGTAGGGTGTTTTTCCTTTTCTTGCAGAACCTGGTTTAGACGTTTGTCTGAAATTGGAAGATAGGCCATGGAATTGACATAGAAGTGCTCATCGTATTCAATCAAAATTGAATTTGGGAAACTGGATAATGTGTCGGCTATAAATAGCTCTTTTGCCGGCGTATATTTGGCTCACACATGATACTTCTGCAGGTTTAGGCGCATGCGCTGAAGTCGAAGTGGGAATTGGTAATCAGGTTTTTTGAAGATCATCTCAAGTCAATTGTGATCCGACTCGACTGTGACCTCAGGCTACCCAAGCAAGTAGTCCTGAAACGTTTCACAACCGAGCATAATTGCTAGCATTTCTTTTTTTATCTGCACGTATCTCTGTTGCGTTGTCGAGAGAGAGCGCGACGAGTATGCTAGTGAATGACCATTGTGCATAATCACTGCACCCATACAATTCCGGCTGACTTCTACCGAAAGCATGACGGGCTTGTTCTTCCGGTAGTATGTGAGAACGGCCGCCTTTGTTAAAGCTTCACGAAGGGCTTCGAAACTAGCCTGGTGTCTGGCTTCCCAGAACCATGCTGCGTCATTCTTCTGAAGCTCCCGAAGTGGAGCTGTGGTTTCAGACATATATAGAATGAAACGGGAGACAAAGGTAACCATACCTCGGAACGTCTGAAGTTCTTTCTTACTGTGTGGGAGTGGAACCTGAAGTATGTCCTCCAGCCGCTCCTTATCGAGACTGAGTCCTTCTCGTATGAGAACATGACAGAGGTACTTGACAGATTTCTGCAAAAAAAATGACATTTTGCGTGGTGCAACGTCAGTTTGTGATCCCGACACAGGTTTAGCACGTTGACAAGGTAGCGGTCGTGCTCTTCCTTTGAGTTGCCCCAGTAGAGAATAATGCCCATTACCACTTCAGTTTTCTAGAGGCCTTCCAATATTCTGTGCATTGCTTGCTGGAAAAGTTCTGGCGCTGACGCTATTCCGAACGGCATTCGCGAGAATCTGTTCCAATTAAAAGGGGTGCTCATCGTGCAAACTTTGGAGCTGTCTTCGTCTAGCTTAATCGGCCAGAAGCCCGAAGCAGCGTCAAGTGTCGAGAAATACTGAGCTCCCACTGGAGAAAGCGCAATGTCTTCTATGGTTGACATAGGCTAGTGTTCCCTTGAAAGCGCTTTGTTTAAATTAGTCGGATCGAGGCAATTGCGTACTTTTTTTTCTTCTCCACGACCATGTGGATCGACCATACCATAGGCTCAGACACTTTCTGCATCACTCGCTCGGCTTCCATGTCATTTAGTTCCCTTTTGACCTGATCTTAAGATGCGAGTGGTCTTCGCCTTGCCGGTCTAACAACTCCTTGGGAACCAGGCTTAAGCTTCAGCTCTTCGGAGGCGTAGGTTTGAATCCACGAAACGCACTCGAGACGGGTACGAGTGAGGGAATGCCGTTTTATTCCGGAAAGCTACAGAGTATATAGCCGCGAGCAAGGGAGCGAATACTGTTGCGCTTGAGCGCGTGTGCATGGTCTTGCACGACACTATGGCTACGTCACACCTTCCTTCCTTCTTTCACACCTTGGTGTTCAGCATTATACCAAATGTCTATATGCTTGTACTCTCTGCGATCCTCCTAACACTCACTTCGCTTTCTCGTCATTTTGCTATGCTATACAATACATGCCTATGCTATGACTCACTCTCCACTCTCTCACTCGCCCTTATTTGCTATGCTGCGAGCATTCAAAGACCAGCTTGAGCATGGCTTAATGGCTCTGCTGTAAAAAAGTCTATTACCTGCATAATACATAATGAAAATTACGTTAATGGTGATAGGTGCCCATCGAACCTTTACGGCTGAACACATTTGTTCGTTCTAAGCGTGCTGATTGTGTTCACGTTTGGTGGACATGTAATGCGTACGCCTAGGACTGGTCTGAGCCTTCATTTCTTTGGTTCCGTCACGTGCGTGGCCCGTAGTAACGTATACTTCGTACGGCGTCCGCTTCGAGCTATCCTCGCACTTCTCCGTGCATCAAATGATATGAGTTAGGGCATTAAAGACACTTAGTCGGACATGCGATGCCCAACGTCCTGCTCAAACAACATGTCACCAGCTCAAAAACTGGCCTCTGAAGTAACAATGGTGTGACGCTTTGTAAAACGCAGTGAAAATGGCATTGCCGGGTATCTCCCACTTTCCCCTTTTTGCGTAGTGAATTGGGCACTCGCATGATTTAGGTCTGTGCTTTTCTTCTTCTTCTTCACCTTTTTCTCTTTCACACACACACACACACACATACACACACACACGCACACACACACACACACACACACACACACACACACACACACACACACACACACACGCACTTTCCCAAGCAATCTGCCATGAAGGAAGTGTGCTGTTTTCTTGCACCAAAACACCGCGATAACCAAACCTGGGCAACAGCAAATACGCTGCAGTAGTTTAATTAACATGAGCGGCGCTGCCAGCACACATGAGCACGTTGAGTCGGCAGACGTCTTGCTCTTAGACCTAAGCGCCGGCCTACTCATATATTATGCGCGATCGAATGTCTTTATGATCGTTTCCATGAGGTGATTTCTTCCATACAAAGCACAGCTTTGTCATCAGCAACCTTCTTCGTCCCGCTCAGGGTGAGTGCTGAACTAATTAGTGGTTTCCGCTGCCATGATCGATGAGAAGGAACTCTGTCGTGCAGCCTGCCACCCGTTCTAGTTGCGGAATTGTTTAAGGCTAAGACTAGCGGTCAATGATGGTGCACTATACACGGCCTCACTTTCTGTTTTGTACATATCCTATTCATTTATTAAGAATATTTTATTTCTTGCCCTTATTGTAACACGTGTGTACAACTTTTTTGAACAAGCTGGGACGTACAAAATAGGTAAATAAATATTTAGCAAATAATAGAATTTTCAAATCTTATTTAAGGAGTGTACGGTCGTATGAAGTGGTCGGGTGACAAGAAAAGTGAGGCATAACAAAAATTGCCACATGGAAAGGAGGACGCGGGGTAACAAATCATCGTCAGCTTACTATGCCCCCTGCTGGGCAAAGGCATCTTTCATGATTCGCCAATCAGCCCGGTCTTGTATAGATAGATAGATAGATAGATAGATAGATAGATAGATAGATAGATAAATAGATAAATAGATAGATAGATAGATAGATAAATAGATAGATAGATAGATGGATAGATAGATAGATAGATAGATAGATAGAAAAAACCTTTGGTTTGCTAAAAAGGCTTCAAAGTTAATAACCACGTTCCTCGAAGTTATCACATTATTACTTCTACTACTTGTTCATTTATTATGTGCTAAAGGAACAGCTTTTCGGGTCTTAATGTAGTAATATCCGCACCTAATATTTGGAGAAACTGGTCAGCAAAATGTTAGTTAACAAAAGAACAAGGGTCATATTAGCCATTGCGATGATGATAAAAATGGGCGGTCTTCTCTTAATGCAATGGCAGTTTTTTGTTTCAGGCCGAACCGATGACACAGTACCCGCGCGTATCGCCAATTACGGATGACTTCTTTGCCGTTAAAGGGAGGACCGCTATAGCGAAAAGAAGCACGCAGACGGAGCGATTTCATGTTCTCGGAACACCTTCAAGAACTGGCAGAATTAATTGCAGAAGGAGGTTCGGAGTGAAGATTAACTTTTTAGGGGCCCCGAATCTACAAGTTTGAGCACAGTTATAAATCTTCATGGAAGAAATTGGCGAATGAAAATAAATTGGTGATACCCTTACTAAGCCACGCAAGCCTTCAAACAGCGATACTGAATGATAATAAAGAGAAATACGGTTACTTTTCAATTATTTCTAGGTCTTAGTTAGGTATCCTAGGTTGTTTCTACGTTCATTATCAGCGCAGATAAGTTCAAAGTGAAGGACAGACGATCACAGACATGACACAGGCACGTCGTCATTGACATGGACCTTCTATCGCTTTGTCGTGTTCTCTCAGCCACATCTGCCTTTTTTTCTAGTCCCTCGTTGTACGTACTGGGAATGTTCGGCTCTTCCCAGTTACTTTGCAGCAATTTTTGGGGTTAAGCACTGCCATCTTCACTATTAGTGAACGATGTGTGAAGTGAGATTTACTCGAAGCTTGTGACATATACCACTTGAAGTTCCTAGATTTTTCTCTCTCACCTAAGTACCGACAACTGCCTTCTCTCGATGCCCTCTCCTTCACGCAGCCGGCGTCTGGCACCATTTTCTTCCTAACTTGAAAGACTTACAAAGCCACTCATGTTTAAGTACAGTGGCCACGCATCTTTCCGCATACACGACGCGCCTTTCTCTTCCTGTCAATGGCCCATCATTAGCAAGTGTGAGACTCGTTTCATCAAGGGCTGGCAGAGCGTTAGGAAGAACGTGGCTGCCGAAAACGAGCGTTATTCTATGAGATTCATCGATGGAATGGTTATCGCTACTCAAGAAAGTACAGGAAAAAATCTAGGCTCTTTAATACTAGCTCAAGTCGATGATGATGAAAGTCTTCTGATAGGCCGCGCAAATATGGGGCGGGTAGCTCTTTGTTGGGTCAACTATTTCCTTCTTCATTTTCAGTCGACCAGTGGTGAATAGTGGGAATTGTACAATTGCTGTGGCCCATAATATTTATAATTACGGTGGGACTTTCTGTTCTGTACAGTATGACGAAAAAACGATTTGCTCAACAGCAACGCTGTTAAAAAGAACTAAAGTACCGATTTACATAGGCTTAGTTTATTCGAGAACACATTTCATGGGATACCTAAACCAACAAAACTTGCGCTGTGACTGGCGCTCTGAACGATGTAGAGAATGCGTACCGACCTTCCATGTGCGTTAGGAGGGTGGCCACGTAATACTTAATTCAAGAGATATGATTGGAGTTCATGCATCGCCTTCGAGGTGTGTATTCGAAAGCGCCTTCTGGGGGCACTATTTGTTGCGTTGAAACACATTTCGTCCTTCTCGTTTGCGTCGAGAGTTGCAAAAGTGTCGTGACGTCATAAGGACGTTGTGAAAGAAACAACAAAAACAGGTAGCGTGCTTCTCGCCGAGCCGAATCGAACATGTCCACAAAGTGGACAGCGCAACAGTAGTTCCCCTGGCGTCTCTGCACAAGTTCACTTTAAATCAAGACATGCATCAACTAGCATCCAACATTTTTTTTCTATAAGGAAGTACTAGCCTCAATCCTCAGTACCACAGATTGACCAGAGAATGAAGAATTCATATTTCTGCGAGTACCCAGAGAAGCGTCCTCCACAGGCCATCACCGAAATGATTATTCTCAATGAACCGGCGCTTTTTTTTGCTCCAACTTTAGAAAATCTGATAATTACCTGTATACATTACAGTTTGTCGTAAGCGATGAAGTCACAACTTCTCAATTCATTTCTAGTCGGTGACTTGCTGAGAGTACGGAATGTTCAGATACTGTTGTCTGTGGGAAAATCCCCGGAAAAATCTCTGGAAAGAGCCATGAAGGCTCCCGGTAAGTTCATATCATTAGTCATGTCATGAATGGCGTCTCTCTTCTGACAACACCTGCTGTTACTCTTCCAATCCACAGGCCTAAGAGTGACACGTAAAGAAGCTTCCGCAGGGTTGGGGTTGCTTTCGGAAAGAAGCACAGATGCTCTCACCTCTTGCAAAGACACGTTTGACTCGTTCACTAACGTCACCTGCGTATAGCGCTCTCAGCGAGCGCACGCTTAACTTTCCTTAGACGTTGACTTGAAGTGGACGTTCTTACTTTCAGCGTTTGCTTTAGTGCTCTATGTACGTTGCATATCTGTGATTGGTAGTCATCTTTCATGTGATAAAAACCTGCAAACTTTTCCGCTATTTATCAAACATCCTCTTTGCCCGGAACTTCTGCAGTGATTAAAAAATTTCTCTCAATATAGCATTACAAATATTTGGGTACATCATTGCGTATTTTTTCTGGATTTTTCTTATCAGCCCGCTCGTAAAAACCTTGCGAAAGTGTTCATATAAAATGTATCAGCACCATCTTCTTTGGAGCACCCTCGAGTATCTCGGTTTACTTTTTCCGCAATATCAAAAGTACTTTCGTTCGTTTATTGTCAATATTTTCATGCAGATGTAAGTTATGTAGGCAAATTCGCTTTCAAAATGCGTCAAAGTTGCGTGTGCCAATGTGAGGAGTTTTGTGATTACGAAGCAAAGTTTAAGGAACTAAAAAGAGAAAAAAGGTAGACTCCTCGAATTGGGACGTAATTGCAGTCAGCCTGCGTGGTGAGACATAATATTAGTCAAATGGTGAGCCCCGATATCATTAGGAGTGGTCGCGCAGTCCCAGATCAAAAACACCGCAACCTGAAAGTTCTACATTAATTGAAAGACCAATTGATTTACACAGTGGCCACACTGTTCTTCATGTAATGCATACACCGACGATATTTCAAATTACAGACTCAAACTCACGTTTATCCATATTCCCGGCTCTATATTCTTTACACGCATAAACACGTGCGTCATGCAACGAAAATAAACTATGAGCTTCGGTTCTCATTAAAAATCGCTATATATAAGATATCTCTTTTTGTCTTTTTCTCTTAAAGGGCACATTATTCGTCCGATAAGCTTACAGGCGTGCACTGATACTATAAGTGTTTTTCTTAACAAAATTTTATTGCTCTTGAACGGGCTAGCTTTTAACGACCTCTCGTCGGTCCGCAGAAAGGTACGTGCCTGGGCTGATATGGAAAGCATTAGTGGAGGATATCACTCATTCACTTTTAGTTTTGTGGCTACGCTCCGACGAAGCAAGCTCGGAAAGTTCCGGAGAATGTTTTTCTAGACTCCGAATAATAAAAATTATATATTCATGCCACTGAACAGAGGCTGTGGTATAAATGGTTTATGGTTCATTAAAACAGAGTGCATGCTGGTCAGACTAAATGGGCCAACAATTAACGTCCATCGACTGTGCTCTTGCTATACGTTTCTCGACAAATGTGAGTTGCCGTTCCTTGGAGCATTGATCGCTACAAGCGTGAACGACAGGTGATTTGAGACATGGGAACAATAGTGATTTGAAATAGACAATTGCAGTGGACTCTAATGTGGCTCTTAGAAATCCCATTTAACAGTTTGTATCATATGTGTGGGTATATTAGTAAAACAGAGAATGCTGCAGTTTCTCAGTTACATGTACCATCATACAACAATCTGACCTCCTTTAAAAATTTTCTTGTGACTAGAAAGGCGGCAATCATACCCATATTGAAAATGATTGCGTAGTTGCTGATAACAAAGATAATAATAATAATAATAATAATAATAATAATAATAATAATAATAATAATAATAATAATAATAATAATAATAATATCTTGGCTTTTACGTACAAAAACCACCATATGCATATTAAAGACGCTGTAGTGGAGGGCTCTAGAACCTTTTTAACGTGCACTGACATCGCACAGTGCCCGGGTGATTGCCATTTCACCTCTATCGAACTGCGATCGCCGGGGCAGAGATTTGAACCCATGACCTTTCGTGTCAGTAGCCGAGCACGATAGCCGCTGTTCACCGAGGCGGACTGCACTTTAAGAATGTGCAGCTGAATAACTAGAAGAGAAGACGAAGGTCCTGCATCCTTCAGGTCTGCGAATTTTCTTGTTCATCAGGGAGCATATACTATCACAAAATAATCCAGAATAAAAGCGATATTTTGAGCCTCACTTCGAAGTAAAAAGCAATCATTTGCGAGGCTTTGTATTGCTTTTTTATTTTGAACGTGAAAAATTAAAACTAAGGTGGGAAAATTGCAACATAAATAAATGTGTTATTTATTTCATTCAATATTTTACTAATAAACGCGTGGGCCCTTTCCGTTTAAATATACGCTAGCGTTAAAGACTATGCCATAAACCTGAGTATTCCGGTCAAGGATAACATGGCACAGTAAATATACAGAAAATATACGAACATTGCGATCATTTCAAAAAAATTTCTATGAAAATGATGAAGGGTAATTTGTTTATTGATCAATGGAATGGAATGAAAAAACTTTATTTCAGTCCTGCAGGACGCGCTTAGCGCGTAGCGGGCGTCTCCCACGTAGGGACCGACAGGGAGTACCTGGCGGCCGCTTCGTGGGCCTGCTGGACGGCTCATTGCAAGTCGGCGAGAAGTGAGCTCCTGAGGGACCTCTCCCACTTGCTTGAAGTAGAGTCGGGAGGAGTTGTTCCACACTCCCAGAGCATGTGTGCGAGTGTCGCTGTGTGTCCACATGATGGGCATGTGTCGCTGGGGTATGCATCGGGATAATAAACGTGAAGCGTGGCAAGGTTTGGGTACGTGTGTGTCTGTAATAGGCGTAGGGTTAATGCCTGCGGTCGGTTAAGTTTCGGATGTGGGGGTGGAAAAATGCGGCGTTCCAAGTAAAAGTGCTTTGTGATTTCATTGTACGTAATTGGTGCATCCCGAATGGTATCTAACCCAGCAAGATGAGGTTGCCCTGTGGCAGTGCGGTCAGTAAGTGCGCGCGCTGCATCATGGGCGATCTCGTTGAGCTTGGATAGGGCACCCGGCACCTGGCCGAGATGGGCGGGGAACCAGATGACAGTGTGGTGCTTCAGGGCACTCGGGTCCGCATTGCGCAGGATACGTAACGCCTGGTTGGAGATGACTGCGCGTTCGAAGGCTTTGATGGCCGGCCTGGAGTCGCTGTAGATGAATTCCCGTTTGCTGTCGAGCATAGCTATAGCTATAGCTACTTGCTCCGCTACTTCGGGTTTTCGGTTGAGGATTGTGGCTGAGTTAAGAGTCTGCTGCGCGGATGATACCGCGACCGCGGCGAAGGCTTGGTTGTTGCGATAGGCAGCGGCGTCCACGAACGAGACGTTGTCCGCTTCCGTGTCTATGCGCTTCAGAATGGCGGTCGCCCGCGCAAGGCGCCTGCCTCTATTGTATTCGGGGTGTACATTTCGTGGTATGGGAGCGATAGTGATAAGGTCGCGGATTTCACGGGGAATTAGAGTCAACTCTGGGGGGTCCCTGGCCCTCGAGGAGAAGAAGCCGAGCTCGCGCAGAATATGGCGGCCTGCCTTGGTGGTAGTGAGTCGGGTCAATTGCACACGTTCCTGAGCTTCGGCGATCTTTTCTAGCGTGTTATGTACGCCATGCTCGAGGAGTTTGTACGTTGGAGTGGTGATAGGGAGGCCAAGGACTCGTTTGACCACCTTGCGAATAAGCGCATTGAGTTGATCGCGCTCAGCACGCAGCCACTTGTGTATAGCGGCAACGTAGGTAAAATGGCACAAAACAAACGCGTGTACGAGACGCAGCAGGTTATCTTCTTTGAGACCATGGTGCCTGTTGGCTACTCTACGTACGAGTCGTATGGCATTCTCAGTCTTAGTCCTGAGCTTGTGCACTGTTTGGGTGTTGGTTCCGCGGGACTCGATGATCATACCGAGGACCTTGATGGTGTCTACCAGGGGTATAGTACGACCATCTCTGGTGTGGAGGGTGATATTGCGTTCCGCCGGAGGTTTCCACCTTTTGGGCTTGGCACCCCGGCGTTTGGGCAAATATATCAACAGCTCCGACTTCGCAGGCGAGCACCTGAGACCGGTGTGGTCGAGGTAAGTCTCGGTGGTGTCGATAGCCTGTTGCAGGGCAGACTCAATGAAGCCATCCGACCCTGTGGAGCCCCATATGGTTACATCATCCGCATAGATAGTGTGATTTAGCCCGTCTATTTTTGAAAGTCGTTCGGAAAGCCCAATCATCACGAGGTTGAAGAGCGTGGGTGAGAGGACGGATCCCTGAGGAGCGCCCCGCTGCCCGAGCTCCACTTCTTCCGACACTAGGTCTCCTACGCGGAGGACGGCTCTGCGTCGAGTGAGAAAAGAGCGGATAAAGTAGTAAAATCGATGACCTAGGCCGAGGCCTGCGATCGCTTTCAAGATTGACGAGTGCGTTATTGTATCGAAGGCCTTTTCTAAAATGAGACCGAGTATTGCGCGAGTGTCCCGAGTGTTCCCGCCATCTAGAATTTGATGCTTTAGGAGTAACATGGCGTCTTGTGTGGATAACCCTGGTCGGAAGCCAATCATGTGGTGCGGGATGCAGTCGTTATCTTCAAGGTATCGACCAATCCTGTTGAGGACGACGTGCTTAGCCACTTTGCCCACACACGACGTGAGAGATATGGGGCGTAGGTTATCTAGGCTCGGCGCCTTTCCCGGTTTCGGTATGAGAACCGTGTAAGCTAGTTTCCAAGCGTCGGGTATCTCACCCTTTTTTCATATCTCGTTGATAGTGTCAGTGAGGTAAGTGACGGAGGAATCGTCCAGGTTGCGTAGGAGCTTGTTGGTGATGCCATCGGGGCCAGGGGCTGAGCGGCCATTGAGCTCATGGAGAGCTCGGCGCACATCTTCAATAGAGAAGTCGGCGTCTAAGTTAGTGTTGTCGCTGCCAGAGTAATCAGGGTGAGGGGTCACAGGGCCCGTGGGAAGCGGAAGATATTTTTCCACGAGGTTCTTGACAACATCTTCCGGTGACACTGTCCGTTTAGCCTGATGAAGTATCTTCACGATCGAATGACGCTGATTTGTGCGGGTGTTGGTTTCATTGAGGAGGTGTTTGAGTAAGTTCCACGTTTTGCCATTTCGGACCTGACCATCGATCGAATTACAAATTTCGTCCCACTGCTGTTTTGAAAGGATGCGGCAGTGATCCATCATGGTCTTGTTCAGCTGAGATATGCGTTTGCGTAACCTCCGATTAAGGCACTGGCCCTTCCACCGGGCCAATAGAGACTGTTTGGCCTCTAGTAGGTGGGCGAGACGACTGTCCATCTTTTCGGTTGGAAGGTCTGTGCTGATAGTTTTTGTTGCCTTGTTTACATCAGCTTTCAGCTGGGCCGTCCACGTCTCGAGGCTCGGTGGGGTATCAGGAGGTGGTCGTTCTGCGCGGGTCTTACGAAGGAGGTCCCAATCAACCAACGTGTACGACTTGGTCTTCCTGCTTACTGTGGGGAGTTGTACAGCCAATATGAAGTGGTCGCTACCGAGATCTACCGCGAGGTTGGACCAGCGGGCGTCGGAGATATTCTTGACGAAGCATAGATCCAGCGTAGTATCTCTTTGCGTGGACGTACCAGTGCGAGTGGGGAAGGCCTTGTCCGTAATAAGAATAAGGCCCATGTCATTCGCATTTTTCCAAAGCTCGTTACCTTTGGGTGTGTCGTACGTGTAGCCCCAGGGGCTATGCGCAGCGTTAAAATCGCCTGCAATCACTAGCGGATTAGGCCCCGCGAGATGGACAGCTTTCTGGAACAAGCGTGTGAATCTTTGTCTATGGTGGCTGGGACTACTGTATACATTGAGCATGTATACGCTTTGTTGTGATACGTTGCCAGGGAGAATTTCGACCATAACGTGCTCAATTTCGGGCACATTGAGACTGTGCGCTGTGCAGGTAATCATTTTAGCGAACAGGGTGGCGATACCGCGTCTTCCCGAGGGGCCGGGCAACCACTGGTATCCGGAAAACGTGACGGTTGGTACTACAGTCTCTTGTAATAGCATGATGTGAGGTTTGGCTTCGTGGCTACGGAGGTATTGCTGCAGGAAAGCTTTCTTGTGGGTGAAGCTCCTGCAGTTCCATTGCCAGATTCGCAACTCGTCAATTGGCCTGGCCATCTTGAAGCATTTAGCAGTTGGCCTCAGCACCCGGCGGGTGCATAAGGGCCGCGTGATGCGGTGGACTGGGCACGACTGTACGTTGCGACAACGGCTTATCCGCGGCAACGGCAGGGGCGATGACGTGATCAAGATATTGCTCCACTTGGCCCAAACGATTACCGTGTACCGCGAGAGTAGACTGCACGAGAGCCATGCTTTCGCCAAGAAAGCGAAGGCTTTCCTTAATCGCCGATAGCGTGCTCTTAATGTCGTCTAACTCTGCCTTTAAAGCTGGCTCGTCGTGGGCGACCGCGCGTTTCTTGGGTGTGCTCTCGCCGTCGTCGCTACCGGCGCCTGCGGGTTGCGGCTGCGACGGAGTGACTGCGATGTCGTCGTTGTCGGTTGTGGGCATAGCAGCGCGTGCGTTTCTGTCAGTTTTTAGTTCGGCGATTGCGACTGTGAGTTTACGTGTTGTTTCTTTCATCATCGCATTTTCGTGCTTTAAGATCGCTATCTCCGATGTGTTGTGTGTATCATGCTCTGGGAGTGAACCCGACCCTACCTGTGATGTAGTGTTTCCTTTTCTCCGGATGGCGTCCGCCCAAGTGAGAGGTCCCCGTTTATTCTTGTTGGCGTTGCCTGGCGATGGTGGTGCCGATCGGCTAGGCGTTCGTTGACGCGAGACCCCGGTGAGACTGGGGTGAGGCCTGGAACCAGCATGAGGCCCGGAACCAGAGTGGGAGCCGGAGCGTGACCCTGGCCGGGAACCCGAACGCGAACCGTGACGTGAACCAGAACGAGACCTGGAGTAGCCTCGCGATATAGATCTGGTTGGGGTCCTACTTCGCGCGCCGCGGGAGTGGGTCCGAGGGCGGCTCCGGGACCTCGACACACGCACGGTGCGGTTCCTGGGACGACTCCGGGATCGGGACCGGGATCGGCTGCCATCGGATCGACCATCTGTAGAAAGCTTCGAGGCCCGGTCGTCGTCAGCGGTTGCGTAGAACTCGTCCATTGCTTCGTAACTGTTGTGTCGCGTCGAGTGTGCTCGCTCCCATCGTCGTCGGCGCACCACGTATGGAATGTGGTAGCGTTCTTTACATTCCCTGTCGGCAGTGAGGTGGGCTCCTCCGCAAAGCTTGCATGTTGGTGTGCAGCGGTGTTCTTTTTCGGGGTTCGGCACGCTGCAGCCACTGCAGATAACGTCTCCAGGGTTCGGGCACACGTCCGCTCGATGGCCGAGCCGACCGCAGGCGTAGCAAATATCTATCTGTCTACGGTATAGTGTACATTGAAGTAGCACCGATCCATATCGCACAAAATTGGGCACACGATGTCCATCGAAGGCCGCAATCACTGCATTAGTACTTCCGATGCGTTTGGAAGCCAAAGCTAGTAGATTGCGGTCGTTGACAATCTTCGCATCAATGTCCACCGAACCGTCTTGCACGGGAATCCCTCGAATGACACCTTTGCATGTAGAATGTGGTGCCGCTTCGTAGGCACTAACTTCATAGGTCTTGTCAGCGATGCGAATTTCTTTAACGCGCACGTAGCGATTAGCATTTTCTCTTTTCGGCGTGCTTGCTACTAAGATATTCTGTTTAATGTTGGGGCAGAGCGTGTCTGCTTGCTGTTCCGATGGGCTGATACCTGCCGAAGTCGAAATGGCTTCAGCGATTGTCGTTGGGCCAACCCTAGCGATGTTAAGACCCCCTCTGGGCCTAATGATAATGCGGATGTCGTTCTTTGGTAGGTGACGCATTCGGCTTGCTCAAATAATCTTGTTCTTCACATTTTCTCTGTTGCGGGGCTTGTGCTCGTTGCGTTTTAAAGTGCTATATGACGGCACACGTTTGGAGCCTTCATTTTTTGCTCGGCGACACGAGGCGGTCTGCCAGCCTTGGTCTGGCGTGATTTCTTCAGGGTCAATGTCTTCCCCTGTCACTTGGTACTCCATCGCTCAGCGAGACAGTGCGGCTACGGGGCGCGCGAGCAAGCAAGCGCCACGTTAGAGCAAAGAAGACACTCGTCAGGGCTAGCTGTCGGTGGGCGAGCGACGATGGCGGAGGAGAAATAAAATGCAAGAAGCAAGCACTCACTGCGCCCAAATTGTGTCGGCAGAGTCCTCGTGTCTTCTGGAAGTCGTTGCACTAATATGACGTTGAAGTCACAAAGTGGCGTCGCAAAAACGTTGTAAAAAGCAGGAGCCGTAGTGGAAGCGTTCGCACACTTCGGCTTCTTCTTCTTCCTCTCTTTATTACTCAATCACTATGTTCAAAACACTGTGATAAAAAAAAAACCGCCAGGCCTGCGCGGAAGGTACAGCACAGTCACAGCGAAAGCTTGAAGAGCGGCCTTTCAGAGCCTTCCAAAACAATCATTGGATGGGTAATTACTGCAGGTACACTTGCTTGATACCTACTATGGCACTAATAATAAACATTTTTGAATAATAGGCTGTCATTTGCTGCGTTATTTTCCGTCATTTTTCTGAGAAGCGTGGTATACGCTGAACACTTGCAAGGAAGCTTGCGACAATTGTTCATTCAGTGGCTGACGACGATGAGGAATTATGGCTATGGCATTAAATGGCCCAATACTTTGTGCTTCCGGTGTTGCCCAATATAACGGCTATAAAATATCGAAAATTTGGACTCAGTGCTGATGCCATAGAATCAGTAACACCAAGCACTGAATTTAGACATTTGAAATATCGATGGAAGTCTGGCTGGTGTCATACTAGACAACTGGAAGTCATGCTAACAAGACTACGATGTCATGTGCCCTCTTTGAATTTATATTCACACAGGGCTGGTCTGGGAATATCTCCCGTATGCAGCTTTTGTACAGATCTGGAATCAATAGACAATTAGTTTTTGTCATGTCGCCGTTACAATCTATTGAGAAAACGTCTCCTTGCCATCTCATTCGCTAACCTTGGGGTGCCCTTCACGATTGAAAATATACTCTCCTTTGGTGCTTCGGTTCTGGGCTACAGCCACAGCAATGCCTTCAATGCCGTTTGCAGCTACCTTCGTGAAACAAAACGAATGCGCCTCTAAATTCTAATTTGCATATTTGTTAATATAATATTATTAAACAAATTCTAAACATAAATCTTAAACGTGTTCGAAATTACTGAAATTTCGCTTCGAGATATATATTAATGTGTGTGTTCGAAATGGCAAAAAAAATATTGCAGTCTTTCTGTATTTACATGTGCTTTATCCTCCTCCTGTTAGGATTATATATCATTCAGAAGGCTTTAAACTTCACATCCTCAATTCTTGGCCAATCCTCCTGAGTGGGCAAGAGCCATAGTGGAGGCATCGTTATCATCATTATCATCAAGTAGGTATGGGCCACAAATTTAGGTGAACAATAACAAGCCTTTGTAACAAGTATGAGCATTGGACGGACTACTCGTTAGGCTATTTCCCTCGTGAGATGACTGGTTTTTCTTTCGCTGTTTTAACCGCTTTATAAGTCGTATTAAAGCGATTGCTTTCCCGACATGAAGCCTGCCTAAGGTAAGTTTGCAAACAAGTCTCAAGCAACGGTGTGGCTCAGTGGTAGAATACTGAGCTGGCACAAAGTGGACCCAGGTTCAAGCCCCACTGTGTCTTCGGTACTATAGAATGACCCGAGTTTTAGGGGCGAAGCTCCATAAAGCGGCACTCATTCGTCCTTCGTCGTAGTACGTAACATGTCTTACGCTTCTACCAGCAAGGTGGTGCCGGTGGGAAATTCCTCCTGTGCGTTGTTGAACAATAAAAAATTCGCAGCGTGCGCGTTACCTAAAAGCCCAATTCTCCCGTCTCTTATTCACAATTAGCAGCCATTGGCCTGTTGTGGTGGTTCTTGGGCCCTCAGACGCAGAAACCCAAGACAAGGACAAGAGAAACATCTATTGACTTCACACACAAAACAATCACAACACTGTGGCTATCTGTACAACACACTGGCTCCGTAATTCAGTCATACAGTCCTTATGTCCACGCGCCCGCGAGTAACCCACGCGTCCTCACTACTCGGAAGTCTAATTCCGTCTGGTGCCACTCACGCTCCCGCTGAAGACGATGGCGTCGACGACGCAACCTCGCCACGGGGAGGTTGCCAAGTGCACGGGAGCTCACGAGCAGACCATCAGCTGCTCGTGCTGGACCAGGCGGCCCCACGCTGCGGCCGACGCAACGCCGAGGTCGCACCTTCAATTGGCGGTTGTGCCGGACCGGCTCCGACGTGGCACCGTGGCCACGATCTCGGTGACTGGTTGTGCCGGACCCGAGTCTGGACAGGATCAGCCGCTTGCCCTGGCCCGCAAGCTCGTCCGCCACAGGAACAGCATGTCAGGCCCGGCCCGGAACCGCCACTCGCCTCAGGAACATGCCCCGCTCGTCCCAGTTGGGTTGGTGACACCCGCTCGTTGGTTCGGTCCCCTGAGCCCCAACGCCTAGCGCTCTTGCTAGCTGGCCGCGTTCTTCCTCTGCCCGTCGCTGTTCCGAAACTCACGCGCTCACGTTCGTTTGACCCCGTGCACACTTTCGTCTTTGTCGGTTATTTCTCGCTGTCGGTTTCACTTCCAGTTTCGGTTTTGGTTGTGAGAAGCACTCTTACCACACTCCCCCCAACTTCCAGTACGTTGTACACACGTAACACACAGTTCCCGAATATAACAAAGGTTCCGCACACTTTAAATGTCACAGTTTAGATGTAAAAAAACCAATTGCACTATGATGACAACATGATAAAAAATTGTGTACAACGGCACTAAGTCACTGCTCGGTAAAAGCCGCACGACTCATATAGTCGGCACCAACGTTGTTCACACCACGAATGTGTTCCACGTGAAAGTCATATTCCATAAGAAGGAGACTCCACCGCAGGACTCGATTATTTAGGTGCCTAGCTGACTGAATATAAGTCAATGGCTGGTGGTCACATTGCAACGTGAACGGCTTGTCATAGAGAAAAATGTGGTATTTGCGAACAGCCCAGACTACGGCAAGGCCTTCTCTTTCAATTGTGGAGTAGGCTGCTTCGCGGGGTAGTAATTTACGGCTCGCGTATGAAACTGGGTGCAGACGGCCTTGGTGTTCCTGGAGCAATACTGCTCCTAAGCTCCGCGAAGACGCATCCGTGCGCAGAACAAATGGCTTATGCAAGTCGGGTGACTTCAGCACAGGCTGCGTGGACAATAGATTCTGCACTTGTCGAAACGCTCTCTCATGTTCTTCACCTCTGAGATACGCATGTAGATGCCTCGGGTATTCTGCCCAATGTTGAAATAAACGTCTTGTTTTCTACACGCATGTGGCGCCCTTCAGGTAGTTCTCCTTTGAAAGCTCCGTCGTCCGTGCCAAACTCTTCTAGTAAGTCCGTGAGCGCGTCGCGGAACTCGATCATACCCTGTGCAGGGATGGCGACCTGGGACCTAGGACCACCTCGTGCTATCGTCTGGGACACCCTTAGAAACCGCCCCCTGGAGTTTTCCTTGAGATCCAGGTAGTAGCGCCTATTGTCCTTAATCATTATCTCACTTTTCAACTTGCCATCCTCAGGCAGTTTCTCTGGATTGGGGGGACCCAGGGAAGCGTACAGCTCACTGAAGGATGTCAGGTGGTCCCGAAACTCAGCCGCTGTTGACATGGCGAGGAAGAGACGACTTTTCCTACCCACTACCCCGACCTGTTGCACCTCGGCCACCTTGATGAAGCGGCCCCGGCGGTTCTGCTTGACGTCCAGGTAAAACCTCTTGGACTGGATCTGGAGCATCTTGGTGGCCAGCTCCTGCTCACCCTGCGACATGAGCTGTCCTCCGTTTTCCGAAGCGCCGTCATCTTCACTGGAGGACCCGTGCCCTCGTTGATTGCGACGTGGAATCCAGCGGGGTCGGAACGGGCGCCTGTCGGCCGCGTACGGGCTACCCTGAACAGGCTCACCATCGGGTCCGGTCACATTGGCTGCCTCGCAGCCCTTATCGCCGACCACGACGTCAAACTCGACGGTCTCACCCTCGCCAACGCTGCGCAGCAGCTTTTGTGGGTTGTTGCGCGTGATGGCCGTCTGGTGGACGAAGATGTCCTCGTGAGTGTCGTTGCGGTTGATGAAGCCATAGCCGTTCTTGACATTAAACCACTTCACCGTTCCCAGGACCCTCTCGGCGACGATAGGCTTCTTCCTGCCACTGAAACGACTGTCTTCGCCCATTGCCAAGTTGGCGGTGATCTTCGGAAGGGGCCACTTTTCCATGGCTTCATGCGGTGGCACATACGCTTCCTCCGCATTCGATCTTGGTTGGGTTGCGTGCAAATTGCCAGATACATCCTGCTCACCATTGACAGCATTCCCTTTGCTAGAGTCTGCGCATGGTGCACGCCTTGTTTCCACATGGCCATGGTCATGCTGTGGTGCTGACTCATTCATAGGTAACGTATCCGGCAATGCCGCGCCCTTGATGTTGCCCAAAATTACGTCGTATATAGGGTCGGTCATACACTTAACGAGTACTTCCCCAGTAAACAATGTACATTGAAAAAGGACTTTTGCCTCTGGGAGGTATCGCACAGTACGGTCCAGTAAGTACACTGGGCTTGTCGTTCCCGTGAACTTCTCCTTCGGAACCAAGGATTGCCGCACGACGACCGTGTTGCAGCCGGTGTCTCGAAGCACATGCACTGGTCTGTCCTCTAGGAACCCCTCCACAACAGGCATGTCAGCGACTCCAACGTTCGCGGATCGTCGACTTGATGTGACATTGACGATGGGTATTGTTCCGCCGTCTTGGAAAACAATGTAGCCACTCTCATGTTGTTCAGGTGTCAAGTCTTCGCGTTTTTCCGATAGCATACATGATGCCTGGTCTTTGCCAAATTTTCTACCGGGGCATCTGTCACTGCTGTGTCCACTTTCTTTGCATACTCCGCATCGGCTGAAAGTATTCCCTTTCGTGCGGGACCAGCAGTCGGCTGCGCGATGGCCTGCCTTGTCACAAAGGAAACAGCGACTTGCAGGCTTCTCCGTCTTCTTCGCGGACTCCGGCTTGGACACCGAAGGTCCCGGATCCTTGGGAATCCGTTCTCTTCCTAAGTTTGTGAGCGCCTGTGCTTCCATGAAGTTATCGGCAGTCTCGCAAAGCGAACTCAGGGTTTTGCAACTTCTCTCCTTGAGAAAGATCCTGAGTGCCGGAGAACAACCCTTCATGAATTGCTCACTTATCATCAGATCTCGCAAGCTAGCAAAGCTTGTCTCCGTTTTTCCCACTTCAAGCCAACGGTCAAAGTAGCCGGCAAGTCTTGCAGCATACTGCAGACCAGTCTCGTTTTCTTCGGGCTTCGCTTTACGAAATTTTTCGCGGTAGCCTTCCGCAGTATAGCGGAACCTCTGAAGAAGCGCCGCTTTCAGCTGATCATAATTCAGCACAGCTGTTGGATCTAACCGGCCTATGACTGTTAGCGCTTCTCCTGTCATGCATAGGCTAAGCGAAAGAGCCCACTTTTCACGCGGCCACCCTTGACACGTGGCGACCCGTTCAAATCGCTGCAGGTACGCGTCGAGGTCGTCCCGAGCCTCATTGAAGGGCGGAATCAGTTTATGAGGACTGCAGACCTCTGTTATTCCTCTGGCGCTCATGCTGGATCCTTCTTGTTCGTCAGCCACCATTGGCTGTACCCTGCTTGCGCTCTCCTGAAGTCGAAGCTTCAGTTCGAGGATCTTCAGCTCTTGTTCCTGCACCTTCTGCTGCTGCTCTAACAGCTTCTGCTGCCTCTCAGCGTTTTCTTTCGCGATCTCGCGCTCCCTAGCACGCTCATCTCGAGCTTCAACGCACTCTCGCTCAACCCACTCTCTGAGCTCCTCGTTCTCCAACCCTAGCTGTCGGCCAAGTGCAATAAATTTCTCCCTGTCCATGACAAAGGCTGCGTCTGAGTAATGGCTTTAGATTTTAATAAGCCATCCTGGCAGGCTCGCCAATTGTGGTGGTTCTTGGGCCCTCAGACGCAGAAACCCAAGACAAGGACAAGAGAAACATCTATTGACTTCACACACAAAACAATCACAACACTGTGGCTATCTGTACAACACACTGGCTCCGTAATTCAGTCATACAGTCCTTATGTCCACGCGCCCGCGAGTAACCCACGCGTCCTCACTACTCGGAAGTCTAATTCCGTCTGGTGCCACTCACGCTCCCGCTGAAGACGATGGCGTCGACGACGCAACCTCGCCACGGGGAGGTTGCCATGTGCACGGGAGCTCACGAGCAGACCATCAGCTGCTCATGCTGGACCAGGCGGCCCCACGCTGCGGCCGACGCAACGGCGAAGTCGCACCTTCAATTGGCGGTTGTGCCGGACCGGCTCCGACGTGGTACCGTGGCCACGATCTCGGTGACTGGTTGTGCCGGACCCGAGTCTGGACAGGATCAGCCGCTTGCCCTGGCCCGCACGCTCGTCCGCCACAGGAACAGCATGTCAGGCCCGGCCCGGAACCGCCACTCGCCTCAGGAACATGCCCCGCTCGTCCCGGTTGGGTTGGTGACACCCGCTCGTTGGTTCGGTCCCCTGAGGCCCAACGCCTAGCGCTCTCGCTAGCTGGCCGCGTTCTTCCTCTGCCCGTCGCTGTTCCGAAACTCACGCGCTCACGTTCGTCTGACCCCGTGCACACTTTCGTCTTCGTCGGTTATTTCTCGCTGTCGGTTTCACTTCCAGTTTCGGTTTTGGTTGTGAGAAGCACTCTTACCACACCTGTGCATTGAGCACTATCTGACAAGAAAGGGTTGGTACATAATACTCGCTGGGCATAAACTCCTTGGATTTAGGAAGGTTAAGCAAGCGTTGGGCCGCGGTGCCGTGAATACAAAGAACTAGTATATACCATGCACTCGAGGTGGTTAAAGGTGGGAAGTAGATACGAAGCGCAAGCCGTAAGAAAGTGTGCGTGTGCCACCTCTCGTTTAGACTTTGGAATGTCACCTGGATGGCGGTGCTTTTATATGCGGAATATATGATGAAAAGATGCGAGATGGCGGTACTTGGAGTGTTTACTAGATAGACGAATGGACACAGATATATGCATGGACGGACTCACGAATGGCTGCACGGATGGATGGACGCATGGATAGATGCCGGGGCGAATGCATGAATGAACGCAGGGACGGACACATTGATGGATGTGCAGATGCACGAACAGATGCACGCACGGACGGGCGGATGGACGCATGGACGGACGGAAGCAAGCTGGAATGGACGGACGGATTCTTCGCCCCACTCTCCATCATTCACCTCGTAGATATGCTGCCATTTTTTTATCTAATGACAGGTTTCGCTTTAAAGTGAACGTAACTAGTTAAAATTTCGAGAGGATTTTCATCTATTGATATTGCTACGTAGCTGACATATCAGCGGTCAGAAGACGACAACGAGAAAGTGGTCTGTCGGTTGTGCGTGCTGTCTTCCATCTTAGTCGACACCATACGCATCAGCTTGAATCTAGAGTTTAAATAGACACGCCTCGTGTCATTTTTACGTAACATCTTTGTGGTGGACGTGCTGGGTACTTCCCCGTCTTCATCACGAAGCTCCGCAACGGCCGCATCATCATAGGTCCAACCATGTCACAGGTTGAACAACCATCGTCTTCACCACCTGCCCCTACCGTCACTTCTACATATGTCGTTCTACCTCCTGCTTGTGATCCCGGTGTAATTTCCGGTCAGGATGGTGTTGACGTCGACAAATGATCAACGGGTACGAACGGGTCACCTCAAGCTATAGGTGGGACCCGATTCTTATGCTTGCCAATGTGCTTTTTTACCTCTATGGCCCACCACGAGTATGGTTTGAGACGCACGAAGCGGAGATTACAAACTGGGACTCTTTTAAAGAGAAGATCCGTGACCTTTTTGGCGACACCGTTGGGCAGCAGATCGCAGCACGGAATCAACTGGCGGCTCGTGCACAGACGTCGACGGAGTCGTACGTCGCGTACATTCACGACGTCATCGCCCTATGCCGCCAGATTGACGAGCACATGAGTGAGTCTGAGAAAGTGGCCCATGTGCTGAAAGGCATAGCAGATGACGCATTTAATCTTCTAGTTCACAACAACGTTGCCACCATGGACGCCATCACTAAAGAGTGCCGGCGGTTCGAAGAAGCCAAGAGCCGCCGTATTACTCAGCGATTCACCCGGCCGCCCAACATGGCCGCAACCTCATCGTGTGAAGCCGCCCGCAGTCCCCCTAGTATGACAACGTCACACGCATTGTTCGTCGGGAAATCGAAGCCACCTGTCCGGCTTCTCTTCAGCCACCCGTTTTCGCAATGCTCGCCTCTGACCAACAACAGCCGCCAGTGGCGTTAATACAAGCTGTGGTGAGGCAGGAGTTTGCGAACCTCGGACTTCCATTAGCATGTCCCTTGACTCGCCCTGAAGACCCGTCTTACTGCCGAGGACACGCTCGCCGTTCACCTCCAACAATGCCCTTCCGTAAACCTTCGGAATGGCGAACACCCGACGACCGGCCTATTTGTTTTTCCTGCCGCCAGCCTGGGCACGTTTCTCGCTATTGCCGCCGCCGTTGGTCAAACCAACCACGTCAGACTTTCTCTACCTCGGCGCTCATGTATCCGACGACCCCTCGACGTTTAGACGCCGCACCTTTCAATTTCTATTCGTTGTCATCTTACGAGCCTTCCACTGACGCCCCTTTGCCCGGTCGCTCCTACCCTGGTCGCCGCTACCCTTCGTCCGGTAGCTGCAGCTCTCGCTCCCCGTCGCCGCTACGTCACCAATCCTGCTCTTCGCCACCTCGGCGGTTTTCCTCGTCGAGCTTCTCTGGATGACCGCAGCAGAAAAACTAGATATTGCAGCTTGTAGAGGTGAAGCTGCAGTACCCATGACGGCCGAAAATCCTCTACTGACGCTTCCCACGCACCATAGCCTGCTTGTCAACAAGTCAACCATGTTCCTGTGACCGCCTTCATTGACACAGGTGCGCACCTGTCTATTATGAGCGCTTCTCTACGCTACCGCTTACAAAAGACTATGACGCCATCTACGACGCAGGAAATACGTGTTGCCGATGGTGGTACTGTACCAGTAATCGGAATGTGCACTGCTCGTGTCAGCATTGCCAGTCGTCACGCCGTGGTCCTTTTTGCCGTGCTAGTCTGCTGTCCTCATGACCTCATACTTGGCCTTGATTTCCTTTCGGCACACTCGGCCTTAATTGATTGTTCGTCTGGTACCCTCAGCCTTGATCTGCCAATCTTTGCCGACTACTCTGCAAAGCCCAGCAGCCGTTTGAGCCCAACCACTTTCGTTGGCCTGCCACCTCGAGCCGTCACGTACGTGTCTTTGTCATCGACCCCTCCCGTTCCTGATGGCGATTATATCGTTACGCCAATTACTGACGTTCGGCTGACGCAAAGTGTTACTGTGCCCTATACCATCGCGACCATAGCGGATAACTGTGTGTTACTTCCGCTCCTTAACTTTGGTTTCACCCCTCAAGTGTGGCCCTGCCAGATGTCTCTAGCCCAGCTAACTGCCATAACGAAGGACGATGTCAGTGTTGTCACTGTGTCTGCTCTTGATCGAAGCGCAGTCTCACGGTCACCCAGCTCAGACGATGGTATTTTTCAAAACATGATTGGATTGAAGCTGTCGCCTCACCAGGCCGACGCTCTCTGCCAAGTTTCGGCCTCATACAGTGACATTTTCGCAACCGACGATCATCCCTTGGGCCAAACTAAAATTGTCACTCACCGAATCAACACTGGTGACTCTGCGCCCATTCACCGTCGGCCGTACCACGTGTCAGCGTCCGAGCGAGAAGTGATTCAGGAAGAAGTGGCCAAAATGCTTACGAAAAACGTAATCGAACCATCAACGAGCCCTTGGGCATCTCCCGTGGTATTAGTAAAAAAGAAAGACGGCTCATGGCGTTGCTGCGTTGATTATCGCCACCTCAACAAAATTACCAAAAAAGACGTGTACCCTCTACCACACATTGACGATTCCCTTGATTGCCTCTATAGCGCCACCTTCTTTTCATCTCTCGACCTCCGATCGGGCTACTGGCAGATTGCTGTAGATGACATGGACCGAGAAAAGACCACTTCCTACCATCCCCAAACAAATGCCTTTACCGAACGGCTAAATCGAAACCTCACGGACATGCTCGCGATGTAAGTGTCCTCCGACCACCATGACTGGGACCTGGCGCTGCCTCACGTGACCTTCGCGTACAATTCTTCGCTCTATGACACTACTGGTTATTCATCCTTTCATTTGCTTTATGGCCGTGATCCGAAGTTACCACTCGACACCCTACTTCCAACCACTACAACGCCGTCAACCGAATGTGCATGTGACGCTATTGCTCGTGCCGACCACGCACGTCAGATCACCCGCTCTAGACTTTTGGCTTCGCAAGCCACCCAGAAAGCCATCTACGACAGCCGGCATGCTGACGTTCACTTTTCACCCGGTTCTCTTGTTCTCCTGTCGTCGAGTTGACTTATCAGAGAAGTTGTTGTCTCGCTACATGGGTCCAAGTAACCGACGTCACCTACGAGATCATTCCTGCATCTGAGACCGCAAGCCTGCCTGCAACCACACCCAGTGATGTTGTGCACGTCAGTAGGCTAAAACCTTACCACCTGCCTACTGAAGACCGTAGTTAATGTGCACCGAGACGGCGCTTTTACCGCCGGGGGGGGGGGGGGGGGGTAATGCTACGTAGGTTACATATCAGCAGTCAGAAGACGACAACGAGAAAGTGGTCTGTCGGTTGTGCGTGCTGTCTTCCATCTTAGTCGACACCATACGCATCAGTTTGAATATAGATTTTAAATAGACACGCCTCGTGTCATTTTTACGTAACAATATTTATTGAAACACAGATCCCCTTTTTCTGTTCTCTTCATTCAACGATCATATACATCCTGTGTCCGCATGGCGAAGTTTCAAGAGAAAAATAGTGAGATGGTATTATTATAGCTATATTAACTCCAAGTTCGCCATTACATTATCTGCAGGTTAATTTCCGGTGGCGATCCGAGTGCGTGAGGCGTTACCTTACTGTATGAAATGTGAAAATGAAATTGTATGAATGGAAATGTATCAATGGAAATGTATAAATGTATGAAATATATAAATAAAAGATATGACTGTCCATATTCTTTGCTGCCCTCTTTGTTCTCCTGCTATATGTTAACGATAGTCTGAACCATTCCAACTCCTGTGAATTATAAATAAGTAGATGGAACATAGAACCATTGAATGTCAGGTTTTGTGGGCGTGCCCAAACTCACCCCCAAATTTAGAAATTTTTCTAGGTCTAACGAGCAGTGGGAGGCGCCGCTTGCCAGCTCCTTACCCGGAGCTACAGCTTGTGCTCCAGGGAGCTGAATGCGGTCTAGGAACTGCTTAGATTTTTAATAAAACAGACCCGGACAAGCTCCTATGAACATAATGCCGCGTTATGGGCCAGATTGATTGACTATTATTGATTACGTGCTTGTGTGTAAGCTTTCTCACATGCTATCTTTCTTTATTTTTCCTCTCCCTCTTGCAAGGTCTCTATCCTGTTCACATGTGTTATGTAGCACACCTGTTGTGCTAGCAAGGGTACTCTCCCTGCATTTTTTGATTGATATGTGGAATTTAACGTCCAAAAACCACCATATGATTATGAGAGACGTCGTAGTGGAGGGCTCCAGAAATTTCTGCCACCTGGGGTTCTTTAACGTGCACCGAAATCTGAGCACATGGGCCTAATACATTCCCGCTTCCATCGGAAATGCAGCAGCCGCAGTTGGGATTCGATCCCGCGACCTGCGGGTCAGCAGCCGAGTACCTTAGCCACTAGACCACCACAGTAGGGCTCTCTGCATTTTTATAAAGACAATACAGTTTTCTTGGAAACCCTCGACGCAAAAATTTTGGTCTGTATGTCTGTACATTTGTCTGTTTGTCCGCCCTTAACGGCGGACAAAACACTTTAAGTAATTACAGGCTGATTTCAATTCTCCCGCTTTTTTTCTCATATATCTGACCGAAAGCTATCTAAGAGACAGACACAAGTGTGTATATATTGCCACGTTCCATTTCCCAAGTTTTTGTTATCGTCCCAAAACACCACGCGATTCTCAGCGCAAATCGCGCCTGCAGTTATCGAGAAGGTTCCGGACTCTAGTAGATCATTTCGATAAGATCACGCCCACTGTGCGAACGGTACAGATTGTTCTGGAACCTACGCCACCGCCAGCGATAACGCTAGAACATTCGCCGGCAAGAGTATAAATGCCGACGCGCTTCGCCGCTTGTCAGTTGTTGATCGAAGGCCGACGCTCCGTTCGCCGGTCTAGCTGTCTCTTCTCGAGTCCTCAAGCGAGACCCGGGGTCACGTCACGCGGACGTCGACCCCAGGGTTTCAAGTCGGCAAAAGAAGTCTACGCGGCACCGGCGTCTTGTACGCGCGACCGCCACCCCTGGGTCTCGGGCCTTGCTGCCTGGAGCCCGCCTACCCCAGGCCAGGAGGAGGTGCAAGGTCCCCGGTTCACGCCCGCCATCCCGGAGTCCCCCTGCGGTCCACCTGGTACCACCAAGACCTGCACGGCACTCGCCTCGGCTGAGCCGCTTCCTACCAGAGTGCAGCTCGACTGCACGTTACAAGTCACCCACGAGCCACGCCCAACCGGCGGCTTGCGGGGTCCACCCACCAGAATGGCCACGCCATTTGAACTCCCGGTGAGGGAGAATTGTTTCATGTTTTCCGCGCCCGAGGGCGATATCTCCGTCAATGAGTTAATTGACGCAATTGAAGAGACAGCTGGTGACGACAGCGTATTAGTACTGCAACATATGGGGGGCGCAAAATTTCTTGTATGCACCCGCAATGCTGGCCAGGCGACGAAGCTAATGGTGGCGGAAGGATTTGAAGTGAACGGGGCGAGGGTGCCAGTAGAGGCAGTCGGGCCGCCGGTCACATATGTGAACGTTTGCCGTTACCCCGCTTTTCTATCAGACGAGGCCCTTAGCAACGCCTTAGCCCAGTTTGGTAAAGTGAAGGGCATTTCCTTTGCCACCCTAGCCACTCGCCAGACCAAGTTAAACGGGGTACGTGTGGTTAAAATTGAGATGTGCCGCCCAGTCCCCAATTTCCTCACTATTGCGGGGCACAAAGTCATGTGCGAATACAGAGGCATGCGCCGGGTGTGCGCGCGTTGTGGTGAGGTAGGGCAATATGGCGACTGCGTGCACCACGGCGTACTGTAAGCGGTGCGGCACCTTCGGCCACGATACTGAGGGCTGCTCGGCAGACTGTAAACGTTGCGGGGGTCACCACGGAACACGCGAGTGCTTTCGTAAGCGCTCACACGCTTCGGCCGCCCGCGGCTTCCCCTCGCTATCTGAATCCGCTTCGTCGCACTCTCAGTCAAGCGGCCCCGCCTCTGCCCGAGCAACTAACTCGCCGCGTATGCAGGTCCTTACGTCCAGGTCTGCATCCCGCACAACCGAGAGGGGATCCCCTTCCGGGGACCGCGACTTAGACTCCGATCTGACTTCAGGTAGTGGCATGGGCGATCCGTCCGCCAGTGAGGGGGAGAGGCTCGGGAGTTTTGACGAGACTACCACCAGGTCGACTGAAACAGAGTCTAGCGATATCGAGACGGGTTCGGCGCAAGCGTCCCTCCCTAAGCCGCCTCCACCCTCGGCGAGCCGGGATGACTGCGGGAATTCGCTGACCGCGGCTGAAGCAACCCCCGAGTCCAACGAGCAGGGAGAGGCCCTCCTTGCTTTATCAAACACACCAGTCAACGTCCGGGCCCCAGTGACCAGCCCGGCCTTGGAGGCCGGCACCCAAGACCCAGCCGGCGACGACGCCCCCATAAAAAGTAAAGGGTATTACTTTCTACCCGGCGACAGCGAATGCGACCATGCTGCACCGACTTCCTCCCCGCCTCCCATTCGGCACGCCAAAGCCGGAAATCAGACGCGAAAACTGGACAGATGGCCACTGGGCTAGAGCAGAGAGCTCGCTCGCGCTCACGAATACGCCCTGATGACGATAAGTGGTATCTGGGTGAGAGGGCAGCCAGCAAGGAGGCCCGGCAGCGTAGACCCGGGCCAGCAGGCCAAAGCAGTGATAGCGACGCTCCACCACACGCGAAGGCTCAGAAGCTCGAGAAAGACGGTGTAGGCGAAGGGGAACCACCCCCCAAGCCCCGAGACGCAAGTCACTGAAGCGGCGCGCCTGCCCTGTCGGCTTCACGGCCCTTTTCCCTTCCTCTAGTTCGCTCTGGCCGCACTATGTCCCACTTGCCTTCCCTTCTCCTTGTGCAGCGCCCTCCTCGCCCCTTTCTGTCGGCACGTGGCTGTCGGTTATCTTGCTCGGTGCATTCGCTCACCCCTCTTTCCTGCTCCCCTCCAGCGCTTGGCATCGTGCCCAATCGGCGGATGACGGCCACGCTGCTTGCTAGCCTCGATACTTCCCGCGGTTTGTTTTCTTCTTTTTAAGGTTTTTGATGGCTTTTTTGAAATTGGCTACGTGGAATATCCGAGGGTTTAGAGATAGGGCGAAACAAGCAGCCATCCTAGGTTTCGCTAGGAACCAGAACATAGACCTCCTCTTTATTCAAGAGGCGAATTTCCGAACGCCGCTGGATGTGGTTAATTTCCGCAGAGATCATCAGACCGACGCCTTTTTCTCTCTGGCGACCACGAGAGCATGCGGGGTCGGAGTAATATTTGTATCAGGCAGATTTCGATCAAAATCCCATTGTATTTTCGGGGCGAATGGGCGGTACATAATGATGGACATTTTCATCGAAGGCAAAAAGATTCGCATTGTGAACGTCTATGCCCCCGTGACAAGAAAACATACAAATAATTTCTTTCAAGTGATGCACGAACTCCTCCTAGAGCCCATTCCCCACGTACTGGTCGGTGATTTTAATTGCGTGGTAGATTCTAACCGGGACGTGAGGGGGCCAAGCCAAGGAAGATCAACCTACAATGCAAAAGAGTTGGTGAAAACCCTTCGGCACCTAAACCTCTCAGGCATATGGGTACACCTCTATAAAGACCGCTTCGTAGCAACCCGTACCTCTAGATCAGCAGGAAGTAGAGTAGACCGGATGTACTTTCCGGACCTCCTCCTCCCTTTGGTTGAAGGATGCGAAGTCCCGGCCAACCTGAAAGAGAAGACGGATCATGCCCCGCTTGTCACGATGGTAAAGGGATCCCCCGGCCCGCACTCTGATAACAATAGCTGGAGAATAGACGCTGAGCTGCTGATAGATGAGACTTGCGTAGAAAACTTGAAAGCTGCCTTCAGCGTATCAGTAGAAAATGCCGGACATATTACCCCCTCTCTGTGGGATAAACTTAAGGAAGAATGGAAGGCCCTGTTACAAAAAGAAGGCAAAGCCAGAAAAAGACGTCATACACAAAAGATGAGAGAACTTCTTCGCCGAATGCAGATCATCAAGGCAGCCGACACGTTGACCTCATGTACAACAGAGTACCTGACCTCGCTCGAGGAGCAATACAATCAACTCCTCAGAGATACCATGAGGCGACCTAAAAGTGAGTATGGACTGTTGGGCACGGCGACCGGAGTTGATGTGAGGGAAGTTCGTGGAAATGGCTGTTTGCGAATTAAAGAGGCAAAGCGCTTAGACGGTTCTGTAACCGACGACCCAGCAGAAATTGAGAACATATTCAGAGACTACTTCAGCATACAGTTCCAAGACACCGAACCAATAGACACCAATCGGGGACCCGACCATGTCAAAGAACTATGCAAACATCTGCAGCGAATTAAGGACGAGGAGGAGCCAGCAACCCTTAGCGCTGAAGTCTCCCCTGCAGAGCTTCGCGAAGCCATAAGAAGCATGACCTCCAATTCTGCCCCAGGCGCTGATGGCCTGACCGCAGCCTTCTATGTGACTTTTCTCGAAGTTCTCGAAGAACCCTTGCTCGCGATGGTAAATGCGATCTTCAGGTCCTTTAAGAAACCCGACTCCTTCGGAGTGGGTAAAATTGTCTTACTACACAAAGAGGGTGCACAACCAAACGAGCCCACGGCGTGGCGTCCAATCACGCTTTTGAACACCGATTACAAGCTGGTAGCCACCATACTGAACAACAGGCTCAAGCTCCTGTTACCGGACATCATTAGCCCGTACCAAACGTGCGCGATTCCAGGAAGGTCGCTTTTTGCGAACCTCACAGTGATCCGTGACTCTTTCGAATACGCGACGACAAGAGGTTTCAATGGTGTTTTCATTTCCCTAGACCAAGCTAAAGCTTTTGACAGGGTACGACACCATTACCTCTTCGACGTGATGCAGGAGTTTGGCTTACCGGCAAGTTTTATAAAACTGGCAAAAACTTTGTACGAGGACCTAACCTGCACCGTTCTGATAAACGGAGTCGCAACGCCGGCATTCAAGTATAGCAGAGGCATAAGGCAAGGATGCCCATTGGGCCCGACCTTTTTTGTCATGTCGTGCGAGCCGCTGATCACAAGTGTTATTGCGCATGAAGGCATTTGGGGCTTCCCACTGACGGGCCAGGAGCAGGTGAAAGTGCTGGCATACGCGGATGACATTTCCCTGTTTGTTCGGGATGAAAGCAGCCTCCAAGCCTTCAGTGCGACGCTCACAAGATACGTGCAGGCATCCGGAGCGGCGATAAATGCGGACAAGAGCAAGGCGATGCTATTTGGAACTTTCCCTAGAGAAGCCCTAGGAAACATCGAAGTGGTGTCCATCGTTAAAGTACTAGGAATCTACTTCTCCAGTGGAGGGGTGGCACCAGCCACGTGGCAGAGAGCCTTCGAGAGGGCAAAGCAGGCAGCTGACCGCATTCGCCTCCTAAACCTTACGTTACGTGAAAAAGCGCTGGCAGCAAGGACCACCGTTTGCGCGTTTGCGTTCTACGCCAGTAGGGTAGCGGTGATCCCTAGGAAAACCGCGAGCCAACTGAACGCCGTGATCACCGACTTGCTATGGGAAGGGAAACCGGCACCAGTCAAGCGACACCTCCTTCAACTACCCGAGGACAAAGGTGGCCTCGGCCTCCCACACGTAAAAATGACCAGCCAGATACTGGCCCTCAAGATTACCCGCATGATTTATTACGCAGCGAGTTACGTTGGGAAGAATCTAATCAACTACTGGACAAGCACCATCACGCACTATCTGAAAAACCACAAACACACTGGCCCGCGCGCGGAAGCGCCCTCACACTTTTACAGGATGGTGGCAACTACGACAAAGATCATAGAAAAAGAAGCCCCGAACTGCGACATTGACAAGGACCCACCCGCCCAAATTGTCGAAGTGATAACAGAAAACCAGTTGTCCGAAGAAGAAAAGGAGCACATCAAAAGCCTAGGACTGTGCAAACAAAAAATCAATAAGTACCGACCGCGCGAAGTACATGACTTCGAGTGGAAGCGCAAATGGCAAGTTTTGCCCATGAGACATCGCCTGCACCGTTTCGGCATCACGCCGAATAGCCAGTGTCCTAATTGCCGCGCTGAGGAAACGATCTCCCACGCGTTGTTAGAATGCGGGGCGGCCAAGTCGGTATGGCGCCTGGTTGCGAGGTGCTTCAGCATCCGCCCTCCTCCGGCCCTCGAAAGGAATAGGGGCTGCTTCGCAAGGCTGGTGATTTCCATCACACTCTTTGTGATTTGGAAACGCCGGTGCCTTGCTGAGGTAAAGAACACCCCAGTGAGAGCGGCCTACCCAGCACTAGCCATGATCAGGCAGAAAATAGTGCAGTACTCGGCCAAGCAACTGGAAGCTGGCGAGGAGGACCAGTTCCTTCGCCGCTGGCACACAAAGTTTTTTTTCGTCAGAGGTGCGAAACTCCGTACCCCCATAATCCACTACTAACCCCTTCTCCCCAAAACATTGTGTTACAAGTGTATGTATAGCGCCAGTCGAAGTATTGTAAATATGCCTACCCATGTTCACGATCTGTTGTAAATATATGTATATGTGATTGTAAATATATATATTTGTGGTTTTTTACGAATGTATGCGTAGTATATATATATATATATATATATATATATATATATATGTATATGTATATGTATGTATGTGTATATGTGTGTATATATATGTATAGATCTGTGTATGTGCCGCTAGTTTCCTCTATGGATAATGGAGTTTGTATGCCCCATAGTGCACAAGAGGGGTGTCTAAACGAGCACTGTATGAATAATTGATGTAAAGAGTTTTTTTGAGTTTGAAGTTAATAAACTTCTCTTTGTATCAGTCCGAGACTGCTATATGTGGGACACTGCTGCTGTAATTGAACTTTCCGTTTACCGGGCACAGGTTCGCCCAAATAAACAGTTAAATCCTAACACGAAGTCTCCTGTCTTCGGCCACGTCGCGACCCCGTGACATCTGGTGGAGGTGCTGCTTCGTTCAGGTACCGGACGCCCCCGTCAAGCCGTGATCCCAGCCCACGTCGCGGAGAAGACACCGACGCCAACCAGGAGCAGCGAACAAGCCGCCGACAGCAAGGGCTACCACCGGAGTACGGGCTTCTACAAGACAAGGCGGAAGACCAAGGCCATGACCGCGACTGCAGCGACAATGACAACCGAAGCGTCCCAGCCCGCGATGGTCATGCATCAACCCAGGGAACCACCAATTTGCCATGGGTCATCGTTCGAAGACCCGCAGTCCTGGCTAGAAACATACGACCTTGTGGCCGCCCTCAACCACTGGAACCATGACGAAAAGCTGCGTCGTATGTTCTTCTATTTGGAAGACACCGCAAGGACCTGGCTCGCAAATCGGGAGTCCACGCTCCGAACGTGGGATGTTTTCTGCGGCGCATTCCTGCAAACGTTCGCGAGCGTCGCTCGCAAAGAGAGGGCCGCTGCTTTATTAGAGACCCGGGTTCAGCTACGGAATGAAAATGTCGCCATTTTCACAGAAGAAATCACCCGACTATTCCGTCACGCTGACCCAGACATGCCTGAGGAGAAAAAAGTTCGTTTCCTCTTGCGAGTGGTCAAACAGGAGCTCTTCGCGGGACTGATGAAAAACCCACCGAAAACCGTCCAAGAATTTGTAGCCGAAGCGACCACTATCGAAAAGACCCTTCACATGCGCACCAGACAGTATAATCGTCGCCAGACTGCAGACTGCGCTGCTGCTCAAGCCAGTAACTCCGGAGACCTGCGTGAAACGATCCGAGCGATCGTGCGAGAAGAGCTGCGCAAGCTGTTGCCTTCGGCGCAGCCTCAAGTGGATTTAATCGCCGACATTGTGCGAGGAGAAGTTCGGAAATCGCTTCAAATTCGCCACGCACCGCTGCCCGAGCCGGAAGCTATGAGCTACGCCGCTGCACTGCGCCACAACGCTCCTTCCGTCCACGCCAAAACGCCACCCCATCGCACTTCCGTCGACAGACGCCAGCGCCGCCACCCCCCCCCCCCCCCATCGACGTCATACCGTTCGCCAGCGGCCCAGCGCAGTGCACCGAGGAAGACTGACGTCTGGCGCACCCCTGACCATCGCCCGCTCTGCTACCACTGCGGCGAGGCCGGACACGCATACCGCCGTTGCCAGTACCGACAGATGGGACTGCGTGGCTTCGCCGTAAATGCACCGCGTCCACAGCCAGGAGAACGACCACGTGATATCGCCGACTACCTGACAGGAACTCGGTGGACACCACGAAGCCCTTCGCGTTCGCCGTCGCCCAGCCGCCGCACGTCACCGCACCACCGGCAGTACTCTGCCCCAACGCGGGGCCGGTCTTCTAGCCCGTATCCGGGAAACTAAGGGCAGCAACTGGTGGAGGTGCGGTTGCTGTGCGACGAACTACCGATGATCCTCCGACGACGACGACGCCGCGACGGAGCTTTCCGAACACAACGCCAACCAGGCAAAGCCGTGACGGCAAAAGCTCACTTACCGAAGGTGGCCTGACGACGCAACATGGAAGCAGCGGAACAAGCCGACGCAGCCGTGACCCGACGCCACGCCCTAACTGTTATGTGAGACGGCGAACTAACGACCTCGACGTTCTTATTGACGGCCACAGTGTGACCGCTCTCGTTGATACTGGAGCCGACTATTCTGTCATCAGTGGGTCGTTCGCCGCGAAGTTAAAGAAAGTTAGGACAGCTTGGAAAGGCCCTAAAATCCGCACAGCCGGAGGTCATCTCGTAACGCCTGCAGGAATCTGCACAGCGAGAGTCACCATTAACGGCCGTATTTATCCTACAGACTTCGTAGTCCTACAGCGTTGCTCGAGAGATGTCATCCTTGGCATGGACTTCTTATGCCTCCATGTCGCTGTCATCAACCTAAAAACAAAGTCGATAACGTTATCCACAGAAGAAGCACTACCACCGCGCACGCCGTCAGGACACCATGCCTTGAATTTGCTGGAAGAACAAGTCACCATTCCGCCTCGCTCAAGCGTCGTTATTTCAGTCGGCGCTCCTAAATCACCTGATTTGGAAGGCGTCGTTGAAGGCAGTCAGCATCTGCTGGTCACCCGAAATATTTGCGTCACAAGAGGAATTGCAGAGCTGCGGGGAGGCAAAGCAACGGTTATGCTCACGAATTTCAGCAATGAGTACAAGAGATAAAGATGCAAGGAAAGGCAGGGAGGTTGCAATGAGTACAAACATGTGAACAAAGGAACAACGGTCGCATACGTCGAAGAAATTGTCGAAGCCACCAGTGCTTTCGCCCTCGCCGATTTTGTGGAACCTGCTCAGAGGAACCAAGCCCCTCCCATAGCTTTCGACGTCAATCCCAGACTTCCGAACGATAAGCAAGAACAGCTCAAGGCCCTGCTCCTGCAATACGAAGATTGCTTTTCGTCGTCATCGAAAATTCGGCAGACCCCAATCACGAAACATCGCATCATAACCGAAGAAAATGCCAGACCACTCCGTCAGAGTCCGTACAGGGTTTCGACGCGAGAACGTGAGGCCATGAAGAGACAAGTTGATGAAATGCTGCGAGATGACATTATCCATCCCTCCAAGAGCCCATGGGCATCCCCCGTGGTGTTAGTGAAGAAAAAGAATGGGACCCTATGTTTCTGCGTCGATTATCGCCGCCTGAACAAAATCACAAGAAAGGACGTGTATCCTCTACCACGAATAGACGACGAACTTGATCGCCTCCATAACGCCAAGTACTTTTCGTCAATGGACATCAAGACTGGCTATTGGCAAATCAAAGTTGACGAAAGAGACCGAGAGAAGACGGCGTTTATAACACCGGACGGCCTCTTCGAGTTTAAGGTGATGCCCTTCGGCCTTTGCTCAGCGCCTGCAACTTTTCAACGCGTTATGGATACAGTACTGGCAGGATTGAAGTAGCAGACTTGCCTTGTGTACTTGGACGACGTCGTCGTGTTTTCCTCGAGTTACGACGAGCATCTTCGGCGCCTTGAAGCTGTACTTCAAGCCATCAAGACGTCCGGACTCATACTGAAGCCAGAAAAGTGCAGATTTGCGCATGAGGAGCTTTTGTTTCTGGGGCACGTTATCAGCAAGTCTTGAGTTCGTCCCGATCCACGGAAAACAGCCGCCATCGTCGACTTCCCGCCGCCCACTGACAAGAAGGCCGTGCGCCGATTTCTGGGCCTGTGCGCCTATTATAGGCGGTTCGTGAAAAACTTCGCCCGCATCGCCGATCCTCTCACTAACCTTACCAAGGCCGACGTGGAATTCAAGTGGGAAACGCCACAGAAATACGCTTTCCAGGAGCTTAAACATCGCCTCCAGACGCCTCCATTACTTGCCCATTTCGACGAATTCGCCGAGACAGAAATACATACTGACGCGAACAGCGTAGGTCTTGGCGCCGTTCTTTTGCAGAAGGCTGACGGACTTTAAAGGGTTATTAGTTACGCTAGCCGATCGCTATCCAAAGCAGAAGCAAATTATTTCACAACAGAAAAGGAGTGCCTCGCTATCATCTTTGCTACGTTGAAACTTCGCCCCTACCTCTACGGCAGGCCCTTCAAAGTTGTAAGCGACCACCATGCCTTGTGTTGGCTAGCCACCTTGAAGGACTCTTCAGGTCGCCTCGCACGAATGGAGCCTGAGACTTCAAGAATATGACATTACTGTCATTCACAAGTCCGGCAAAAAACACTGCGACGCCGACTGTCTCTCTCGTGCGCCTGTCGACCAACCGCTACCCGACGAGCCGGATGACGACTACTTCTTGGGAACGATAACTACAGACGACTTCGCTGAACGACAGCGGGCCGACCCGGAACTTAAGGCCCTAATGGAATACCTCGAAGGCAGGACCTCCGAAGTCCCGAAGGTATTCAAGCGCGCACTTGCGTCATTCTTCCTACGAAACGGTCTTCTACAAAAGAAAAACTTTTCACCGCTTCGAGCTAAGTATCTCCTTGTGGTGCCTTCAGCTCTGCGACCAGAACTCCTGCAGGCCCTGCACGACGATCCGACGGTAGGGCACCTCGGTGTTTCTCGCACGCTCGCGAGGATACAAGAAAGGTACTACTGGCCACGTCTTACCACCGACGTAACTCGTTATGTGAGGACATGCCGGGACTGTCAGCGACGCAAGACACCGCCGACAAGGCCAGCGGGACTTCTGCAGCCAATTGATCCACCTTGCCGACCTTTCCAGCAGATTGATATGGACCTACTGGGGCCATTCCCGACGTCGGCTTTCGGAAACAAGTGGATCGTGGTAGCTACCGACTACCTCACCCGCTACGCCAAGACAAAAGCCCTGCCAAAAGGCAGTGCATCCGAGGTAGCTAAGTTCTTTGTCGAAAATATCGTCCTACGTCACGGCGCCCCGGAGGTCCTTATCACCGACAGAGGAACGGCATTCACTGCCGACTTAACTCAAGCGATCTTGGCATACAGCCAAACAAACCACCGCCGGACGACAGCGTACCACCCACAGACCAACGGCCTCACCGAGCGGCTTAACAAGACGATCGCCGACATGCTGTCAATGTACGTCGATGTCGAACACAAGACGTGGGATGCCATTCTTCCGTATGTGACCTTCGCATACAACACGGCGGTGCAGGAGACGACGCAGACATCTCCATACAAATCGGTCTACGGAAGGAGCCCGGCAACGACGCTCGATGCCATGTTACCCAACGTCACCGACGAAGAAAGCCTCGATGTGAGCGAGTACCTTCAACGTGCCGAAGAAGCCGGACAACTTGCGCGTCTCCGTACCAAGAATCAACAGACGACAGACTGCCACCGTTACAACCTTCGACGACGCTTCGTGGAATACCAGCCCGGTGAACGAGTTTGGGTGTGGACGCCGATACGTCGACGTGGACTAAGTGAGAAGCTTCTGCGACGCTACTTCGGACCGTAGAGGTCCGAAGTAGCGTCGCAGAAGCTTTTCACTTAGTGGTTCGACGTCTCGGCCCACTTGATTACGAGGTTGTTCCCGACGGCATCACGAACTCTCACCGACGCCGATCGCGACCTGAATTCGTGCATGTCGCAAGCCTCAAGCCGTTTCATGCACGTTAACAAACTGAAACAGTGTTTTGTGTTTTTTGTATTATTGTTTCAACGTAACTTATTCATTGTACTTTTTTGCATAATTATTGTACCTTCATCTTTAGTTAAAGCATCGGGACGATGCCTTTTTTCAGAGGGGGGCAATGCCACGTTCCATTTCCCAAGTTTTCGTTATCGTCCCAAAACACCACACGATTCTCAGCGCAAACCGCGCCTGCAGTTTTCGAGAAGGTTCCGGACTGTAGTAGATCATTTCGATAAGATTACGCCCACTGTGCGAACGGTACAGATTGTTCTGGAACCTACGCCACCGCCAGCAATAACGCTAGAACATTCCATGGCAAGAGTATAAATGCCGACGCGCTTCGCCGCTTGTCTGTTGTTGAACGAAGGCCAACGCTCCGTTCGCCGCTATCAGTCCGAGACTGCTATCTGTGCAAGACTGCTGCTGTAATCGGACTTTCCGTTTACTGGGCACAGGTTCGCCCAAATAAACAGTTAAATCGCAACACGAAGTCTCCTGTCTTTGGCCACGTCACGACCCCGTGACAATATAAAAAAGAAATTTCATCCGTGCAATCTGTGAAATATGGTGTTCCCCAGGGCAGCATATTGGGTCCCTTTTTGTTCATCATATTTATAAAAGATATTGTACATGCTGGCCCAATATCTAATCTAGGTAGACGATACAAGATTATTTTTTTTCAGGTACGAATGTTAGTCATCTCGAAAATAGAGCTAACTCAACTATACAAGAGATATACAGCTGGACCCTTAAAAATTCCTACCTTTTAAATTGTTCCAATACACAAGCTGTTCTTTTTCACTGAAAATTCTTCTCAATGAAATCACCGAAACGTACAATTTCATGTTAAATAGCAGCATAATCGAATTCTCTTCCACCGCTAACTCTTTGAGTGTTGTTTTCGTTAGGTTTAAGAAATGGGAGTATCATACAGAATTTTAATACAACAATTTTTGCAAAGCTTTGGGTGTCTTGAGAATCTGTTAGGGTTTATTGCCAGTTCCTCAAAAACTCGCGTTTTTCCATGTGCTCTTTACATCACATTTGAGTTATTGCAACCCTATTTGAAGTAATGAAACACAGCAATCTAATAATAATCGTATTATTTTACAGAAAAAAGCACTGCAATCCCTTGTGAACCTCCCTTATTGCCTATACTTCATAAATATTGACTAAATATAAAAAAATCAAATTAAACCTGCTCCACAAATATTCTTTCGCCATCTCTTTTAGGTCTAACACCATAAAAGATCGCGGCTATATAGGTAGTTAAGCTAACCTGCAATTAAATCCTTCGATGCGCCTAAACCGACACTCTGAATATTGGCAAGTGCCGAGACCACGCGCAAATTATGGTTTTCAGACATTGCGTTAGTGCTTGCTGAATGCACTAAATAAATTATCAATTAATTGTTAAAATGTTCGTACACTTTGTGATATTGCTATTTTAAATATGCTTTATTGGTTTGTGTATAGTATTATACTTCTTTCTTGCAATGTATAGCATGTGCATTTTTGATTTGTATAAAATTGTAATACCTTTTTGTTCTGATACAAAGCATATGACTTAGAGAATAACTAATTATTCTATGCGCATCAGCATGGATTTAGATCCGCTTTATCTACTGTCACCCAACTGGCTGAAGTAACTCATGAGTTAATCAGCACGCTCAATCTGAAAGGCCAAACCAATGCCATATTTTCGGACTTCTCCGAGGCATTGACGTTGTTCCTCACCAGGATCTAGTAACAAAATTACTCGCTATAATAATTGAACGGAAGGTTGTAATATGGAGCGAATACTATTTGAAACATAGAAGGCCGTGTGTCACCATAAATGGGTGTGTCTCAAATGAGTTGGAGGTGTACTCCGGTGTTCTGCAAGGCTCAGTCCTTGGGCCTCTTCTTTTTTAGTTTAAATAAATGACATTCATCTCTGTGTGGAGCCACTGACCCAGATTAGACCATTTGCGCATGACTGCGCAATATACGCAGCCATAAATAATGAAGAACACGAAATAAACTAAACAATGCTTTACAAGCGATTGGTGCACGGTGCGTAACGTAGGGATTAACACTAAATCCTTCAAAAGCTAAGTTTATTGTGTTTACCAATAAAAAGAAGCCTCTACAATATAAATACCCTTTGGAAATTACTACAATAACTAGAACATATCATGGGAAATATTTAGGCGTCACACTCACAATCTCAGCTGGGAACCGCATGTCGAGAACGTCTGTAGAGGGGGCACTACAGAAATTTTTCTTTTTAAAGAGAAAACTGCGAAATGCTACTCCTACGGTTAAAATTATGCGTACAAAGCACTACTGCGACCAAAGTTGGAGTATGCCGACGTTATTTGGAGCCCTTGCCCGCAGTACTTGAATAAGAAAATTGAACGAGTTCAGAGTTTAGCTTTGCATTTGATATACTCCGTGTACTCACTGCATTCGATTGTAACCTATTGACGTAATAAGGCAAGCCTACAAAAACTTGAGCAGCGCAGGATAGTATCAAGAATCAAAATTCATTTACTGCTTTATCACGGGGAGTTTAAATTACCATGGGAACATTATCTTCAACATACTTCAAAACGTTCAGCCAGAACGAATCACAGCAAAACCTTTATTTAACCAGTTAGCCACATTAATGTCCACAACTGATGCGATTACATGTTGGAATAACTTGTCCGATGAAGTTACAAACTTTGGGACGTGCGCTTCATTTACAGAATATATTGTAAATAATACTTTTTCTTGATGTATGTGGCCTGTATGTATGTGTATATATGTGTGTATATATAAGTATATATACGTAAGCGTGTCTATACTGCTAAGTGTGCTGTGTCTTTCGACTTGTTAATTTGCTATGTATTACTTTTTAAGCTGTGCCAAGATATGCTGTGCATTTGTATTTATTTCCTGTTTATAGTTTTGTACTCATTCCTGCATGTGCCCGTGAAAGGCGTGCAGTGTCTGTAAATAAAAAAATAAACATGCATTGCTGGTTTGAACTGTGCTGTTTACTGTGCTTTTGCTGTTTTGTTGCTACAGATACCATGGGGATATGTGGCTTGTCAAGCTGTTTTATATAGCTTTTTTCCTCTGCCCCACCCACCTACTGTACAACTATACATGGTATTAAACTAAACTGTGAACTCTAAACTCTAAACGGTATACCCTCAACGGCACCAGACAATACCCCAAACGGCCGACCCCATCCGCAGCGCCCACCAATATTGCTCAAAATTCAGCGTTCACACTTGTGTGATTGTCAATGAAAAAAACCACAGCATATCCACGGCGTTAATCATGACAAGTGCGCGAAGCTGCGGAGAGAATCATCGGTAAAGCCGTTAATCTTTCGTGTGTGATTCGCCCAGTCGATCTTGATGTAAAGACATCATGAGAAACTGTGTGTGTATATATAGAAATCAACTTATATTTGTTCTTAGAGACGATGGATGGCTTGCGATGTCGCTTCATTATGACGGCTTTATGGTCCGTGATATGAAGGGTGAGTGGTTCCTGTGTAGGTTGCAGTGGAAAATTTGCAAATACGAGGTCAATGCATGTTCCTCAGATGGTGGTCCGTTTCATATGGTCCTACTATATACATCTGATTGCATATCTAGAAGCCACATGTTGGATAAGTCAATTCTTGGTCATGTCTGCGGTATCAACGTTGAATTCACCAACGATTATGAGCGACATCATGAACTACAAGTGCCGCCTTTTAGTGCCACATAAAAGTACTGCTATTGGTGGCACATACACGTTCCAAAGTGGCTATGTGCCACCGGTGGCTACGTACATCAACAACAACAAACCCCATGGGGTGTACAGACCCACTCCCTAAGGAGCTTCGCCCCTAAAAGAAATTATTGCGCATACCTGAGGCACTATAAATACACGTCAATAGTCTGCATTGGTGCCTTTTTACAAGAAAAGGCATACATAAGTAATTATCAGGACCGTAGCGTTTATCACGCTACGCTGACCATGCAACGCTTGCACAAAAAGACAAGTATTTCTTACGTTTTGCCAAGACGACAGGGTGGGGGTACCTACCCGTCGCTTTGCGTTCTGTACCTTATCGCCTTTGATACGGGTGCGCGCTTCGTTTTCCAATATAACTGCCACAGAGTACTCATGTCTCCCGTGTGACGTGACTATGCGCTCGTTCGCCTCCACTACATGCTCTAGGCACTCTAACGCCGTGCTTCCAGACTACCATTCAGCAATTTTCTTGCACAGAACATCAAAGAAACGTTTTGTTCACTCTCTCCAGACGCTATACTATCGTCTTTCGACGACATTTGCAATGTGACACGCAGAGTCGAGGCCATTTTTTTTCTACCAAATATTTGTTTTGTTTTGAGCTCCTATATCACGTGAGGCAGGCGGCAGTATCCAGTGGAACCCAGGCCCTCCTTCCCCATCTATCCTGCTCGTTGTACCTCATTCAAAACCCTTGTGAATAAAATTCTGTCACCGCTTCTTCTCTGCATTCATTGGTATATGAGTACTCTGTAGGAAAAAAAGCATGATTATTTGTTCTTCATAGGAATCAGAAAAAAATTAACACATTACTCGAAGGTCGCTGGTTCGCTGCTGCTGGTGGCAAATTATCTTTCATCCCCTTTTGTTTCTTCCCATTTGAATTACAATTACTTCTATACCATCCCCTGTACTTCTATTGGCATTATTGTTCATTGTCATTAATGTTGTGTCTAACAAAAAATGAGCATTTAGGTTATACGGAAGTAAATTGTGCCTTTACAGAGATATTTGCATGCTTATTGTTCATTGACATAAGAAAATTTGCACAATGCATTTTATTGCTCGGGAGTTATAGCACCTTTTAACTTAGATGCACCCACGTTGACGCTTCTACATTGTTCTCCCGACGAGTACCGTCCATGATCATTGATTCATAGTCAACGCAGCACTTAACACCACCATCCGACTAGAAGAAGACCCTCAACGCGTCGTGCGCTGCGATTTTTCACGGGGCGAGTGTAAGTGAGAAACGCTGCAGTGAATACACGTTTACGAGTAGGCAAGTGCGCTTCGCAAATATATTCTTGGTTTGGATGCACGGTATGAACGACGCCGATGAAGGTGACCACCACGCGGTGTGTTAAGCCATTGACAAAATTGCACTTTTCTTGAAAAGGGGCCGAAAAAGACAGACGCGTAGCCAAAGCGGTGTACGCAGAACAAGCGTTAGAGGTTCCAATCTCGGAAGGCACAATAATGGTGCATTGCTTTATTTTACTGCGGCAAGAGGATGGCAACAACCCACTTTTGTAGAGCTGTCGGAGTCCATGACCAGGGCGTGATGGAGTGCTCGGCAACTTTTGCTGTGGAGCGAGGGATCATAGACACTATATGGCCATTATTAGATCGTTTATTGAGATAGAAATTATATGGACACTCTCGGCTGAATCACGCCGCCAGCGTCGGCGTCATGGTTCGTATATATATATATATATATATATATATATATGTTTGTGTGTGTGTGTGTGAAAAATGCAAGAAAAAAAATCCATAAAGAGACTCCGGCGTGCAAAATCGAACGTGGGACCTCCACGTCTTGAATGCGAGAGGTTAATCACTGAACCATCGAGTGGGGTACCTCCTTTAATGTTTAAACGGCAAGCTATTTATATCTACCACCTCCCGCTGTTGGCGGGTATCTCGGGAAGGAACTATTGTGTTTTCAGCGCTATCAGCAAGGTACTTTGGTCCACGTATAAGAAGAGTGAACTACCTCTCGCATGGCCTTATCTCCCGGTGGTGAGGATCATACGTCTTGGCTGGCCTTGTTCTTGAGCTGCAACGATGTTGTTACGGGGCGCACAAAGGTCACTGCAATTGTTGCATAGCCTGCGTTTGCGAAAAGGGCGCGCTTTTCAGACACAGCGAAGTAACAACTAAGATGCTTCTTCGCGTTCATTTGTACCTGTGAGTAGGTTCCATGCGTCATTTGTGCGTAATAAACGCGGGGAGCGCTTCAATCTGCTTGCCATTCTGCGCGTGCCCTTCCGATTTGTTGCTATCGCGCTCATCGCTTCGCCTTTGCGGCAAAGCTGTGACTTTTTTGACGGCCCATTGTGTACTTTTTACACGTCATTTGCATCGCGGAAGTATTGCACTGAAGTCTCCAGGAACACCGGCATAAAACTTTCATGCAAAAAAAATTTCACGTTCTATTTTCTGCCGAAAAAGGCTAGAATGGAAATCGGCGCCCAAGGGACGACTTATGCTCTGCTATATTTGAGTACCAAGTACTCGAAATCGTTTTACATTTTTTCTAAACACAGTTCATTCTACCGTCTACTTTTGTGACGCCAAGGCACAGATTTTACACTAACCTAAAACGTTACTCATTACTACAATGTTATATATATATGAGAATCATGAATGCTTTCTCGTTGGGGCCTTCCACTGAAGTTATTGTTTCCCCACAATAAAATTGGGCGTGGTGAAGAAAAAAAACGTGCACACTTTTTCACAATGTGTATTTTTTGTCCGCAATGTTTGAGCAATCGCACTAGTAAGACGCTATGTTGTAGCTTTCTTTACTTTTCTTCCCTTGGTCTCTACTAGTCGATACAGCCGAAATGCAATAAAAAAGTTGTAGCAAGCCTCTTCTCGGTAGTAAATGACGCGGAACTCCAAGAACGTAAAATGTACTCTATTGTCTAGCAGGGAAAATGCTTTTTCATGAAAGCACTTAGGAGCTTAGAGCATAGTTAATAACAGGAAATTTTGCTAAAAACCCTCCGTTATCTTCACTTGACTGCTAGTGAGTCAGAGAAATACGTTTGGTAGGTGGTGGGCGTGGAAAAAGTTTGCGGTGAGGCGATTACTGATAATAGATTGGATGGCTCAATACGAATGACATCTGAGAGTAGACAGAACCAAACCGCTAATCTCTCCTTCTCAACTCTCTATTCCTGTTCTTTAACCCGCCAGTGTATACGTAGCCAACCGCAACTCTTTCCGGTTAACCTCCCTGCCTTTTTTCTTTCTGTTTGCTTGCTGCTTCCACGTCTCACTTGAAATGCCCGTACTTAGTTCATACAAACGAATCCGAACAAGCATTACGCATTTCATTGCAATTCTAAACGCACTGTCTTTCTCTATCTTTCGTTCTCTTTCTTTCTGAAATTTCTTTTCCCGTCTCTGTGTTTCTCCCTTCCTTCTTCTTTCCCCATTTTGACTTCTTTTTGTTTATCTATTCTCCGTTCTTTTTCTGTTTTTTTTCCTATTGCATTTCTGTATCTGATTCATTCTATCTTTTCCTTTTCCATCAGGGTCACTGCATGCCCCGCTGGATAAATCGGCGCACGTGCCCTGGAAACAAAGCAGAAGATTCTAAAAAAGACGGGAAAAGTACGTGCTGGGCGACACTTAGCGTTGCACGCCCTAGACAATTCGTTGTTGGTAATGATAATTTGTACTCATACTTCATGAAGTTTCTCCGAGCACAACCAGCACTGCTGTTATTGAAGCAAAGAGCTCTTAGTTTATGTTTATTGTCGCGGGCAGCCTTGTTGTTTTAGTTTAAATGTCGAATAATATTGTACTTGAATAATGTGAAGCTTAGTAAACCAAGTTTTTTGATTATCCTCAATTAAAAGAAAAGGTTTTCAAGCAGCATTGAGGTAAAATATACAAGCTAAGCTATAGCTGATAGAAGGCAAGAAGGGCTCTGCTGCGTTTGCACTGCTTACCCAAGTCCCCCACAAGGAGTCATCAAGCGACACATCACAAACATATTAATTATGGTCGCATAGCGGCCGCTAATTGCTTTGTGAGCAACAATGTTTTCGCCATCGTTCATCGTGAATCGTTAGTCGGCGGTGACCGGTAACGTCGCGGTGTTTATTTGGTCTGAGTGATTGCGTCGTTAGCCTTAATTCTGTCTATGAGAGTTTGTGTTGTCAGTGTTAATTAATTTGTACATTAGCTGTACTTACGATAGGGTCATTTTAAATGCGTTCTTGATTATATAAAATAGTAGCTGCATGATATATGCGAAACACTTGCTTAGGCTATAGGTGTTTTTTAACCCGCTGCATTGGCTTAGTGGCCATGGCAGAGCACAATTACAAGAGCGACGTTGCCATCCAATTTAGAGAAAGCCCATTTTGATGGGATGCAAGACCCCATCTCTGTGCCAGGCTTTGGATAAATGTTAAAGAGAGCACCAGGTGGCCGAAGGTATTACAGTCCCCATGTTAGTGCGGCTGCTAACCCATGATTCATGGAGCCGTGATGTGGTCAACTAGTACAAGTTTGATCAATGGGGCGTTGTATTCCTAAATAAATACAATAATTGAAAGATAAACAAACGATGACTTTGGTGGTCTAATACAACTACTGTCATTGAGCAATTCAGTGGAGTGACAATTGTAGCCTAATATTAGTTCGTGGGCTTGTTCGTTGATACTTTAAGGAGTCATTGTAACGCAATAATAAACACAAAACGGGAGACACAGGTGACTGCGGTCGCTGAATACTTCTTTTGAGAGTCCGTGGTGTTCAGTACTGCTTTTTGTTTTGTTTTGAGCACTCGTTGATAGCTTTGATGTCTCGATTTAAATACAATTTCTATGGTTATCAACTTTTTCCGAGATCGTTTGCATATATCCGCGTTGCCGGAATGAGGGTTAGCGCGTCTGCAATACAGTTTGTGTCCGTTCAATATGATCAGTTAAAACAGCTAAGACAACCATTCTGTTCATCAAGGTTTAGTGATTTGACACTGATAGTACAGAAATCTTTGAGTCACAGAGTGTCCTGTGCGCTCGTGCGCACGTAATTTCTGTTCACCCGGATACCTGATGCCTTACTTGTGTTTTCATTGTCTTTACAGTTCAGCTGTTTACGCTGTCGCTTACTCGTGTTTCGCCATGCAAAACTCCTTAGGGCGTTAATAAGCCGCAGGAATCAGACTAGCACCACTTCCGTGTACAGCAGATAGGAGCGCTCAAGGAAGCTTTGCTTTGCCAGGTTGATCACATGAAACACGCGGAAAAGAAAGAGAGAATGAAAGACACACACAAAAAAGAGAGAAAGAGATGAAGAAAATGAGAATGAAAAGTATAGAAAGAAATAGAAAGAACAAAGACGGACGAATCTTACGCTGAGCCACGCAAAGCTTGAAACAGCAAAGCTACACGTGTCTCAATCTTGAAAAAAAAACAATAACCAGCGAAAACCTTGCAACGACTTCAAAATTACCTATAGCAACAACCTAGAAGACACTATATTAACACTATATTAGTCTTAGGAGTCATTCAGTTTTGTTGTTTGAAGCCCTGTGCGACTACATACCAGCTGAACCATTGTTTTATGCCTACAATATCGTGAAATAATCGGTCTGTCGTCTCCATAACTCGTCGCGTTGATTCGTAGAATAGGAACGTATTTTAACGGCGGAGCTGTTTATAAAAACACCGGTCCGTGATGTGAGGACAGAACTGATCATTAAAGGGCACATCTGCTCTTTATTCTTTTATTGGGACGGCTAAAACAGTTCGACTACCTGTAACCGACTCCAGCGACGTGCAACAGAGGCTGACAACGTCTCCCGGGCATACAAGTACCCCGCCCCTTTCGCTTTCCGCGTGCTGCGAAGGTACAGACGGTTACAGTGTTAAAGTGAACACCTGAGCTCACAGCAGGTTTAGATATCACTATCTTCCGGAAGCATGGTAGCTTAGATATCCATAAAACCACGGGAGGTTAAAGGTCGTGACTTCTCTTAACAGACTAGTGTTGTGCATGTAGAATAATGTTTTCATAACCACTTTCTCTTAGAAGGCCAGCAATATTGATGGTGCACATTCGAGTGTTCTGTTTATGAGTGGACGCTACTGCACACCTGATGATTGAATTAACCTGACAGAACTCGCCGCAAACAACACGCATCTCGGCTGCCGCAACAAGCAGGAAGTCAATAAAGCGCAGCAATATATAGCGCGTATGCCGCACACTGAGCATGTCAATCTGCCTACCACGATTATACTGGTGCTGAGCAAAAAGTATAGATGCCTACCACGAGAACTGACGTCATTGACGCTTTGGTAAGCGGAACAATGGAACCTTACGAACTTGAATAACCGGGAGCTCTTGCCAGGGACTTACCGAGGTTACATAATACTGACGCTGACAGGCATTTTTTTGTCATAAATACTGGTCAGCACGTCCTATCTTAAGCTTCTCTCAACATACATTCAATGTTAGCTTGCGCTGTAATTGATGTTATAATGCAGAACCCAAGAAGTAGAACCTACGACTTCTCGCTCAACATTACTCTACAACAAATCAGCCATCAGAACAGAGTTACAAGTAAGTATACAAGTTCAATGCATCATGGTATAGTGAACGTGTTTCCGTTCCGTATTCCCACAACATGGACGTTTTATTCTCAAAGTCAGCTTCTCGACTATGGCCACTGATACACTTTATAAAGGGGTTTGCTCTTTTAAGTATGTATATTTACTATTGCAGTTATTGCGCTATTGTTTTGGGATTATGATACATGTTTTTAAATACATAGATGCCGTTTATTAGACAGGTACCATTGTAAACATTTCAAGGCCACGGAAGGCTCACGAAAATTAAGCGCATCTTATATCTGCCGTCTGAATTCGAGTAGAGACGTTACTACAAATGATCTGCATTTAGTCATCAACCTTTATGTAGCCACTCGAAGGCACACTCGTTCTAAGTCAATCCTTTTCAAATCATCTCGAAGAATAAGAATTCTCCTTAGACAAGCGAAGATCTACAAAGGAGCTCGGATACGTATTAGGGCATTTCCTCCCACTAGCGGCTGCCTTGAAATCGTCCCATTCTGAACGTACAATGGCTTCGTATATTTCAGTGTTCCTACCACTAAGTAGGCGGTTTCACTTCTCAACGGCAAGCATTTTCGTCGTCCGCTAATGTTTGAGATTGTTATGTTGCCTTGCAACGTAAATGGTTGAGAGACCCTCTGTAAAGATGAAAATTCGTCTCTAGCTTTCAGGCCTCCTTTTTATTATTATTTTCTTCAATCGTCACACATTTTGTGCACAGGCTAGTTTCACGCGAAATATGTATATATAGGAGAGGCGAAAGGAAAATGGTAGACCCAGAACTTTTTTTTCGATTGTAGTTTTGCTTATCTGGATTCTATTTGCTGCAAAATAACTGCTTAACGACTGTCGAATATATCTCGCAGGAGCGTCAATTCAGTGCTCGCTATGAATGTTTAAAGTGCGATGAATGTTCGATGAAAGTGCAAAGAGTGCGCGTGAGAGAACTATTGCTTCGATGACTAGAATTTCAGCGTAGGCGTTACGCAACAACGTACCATTGTAATGCCCGTGACATGGTGCAATTTTAAAGCAATGTGGTCGAGAAGTCTTTCAGCTCTAGATTTTTTCACAGGTGAAATTTATATCATCTTCCATAGCTCAAGTCATGGCCTCTCGTGGACGTTGGTGAGTGGGCAAATATCTGATTAGGTTTAGCCACGTCAGGACACCACTGCTGGCGGACAGACAGAAGGCTGTTCACAGGATGCTTGTGGCGGCGAAGTTTTCGCTTCTCTTTTCCGACGTCGGAGCAGTCGTCATAGGTCGAGGAATTATTCTGATGACCGCAACAATGTTACTCAAATGATGTACTCGGCTGCTGACTAGCATATCGCGGGTTTGAATCCCGGCTGCGGCGGCTGCATTTCTGATAGAGGCGGAAATATTGTTCACCCGTGTGCTCAGGTTTGGGTGCACGTTAAAGAACCCCAGGCGGTTGAAATCTCCGGAGCCCTCCACTACGGCGTCTCTCACATTCATATGGTGGTTTTGGGACACTAAACCCCATACATCAATCAATCAATCAATCAATCACTCAATCATTCAATCAATCAATCAATCCATGAAATGATATACCAGAATCTTTTATGCGGTGCACGTAATAGTTCAAACACCATAGGGTGCAGATAATATTGTATAGAAAAAGAGAAAGAGGGATGTATTTATTTGTAATGGGCATTTTCAGCACTAAAATAATAAAATTTAGCGACAGTTTTAATACTGCCTAATGTGAAACCTGTCCACAGCTCTGTGACAAGGAGTCACCAACTGTGCTAGAAGTTTCGTCTATCCGCAATTGTAGCAATGTTGACATTCTTTACGCATTGCCACAGAGGCTGCCTATGCTGGAGTGCTACGCCCATTTCGGTGCATTGCAGTCGCCACGAACCACGCGAAACACCGACAGCTGCGTTGCAACAAGCTTACCGGCAGCATTACACGTGCTCGCCCTGTGTGCGCCCCAGATCCAACCGTGGGGCCAGCGTGCGTGACGGAGGAATGGAGTGAGGGAATTCATGCCAGTGGCACGGCCCCTGGACGAGACATTGGCCCCATATCTGCAAGTTTCACTGCAAATGTCATCGAAATACGATAGTTTTGCGTGTGGAAAGAGTGAACAAAACGTTTTAGGGGCGAAACAGGGAAGTTTATTGCAAACTGGTAACAACATTTCAGGTGAGTAACAGCGTCTGGTGTAACAAAATCACTTCAGTGGCGTGTACAAACAAGAGAACATAGACAGGATGTAACACACAGCACTTCAATATTCTCACAGATCAGAATCACTCAAGAAAACAAAGAGCGAAACAAAGGGAAGTTTATTGCACTTCTGACAAGTAATCAAATACATAATTTTTCTCCGACACTTATCACGGACACACGCGGTGAACACACCGATGAGCAGCAGAAACACGCTTAGATTGTACACTACAACAGAAGCGCGATCATTCGAGCACTCGTTATACAGAGGTTACAAGAGCGCTGTACGGCCCGCGCACAAAAGAGTCACATCCCGTTTACAAGCGAAAAAAGGGTGCGATAATTGTCGCCGCTGTTCGGGCTCCAGAGAACTGAGGGGTTAATCCGTACAGAGAACAGATTCGAGACACAGCATTATACAGATAACAGGAGGGGTTCGGCATTGGCACCTTCCGTTTGCCGGTCAGGAAACAGTGGGACGCAGTGGGTGGCGTGCGCTTAAAAAGGGGTTATCGGCAGGCGTAAGTTGCCTTTTTGCAGGAGAAAAAAACCTGGTATGCCAGCGGCGGAGAAACTTTTCCTCGCCGCTGGCTTCAAGTTGGTCTGAGAGGTGCCGCCACACCATGTGGCGGATACGAGCTACGGTCGGGAAGGCCGCTCTGACCGGAGAGCGGCTAACCTCAGCGTAGCAGCGTCGCTTCCAGACCATGACTATGGTGCAGAGGGCCACTAACTTTGCAAAGGCGCCTTTGTTTCTGTTCAGGGCTGGGGGAGGACGAATTTTAAAATCCTTCGCAGTCAGGCGCCAAACCGGTTTGACCGCTAGGCACTCAAATAAGGCATGCGCCAGGGTCTCATCCGCGTGACAATTGGGACAGCGGGATGTAGGCGTGATGCGAAACTTGTGGAGGCGCTGGCGGGTTGGGAGGACGTCCCAGTTTTTCCTCCATGCGAAGTCTTGGGCAGACGAAGGGATGGCACGCCCATCTGTTTTTCCTTTCCGCTTCCAGTTACGCGACCATCGTCTCTCCTCGGGGGTTATCTGGTTGCGGGCGAGTTCTTCCACAATGCGAGCAGGCGGGGTCTCATTTATGTCGCACGCAGGGGCCTCCTTTTCTAGCATGCGCATGGTGTTTGCGGCTGCCTTATAGAACGCGGAGGGAGTCTCGGCGAGTGGGGTGAGTGGCCGGTCGGCATTCAGGAACGATGCGTTTGTACTGCAGCAGTAACGCATTAATGGCCTCCCCACGTAATCAGGTGCGCGAAACAAGGCCCTTGCGGTCTTCAAGGCAAGCACCTTGCTCGCCGTCAGGACATGCGTGAGCCCGAGGCCGCCCTCTGTAGCTGGGAGTTGCAGGAGGGCTCGAAGTCAGGGCGCGGGTTTGCCGTACCACAAGTAGGCACCGATCATACTTGTCAATTGCGTCGCAGTCTTGGTAGTGTTGCGACGCGCACCTCCAACGGCGTTACGAAGGGCGCCTCGAAATCTCACCGCTGCAACCACTGTTTCGAAAGACGGCGACGCCAACACGGTCCCGAAGGCGCCACTGCTTCGAACTCCGCCGGGAAGGTCACCAGCCGTTTGGTAACGTAGGTTTCTCAGCTCGCGACTGCTTCTGCGCAGAGCTGATAGACGAGCGGACGAGACGACGGTGAGTTAAACAAGGTTTATGTACAGCATATATACAGAGGCATTACAAATTCGGCACTGGGGCCGACAGAGACGCGAAGAGCCGAGCTCTTCTCTCTAACACATAGATCTACTCTCAAATGGGTCTGCTAACACATAGCTCAACTCTCTATCACATAGCTCTCTTCTCTGACACACATGTCTGCTCTCACATAGGACTGCTAACACATAGCTCAACTCTCTATAGCAAAGCTCTCTTCTCTGACACACAGCTCAACTCTATCACATAGCTCTCTTCCCTACCACACAGCTCAACTCTCTATCACATAGCTCTCCTCTCTACCACACAGCTCAACTCTCTATCACATAGGCCTCTTCTCTACCACACAGCTCAACTCTCTATCACATAGGTCTCTTCTCTACCACACAGCTCAACTCTCTATCACATAGCTCTCTTCTCTACCACACAGCTCAACTCTCTATCACATAACTCTATTCTCTGACACACAGCTCAGCTGCGACACACATGTTTGCTCTCACACAGAACTGCTAACTCATAGCACAACTGCGACACACATGTCTGCTCTCACATAGGACTGCTGCGACACACATGTCTGCTGCTAACACATAGCACAACTGCGACACACATGTCTGCTCTCACATAGTACTGCTGCGACACACATGTCTGCTGCTAACACATAGCACAACTGCGACACACATGTCTGCTCTCACATAGGACTGCTGCGACACACATGTCTGCTGCTCACACATAGCACAACTGCGACACACATGTCTGCTCTCACATAGTACTGCTGCGACACACCTGTCTGCTGCTAACACATAGCACAACTGCGACACACATGTCTGCTCTCACATAGGACTGCTGCGACACACATGTCTGCTGCTAACACATAGCACAACTGCGACACACATGTCTGCTCTCACATAGGACTGCTGCTCGCGACGCACCGCAGGGCTTCTTTTATATGCACCGGGTGGATTCTTTGAATTACAAAATGTCCAACCAGAAGCGCCGCTGGTCATGAGGTCAGACTCCTCCAATGGGGGTCGCCGCTGGGCCGCGTCATTCTTTCTCATCGAATCTGGAGAGGCTGCGCTGCAGGTGGCTGCACCCAAGGACGAGTGACGTCGCAAGGCATTGCGTCAGACCCACCAAACAGGAAGACGCCGGTTGTTTACTCGAGGGGTTTATGGGCTGAGGTGACTCACTGCACGTGCGCGCCAGAAAGGCGCCATCGCGTGATGACGCCGTTGAGTTGTTGATAGCGTCAGGCGGGCTCGCGTGCTGGCCTTGACACAGATTGCCTTTTTCAGAGGCATGGACGTTCGCTGTGGACTTGCAGGCATAACAGTAGGCATCACTCCTATTCGGCTTACATAAAAGGGAAAGGCGCAGATGGTTGTCATTGCGGCTATGGCCCTCTCACAAAGCGTGAGATCCTTCGGTTGGAGGCGTGCTATTGCATCCTATGCCCGCTGGAGCGCTCGTTGCCAGGTTAGGTGGGCGACGAAACCGCAGCAAAAGTATATGCCGAGCACCTTGACGGCGTCGACCCTTTCCAACTCTCCCACAGCGCCATGAGGGAATGTTCCAAATGGTAAGGCCTTGCTATTCCTCATGTTCAAGGCCGCGCCTGAGACGTCAGCGTAGTTTGCGAATGTTCGCCAAAAAGCTTGCAGGCTTGCCGGGTCCCTGATGAACTGGGATACATCATCAGCGTAAGCGAGGACTTTAATTTTGGGCTCCCCCGTCAGCGGAAAACCTCTGACGTGCATGTTCCGGTCGATGTTCACCAGCAACGGCTCAAGCGAGAGTACGAAGAGGGAGGGCCTTAGCGGGCAACCTTGGCGGATCCCTCTGTCATATACAAAGTTACTCGTCGGGGTGCCGTTTACTACGTGGCTTGTGATGTGGCTGTACAGGATGGCGATGGTGTCTACGAAGCATGTCGGGAATATTATCGCGCCCCTAACCTCTTCTGCAGACACTTCTGTGCTCAGTAATGCAACCTCCTCTCCTCCCAGCCGTGTGAGGTACTGGAAGACCTCTAGTCTTGTCTTCTCCGCCAGTTTCTCCATCGCTGTCGGCGTCCCGAAAAAGAGCTAAGAAGTACTCGCAGAAGACATCGCAGATTCCCTCTGGGTCAGTTGCGAAAGAATCGTCCAGGCGTTTCACTTGGGTAAATCATATGCTGCCATTCCCAGTTGTGTCACTGGGGTGCGCTTCGAGGTGGTTGATGGGTGCGTCCCGCTCCCCAGGCGGTCTGCGCGCGCGTAGTTGAAGCAGCCTAGCATACTCGAACTCCACGGTGTTCAGATAGTCGCGCATGCAAGTCGTCATCGTCTCCGCCCCCCTGACGATGCGTATTCTGCGCAAGGATCTCATTCAGTTTAGCGGTTATGCGGCACTTCTTGGCCTTGCCTTCATCTTGAAGGATTTCCTTCCACTCGACTTTCAAGGTGTCCCACGAGCGTGGGGTTAGGTCCAGTGCGTTCGCCACGGAGGACCGCAGCCGTGCCCTAATGCGCTCGATGCTATCATCATCTTGCAGGAGCGCTGGGTCTACTCGCCACCCATGGTCATCAGTACGGAGTCCAGGAGAGCCGCTAAGCGTAGTGACAAGGGGGAGGTGATCTGACCGACTCGCTAGGTCTGCCGGAGAGGAAAGGACCTAGCACGCCACGAGCGAGGAAAGGAGAAAGTCTGGGGAGATACGTCCGATCTAATCGACTGGCTGTGAGGTGAGACGCTTGAGTTGCGACAAAAAGGTCGCCGTGGGTGATCAGCCACGCGTCGGATAACAGAAGGTGTCGAAGAGTCTTCACGAGCTCCATAGCATAGCACGTGGACCCCCCTCGGCCCGGTCCCCTGACGTCTCGCTGCGAGTCCACGACGCAGTTGAAGTCCCCCAGCAGGACGTGCGGGACGGGTTCCGAAAGAAGGTCGTGCAGCTGTTGGAAGAAGGTGTTTGTGTTCTTCCGCGTCGCCGGGGCGTACACGTTCACGAACCGAATCCTTCTTTCGCTGATGTAGAGGTCCAATAAGAGCAGCCTGCCGTCAGCACCGAAGATGCAGAACGCCTTTTGCCGGAAGCGTTGCGTACTAAAGACCAATCCCACTCCACAGACCCTTGATTTGGTTAGGGAGAAGAAGGCGTCCACCTGGAACTCGCGTCTGAAGGTTGAGACCTCTAACGGCGACCGGAAGTTAGTCTCTTGTAAAAAGAGCACATCAATACCCTGTGCTTGGGCGAAGGTCAGAATGTCTCGCTGTTTAGATTTGTCATGAAACCCGCGGACGTTCCAGGTGGCGAACTTGAGAGTTGACATGATCTGCTCTAGTGGGCGTGGGGAGAGGACTTGAGGTGAAGGAAGGGGTGGGGGGCGACCGCCTGGGCAGGGGCGGCACGCTCGAAGGAGCCGAGCGTAAAGGCGCGGGCGCCGCGTTTGCCAGTTGGGCTAAAGGCCCTCTGTGGTTTAAGTGATGCGTCATAGGAGCCGTGGTGCCCATTAGTCGCAAGGGCAGCAGGCAGCTGTGCAGCAGATAAGCACAAACAAAAACCATCGCCGTGGCTTCGGCTGGCGAAAGGAGCAGAGGAGGAAAGAGAGTAGGCGGCGCGGCCACCACTGATAGCAGAAACAAACGTGGGAGAGAGGTGTGTGGCGTCATGTTAGAAAGAGCGGAGCATGCGCGAGGAGGTGGAGAGGGGAGGGGGACCGTGTTGCCGTGTCGCGGCGCCCACTCTTGTGTTCGCCTTGAAGCAAACACGGGGAAGAAAAGAAAGGAAGGATGCTTTGGCGAAGAGCCTATCTTTTTTCCTTGAGGGCAGGTGCCCTTTCCCTGTCGGTAGTGCGTCCAATTTCTGCGACTTCGCAATGGGAGGGGCATCGCTGTCGCTGGAACACACGGGTGCTTTGGAGCGCCGAGGCTTGTTTTCAACGTTCGCGGGTAGGCTCGACGGCAAGCCGGGTGACTTGTCCTGGCCTCTTAAAGGGGACCTTGATCTCGAACGCTAGCGCCTATCGGTCGGGGCTGCGCCGGCAGTTTGCGTCTCGATAGAGGTGCACTGGTCCGTGCTGAAGTGGCCTGTATCCGGCAAGACGTAGCGGCCACAGCTTACGATGGGCACCTCCTCAGGGTTGGGGGGGAGAGCCGTCGGGGGTGAAAGTGGCGGGAAACTAATCTCGTCAAAACCAGAGAATGCAGGCTCGTCGTTCTCGGGGCTCGGCGCCTGTGTTCGCACTTCTTGTTCCTGCTAGCAGGTTGCGACAAATCCCAGGACACGCGCGTGGATTCTGGAGAGCTGGATTCATGGCCGCTCGGCTCATCCAGGTCGCCATCTGAACTAGTATTGCTCGTGTCGACCCCCGCTTCGGAGCTTGCGTTCAAGTGAGCGGGGGTCGCTGATACAGTGCGGGCGTCTTTCGTCCCTCGGGGTTCTTCGAACTGCCAGTGGTCCGGGACATTTGTTGTCGTGTGGGGCCGAGTCCTGGGTCTTAGGACCTGGAGAGGAGGAGACGAAGGGGGCGCCGACCAGTGCGGACGCGAGAAGATCGGCTCCCGTTTCTGTTAATGTTTTCGTTAGGATTTTTGTGGTGCCTGTGCTCAAGCTGCGTTTCATTCGACGCAGTTTCTTCTGAGGATCACGTCGCGACCAGACTTTTTTCGGTGAGTGGTCCTTTTGCAGAATTATTGGAACTTTTCTTGTGGAACGCGCCGCGGCTCGGCTAACCCTACCGGGCTAAGCCTAGCGTCGACGGCGAGAGACGGGAGAAAAGGGGCAACATGCCCGAAGTAGCGATGGTGGAAGGAGAGGAAATCTCTCACGAAGAAGCCAATCACCCGGGTTGGACGACAGCGCTGGGCAGGAACAAGAAAGCTCGTGTAGAAACGCCAGTTTCCGCGGGCAACGCATCACATGTGGGCTCGAAGGGAGGCCGCTGCACGGCAGCCCCGCAAGGTGCAATGAAGCGCCTCGCAGCCGCATCGAGGCTCCCCCGGCTGCCGAGGGACCACATACGAATTATCGTCAGGCCGAGGGACGGACTTGACGTCAGAAAAGTAAGCCAAATTAGGCTCGCACAGGCTATTGCCATGGCGGCTGCTCTTGCCCCGGCAGAGACGGAAGGGGACATCGTTTGCCCAAACATCGCCCAGAACATTCTCGTAGTCTCCACACCGGACAAGAAGAACGCAAACGCCTACGCCGCGATCCAACAGATTCGGATAAGCGAAGGAATGTACCATGTGGCGGCATATGTTGCGGCCCCCGATAACACCTGTAAAGGAGTCATACGAGGAGTGGACACTGACATCAGCGAGGCCCAGCTCCAAACGATGATTGTCAACCAGCGAAATCCGAAGGCCCTAGAAGCCAAAAGGATCAAGAACACCACCACTGTGGTAGTGCTTTTCGACGGCATGAAGGTACCAAACTATGTCATATGCGGCGTCAGCATGCTGCGCTGCACGCTCTACAAGCGCCAAACCGACGTGTGCTACGCGTGTGGAGGACTTGGTCACAGGGCCGATGTTTGCCCCAACCCCAACAAGAGGGTGTGCAGGGGCTGTGGGCTCGTGTCTCCACCCGACGATCACCAGTGCTCGCCGAAATGTGCCCTTTGCGGAGGCCCACATCCGACGGCGGACAGAACGTGCAAAGAACGCTTTCAAGTTCCTTACGTCGTGCGACGGAGAAGACGACGGCGCCGAAAGCGCGTCAAAAAGTCTCAGCAACAGCTGGCCGAAGAGGACCGGTCAAGGGATTCCAGAGTGGCGAGTGCTCCCAGGCAGGGGCGTTCCGTCACGCCGGCTGGCCGCCGGCGCGACCGCTCCAGGGGCCGCGCTCGCACCAAAGGGCGCTCTTGCTCCCGGGCACGATTCCAGGAAGTACCTACCTGGGCGGATCGAGCCAAGCCGAAGCCAGCGGCGCCGCCACCAGAGGTAACGCGGGTACCATTGCCAGAGCATAGGGAAGACCCCAGGGTAGCTAAGTTAATCCAAGAAAATGCTTGCCTTAAGGCAGAGATTCAACAGCTGAGGGCTGACCTTGAGTCGTTCCGCAAACATTACTCCTCGCAGGGTGAGAGACAACAGATTCCCGCACCAGGGGACGTGCAGGCGCGCTCGGGAAAACGTAGGGCCTCACCCCCCCAAGGGGAATGGGATGCTATGGAGACAGAATCCAACAGCAAGGCTCTGGAAAGCATGCAGCAATCGATTAAACAATTGGCTGATAGCATGACTACCCTACTGAAAAGGGTGACGTCTCTTGAAGGTACACAGGCAGCGCTAGCTACGGGTAGCTCGCCTCCGATAGGCCCGAACAGGGCACAGTCGCCTGCAGGCGCGGTAACAGTCAACCCGACAGGAGATTGGCTGTCTCAAAACAGTAATTATGGCGGACAACACTAATGAACTGGTCGTGTGGCAGTGGAACTGTGCCAGTTTCAAAAGGCGCAGGGCTCCACTGCTGCACTTTATTGCTTCTCAGGCGGTCAAACCGCACGTAATTATGTTACAGGAAACTCTCGGTGATGCGCTAACTTTCCCGGGCTATCGAGTCGTCTCGGTGCGCGAGCAAGGGAAGCGCGGTTTGGCAACGTTGGTCGCAAAAAAGTGCTCCTTTCAAGAACACAAACTACAGCTTGGAAACAGCAAGGCTGAGGTCATTATCCTCGAAATAATCCCCAACAGCTGGCTCAAGAACAGCGTATTCCTCCTGAATGTGTACAGCTCGCCATCGGACAAGCGGCAGGGGTTCGCTTCGATCATAGCAAAAGCGGTGGCTCTGGCCAGGGGGGCCCTCATCGTGGTAGCGGGAGACTTTAATGCTCCGCACGACGCTTGGGGATACGCCAGGCAGTCCCCCAAAGGCAACAACCTCCTAAAGGCCGTATCTAGCTGTTCTCTTGAATTGATTACGGACCCGCAATACCCGACAAGAATTGGCACATCGGTGGTCCGAGACACAACTCCAGACTTGCCGTTCGTCAAGAACGTCGCCGGAGCAGGGTGGCAAAATTTGCAAGAGAATCTAGGTAGCGACCACTTCATAGTGGCTATTACCCTAGCAGTCAATGAAGCTCCCCCTAGGGAGTTTAAAGTAACGGACTGGGATGCCTTTCGTAAATTGCGGAAGGAGGACCAGGATGAATACGACAGCTTAGACAGCCTCTTTGCAAGGCTCAAGGAGGATGCTAATGCGGCGACCAAGGTTGTCAAAACGAACCTGAGGGTTGATCGGATGGATGCACGCCTCGCGCATCTCTTAGAGGCTAAGAATTCCATCCTGTCCCGGTGGAGGACGCAAAGGCTCAATCGCCGACTTCGAAAGAAAATTGCGCAACTTAATCGCGAGATCGAAGCCTACTCTATCGAACTCTCCAAACAGCAGTGGAATGAAGTATGTTCTTCAGTTGACGGACAGATGAGAGTGGGGGCCAAATGCAACCTCCTCAAACAATTACTTGATGAGTCGCAGTCGAAGGGAAATCAGCGATTGGCTATTGACAGAATCGTTCACAACCAAAAAGCGAAGGGAGTGTCCGAAAAGGCCCTCCTGAAGAGGTTAGCGGACAGCTATCTTCCGCTGGGCCCTTCCGGCGATGCGGACTATCCACATTACAGGGGTGGAATGGTGGCGGAGCTGGACGCACCTTTCACTGAACCAGAAATCTGTAAGGTCCTCCACGAGCTCAACGGACGCTCTGCACCGGGCCCGGATGGAATCTCAAATAAGCTCTTACGTAACTTAGATGGCAAATCCATCGAGAAGCTTACCGAGGAAGTCAACAGGATCTGGGAGACGGGGCACGTCCCCGAATCCTGGAAGACAGCTTCGGTAGCGCTTATCCCAAAGCCAGGCAAACCTCTGGCTTTGGAGAACATGCGACCCATCTCGCTTACGTTCTGCGTAGGCAAGGTGGCCGAACATGCGATTCACCATCGGATATCCGAGTACATAGAAAGCAGAGAGCTATTTCCACACAATATGGTAGGATTCAGATCTGGACTATCTACACAGGACGTGATGCTCCTTATCAAAAGACAAATAATTGACAACAACACCAGGGATACTAGAGGCATACTAGCTCTAGACCTAGCCAAAGCTTTTGATAATATCTCGCACAAGTTTGTGCTTGAGGCAATTTCGGTTATGGGTCTAGGGCAACGGTTCCACGCATACGTTAGGTCTTTTCTCAGGGATCGCAGGGCTACCATTAGGATCGGTCAAATCCAATCCATGGAATTTACCTTGGGAGCGAGAGGCACCCCACAGGGGGCATTTATCTCTCCTCTACTCTTCAATATTGCCATGAAGGGCCTCTCGGAGCGACTCGCTACGGTGCGCGGGGTTAACCATGCTCTCTACGCGGACGATATCACCGTGTGGTGCATGGGAGGGTCCGACGCCGGGGTAGAGCAGGCGCTCCAAGAGGCATTAGACATCACGGAGAACTTTCTAGTCGGTTCGGGCCTGAGCCTGTCATCGGCAAAGTCTGAGTTACTACTATACAGACCCACCCGACAAGGACTGAGGAACCTCACTCCTTTAGAACAGATTCCCATAACTCTATACACACGGGATGGGCAGAAAATACCCAGGGTGGACTCCATCAGGGTCCTCGGACTCCTACTAGAGTCCAAGGGGGGCAACTCACGAACTATAGCCCGCATCACCTCCAAGACGGAGAACATGCTTAGGCTCATACTCAGGGTCTCGAACCGCAGGGGCGGGCTGAGCGAGAGCAATCTCCTTCGGCTCTATCATGCATTTCTCATGAGCCACATTAATTATGTCGCTTCGGCGTTGCGCTGGTCCAAAAGAGAAGAGGCAAGAATTGATACACTAATGCGCAAAAGCATAAAGCGAGTTCTAGGCTTGCCTATCCACACTAGCACCGAGAAGCTCCTACAATGGGGCATGCATAACTTTCTCTCGGAGGTGATCGAGGCCCAGCAGATGGCTCAGGTCGTGCGACTATCGTCCTCGAGGGCTGGTAGGCGCATCCTGGAATCCATAGGCTGCGGTCCTACGGCGACTAACCAGCGTAATGTAACACTGCCACCCTCGATCAGAGGCACGTTTTCGGTAGCTCCACTTCCAAGAAATGTCCACCCACAATACAATGTAGGGCGCCGCATAGCTCGGGTCCGTTCCTTATTAAAATTAGTTGCAAACAGACCGCATCTCGCGTCCTTTGTCGATGCAGCCCAGTACGGGCGTTCGGATCGCTTCGCAGTGGTCTCGGTCGATCATAGTGGCACACTCCTATGCTCTGCCTCGGTTAGAAAGGTTTCGGCAATGGTGGCTGAGCAAATCGCCATCGCCATAGCAATGAAGGACCCATCGCGTCCTAATGTCTTTACAGATTCGCGTTCCGCAGCTAGGGCTTTCGCCTCGGGCTCGATCTCGCGTGAGGCAGCGGCCATCCTCGGCTGTGAGGGGGCTGCCGGGTTTCACACCATAACATGGTTCCCGGCCCACATGGGGGCCAACGTACATCCTGATGTCCCCAACGCCAATGAGTTTGCCCATGACCGTGCGCGAGGTATCGCTCACCGCGGCGGTCCCGGCGGATTCGCAGGCGGGGACGCCGGAAGATACAGGGACTCGCTACTCACTTTCCACGAGATCATGACTCATTATCATCTATCTCGGAGGACTTTTCCACTTCCTCATCCTAAACTTACGCGACCGCAATCATCGGCCTACAGGATGCTCCAAACGGGGTCTTTCCCTTCGCGTGGCAGGTTCAGCCATTTTTCGCCCAACATCGAGCCGCATTGTCCGGACTGCGGTGAGGCGTATTGCTCATTACCTCATATGCTCTGGCAATGTCCTGCGTTACGTGACGCAGAGTTCAACAAAGAAGAGGACTGGGAGGAAGCCCTTAACAGCGGCAACCTCTTGGTTCAACTTCGGGCTGTCCAGAGGGCCTGCGAGAGGGCGGAGGGCCACGGTCTTCCAGTTCCTACGTGGGAGCGGCCCGCGACTGCTACGGATTCCCCCTAAACGGGGCTGTTACAACGCAGTTCCTCAGGACCTGAATAAAGTTCTTTGTCTGTCTGTCTGTTAGGACCTGGAGCCCTGATGTCGGTTCAGTCCCGGTAGGCGGGCGAGACGGGCTGGGGTGGTCGTTACCAGTAACTGGCCGCGTCTCCAGTGGAAGGCCGCGCGCTGCCGCGAGGTACGAGCGTTTGCGAAAACACTCGCGTGTGCCGTGCCACCCGCCGCATCTCTTACACTCCTCAACACACCCTTCGGTGTCATGCCCAAATACAACACATCTCTTGCAATAAGCGGCTGCGCACGCCGTGGCCATGTGCCCCGGTTCGTTACACCTTGCGCACACTCTGCGCATACCGCGGTATTCACACATGACACGGTGCCCCGCGATGGTTGTGAAGTTTGGCACTGGCCTACTCATTTCCATGCGCACTACTCTAACAGCATTAAGCTTGTTTTGTCGGTTAGGAACTGATGCGAAGGAAACACTTTTTATCTTGCCGTACTGTGAAAGAGTGTTAATCAAGACCTCGTCTGGTATATATGCTGGAAAGCGGTATACGTTAACGAACGTAACTGGGGGTCCTAGCGCTTCTACTGTAACGTGCGCCCGGTTAACCTTGAAGCCCTCTGCGACCATAAGCTTTGTGGCCTGACTCGCGTTTCGGGTACACACAAGGAACTTCGCGCGCTCCATGTGTTGCAAGACTAACACACTATCAGGTCCGGCTGTCTCTTCAACTGCATCTATAAGGTCGTCAATAGACACGTCCCCATTGGGGGCGGTGAACAGAAAACAATTCTCTCTCACCGGGAAGTTGCTTGGGCTTGCCATGTCTGAAGGGGGCGTGTCCTCTGGTCTCGCGGGCGCTCAGCCGGCGGGACTAGGGAGGGCGACTTGTTGGTCTGGTAGTGTGCAGATTTCTCTGCACTCTCGTGCACAGGGTGGCTCATAGACCACTCAGCGTCAGGTGGCACCAGGGCAGAAGGCTTCCGGGACAGAAGACGGCGTCCGGGGACCTTGCGATGCCTGGCATGGGGGTGGGAGGGGGGCTCCGGGCGGGAGGCCCGAGTCCAGGGGGCGGCGCCCGCTCGCGGTAGGGCGCGACGACTCTGCCACAGGCTGCTTCCTTTTACTTGAAGGGGACCGGTAGGGCAACGTCAGCGTGACGTGGCTCCGGGTCTGGCTGTGTGACTGGCGCGGCGAAACGGCTTGTTCGGACTGTGACCTTAGCGGCACCCGTTCGTCCCTCGTAGTAGTCGTAGTTGTAGTGTAACTAGTCTTGCGTTGTGGCCTGCAAGGTGGTGCCGGTGGGAGATTTCTCCTGTGCGTTGTTGAACAATAAAAAATTCGCTGCGTGCACGTTAACTAAAAGACGAATTCTCCTGTCTCCCATTCCTTATTAGCAGCCATTGGCGTGTACATTAAGCTCCATCTGACAAAAAAGAATTGCTACGTTATACTCGCTGGGTGTAACCTCATTAGTTTAAGTAAGGGTTAGTGAGCGCTGAGCTGTAGTGCCACGAATACCGTGAACTAGTATATACCATGAACTTGAGGTCGTTAAAGATGGGAAGTGGACACAAAACGCAAGCCGTAAGAAAGTGTGCGTGTGCCACCTTTCCTGTATTCCTTGAAATGTCCGTTGGATGGCGGTGCTTCTATATAGGGAATATATGATTAAAATATGCGAGATGGTGGTACTTGGAGTGATGAATAGATGGACGAACGGACACACAGACAGACTCATGGATGGACGCAGGGATGGCTGCACGGACGGATGGACGCATGAAAGGATGCAGGGGCGGATGCATGGACGAACGCAGGGATGGGCGCACAGATGGACATGCGGACGGACGAACAGACGCACGTATAGACGGGCGGATGGACACGCGGACGGTCACACAGATGGACGCATGGACGGACGGAAGCATGAACAAACGGACAACCGGATGCTTTGCCCGAATCTCCATCATTCACTCCTTGGATATGCTGCCATTTTCTTTGATTTTCTGAGGGAGAAAATTGGTGAATTGTATTCTGAAAGGGCTGCATTAGAGAGTCTCGATCCGTGCAGCGAAGGCTAACGAGCGCATCGAGGAAAGTTAGGCATGAGTGCCATCAAGTACACTGTAAACCAAATTACACCCATATAGGTGTTTTATAGTGTCTATAACTCACACCCCAACACCCCACGAAATGGGTGTATCAAGCAGGACTACACCTATTCCGTGGGCGGATTTCCGAATTTACACCCTATGGCACAAACATTTTTTGGGGTGTAAAAGCGAACGTACACCCAAGTGACCTTAAGGGAGTGAGGGTGTAAAAGCGAATGTACACCCAAGTAATCTTAAGGGCGTAAGGGTGTAATATTGCTATGACACCCTAACACCCTTAAAAAACAAAAGTAGTGTAGGGTGTAATTCACCCAAACAGCAAAAAGGGTGTGGGGTGTTCTTGCTGAATAATGCCCCAACACCCATGCGAAAAATACCTTACTTCGAGTGTTACCCCTTTTCAAAAGGCTCCTGTAGAAGCACGTAAAAGCTTACCCTTTAGCTAGACCTTTCATATGCAGATGTCCTATTGTAGTGACTCCTGCCAACGTGTGGTAATCCTGGCCCTAGCACAGCTTTTATGGTGCATATATGAAGCACTGCATATAAGGCTCTCACATATAACATGTAATCTTAGATGAATGCAAAGGCATCACTCAAAATGAGCAAAATGAGCTATCACACATAACAGAACATTCACAAAGTCATGCCATAGTGCAAAATGAAATCAAGCTTTATTTTATTAGACACACAGGACATATAGGCTTCAGAGACAAATTGTACTTTAATCAAAAGCCTTTTTCAATTGTGCAGAGCAGAATGCCATTTGCTCCAAAAGAAGACCGAAAATCAGACATCAATGGTACGGCATGGAGCTCTACGGACCGATGCATGCATATCAAATACAACAGAAGAGCCTTTATTTGCACTTAAAAATGAAGAACTAATTTTAACACGCTTCAAGCAGCACAAAAGCACAGTGCAGTGAAGCATACAAACAGCAGAAAGAGTAGTGCAATGCAGCATACCTTATTTCTCCAATATACTGAAATAATATATCAATGCACACTACAATCGCCTCCTTGATACACCACAGTTTGCATGTGTTGTGGCATGCCTTATGCATATTATGCAAGGCTAGTGGTATTCTAATGAATGCAATGACAAAACAGTCTTAAAATGGTATTTTCATTTCACAATAACCCTTGTGTGTTCAGACATTAAGAATACTAGAGAAACAATAATACAGGAGTGAAAACAATAGGCAAAACTATAATAGCTTAACAGTGTCACTAGATACTAACCATGCAGAATAATTGATTTAAAGATGTAAAATATCAAGTGCATCACATAATGTGTCCCCCTGAAACAATGCAACATCAAGGAACATAAAATGGACACACAAAAGTAGGGTGAAAGATTAACCACTTACAGCTAGCAGAGGTGGAGCAGCCAAGCTATCATCTGAAGCAATATTTTGGAGCATCTTATCTTGCTTTTCCAGGGAAAAAATTTAAATTTGGAGCAGATTTCAGGCAAAACAAACACAACATTTTTGAGCCTGAAATTCCAAATTTACAGCATTGATTGATATGAGCAGTTTAGCGTCCCCAAACCACCATATGTTTATGAGAAACGTCGTAGTGGAGGGCTCCGGAAATTTTGACCACCTGGGGTTCTTTAACGTGCACCGAAATCTGAGGACACGGGCCTACAGCATTTCTGCCTCCATCGGAAGTGCAGCCACAGCAGCCGTGATTCGATCCCGCGACCAGGGGGTCAGTAGCTGAGTACCATAGCCCCTAGACCACCGCGGTGGGGCTCCAAATTTACAGTAGTACAACAAATTAGACTGAATCACACAAACGAAAAAATATATGTAGAAATTATTTGATATCCGCTAAGTCATTCAAAATATACGAGAGCGCAACTATTTCAATAAAAGCCCACAGTGCGAACAATGCTAACCTCCCTATTTATGAACGCTCTTCGACTCGAATCTCGTCCTTCACTTGAACTAGCCGAGCACAGCGCTACCGCTTGTCTAAAAATGACGCTGTGTTTCTCGAGAATCGCTGCAGATTATCCCTGATATTGAGTGACTTGCTCTGCCTAGAGACTGCACTGGAATCAATTTTCTCAAGTCAAGTGAAGCATTTAGTGAAGGGACGTTCTAAAATTCGGGGGTAAAACACAGTAGTATTTGCCGAGCTTGTCAAACTGTTTGACAGGCGACCCAAAAAATTCCAGATATTTGTAAAGGAGGAGCTCAAGGGGGTGGCGAAATGGAAAAAGTGGCATACGATTTTATCGTCACTTAAGGCTGCAAAAACCTCATAAATCACTCTAAAAGACGGCCAGCACTCATACTAGTACTAGTTATTGACTGGCATCTGCATGGCAGAGTAATATAGGGAAAAAATATTTTGTGTCCTGTGACAGCGAGTATTAATAGCCACTTCCAAATCATAAAGCACTTTTTCGCAGAGCGAAAGCGCACTCTGCCAAAAGCGACCTAAAAAGCGTTATGATTGTCATAGAAAGGGGGGGAGAACTTTCTTTTAAACTGTTCTACTCTTTTCTTTTGCTGTGAGGTTAGATTATAGTCAATTAAAAGTTATAATTACGGTTGGCGCATCTGTATTTGATTTGATGATGATGACCCCGCCTCGATAGTTTAGTCGCCAAGGTACTCAGCTGCATTTTTCATGCAGGTGAAAATGCTGTAGGCCCATTTGCTTAGATTTGGGTGCACAAGAACCCCAGGCGGCTGAAGTTTCTGAAGCCCTCCCCTAAAGCGTCTCATAATCAAATGGTGGCTTTAGGACATCAAACTGCACACATCAATCAATTGGATGCTGATGCACAAACTCACGTTGCATAATGTATTTTATGTTTCTTGATAAAATTAACAATACTGAGAAATAATTAAGGCTGGTTGGGCATTTCATAATGGTTTTGTGCAAAATTAGGAAATTGTATCCAATTGACACAATTGGCGCGGCTGCTGTTCTCTTGAACATGCAAATATGAATACGAAAATAGCATGTGATATTGTGCTATAGACAGTAAACATGTGCTGTAAATAGACATGAATGCCTGAATTGAATAGTCAATTTCGCGATCAAACAACGACCGCACAAAGAAAACACATGGACAGGACAGGTGCTCACTAGCAGCTGTTTGTACCATATATTCATAATATAGCATAATTTCATACACACAACCTTAAAAAGGTGGCGAGTCGGCATGAAGTACTTATGGAGTTCGTGCCCTAACAAACTAGCAAAGTTGCGCCGGTGCATCGCTGGAAATCATGCTGAGCAGCTGAAAGGCTGTAAAAAGAAGCATGCGTGGCCATTCACGAAGTCTGCCACTGAAGTGGTTTACAAAGTACCCCTATCCTGCAGAAAGAGACATGTTAGCCAGACGACGAGGCGCTGAGTCAATGATCGAACGAGGGAACACGCCCTTACGGCAAATAATAACGACGGTGCCCGTTCAAGAGCGCATGTCACTTCATCTGGATTCACACCCAGAGCAATTCCGAAGGGCTTTTACAAAAGAAACGGGGTATCAATTGCGTTAGCAAAACTTCACTCATCATGTATGAACTGGAAGCATGGTATCTAGCGAATATGTGTCCTATAGCGTGATTAGGTAAGGAACGGCCTAAGTAGGTTGCACATGCGTTGACGAAAAGTGGGCTTATATCAGCCTGTTTCCTCAAAAAATAAACAATTGCAAATGAGTGTCCATCCCGTTTATGTGTTTTCTTTGTGTGGTCATCATTTTGGGGCGAAATTGACTAATATTTAATGCAAACATGCACCAACTATCCCAACAGCGAGTTCTACTAGATATGAATGCCGCTGCTGCACATGTAAACAACAATAGCACGTGCAGTCGCCTTAGAACTGTGAAAAAAAGCAGCGTTATACAGTGCTTCAGAGGAGGCACTTTCAATATATTTCTTGGTAAATAAAGGGCTTAATAAGCACAAGACCTTTTTGCAGAAATGCAGATATAACACATTTTGGCTAAGTTCTTGAAGGCGTGGTAGACGAAGAAAGTGCTTAACAGCGCACACGACAAGAAGGATAAAGAAGAGACGAGAACAGAGCCCTGAATAAACAACCAAAGTTTACTGCAAATCAACTGCAATATATAGAAAACGGAATCTGTGCATAACCACGCACCATATTGCAGAATTGCACATACATGCACCATACGGCCTACCTTATCAACAACCGGTCATATAAGTGGACCCCAAATAACTAACTTCACAGCAGTTAAGAAAAATTGAGGGTACGCTAACACAGGAAGCACCAAGCTGTTGAATATAGAAGGCTTCACTAATCTCGTGCTCGCGCCAATTTTTATATCTCGCGTGATCAAACACTTATCAAGAATTGGCTGACAACAAGACTTATTACAATAGACTTATTACAACAAGACTTATTACAATAAATGATCGGTTGAGAGAGCACGCTAACTCTCTAAGAGGTTCTCTTCCTAGCCACTTGGCAGACCATTGTGATAAGTCTTGTTTTCAGCCAATTCTTGAAAAGTGTTTGATCATGGGGGGATATAAAAATCGGTGCGATCACGAGATTAGTGAAGCCTTCCACATTCAACACCTTGTGCCTACTGTGTTAGCGTACCCTCAATTTTTCTTAACTGCTGTGAAGTAAGTTATCTGGGGTCCACTTATATGACCGGTTGTTGATAAGGTAGGCTGTATGGTGCATGTATGTGCGATTCTGCTTATGGTGCGTCGTTATGCGCAGATTCTGTTTTTTGTATATTGCAGTTGGTTTGCAATAAACTCTGGTTGTTTCTTCAGGGCTCAGCTCGTTTCTTCTTTCCCTTCTTGTCGTTTACGCTGTTAAGTACTTTCTTTGTCTACCATACAGCACCAACCAGCCGTATATAGCACTTTGTTAGCCTTGGAGGCGTATGTGCCAGTGAAATTGCACTAATATTACTGCGCTTCAAACACTTTACTAATGAACTTGTACTTAACATGTAGACAAATTTTGGTATAGAAGCAAGGAGCAGTACTTTTAAAATAAAACGTTGCACAAACAAGAATAAAACGACATTCCGGTAAGTTCATAAGGCAACTACGTCACCAAAAATTTTTTCTTTCAGAAATATTTTACTGTTTCACTGTTTTCAATGCAGTAAATCATCACAATTTTTTTTAAATCCATTTGAGATCGTCGCTAAAATAGCTGGGATGTTTGGCGTGAAATGACCCATTAGTGAATCAACCTTTAAGCTGGAGACATCTAGGCCGTCTGCAGTTTATCATATAACTCTAACATTATGCATTATACACAGTTTTCTATACGCACTGCTGTTAAGCTGATGGCAAACTGATACTCATATTGGAAAAATAAATAGGTATATAGGACACATAGCTTGAGATGAAGCCTTCCCATCAGAGGAATGTTCCTAAAATGTACAAGATAATTGGTGCACCCTATGAGTAGCGTCCACCACTGCTGAAACCCTTTGAGTGAGGTCGTGAGCCCGGAACAGCTGCTTTCATGTTGTGATGAAGAGTGCACTGCATCGTCAGCACCCAGCCCATCATAGAAGATGTAGTGTGCTTTCCTTTCAACATTCTGCATGTAAGAGATGCACAACATTCAACTAAGCATTTAAAAAATACTGGGAAAAATCAGAACCTCATTATGATGTATCATATAATAAAAAGCTACAGCTTCCCCCCTTTCAGCTTTACCACTATTCACTTTTACGTTTACAAGCATCTGTGCATATTATTGTACGAATGCAAGTGCCATGTTTGAGTCTACACCATGGTGGTGGTAAAAAAGTGCTTCTCTCTTAAATCATGCACCTACCAAGAAGTTTGAATTATACTGGGATGCTCAAATTTCAGCGTTTTTACCAAGTTTTCTTGCTTAGCTAGAATACCTTAACCAATAGGCCACTACAATGGGTGATACAAAAAATTACATAAACCCATTCAGACAGAAAAGTAGCAATATTTATCATTTACATTGAAGGATCGTTTTGTAGGCATCTACACATCACCGATGTACGATCTACTGTGTGAAACTAGTGTAAAACATCGAGCAAGCCCCAATCTGAAAGGATCAACTGCACTTATTAAATGACAACTGCTGCTGGAAACAGAGCACTGTGTATTTGTGGAAGCTCACCTCTAAATTTCTTCTCCAGTTACATAAATTTGGTGTACTGGATAATTTTATAATATGTCTTTCACAGGTTGCTTATTGGTCATCAAAATGATTACTTTAGGCCTTGAGTAAAACTGACTTCTCTCAAAATCAATAAGACGTGCTAATCTTATTCTTCGAGTGCATGCGTAAGCAGCTCATTCGCAGTTGAATATTTGTTAATTCATAAAAACAGCCATGCAACAGATAATGTATCGCAAGTAAGTTAAATAAATGCTAAATAAGCTCTGAACTGCTGGACTATAAATATGTATAATTAAAAAAAATGCACGACTTATTGGAGAAGTAGCTAACAGGAATATATGCATGGAGGGCTTATTAGTTGGATCAGCGTGTTTGCATTCGTAAGGATGAAACCTGCAGAGGCAAAATGCATGAAACAGACAAAAACTGTTAGGTCTGCCTGCTTTCAATTACAGCCACCTGTGTCGCCATCATTTCGTTTTTCGCGAGCGTGTTCTTTAGTGGCTAACTATGCCTACGTCATTATCATCTGTGCTGTATCAGCTTAAACGAAAGTTTTGTGTGGGTGTTTCTTGGTACACTTTGGCTAAGCTTTCATATGTAACCACAGCACCAAAACCCTACACCAAAATATACAGAAATATTCTATTCTACAATATTCTATGTGCCGCACTACAACGGTGCAAAAATGCAAAAAGATGTGTGCAATTGAGTGTGGCTGTGCAATCCCTTATTAAAGCACATCAATATTTATATATCCTGATTATCTACGATATACTAGTATAAATATAAACAAACCTAACAACGCATAAAAAGCGCAAATCGCTGAACAAACAAGGTACATATAAATTCTTTGGTTAGCTGCACGATTTTTAACAAAACACATTTCACGCCGCTGCAAAGCGCAGGCATCAAAGGGGTACTGATACAAATTTTAAGTATTTTTGAATTGTTGCTTTAAATAGCGTATTTACTCGCATTAAAAACGCACCCCTATCTTCAGTGATTGAAATCTGAATTTGTTTTCTCCCGCGTACTAAACGCGCCCCATTTGTCCGCTGCAGTCCCGCTAACTGACAACTGGCGCCTCCTTTACCGTTGATCTGCTTCGTTTTTATTATTATTATTATTATTATTATTATGCCATTTCTTTCGCCCACCTCGGCTCGCTCACCCCCCCCTTTTTTTTCCTCACCCGCTGCCGCATGCCGTAAAGTTTATCTGCGCGCGGCACATCCCCCCCCCCGTTTTCTTTAACCATGCCCCACAGCGAGGTTCACGAACACTGCGACTGTTGAGACATCGCAGCTGATAAGCACCCAGCGAGCGAAGGTCACGAAGCCACCAGCGCCAAGAGACGGTCGCTTCCTGCAATTACGAGTATCGCGGGCAAATCGGGAGTTGGCAGGCGGGCACTTCTGCACTTCGTTGTTCGCATGCACGAAAGCTTACCTTTTCAGCAAGCACGAAATCCAAAAGCGTTCTCCATGTAGCTCCCTGCGTACACTCCGTTGATCGCTTGATCGGAAACACTCTGCTTGCGGCGTGCACAAGCTTTAACGAAAGCCGTTGACAGAGGACACACACTCCGCCGCACCGAAGTTGTTCTGTACTTGCCGACACGCCACAGATTGCAGTGACAGTACTGTATCTACTGTAAGCGCGAGTTAAACTGTGCAAGCCGTATAAGTACGTGTGCCGGACAAAGCAAGTGAATAGTAAAATATTAAACCATCGGCAGCCTGCAGCAAACGCGCACACGACATGTTACCACCCAATTCAAAGTCTGCCTGTTGACGATGGCGATGCGCAGTTGCCCCGAGACCTCAAAACCGAAACCAAAACTCATAGCAGTATCGTTTTATAATATATTTTCCAAGCTATGTCAAGCCTCCAAGATAAGTGTAATCTTGTAATTACACTATATCTTGATATATCTTGACACTATATCTTATTCTTGATATAGTGTAATATCATGCTTGACAACATAATTATTTGCTAGCAGAGCTTCAAAGTCTTTTTTTTTGCCACTGACGTGTTCAGGCGGCAGATGCGTAGCCTTCGTGATGTACATTTTTCTTTTCCCGGGTGAGGCGTTACTGCGGCGTTGTTTCGACATTTTAGAGTCAAAATTTGTTACTTGTGTAACATAGATATAAATAAAAAGTTAGGGAAGGGAGGCAATGAGGTTGTTCCAAATTTGACACATCTCCCACCCTTTTTTATGTTCGGTAGAGGAGCTTTTTTTATTCAAAATTGGGCAAATCTAGAACCAAAACAAGCTGAACTAACGCTGCCTTAACATATACATGCTATCAGCGTTCTTCTAGAACAGTAATAATTATAAATAATGTGTTAATATTACTATTTTAGAGGAAAGGTGAACGTATGTATGAGCCAATTGAGTGTCACTGCAGCTACATTCGGGTCAGGGTTCAGCCCATTTCGCACAAAAAAAATGAAAGCACCCATTTTGGTTTCTCAAGTATGCAACCACAGGCAAAAATGTACAAGCAAATGGGTCAGGCCCTCTTTTTTTTCTCTTTCTATCCCCCTGCAGGCATAAACCTTAGCAACACCCCCGCTGTGCTATTAGCTTCATTTAAATAACACTCTGCCATTCAGCAAGAACCATGGGGACTATGCTTTTTTTCACCGACAAAGTATGAATGACGCTTGCTTTTATTTCAAGTCTTAAATTGTGTGTGAGCATAGCAATGTGCGATTATCAGTGCATTGTAACACCACAGTAACAACTATCAATTACAATGCTGCAACTAAACAACTCTTCTTCATTCTTGTGGCACGGGTACATTGCGCTAGTGTTGTCTACGATCGTTCATGTGTATGTTAAGGGACGCGCAAGCGTTCATATCAAGGAAATAAAAAAGAACAGTAAGTGCCCACAGAGTGGCACATCCGCTAAGCATGAGTTCACTCGTGCTTAGCGGATGTGCGCTAAGCTTGTCCTGCGGCGCTGCATGCGTGCACAGCAGCTGCATTAGAGTAAGCTTAGCCTGTTATTTGTAAACATGCCTAGTTCCACGGCAATGCGAATGCTGCAAACATTCAATTTCAACTCATCCATGTTCACAGATCTAAGTATAACTCACTGAGTAAATCAGGGACTTGTGTATTGATGCGAAACACTTCAGTGTGAGGAAATATGTGGACCCCCCAAAAAAAAATTGGCCTCGTATCTGCATGTTTCTGCAAATGTCGTCGAAAGACGACAGTCTTGCGTGTGGAGAGAGTGAACATGACATTTATTTGGTGTTCTGCGCAAGAAAATCGGTGAGTGGTATTCTGGAGACACTGCGTTTGAGTGCCTCGAGCGTGCAGCGGAGGCGAACGTGCACATCAAGTCACGTCACACATGAGACATGAGCGTCATCTGGTAGTTTTCTGAAAAAAACAAAGCGTATGGCTCTGATACGGGCGTGCGCGCCCGTCTCAGAGGTGATAAGGTGTAGAACGCAAGGCGACGGGTAGGTGCGACCACCGTGTCGCCTTAGCAAAGCGTTGGAAACCCTCCCTGTTCCGTGCAAGCGTTGCATGGTCGGCGCAGCGTGATAATCGCTACGTTCCTTAAAATTACTTATGTATGCTTTTTCTAGTAATATACGCACATGCAGAATATATACGTGTTGTTATGGTGTCGCAGACATGCGCAATAGTTGTTTTTTAATTGACGATTGCACAAGCATCAACGCTCAATCTTGAGCAACATTGATGGGCGCTGTGGATGGGGTCGGCCGTTTCAAGTACCAGATGCCGTATAGAGTGGCCAAACAGACAAATGCGCGGGCGGACAGACAGACAGACAAAAATGTTTGCGTCGAAGGTCCACAAGAAAGACTATCGTTTTGAATAAACCAGGAGCTCTGGTATGAAAAACTTAGTGTGATTTCAAATGAGAAAGCGCGCACAATAGCCTGTCGAAAACTGTGTGTAATCTTTTCATGTTATGTTTAAGCGCAACATAATCTCTTTTACCGATGTCTCTGAGAGAATTAGGGAAGAATGAACATCAGCGGCAGCAAAATATTGATACTAAGAATCCCAAAAACGTAACGCATGAATTAAGTCGTTGAACATGTGAGAAATGTTTTGAATAATGTAAATAGGGGATGGTATAATAAATATAATACATAGCACGATATAGTTTGGGTAATGATACGGGAAATGAAAACAAAGGCCGAAACATCAATATTTTCACCAGAACATTCGCATGCGGTTTAGATTGCATCCGTTGAGATGTGATATGCATTGATGCTCTAAACTATATGCATATATGATAGGTGTAACATTCAAGGAAACATCGTTGGGTGTAATTTGCGAACATACACCTATAGTACACCTAAATACGACAAATGGGTGTACAAAAGGTGGAATTGCAGAAATTACACCCGTGCGGATAAGTTTGGCAGAAATAATAGGTGTAATATGGGTGATTTATTGAAAAATCCACCCTTAAGGGTGTGAAATGATTTGCAGTGTAGTTATCTTCAAAAACTAAGGAAGACGCGCACGCCTGCGGAAAAAGATGCGTGCGTGTTTGTGAGTTGATAAGGAGTAGAACGCAAAGCGACAGGCAGGTGCCATTACCGTGTCGTCTTAGCAAAGCGTTGGCAACACTTGCCTGTTTGAGCATCGCGTTGCATTGTCAGCGCAGCGGGATAAACGCTACGGTCCTTAGAATTACTTGTGTGTGCTTTCTATAGTATAGAGGCACACATACAAAACATCTACGTCTTATTATGGTGCCTCAGATATGCTTAATATTGGTTTTTAATTGATAATAGCAAAAGTATGAATGCTGAAACTTGAGCAATATTGATGGGTGCTGCGGATTGAGTTGGGCATTTGAGGTATTGTTGTTTACAGACAATTGTTTGCCAAGAACTAGCCAACGCGGGTGTTCACATGGTCTTTTCTGTGCACCGTCGCGACGCTGTCAGCTATTCTACCTCGAGCCACACTCAGAATTATCGCCACCCTGCTCCACGTAACCATGACACAAATGCGTGGAGGACGCCTGATGACTGGCTGATTTGCTTTCGATGTGAACAAGTGGGAAATATTTCCCGTCATATCCAAAGCACATGGACCTCACCGTATCTGGCATGCCCAAACTTCTCCAACATCCACTCAGCAGCCTATCTCTATGGTCAGAAACCGCCATGGCGTAATGGCTCAGCTAATTACAACCCGACCACTACGACCTCTGCCCAGTACATTCGCTCACCTTCACCTCGACGTAGATTTTTCTGGTCTCTGCCGCCACCTTGTTCACCGTTACAGACCCCGTCATTTGCCCGGTGGTTTTCTTCTAAAAACTAAAGGCTGCCGCTCCTAGAGAAGATGCTGCTGATACAACTTGCTCTCCAATTCCTGTGTTGACGCTCCCCACCAATCAGAACCTGATCGACGTTGAAGTGGACGGTTTATCTCTTAAAGCCTTGGTAGACACTGGCACCCATATTTCTGTTACGAGCCTGCACATTCGTGACCGCTTAAAGAAAGTCTTTACTGCAGCCCCTTCGCGTAGTTTTCGTGTTGCTGATGGTGGTACGGCTGCTGTTATTGACATCTGTACTGCACGCGTTACTATTGCCAGCCGTCAAACATCAGTTCTCTTCTCTGTTCTCTTTCACTGCACCAACGATGTGATCCTCGGTCTTGACTTTTTGTCCACTCATTCCGCCCTCATGGACTGCTTATTTGATACTGTGCAACTTGAACTACCATGTCTGATTGATACGCCCAGTTCACCCAAGCTCGTCTATGCTCTGCTGAACATGTCCGTTCGTTACGGCAAACTATGACCTGAATCACCGTAACGCCCTCACCACCTGTATCTGATGGCGACTATGTGCTCGCGCCCATCACAATTATTCTCTTGACTCACAGTGTTACCTTACCACAGACTGTTATTCAGTTACGTGCAAACCACGCCTGCATTCCCGTGCTCAACTTTACTTTGTGTCCACAACTGCTCCCGCGTGGAATCGGCCTCACCATGTTGACTCCCTCTGAAGAATGCGTCATCTCAGCTGTCTTTCCACAATGCTGCACACTCATGCTCGATCTTCGCAAGCAAGCCCGTCTCCCGACGTTAAAAAATGATCGCGTGAGACCTTTTACCGCGTCAAGCTGAAGCACTCCTTCGCGTCCTTGACTCATACTGGGACGTATTTGACTTATGATCGTCCGCAAGGTCAAACCAGTCCTGTAAAGCACTGAATTGGCGCCTGCGATGCCTCCCCTGTCCATCGACGGCCATACCGCGTATCTCCAACCGAGCGTCACATATTTCAAGCAGAAGTCGACAAAATGCACGCAAAAGACATAATTGCACTAATATGTTATCCATTGGCGTCCCCTGAAGTTTTTGTCAGAAGGAAGGACGACGCTTGTGATTCTGTAATGACTACCGACCTCTGAACAAGATACCTAAAAAAGACGTCTACCTGCTACCACGTGTAAACGAGGCCTTGGATTGTCTTCATGGCGCTAAATATTTTTCTTCTATTGAACTAAGATCAGGGTACTAGCAAAGTGCTGTCGATGACATGGACCACTTTTGTCACCCCTGATGGTCTCTTCCAGCTTAAGGACCTGTCCTTCAGGTTTTGCAACACTGCGGCCATCTTCTTGTGGATGATGGACTCTCTTTTGCGTGGGTTCAAATGGTCAATGTTTCTATCTTACCTTGACGACGTCATCGTCTTTTCTACAATCACTGAGACCCACCTCGACTGCTCTTGCTCAATACTGGCTGTATTTCGCAGTGCCGGTCTCCAACTGAACTCTTCGAAGTGTGACTTCAGACGCCAGCAACTAACCATGTTGGGCCACCTTGTTGACTCCTCTGGTGTACGCCCTGATCCTGATAAAGTGCGATCCTTGTGTAACTTCCCCGTTCCGACCTGCACTAAGGAAGTCTGCAGCCTTCTTGGTCTGTACTCGTACTTTCGATGTTTTCTGAACAACATTGCGGAAGTCACCAGTCCTCTCACAGACTTACTGAGAAAAGATGTCTCATTCACATGGGGCACAGCGCAGGCTACGTCATTTTCTACACTTATCGCATTGCTAACAAAACCACCTGTTCTGGCCCAGTTCGACATTTCCCAGTTCGACAGAATTAGTGCTGTTTTGGTCCCGCATCAAAGCGGCTGCGCCCACGTTATCGCCTATGCCAGCCGTATCCTGTCGCAAGCAGAAAGGAACTACTCAATCACTAAAAGGGAATGCTTTGCGCTTGTTTGGGTGGTAGCAAAATTTCGCCCCCATTTACGAGGTCGACATTTCACCGTCACAAGCGATCACCATGCACTTTGCTGGCTCTCGTCCTTGAAGGACCCCACTGGACGCCTTGGTCGATGGGCACTACGGTTCCACGAGTATAACTACTTGGTGTCCTACAAACCTGGCGTTTGCACTATGACGCTGACTGCTTATCTCGGAATCTAGTGGACCCACCTGAGGCGTTCGATGAAGCGCCATGTGTGCTGTCTCTCTCCACTCTAAGCAACCTCTGTGAAAAACAACGCCGAGGTCCTGCCTTATGTATCATCATCGATAAGCTTCATTTTTAGGCACCCGATCTGTATACTCAATTGTTCGTGCTTATGGCACATTGTACCGTTATGACGTCCACCCTGACGGACACAAACTGCTCCTTTTGGTATCTTCCCACTTACGTGCGAGCGTCATCGGCCAGCTCCTTGACGCTCCCCCTGCCCATCACCTCGGACTGTCTCGTACGTATGGCCATCTATAGCGTCGATTTTACTGGCCTAGTCTTTATCGCTTGGTCCGCAGCTACATTGCCTCACGCTACCAGTGCCAACGCCGGAAAAAACCTTCCATGAGTCCTGCCGGGTTCTTCCAACCACTTGAAGTTTCATTTGAGTTCTTCTTTCGACTTGGTCTTGACCTTCTGGGCCCCTTCTCTGCGTCCACTTTCGGGAATAAGTGGATAGTTGTCACGACAGATCACACAACCCGGTACGCCATTACAGAGGCTCGAAGAATTAACTGTGCCACCGACATTGCCGATTTTCTCTTGCAAGACAGCATAATTCATCATGGCACCCCACGCCAACACCTTACAAATAGTCGGCGCTATTTTCTCTCCCGAGTTCGCATATTATCGGTTACCACTGTACGTTGGATCTGCAATTGTTTTCAATAAATGTTTCCCCCCCCTCTCTATGTACACACCCCACTGCGCAAACTCACGTTTTGTGACGTATGCTCACGTCTCGTGCCGACCCAGGAAGCCACCCGCAAAACTGTTGATTATCTCTCCCTCTCTCACCTCGCAAGCCCGACGCAGGCCACGTCTGTAAGCGAAAAACGACTTCTTGTGCTGCACAATCGTTCACTGGCCATCCCGTATATGTAGGCACTGGATCACACATTCGGAATTCAGTAGAGGGCGTCTTTACTTGGCCTTCGCTAGACGTTGGAGGCAACGCTTCTCTTTCATTCCATAAATAGGAAGAATAAAGACGAAATCCCAATTCAGCATTCAAGAACCATACCTAATTAAGCAATATTGACACTATAATCCTACCACTCTGTTACGCATCCTGACACTATAATCCTACCACTCTGTTCCCCCCGTGGGTGGTTTCGGGCGGCAATTTTATCATTAAAAACTTCGTGATTGTCTCGATATCACAGGTAAAAATGCCATTACATTCGGGCACCTGCATCTGTCAGTAACTGCTACTACACAGTAAAAATTTTTACACCCAGAAGGGTGTAAATGAGCTTGTCCCGTGGACGACACCCTAAGGGTGTTAATTCAGCACCTTCCAAAAAGGATGCTTTTTCATGCACCCTTAGAATAGGGTGTACATGCAAAAAACTGTAGGGTGTTAAAAAACACCCTTAAGGAAGGGTGCCTTCAATGTCCATCACTTTTTCAGCACCCTCTGAGGAGGGTGCTAAAAAAGTGAGCTCCATATATTGCGTCTGGGCAAAAATATAAACGCGTGCCATCGTGTATGAACTTGTGCTGGATCTATATATACTTCACAGTATATGCATAATGCGCGTTACAGAAAATGAAGCCTTGCTGCCCTTGCATATTGCGTTTATTTAATAGGCAAATAAAACAAACTTTTCTTCTGCCACACAACTTTTTCACCAGATATACGTTCACGTATACGTACACTACACATGCAACACCTCAAATGTTTATTATATTTATTCAGTTTCACTTCATTGACAATTCTTTGCAACATACAATTACACTGGTTTCAGTTTAGTATACTGCTTCAAGTACATAGAGACTACAAATGAAATATACGCTAATATATCCCTATAATTCTTTCAAGTATCTACAATCCCAGTGGTTTCCAGTTTAATACTCCTTCATGTACACAATCGGTTAATAGGAATGAAATACAAGCATATATATACTTATGATTCTTTCAAATATATAAAATCACCATGATTTCACTATATACGCCTTCATGTACACAATCGTTCCCAAGAAGTGATGTACACAAAAATATATATGGATAGTGTTTTCAAATGTATATAATCACAGTGGATTAAGCTTTGTATTCCTGGATGTATAACAATTGGTTATGAGAAATGATGTTACATGCAAACATATATGGGTTTTTGCACATATAACTTTAGCGAATACTTAAGAAACCAATACAATGATCAGAAACACAATAAGCTAAAAACGAACACAAAACTGAGTCAAAACACAAAAAAACAAAAGAGGTAATGCATAATTATGGCTAATGACACAGCTGGGTCACTTTATGCCAAATGTCCCAGCCATTTCGGCAACCATCTCAAATGTATTCGAAAAACTCGTGCTGCATTGAAAATAGTGAACTTCTGGAATATTTAGGAGAGGAAAAATATTTGGTCACGTGGCTGCCTTCTGAACTTCCTGGAATGCCGTCTAGGTGTTGTATGTGAAAAATTTTATTTTAAAAGCACCGCTCCTCTTTTCATACGAAACTCGGTCTGCGTGTTACGTAACAAGAGCCTAATTTGGGAGAGTTGGTTCATCAGTGGTTGTGTGCTAGTCCCAGCGCGACAACTTTCGGAAGAGACAGAAAGGACAGGAAAGAGCACCGACTGTCAACTGAATTTAATGAATGTGCTACGAGCGCTTTTATATGGAGTACAAGAACCGTGTTCATGCGCGACGACACGTGTGAGCACTACAAAATAATATTTAACTGTGAAAAGAATACTCCCTCTCGGAAAGGATAAGTGAACGTGTAGTGATGCACTGATTATTGGTTTACCTGATAAAAAATACTTCTACAAACATTAAAGTGGCATTAAGTAAACATATTCTCGTGACGAATGCGGCAAGATTGACTATTCCTGTTGCTGTTTAGTACACACTTATGAAAGCTTGCAAGGGGTGGAAAACAACACGCTAATATCATATCTGCTGGCTATTTTTTTAATTGTGAGACACATGATGTGGTATAACATGCAAAGGTATTGGTCATTGTTTTTTGTTGGTCCTGTCTAACTTTACTTTCTGCTGGAGGGTTTTGCAAACGGGTGTGATGATTTTGTTGGGATACCCAGCATCTTTTAGTCTTTTAATCTGGTTTTTAAACCTGACCTCACCCTTGTGCTAACATGACTTCTGAAGGGTGGCCTGAGTACATGTGGTATCAATTCCTCTTTCTACTAATTTTGAATGCCCACTATCAAAAGGCAGAACATTCTTAGCACTCCTGGGCTGATAGCACCAGCCAATACCCCAACAGCATCATCACACTTGTTTGTGAAATCCTCCTGCAGAAAGTAAAGTTAAAGGAAGCAGGACCAAAAGAAAAAGAGAATGACCAATCACCTTTGCATGTCACACGGTACTACGTACATAAGGTGTCTCACAATTTTAGGAAAAGAGCCAGCAGATATGACATTGTTGTTTTCCACCCCTTGCAAGCTTTCAAAAGTGCATGTACTTACAGCAACAGAAATAGTCAATCTTGCACCATTCGTCACTAGAATAGGTTTACTGAATGCCAATCTAATGAGTATGAGATACCGCTAACATGTGGAAAAGTAAACATAGGAAAAACTGGGCAATGCTTCAATGCTCGAGCAAGACAGCATGCTTTAAATGTTAAAAAGAGCTATAGTAGTCTCATGGCCGGACACCGTAAAGAATGTAAGAGTAGTCCTAGGTTTCATAAAACACGGTTTTTGAAACAAAAAGCAAGCAGAAAAATGAGAGATTTTAGAACTCTTTATCAGGAAGGCCAAGGATCAATGCATCAGTACACCTCCACTTATCTTTTCCGAAAAAGAGTATTCTTTTCTCGGTTAAAATTATTTTGTCATGGTCACACATGTGTTGTTGCAGATCAGCCCTGGTCTTGTGCTCAGTATAAAAACGCTCGTAGCACCTTCAATAAAATTCAGTTGACAGCGCTCTTTCCTGTCCTTTTTGCGATAAGATTTTTATTACAGAAAGAATTTCATTTTCTTACAATTTAGGTATAATGATGAGTTTTCATTGTATCACAACATGGAGCAAATTGCATCTCAATACGGACAAAAATCACAATTTTGTGAAATTTGTGATATTTTCTCGTATATTTCAGCAGCTTGAGAGGTCTAAAGATATTTTTTCCTCAATATATACTTTCTGTGAAGTAAATATTCACTGCTCAGATATTCATACAAAGTGCAATATTGCAATAAAAAATGCAAACATAACACATTTTGGCTTTATTCTTGGAAGCGAATGTGGCTAAAAAATTGCACTATTACTATTGAGCTTAAAATACCTTACAGAAGCACATTTACTTAACAGGTAGACCGAATTTGCTTTAGAAAAAATAAGCGGTAGTTTTAAAACGAAATTTTCCACAAACAGCACACAGACGGCATTTTGCCAGGAAGTAATAAGCCAGCCACATGAACAAAACTTTTTTTCTCGCTGAAATATTCTAGCAGTTCACTATTTTCAACGCATTAAGTCAGCACGTTTTTTTTTTCAAATACATTTCAGATGGTCGCCAAAGTGGCTGAGACGTTCGGCATGGAATGATCCAGCTATATTTAAGCAAAGTAACTTACACAAATAACAATATTCGTTCATCTACCATGACCACACTAGAAAAAGTTGTTCAGCCATTTTGACACTAAAATTTTCGGCGTCGTACTGCCTGAACAACTTCTTTGATAAACTCCAAACTTACGCCGAGAAAAAGCCGCTCTATCACGGTGGTTGTTAAAGGCCTTGCAGCCGTAAACAATGCTAAAAATATAAAAAAAATCAACTCATCAGTGCTGTCACTCCTTCTTCGTCATTACTGACACGGAAGATTTTTCGGTTATCCATGTGGAGGTTCAGGAAGTAGGCTTGCTCTAGACTGGGGCCGGGGGGTAGACTACGCAGGACGTCAGCGGCACCCTCTCATCCTGTAATAAGAGCAAATATGACTTCTCTTAAAAGGATGTTCGTGCTGTTCTGGCAGAACCATATATAAAGAATGTGTAGTGTGTATCCTTCGAAATGGCGTGTAATTGACATTACACTGAACTCGAAGCATACAACCCATACATTCTAATAATTTCGTACGAGAAAGATAAGAGTTTTCCACCATACAGCAAATTCCCGAAATGAGGTGAAGTGTAAGACTACAGCTCGAAAATGGCACTTACAAAAGCCTGAACTCACCTAAGAATCAACTTCCTTATAGGGTAGTTAGCCAGTGTGAAAAACAATTCCCAAAGTACAACGCTCAGAACATGTAACATTGATCAAAATGCACAAGAAATTCACCTCTTCATGTACAAACAGTGAAGACATCTCTGCTTTCTCTTTTACATGAGAACAAATGATCTTGAGCGTGGCACTAGCGAAGAGGTCTGCAAAAAAAAGTAAAAGATTTACTGACTTTAATCACGCCTCCAACAATCTGAGGAATTATTACAAGTCACCAATCAGAGCAATTCTGACTGCCTCTATAAGGGCATCAAAAATGAACAATTTTCTCGTTCTTTCTACCCTCACAAGACGCTCCGTCAATAGAATCTAATCCAAATTTGACGCTGTGCTTCCTATTTGCCTGCTTTCTAGACGTAGGGCTCAAACATGTGTTTTGTGCACCTAATCTAGCACAGAAATTTGTCATCTATAATTAAATCATCTTAATTCATTGTAATTTGATAAAAGATGTGATAGCTCGTCCAGTTTTTAAAGAGTTGCGGGCCTGCAATAGGCACTGCCTTGCACGTAATAAAGTACTTCTAAAAAAATTTCAAAGCTTGCTTTCAGAAAAAGCGTCTGGCATATTTCGACAACCAAGCCCATCCTCTGATGGCAATCAGGGGCACGCTATTAGCGATTATTCACTACGGGATTTACAAACGTAACCCGTGCCTAAATACTCAGTTAAACACAATCACGCAAGTAAGAGCGCTCGAACGCGGCAACGCGCGCGGACGCCGACTACGTTGCAGCAGCCATGGCTTATGCTAGAGCAACCGCACATAGCTCCAACACTCACGTATACTCTCTCGATTTTGTTATAACGCCGAACATTATCGCAGATGAAAGCGAAGCACGAAAACTGCAAACAGAAACGAGGGAAAATAACGCACGGCAATGGCCACAACAACGCGCCTTTGGAAGTCTGCTAGATCTTTCCCTGTTGCTGGTGGCACTTGTCCTAAATAGCTTAAAAGACCGAGGCGCACGTGCTGGGAGCATAGCGGCATATCAGCACCTGCCACGCGAAGGGATAGACCCCGTTTGGAGCATCCTGTAGGCCGATGATTGCGGTCGCGTAAGTTTAGGATGAGGAAGTGGAAAAGTCCTGCGAGATAGATGATAATGAGTCATAATCTCGTGGAAAGTGAGTAGCGAGTCCCTGTATCTTCCGGCGTCCCCGCCTGCGAATCCGCTGGGACCGCCGCGGTGAGCGATACCTCGCGCATGGTCATGGGCAAACGCATTGGCGTTGGGGACATCAGGATGTACGTTGGCCCCCATGTGGGCCGGGAACCATGTTATGGTGTGAAACCCGGCAGCCCCTCACAGCCGAGGATGGCCGCTGCCTCACGCGAGATCGAGCCCGAGGCGAAAGCCCTAGCTGCGGAACGCGAATCTGTAAAGACATTAGGACGCGATGGGTCCTTCATTGCTATGGCGATGGCGATTTGCTCAGCCACCATTGCCGAAACCTTTCTAACCGAGGCAGAGCATAGGAGTGTGCCACTATGATCGACCGAGACCACTGCGAAGCGATCCGAACGCCCGTACTGGGCTGCATCGACAAAGGTCGCGAGATGCGGTCTGTTCGCAACTGATTTTAATAAGGAACGGGCCCGAGCTATGCGGCGCCCTACATTGTATTGTGGGTGGACATTTCTTGGAAGTGGAGCTACCGAAAACGTGCCTCTGATCGAGGGTGGCAGTGTTACATTACGCTGGTTAGTCACCGTAGGATCGCAGCCTATGGATTCCAGGATGCGCCTACCAGCCCTCGAGGACGATAGTCGCACGACCTGAGCCATCTGCTGGGCCTCGATCACCTCTGAGAGGGAGTTATGCATGCCCAATTGTAGGAGCTTCTCGGTGCTAGTGTGAATAGGCAAGCCTAGAACTCGCTTTATGCTTTTGCGCATCAGTGTATCAATTCTTGCCTCTTCTCTTTTGGACCAGCGCAACGCCGAAGCGACATAATTAATGTGGCTCATGAGAAATGCATGATAGAGCCGAAGGAGATTGCTCTCGCTCAGCCCGACCCTGTGGTTCGAGACCCTGAGTATGAGCCTAAACATGTTCTCTGTCTTGGAGGTGATGCGGGCTATAGTTCGTGAGTTGCCCCCCTTGGACTCTAGCAGGAGTCCGAGGACCCTGATGGAGTCCACCCTGGGTATTCTCTGCCCATCCCGTGTGTATAAAGCTATGGGAATCTGTTCTAAAGGAGTGAGGTTCCTCAGTCCTTGTCGGGTGGGTCTGTATAGTAGTAACTCTGACTTTGCCGATGACAGGCTCAGGCCCGAATCGACTAGAAAGTTCTCCGTGATGTCTAATGCCTCTTGGAGCGCCTGCTCTACCCCGGCGTCGGACCCTCCCATGCACCACACGGTGATGTCGTCCGCGTAGAGAGCATGGTTAACCCCGCGCACCGTAGCGAGTCGCTCCGAGAGGCCCTTCATGGCAATATTGAAGATTAGAGGAGAGATAACTGCCACCTGTGGGGTGCCTCTCGCTCCCAAGGTAAATTCCGTGGATTGGATTTGACCGATCCTAATGGTAGCCATGCGATCCCTGAGAAAAGCCCTAACGTATGCGTGGAACCGTTGCCCTAGACCCATAACTGAAATTGCCTCAAGCACAAACTTGTGCGAGATATTATCAAAAGCTTTGGCTAGGTCTAGAGCTAGTATGCCTCTAGTATCTCTGGTGTTGTTGTCAATGATTTGTTTTTTGATAAGGAGCATCACGCCCTGTGTGGATAGTCCAGATCTGAATCCTACCATATTGTGTGGAAATAGCTCTCTGCTTTCTATGTACTCGGATACCCGATGGTGAATCGCATGTTTGGCCACCTTGCCTACGCAGGACGTAAGCGAGATGGGTCGCATGTTCTCCAAAGCCAGAGGTTTGCCTGGCTTTGGGATAAGCGCTACCGAAGCTGTCTTCCAGGATTCAGGGACGTGCCCCGTCTCCCAGATCTTGTTGACTTCCTCGGTAAGCTTCTCGATGGATTTGCCATCCAAGTTACGTAAGAGCTTATTTGAGATTCCATCCGGGCCCGGTGCAGAGCATCCGTTGAGCTCGTAGAGGACCTTACAGATTTCTGGTTCAGTGAAAGGTGCGTCCAGCTCCGCCACCATTCCACCCCTGTAATGCGGATAGTCCACATCGCCGGAAGGGCCCAGCGGAAGATAGCTGTCCGCTAACCTCTTCAGGAGGGCCTTTTCGGACACTCCCTTCGCTTTTTGGTTGTGAACGATTCTGTCAATAGCCAATCGCTGATTTCCCTTCGACTGCGACTCATCAAGTAATTGTTTGAGGAGGTTCCATTTGGCCCCCACTCTCATCTGTCCGTCAACCGAAGAACATACTTCATTCCACTGCTGTTTAGAGAGTTCAATAGAGTAGGCTTCGATCTCGCGATTAAGTTGCGCAATTTTCTTTCGAAGTCGGCGATTGAGCCTTTGCGTCCTCCACCGGGACAGGATGGAATTCTTAGCCTCTAAGAGATGCGCGAGGCGTGCATCCATCCGATCAACCCTCAGGTTCGTTTTGACAACCTTGGTAGCAGCATTAGCATCCTCCTTGAGCCTTGCAAAAAGGCTGTCTAAGCTGTCGTATTCATCCTGGTCCTCCTTCCGCAATTTACGAAAGGCATCCCAGTCCGTTACTTTAAACTCCCTGGGGGGAGCTGCATTGACTGCTAGGGTAATAGCCACTATGAAGTGGTCGCTACCTAGATTCTCTTGCAAATTTTGCCACCCTGCTCCGGCGACGTTCTTGACGAACGCCAAGTCTGGAGTTGTGTCTCGGACCACCGATGTGCCAATTCTTGTCGGGTATTGCGGGTCCATAATCAATTCAAGAGAACAGCTAGATACGGCCTTTAGGAGGTTGTTGCCTTTGGGGGACTGCCTGGCGTATCCCCAAGCGTCGTGCGGAGCATTAAAGTCTCCCACTACCACGATGGGGGCCCCCCTGGCCAGAGCCACCGCTTTTGCCATGATTGAAGCGAACCCCTGCCGCTTGTCCGATGGCGAGCTGTACACATTCAGGAGGAATACGCTGTTCTTGAGCCAGCTGTTGGGGATTATTTCGAGGATAATGACCTCAGCCTTGCTGTTGCCAAGCTGTAGTTTGTGTTCTTGAAAGGAGCACTTTTTTGCGACCAAGGTTGCCAAACCGCGCTTCCCTTGCTCGCGCACCGAGACGACTCGATAGCCCGGGAAAGTTAGCGCATCACCGAGAGTTTCCTGTAACATAATTACGTGCGGTTTGACCGCCTGAGAAGCAATAAAGTGCAGCAGTGGAGCCCTGCGCCTTTTGAAACTGGCACAGTTCCACTGCCACACGACCAGTTCATTAGTGTTGTCCGCCATAATTACTGTTCTGAGACAGCCAATCTCCTGTCGGGTTGACTGTTACCGCGCCTGCAGGCGACTGTGCCCTGTTCGGGCCTATCGAAGGCGAGCTACCCGTAGCTAGCGCTGCCTGTGTACCTTCAAGAGACGACACCCTTTTCAGTAGGGTAGTCATGCTATCAGCCAATTGTTTAATCGGTTGCTGCATGCTTTCCAGAGCCTTGCTGTTGGATTCTGTCTCCATAGCATCCCACTCCCCTTGGGGGGGTGAGGCCCTACGTTTTCCCGAGCGGCCCTACGTTTTCCTGCACGTCCCCTGGTGGGGGAATCTGTTGTCTCTCACCCTGCGAGGAGTAATGTTTGCGGAACGACTCAAGGTCAGCCCTCAGCTGTTGAATCTCTGCCTTAAGGCAAGCATTCTCTTGGATCAACTTAGCTACCCTGGGGTCTTCTCTATGCTCTGGCAATGGTACCCGCGTTACCTCTGGTGGCGGCGCCGCTGGCTTCGGCTTGGCTCGATCCGCCCAGGTAGGTACTTCCTGGAATCGTGCCCGGGAACAAGAGCGCCCTTTGGTGCGAGCGCGGCCCCTGGAGCGGTCGCGCCGGCGGCCAGCCGGCGTGACGGAACGCCCCTGCCTGGGAGCACTTGCCACGCTGGAATCCCTTGACCGGTCCTCTTCGGCCAGCTGTTGCTGAGACTTTTTGACGCGCTTTCGGCGCCGTCGTCTTCTCCGTCGCACGACGTAAGGAACTTGAAAGCGTTCTTTGCACGTTCTGTCCGCCGTCGGATGTGGGCCTCCGCAAAGGGCACATTTCGGCGAGCACTGGTGATCGTCGGGTGGAGACACGAGCCCACAGCCCCTGCACACCCTCTTGTTGGGGTTGGGGCAAACATCGGCTCTGTGACCAAGTCCTCCACACGCGTAGCACACGTCGGTTTGGCGCTTGTAGAGCGTGCAGCGCAGCATGCTGACGCCGCATATGACATAGTTTGGTACCTTCATGCCGTCGAAAAGCACTACCACAGTGGTGGTGTTCTTGATCCTTTTGGCTTCTAGGGCCTTCGGATTCCGCCGGTTGACGATCATCGTTTGGAGCTGGGCCTCGCTGATGTCAGTGTCCACTCCTCGTATGACTCCTTTACAGGTGTTATCGGTGGCCGCGACATATGCCGCCACATTGTACATTCCTTCGCTTATCCGAATCAGTTGAATCGCGGCGTAGGCATTTGCGTTCTTCTGCTCCGGTGTGGAGACTACGAGAATGTTCTGGGCGATGTTTGGGAAACGATGTCCCTATCCTTCTCTGCCGGGGCAAGAGCAGCCGCCATGGCAATAGCCTGTGCGAGCCTAATTTGGCTTACTTTTCTGACGTCAAGTCCGTCCCTCGGCCTGACTATAATTCGTATGTGGTCCCTCGGCAGCCGGGGGAGCCTCGATGCAGCTGCGAGGCGCTTCATTGCACCTTGCGGGGCTGCCGTGCGGCGGCCTCCCTTCGAGCCCACATGTGATGCGTTGCCCGCGGAAACTGGCGTTTCTACACGAGCTTTCTTGTTCCTGCCCAGCGCTGTCGTCCAACCCGGGTGATTGGCTTCTTAGTGAGAGATTTTCTCTCCTTCCACCATCGCTACTTCGGGCATGTTGCCCCTTTTCTCCCGCCTCTCGCCGTCGACGCTAGGCTGAGCCCGGTAGGGTTAGCCGAGCCGTGGCGCGTTCCACAAGAAAAGTTCCAATAATTCAGCAAAAGGACCACTCACCGAAAAAAGTCTGGTATCGACGTGATCCTCAGAAGAAACTGCGTCGAACGAAACACAGCTCGAGCACAGGCACCACAAAAATCCTAACGAAAACATCAACAGAATCGGGAGCCGATCTTCTCGCGTCCGCACTGGTCGGCGCCTCCTGCGTCTCCTCCCTTTGTACATAATTTTTGCTTTTTCTTTCTTTTTTACGCTTACACCTACAGAAGCACGTTGCACATTTGAGTATTATTAGAAATGTTATTACGATGTAGCCCAAAGCACATCTTAAAACAATATCAATCACTTTGTGCAGTGTAGAGACAATGTGCAATCAGCAACTAATCCCGCCCTTGTTAAGTGATCACATCACTCACTGTATGAGTGATGCAGGCACTTACACAACATCGCGCATAGCAGTGTGAACTCGTTAAGTCACACGTTTAATCGGGCATCTGCAACAGGCCCGCGAACGCAGGCTGTTGTAAATGGCTGGCAGCCTACTTCGGCAGAGCTGCTGCAGGCGCCCAGCTAGCGCTGTATGATTACTACCTACGAAAACAGTACACTCACCGTTAACAGGCCCACGTTGTCCGTGTCCGCCACTCCATGAATATTCCTTAATCCGAGCGTCACTTCGAACACGGTGTCATGCGTGACCACCATTGAATATGCGCCTGTTCGCTAGAACACACACAGCGACCAAGACCCCAGACCAACGCAACGCATTTGAAAGACGATGAGACAGAGGGAGCAACGTTGAGAGAGAGAAGGAGGAGGCACTGGCGGCGGCGTGGCGGCGCCGCAGCTGTCCACGCAGGTGTTCAGTGACGCAACTCTTCGCTTATCTACGCTGCCGTTGTGGGAGCAACGCTGGCCGGGGTGAGCGGGGGGGAGGAGCGGGAAACCCGCCAAGGCGGCGCCGAAAGGCAAACGCTATGGCGCATACGGCGGACGGCCGTTCGGCGCGGAACGACTCCTTGTAAACGGCAACTCTCCTCCCAGCCAGTCGCACAGCGACGCAGATTATTTACCAGCCTCGGGTTCTTTGAGTATTTTGACGGAATGCGATTGCAGTGGGCGAAAAATAGTGAAGCAAAACTTGCGGAAACAAAGTGCACCATGGAATGGCCAGAAACAATAATTATTTCGTCCTCGGTGGTATTAGCTGGAGAGCATCGCCACACCTTTTTCCAGAGGAATTTCTTTTCGCATTGTCTGTGTCTGGCTATTCCGCGTATGGTGCCGCAAATACTAAATGCGTAGTCGAAGCTGGAACAAATTAATCCACAGTCGCGGATGTTTATTACAAGGCTTGTCACACACCACGAAACGTGCCGAGGTTGTTATAACAAACTTTTTGCTGACCACATGACCAGCACATAATTCCATATGGTTGCCCAATGAGCTAGCTAAGCACCTGTAGCAAAGGCAGGGCACGTTCTGGTTAAACGTTGTTAATATAAACGATGGTTGTGCATAAGTGCAGTGACAGCTTCCCGTGTGAATTGGTCATGACCCACAATTTCGAGCGTAGAAGCGCCTCAGCGGACCTAATCAGCTACCACAGCAAGTTCGTAAGCAATGATTTGGTACGAAAGTGTGCAGCTGTTTTCCATGTACGGAATAGTCCGTGTACAGTGCGTTGACCACCGCCATTTATTAAGCCACCTCCCATATAGACTCCCAGTCTGAACAGGTGTGGCACCTTAAACACTAAGGAGCAGTGCCCCCCCCCACACACACACACGAAATTTGAGGGCGCACGGGCTGATACACACGCATACATATTCACAGGTGCACACACATACACGTATACACACATACGGCAACACACACACGCGACCGTAAACGCACGCATGCATGGGTGTACACATGTGCACAGGCACGTTAACACAAGCCCGGACTCGCACATGCACGCGCACATGCACGGGTGTACACACAATCGCGCTTACACGCGAACACATGCACAGGCTCACGCACACACACCCATACTCGGGCGAACATTATGTTCCTGTATATAATCCACAGCAAACATGTAGCTTATAACCAACGCTAAGGAAAGCTTTCGTAACATGGTTTGCAGTTAATTGCCATTATAGATGAAACGCGATTTGCTTCTGCTGACATTCTGCTGTATTCGGAGAGCACCTTCACACATTCTAAGTCAATTAGGCCGTCATTTAACGCAAGGTCCACATATTCGTGCAGTAGCTGCGCTGCTCAGTCGCCAATCCGAAGGTCACAGGTTCGATGCCGGCCGTGGCAGTCGAATTAAGGCGGAGGCGAAAATGTGGAAGCCTTTGCACTGTGCGATATGAGCGCTCATTAAAGAACACCAAATGGTGAAAATCTGCAGCTTTCCACTACGACGACCCTCATAATCATATCGAGGTTTTTGAGACGTAAAATCTCAAATATTATAATTATGTGTTCTTCCTATGCTGCATATTCCATCTGATGAATCGGCGCCTACACCCTTTTCAGGCACAAAAGCACCCTTAGAGCCTATTTTAGGGTGCTATTGAGGCAAGCACCCAAACAAAAGGGTGCTTTTTTCAATCGACCATTTATGGGTGTTAAAGGGTGTTGCAAAGGGTGCTTTCTCGTAAAAGCACCCTTTTTACACCCTTTTGGGTGCAAAAATTTTTACTGTGTACCTGTGTGCTCGAGAATGTGTGCAGCACACATGCTACAACACCAAGTTCACACATATGCGGCTTCTTGTTAGCTCATGATTTCGCTTACACAAGCTAGGAAAGAGTGCCGCTGCTGGGACGTATAATGACACTTGATGCTCTAGAAATGTTCATGTCACCAAATGGCTACTCAGGATGGTTCGCCATACACACGCCCGCAGAGGGTACTTTATGAGCTTAGAAGCGGTTAATGATTCAAAGTACTTCTTTAGAAATTTTTATTGTCACAGACGTCAATAACATTTCAACAGAATATTTTCTTGTTAGACATCCATTAGCGGTGATGGCGAAAGAACCTAATTTACATGGACATGAATATAAGACCACGTGGAAGGAACATGTACATTCGATGTTTCACATAAACACAGCCACACAAAGATGCATAAAAAAAGACAGGTACACATTCGCACATTGCAAAGTAAACAAGAGGCTCAAACAATATATGAATATGTGTGTTTATAAAAAGTCACTGACGATTTGGAGTACTCGGTACTCTAAGTAAAAGTGTTTCTAAGAAAGTAAAGTTCTTTTTCTATCTCGGTACTTTACTATGGGAGAGTTGGAAGTCGTCCTTCGGGCCTCACACTTATGAGCCCGCATCGACAAATATTGTGTTTTAGACATCTGCTAAGAAAAATTATTTAAATTATTTAATGAGTTAGAATACTTGACACCCTAATATGGGAGATGGTACAAACATCCCACGGGACTCAAGCTCGATGAGGCCCTGTAGACAAAAAATATTTAGGACCATTGCTGAAGACTGCCTGCCTTTCCGATTTGCATCAATGGCACCCACTGAACTCAATACTGTGTTTAAAAAAAATGGCAGATCCCACGTTCAGTGGGAATCGATGATATGCGAAGCAAGAATAAGCAAGGTTGATATATCACTTTAAATTCTGCACAACGTTACGAGGATCAGGTAAATGATGCTGTACATGACTTCCGTTTAATGATTATTAGGTTTGATTGTGTCATTTCTTTTCGTCATCTATTCACGTCACGTGATACCAAATTTAGTATATGTAGAGCTAGCGAAACGACCACAAACACGCTATGAGCGTGGTATGTTCTCATGTCCTTACATGACAAGCGTGTCAGGATTATCCTGTTTGCACCAGTCATATACTTTTGTCAACCATTGACGTCACGTAACACCAAATTTGGTGCATGTAGAGCTAGCAAAATGGTCGCGAGTGTATCATGAAGGACCCAATATACTCCAGGTGCGCGCGCATTGACGCGCGCGCACCCAGCGACGCTACGTTAGCAAAACGCGAGCTCTCTATAGCCTACACCAGACGCGACCAGCGTCCGTCGGGGCGGCCTGACGGCAACCGGTGGTGGTGGTGGTGAAAAACATTTAATAACCATTAAATGGTTACAGAGAGGTGATTGGGTTGGGGCCTTATTGGCCTCCTACCCTCACAGCACTAGGTGGAACCCCTATTCCGGGGCTCCATTGGCAAGCAACGCCGCCCGCGCCCGTTGAACCAGAGCCTCTTGGGCCTTCAGGTCTTGACAGTCGAGCAGGGCCGCCTCCCAGTCCTCTCTCGTGGGATTGGGGTTGGGGGGGATAGATGGATTAGACTGGCACGCCCAGACGATGTGAAAGGTGTCAGCCACCTCACCACAGAACTGGCACGTGCCATGAAAGGATGAATTGAAATGTTTTAGCACCACCAGGCACAGTACAGTATTGGTAAACAGTTTTAAAAGGAGGCGCTCGTCAGCGCGATGCAGTCCTTTACAAGGGTCTGGATAGCGCCGGTGCTCCTCCTTGTAGTAATTGGTAATATCTTTGAATGAAAGGGCCGAATTGTCTGATTGCGAGTAGGCTTCCGAAGACAGGGAGATAGCCCGGGAAGAGAGTGCGCGGGCGGCCTGATCGGCCTGTTCGTAACCCCTAAGTCCTTGGTGACCGGGTGCCCAAACCAGATTTCGCGGAGTTGGATTAACGTATCGGCAGCTAGGTTCCAGTATGCGCTGTGCAAGCGGTGAAGCCCACCCTAGCTGATAGTTCCGACAGGCCCCTCGTGAGTCGGTAATGATATGTTTAGAAGAGGGATAGGTGAGAGCCAGAGCGATGGCAATCTCCTCCGCGTGTGTTGCGCTGTAGGCTTTGAAAGTGAGCCCGTTTACGGTGTTTGCGTTGAGTATGACTGCGGCACTATACCACCCCCCATGGTGCGGGCCGGCAACGTCCACGTAGCACACGTGTTCCTCTTGACCAAAGTGTCACTGCAACGCTTCCGCGCGCGCCTGGCGGCGACCACTGTGGTTTTCTTTGGACATGTTGCGGGGAAGGGGTCGGACCCGGAGGGCGCGTCTCCAAGATTCTGGCACTCTCACCCTTTCCTCAATATAGTAATCGTGTTTGATGTGTATTCGGTCGAAGAGGCGACGACCGGAATGGGTCTGTGCAAGGCGCGTGTATTGGTTAACGAGGTGAGCTTCTCGAAGTTCCCGGTAGGTATTCACCACGCCTAGGGCCAGAAGTCTCTGGTTGGACGTGGTGATAGGGAGGTCGAAAGCCCGCTTGATAACTTTACGGTGGATGACCTCGAGTTGATCATCCTCGTGTTTGCGTAGGTGCAAGTAGGGAGTCGAGTAGAGTATTCTACTCGTTACGAAAGCATAGGCAAGCCGCATTGCATCCCTGCTTCGTAATCCACCCCGCTTGTTGGAGACACGGCGGACCATACGCCCCACGTGGTCTCCCACCGTGCGAAGTTTGGCTATTGTGGTGTCGGCCTTGCGTTGGTGGTGTATGAAGAGGCCAAGGACGCGGATCTCCTCGGCCTCACGGATCGGTCCCGAGGGAAGACTGATATGGAGCTGAGTTGTGTCCTGAGGGGAGGGATGTACGTGCACAAATTCTGACTTAGCCGGGGCACACTGGAGTCCACAGTAGGGTGCGTAGTCGTCGACTACAGTCGCTGCTGCTTGCAGGCATGACTCCATGTGACCCAGGTTACCTTGCGTGGCCCAGATCGTGATATCATCCGCGTAAAGAGCGTGATGTATCCCTGGTAGAGAAGCCAATTTGGGGGGAAGATGAAGCATGGCTATATTAAATAGGAGGGGAGAGAGGACCGCGCCTTGAGGAGTTCCCCTCGAGCCGATGACGTAAGGCCCATGTTCCTCATCTTGTATGCGTATGTAGGCTTGACGGTCTGTAAGAAACTGTCTAACATAATTGAATGTTTTATAACCACAGTTGGTCTGACTGAGGTGGTCAAGGATTACCTCATGCTTCACGTTGTCGAATGCCCCTTTAAGATCCAAGGCCAGGACTACCTTGTCATTGTGGGGGCTTTCAACAGGATCTAATATGTCATGGTGGAGCTGTAGAAGTATATCCTAGGCTGACTTCTGAGGGCGGAATCCAAACATGGTGTCCGCAAAAGTGTGCTGTGTTTCTAGAAACTCGGAGAGTCTGTCGCGCACCATCGTTTCCATCAGCTTGCCGACACAAGACGTGAGGGAGATGGGGCGAAGGTTCTCCACGTCAATAGGTTTACCTGCCTTCGGTATGAAGGTCATGAGAGCTGATTTTCATTCAAGAGGGAGAGGAGTTTCTCCATCCAAAATGCTACTGATGTATTTGAGGAGCGTGGCGTAGGCTGAGTCGGGAAGATTGGCCAACAGTTTGACCGTAACCTGGTGACGCCCTGGTGCAGCGCCACGCTTCATCTTGCGTAAGGCCACCTGGAGGTCGTGGAGCTGGAACGGGGTGTCCAACTGCGTGTTCTTTTTGCCTGCGTAGGAGTATGCGGCCGTCCGGGGGTCCTTGGTGGTGCACAGGTATCGGTCCCTGAGCGTGTTTGCCAGCTGTGTTGTCGTTCCTGTAAAGTTGTGCATGACCTTATGTAAGTGACGTTGAGTTTCCGTGCGTGTTTGTGTTGGATCGATGAGAGCGCAAAACAGGCACCACGTGTTGCGACCAGACATCTGGCGTGCAGCCGTGTTGCACCTGTCCACCCAGTTAGTGTCGGCTAGCTGAGCAGCATATTCCGCAGCTTGCTACGTGAGTTCTAGGATGTGTTTCTTGAGGCGTCTGTTATGTTTCTGTTTTTTCCATCGTTTGGTGAGGCTGCGACGGGCCTGCCAAAGATGTAGGAGGTGGTTGTCCACGTCCGTTTGAGTTTCCGTGAGCTGTATCAGCCGTTCGTGTTGTTTCAGTGTAGACGTCAGTGATTTAGACCAAGTGTCGTATCCCGACTGGAGAGGGTCTACAATAGGTAGAGTGGTGCGGAAAGTTGTCCAGTCTGGGATATGAGCTTGTGTAAGTGGGCGTTTTAAGGGACGCATATACACGGTTGTGTTTAATACATAATGATCACTACCGAGAGTGTCCTGTGTGTTCAGCCAGTCGGCATGGCGTATGTTGCGTGTAATTGTGAGGTCCGGGCAAGTATCTCGTTGAACAGAGTTGCCTACACATGTTGGGCTGGCGGGATCAGTGTGGAAGGTGAGTCCAAGTGTAGAAAGAAGTTCCGCAAGCTTCCTACCACGCGTGTCCTCTCGTGGGTAACCCAATAATCTGCTTGGGGCATTGAAGTCGCCGACAATCAGGAGGGGGTCCCTTCCTGCCACCTGCATAGCTTGTGTGAAAGTTGCGCTGAACGTGACGTTCTTAAGCTTTGGGGGACAGTAAATGCTTAAAATATGAACAGGTGGGTCAGATCGCCTTATAGGCAGCACCGACACCATCGTGTATGGGAAAGGCGGTGTTGTGGGGAGTGTGACTTCTTGGGCGGTATATTGCTTGTGAACAAGTATACATGTCACCGGGTTGTGTTGAAATGTGGTGTAATTTGTGAGTTTGACGTCCGCGCCGGGTTCCTGAAGAGCAACCACGGCAACAAGGAACTCAAAGGTCTCAAGATAGAGGCGAAAATGAGCCCCCTTTTTGTGGTTCTTGAGACCTCGGCAGTTCAACTGTGTTAGTAAAGACGGCTGAGTTGCTCGGCAACCGGCGCGAAGTGCGACATGCTGCATTTCGTGCCGATGCGTTACCCGGACAATAATGCGTCTCCCTCTTTACGTGACGGGAAGACGCCGGACGCGCTGAAACGCGCATGTGCCAAAGCAACGCAGCGCGGCACGTGCCTGCGAGTATATGGCAGGACCGGTGCCTGGCGGGGCAACGCAGGCGTCACGCGACGAAATGAACGCCGGTGAGCATGCACACCGCGTCACTTCGAAATGTACTGACGCCTTGACTGTGGCATGTAGTCATGTTCTCACATGACACGCATCTCATCATTATCTCGTTTGCACCAGCCACATACCTTCGCCATCCATTGAGGTCATCTAATACCAAATTTGGCATATGTAAAGCTGGCGAAACTGCCGCGAGCGCATCATAAGTGTGACATGTAGTCTTGTTGTTACAGGACACGCATGTTGTGAGTGTCATGTTTGTATGTGTTATTTACCTATGTCGTCCGTTCGGGTAGCATAGTACTAAGTTTGGTACATGTGAAGCTATTGAAATGGCCACGAGCCCATTATGAGCATAGCATATAGTTATGTTGTTACATGACACGCATCTCATTATTAACATGTTTGCATGAGTCACATACCTTCGTCATCCATTCACGTACCATAATACCAAATTTGGTATATGTGACGCTAGCGAAACGGCCGCGAGCGCATCATGAGCGTGGCATGTAGTCATGTAGTTACATGACATGCATGTCATGATTTCACTGTTACACAGTAAAAATTTTTATACCCATAAGGGTGTAAATGAGCTTGTCCAATGGACGACACCCTAAGGTTGTTAATTCAGAACCTTCCAAAAAGGGTGCTTTTCCATGCACCCTTAGAAAAGGGTGTACATGTAAAAAACTGTAGGGTGTTACAAAAACACCCTTAAAAAGGGTGCCTTCGATGTCCTTCACTATTTAGCACCCTCTAAGGAGGGTGCGAGAAGGGTGCACAAGGGTGTTGAGTGCCCATGGCAGGGGTGTCAGTATTCTTTTAGACTGCGCTAATAGATATCAGCATGCACTGATTACACACTACTTGAAGAAAGTGGTCCTGATTATTGATGGTACGCCACCTGTCGAGCCCCATTCATTGCGTGTGGGCAAAAATATAAACACGTACAATCGTGTATGAACTTCTGCTAGATCTATATATACTTCACTTTATATGCATAATGCGCGTTACAGAAAACTAAGCCTTGCTGCACTTGCATATTGCATTGATTTAATAGGCAAATAAAACTTATAAACTTTTCTTCTGCCACACAACTTTTTCACCAGATGTGTAACATGTTCACGTATACGTACACTACACACGCAACACCTCAAATGTTTATTATATTTTTCCAGTTTCACTTTATTGACAATTCTTTGAAACATACAATAACACTGGTTTCAGTTTAGTATACTTCTTCAAGTACACAGAGACTACAAATGAAATACACGCTAATATATCCTTATAATTCTTTCAAGGATCTACAATTCCAGTGGTTTCCAGTTTTATACTCCTTACTGCACACAATCGGTTAATAGGAATGAAATACAGGCAAATATATACCTATAATTCTTTGAAATATATACAATCACCATGATTTCACTATATATGCCTTCATGTACACAATCGTTCCCAAGAAGTGATGCACACAAAAACATATACAGATAGTGCTTTCAAACGTATACAATAACAATGATTTAAGCTTTGTATTCCTGGATGTATAACAATTGGTTATGAGAAATGATGTACATGCAAGCATATATGGGTTTTCGCACATATAATTTTAGCGAGTACTTAAAAAACCAATACAATGATCAGAAACAGAATAAGCTAAAAACGAACACAAAACTGAGTCAGGACACACAAAAAACATAAGAGGTAATGCATAATTATGGCTAATGACACAGCTGGGTCATTTTATGCCAAGTGACCGAGCCATTTTGGCAGCCGTCTCCAACGTATTAAAAAAACTCATGCTGCATTGCAAATAGTTAAATTCTGGATTATTTAGAAAAGGAAAAATTTTTGGTCAAGTGACTGCCTTCTGAACTTCCTCGAATGCCGTCTAGGTGTTGTATGTGAAAATTTTTTTTAAAAGCACCGCTTGTTCTTTCTATACGAAACTCGGTCTACGTGTTACGTAACAAGATCTTAATTTGGGCGAGTTGGTTCATCGTGCTTGTGTGCTAGTCGGTTAATTGCGCGACAACTTCAGGAAGAGACAAAAAGAACAGGAAAGAGCACCGTCTGTCAACAGAATTTAATGAATGTGCTACGAGCGCTTTTATGCGGAGTACAAGAACAGTGCTCATGCGCGACGACACATGTGACCACTACAAAATAATCTTAACTGAGAAAAGAATACTCCCTCTCAGAAAGGATAAGTGAACGTGTAGTGATGCACAGATCATTGGTTTACATGTTAGAAAATACTTCTACAAACGTTAAATTGGCATTAAGTGAACCTATTCTCGTGACGAATGGTGCAAGATTGACTATTCCTGTTGCTGTTTAGTACAAACACTTTTGAAAGCTTGCAAGAGGTTGAAAACAACACGTTAATATCATATTTACTGGCTACTTTTTCATTGTGAGATACGTGATGTGGTATAACATGCGAAGGTTTTGGTCATTGTTTTTATATTTGTTGGTCCTGTCTTCTTTAACTTTACTTTCTGCAGGAGGGTTTCGCAAACGGGTGTGACGATTCTGTTGGGATATCCAGCATCTTTTAGTCTTTTATTCTGGTTTTTAAGCCTGACCTCACTCTTGTGCTAACATGACTTCTGAAGGGTGGCCTGAATACATGTGGTATCAATTCCTCTTTTTAATTATTTTGAATGCCCACTATTAAAAAGCAGAAACTTTTAGCACTCTTGGGCTGATAGCGCCAGCCAATACCCCAACAGCATCATCACACTCGTTTGTGAAACCCTCCTGCAGAGAGTAAAGTTACAGGAAACAGGACCAAAATAAAAACAGAATGACCAATGACCTTTGCATGTTACACGTTACTACATACATAAGGTGTCTCACAATTTTAGGAAAAGAGCCAGCAGATATGACATTGTTGTTTTCCACCCATTGCAATCTTTCAAAAAAGCATGTACCTACAGATACAGGAATAGTCAATCTTGCACCATTCGTCACTAGAATAGTTTTACTGAATGCCAATCTATTGTGTATGAGATACCGCTAACATGTGGAAAGTAAACATAGGACAAACTGGGCAATGCTTCAACGATCGAGCAAGACAGCATGCTTTATATGTTACGAAGGGCTATAGTAGTCTTATGGCCGGACACCGTAAAGAATGTAAGTGCAGTCCTAGGTTTCATAGAACACGGTTTTTGAAAAAAAACAAGCAGAAAAAATGAGAGATTTTAGAACTTTTTATTAGCAAGGCCAAGGAACAATGCATCAGTATACCTTTACTTATCTTTTACGAAAAAAGTATTATTTTCTCAGTTAAAATTATTTTGTCATGGTCACACATGTGTTGTAGCAGGTGAGCCCTGTTCTTGTGCTCAGTATAAAAACGCTCGTAGCACCTTCAATAAAAATCAGTTGACCGCGTTCTTTTCTGCCCTTTTTGCAACAAGATTTTCATTATAGAAAGAATTTCATTTTCTTACAGTTTAGGTATAATCATGAGTTTTCATTGCATAACAACATGGAGCAAATTGCTCCTCAATACGGACAAAAATCACAATTTCGTGAAATTCGTGATATTTTCTCGTATATTTCAGCAGCTTGAGAGGTCTAAAGTAATTTTTTCCTCAATATATACTTTGTGGAGTAAGTATTCACTGCTCAAATATTCATACAACGTGCAATATTGCAATAAAAATGCAAACATAACACATTTTGGCTTTCTTCTTGGAAGCAAATGTGGCAGAAAATTACACTAATATTATTGAGCTTCAAATAACTTACAGAAGCACATTTACTTAACAAGTAGACGAAAGTTTCTTTAGAAAAAATAAGCGGTAGTTCTAAAACGAAATTTTCCACAAACAGCACACAGACGGCATTATGCCAGGAAGTTATAAGCCAGCCACATGAAGAAAACTTTTTTTCTTGCTGAAATATTCTAGCAGTTCACTATTTTCAACGCATTAAGTCAGCACGTTTTTTTTTCAAATACATTTCAGATGGTCGCCAAAGTGGCTGAGACGTTTGGCATGGAATGATCCAGCTATATTTAAGCAAAGTAACTTACACAAATAACAATATTCGTTCATCTACCATGACCACACTAGAAAAAGTTGTTCAGCCATTTTGACACTAAAATTTTCAGCGTCGTACTGCCTGAACAACTTTTTTGATAAACTCCAAACTTACGCCGAGAAAAAGCCGCTCTATCACGGTGGTTGTTAAAGGCCTTGCAGCCGTAAACAATGCTAAAAATAAAAAAAATCAACTCATCAGTGCTGTCACTCCTTCTTCGTCATTACTGACACGGAAGATTTTTCGGTCATCCACGTGGAGGTCAGGAAACAGGCTTGCTCTAGGCTGGGGCCGGGGTAGACTACGCAGGATGTCAGCGGCACCCTCTTGTCCTGTAATAAGAGCAACTATGATTTCTCATAAAATGATCTTCATTCTGTTCTGGCAGCACCATATATGAAGAATGTGTAGTGTGTATCCTTAGAAATGGCGTGTGATTGACATTACACTGAACTCGAAGCATACAACCCATACATTCCAATAATTTCGTATGATAAAGATGAGACAGTTTTGCAGCATACAGCAAATTCCCGAATTGAGGTGAAGTGTAAGACGACAGCTCAAAAATGGCACTTACGAAAGCCTGAACTCACCTAAGAATCAAATTCCGTGATATAGGGTAGTGAGCTGGTGTGAAAAACAATCCTTAAAATACAACGTTCAGAACATGTAGCATTAATCAAAACGCACATGAAACCTACCTCTTCATGTACAAACAGTGAAGACATCTCTGCTTTCTCTTTTACATGAGAACAAATGATCTTGGGCGTGGCACTGGCGAAGAGGTCTGCAAAAAAAGTAAAAGATTTACTGACTTTAATCACACCTCTAACAATTTGAGGAATTGTGGCAATTCAGCAATCAGTGCAATTCTGACTGTCTCTATAAGGGCATCAAAAATGAACAATTTTCTCGTTCTATCTACCCTCACAAGAAGCTCCGTCCATGGCATCTAAACCAAATTTGATGCTGTGCTTCCTATTTGCCTGTTTTCTAGACGTAGGGCTGCAATTAAGTATTTTGTGCACCTAACCTAGCACAGAAATTCGTCATCTATAATTCAATCATCTTAATTCATTTTAATTTGATAAAAGATGTGATAGCTCGTCCAGTTTTAAAAGAGTTGCGGGCCTGCATTAGGCACTGCCTAGCACGTATGTAAGTATTTCTTTTTAAAAAAAATTTTTCAAAGCTTGCTTTCAGAAAAAGCGTCTGGCATATTTCGGCAACCAAGCCCATCCTATGATGGCAATCAGGGGCACGCTATTAGCGATTATTGACCACAGGATTTACAAATGTAACCCGTGCCTAAATACTCAGTTAAACACAATCAAGCAAGTAGGAGCGCTCGAACGACACCATAGCGTGCGGACGCCGTCTACATTGCAGCAGCCATGGCTTTTGCTAGAGCTACCACACATAGCTCCCACAGTCACGTATACTCTCTCGATTCTATTATAACGCCGAACGTTATCGCAGATGAAAGCAAAGCACGAAAACAGCAAACAGAAACGAGGGAAAACCACGCACGGCGATGGCCACAACAACGGGCCTTTGGAAGTCTACTAGATCTTTCCCTGTTGCTGGTGACACGTGTCCTAAATATTTTAAAAGACCGAAGCGCACGTACTGGGGGCATCGCGGCATATCAGCACTTCAAACTATACCGTCTTTAGGCAAAAAAAGCCCTTTCGTACAGGGTGCCTCTGTACATAAATCTTTCTTTTTCTTTCTTTTTTTACGCTTACACCTACGGAAGCACGTTGCACAGTTTAGAATTAATAGAAATGTTATTACGATGTAGCCTAACGCGCATCTTGAAGCAATATCAATCACTTTGAGCAGTGTAGAGACAACGTGCGATCAGCAACTAATCGCGCCCTTGTTAAGTGATCACATCACTCACTATATGAGTGATGCAGACACTTACACAACATCGCGCATAGCAATGTGAACTCGTCAAGTCACACGTTTATTCGGGCACCTGCAACAGGTCCGCGAACGCATGCTGCTGTAAATGGCTGGCAGCCTACTTCTGCAGAGCTGCTGCATGCGCCCAGCTAGCGCTGTATGATTACTACCTACGAAAACAGTACACTTACCGTTAACAGGCCCACGTTGTCCGTGTCCGCCACTCCATGAATATTCCTTCATCTGAGCGTCACTTCGAACACGGTGTCATGCGTGACCACCATTGAAGATGCGCCTGTTCGCTAGAACTCACACAGCGACCAAGACCCCAGACCAACGCAACGCATTTAAAAGACGGATGATACAGAGAGAGCGACGCTGAGAGAGAGAAGGAGGAGGCACTGGTGGTGGCGCCGCAGCTGTCGACGCAGGTGTTCTGTGACGCAACTATTCGCTTATCTACACCGCCGTTGCGGGGGCAAGGCTGGCCCGGGTGAGCGGGGTGAGCAGAAAACCCGCCAAGACGGCGCTGAAAGGCAAACGCTATGGCACATACGGCGGGCGGCGGTTCGGTTCGACGCGGAAGGCAATCGAATTACGCTTCAAGAATGACTCCTTGTAAATGGCAACACTCCTTCCACCCCGCCGCACAGCGGCACAGGTTATTCACCAGCCTCTTGTTCTTTGAGTATTTTGACGGATTGCGACTGCAGTGGGCGAAAAATAGTGAAGCAAAACTTGCGGAAAACAACGTCCACCCTGGAATGGCCAGAAACAATACTTATTTCGTCCTCGGTGGCATTAGCGGGAGATCATCGCTACACCTTTTTTCAGAAGAATTTCTTTTCGCATTGTCCGTGTCTGGCAATTCCGCGTATGGTTCCGCAAACAGTGAATGCGTAGTCGAAGCTGGAGCAAATTAATTCATAGTCACGGATGTTTAGAAGGCTTGTCACGCACCACCGAACGTGCCGAAGTTGTTATAACAAACTTTTTGCTGACCACATGATCAGCCCATATTTCTATATGGTTGCCCAATGAGCTAGCTAAGCACCTGTAGTAAAGGCAGTGCACGTTCTCGGTAAACGTTGTTAATATAAACGATGGTTGTGCATAAGTGCAGTGACAGCTTTCCGTGTGAATTGGTCATAACCCACGTTCTAGAGCGTAGAAGCGCCTCAGCGGACCTTGTCAGCTACCACAGCAAGTTCGTAAGCAACTATGAGGTACGAGAATGTGCAGCTGTTTTTTATGTACTGAGTAGTCCGTGTACAGTGCGTTGACCACCGCCATTCCTCAAGTCACCTCCCATATAGACCCCCAGTCTGAACAGGTGTGGGACCTTAAACACTAAGAAGCAGTGCCCCCCCCCCGCACACACACACGCGCGAAATTCGAGGGCGCACGGGCTGATACACACGCATACTTATTCACAGGCGCACACACATACACGTATACACACATACGGCCACACACACGCGCGACCGTAAACGCACGCATGCATGGGCGTACACATGCGCACAGGCACGCTTAACACAAGCACGGACTCGCACATACACGCGCACGCACACATGCACTGGTGCACACAATCGCGCTTACACACGAACACATGCACAGGCTCACACACACACACCCATAGTCGGGTGAACTATATGCAAGTGTATATAATCCATAGCAAACATGTAGCTTTTAACCAACGCTAAAGAAAGCTTTCGTAACATGAATTGCGGTTAATTGCCATTATATATGAAACGCGATTTGATTCTGCTGGGATTCTGCTGTATTCGGAGAGCACATTCACATATTCTAAGTTAATTAGGCCGTCGTTTAACGCAAGGTTCACATATTCGTGCAGTATATAGCTATAGTATACGCTGCTCGGCCGCCAATCCGAAGGTCACAGGTTCGATGCCGGCCATGGCAGTCGCATTAGGACGGAGGCGAACAGGTAGAAGCCAGTGTACTGTGCGATATCAGCGCTCATCAAAGAACAATAAATGGTCAAAATCTCTGGAGCTTTCTACTACGACGACCCTCATAATCATATCGAGGTTTTTGAGACTTAAAATTCCAAATATTATAATAATGTGTTCTTTTTATGCTCCATATTCCATCTGATGAATCGTCACCTACACCTTTCTCAGGCACAAAAGCAACCTTAGAGCCTGTTTTGGGTGCTATCGAGGCAATCACCCAAACAAAGGGGTGTTTTCTTTTCAATTGACCATTTATGGGTGTTAAAGGGTGTTGCAAAGAGTGCTTTCTCGTAAAAGCACCCTTTTTACACCCTTTTGTATGTAAAAAGTTTTACTGTGTAGGGTCTGTCGCTTGTGTTCGCAATGCAATCATGTCATGCCATACAGGATTTCCAACATGCTGTGTGAATGAAACCACCGCAAGAGCTGCAGGACCATAAAACGTAAATCATGACATTCATGACATACATATAATGATTTTCATGTTATGACTTGTCAAATATGTTATTCATACAGTCAAGTTATGTCATACCAAGTTTGGTATCGATACCATAATCGAAACTGCCAAGAGAGCTAAAAGTCGTAGGCGGCTAGATGGATAGATAGATAGATATATGCGCTCTAAGTCGAAGTTCGCTAAAAAATGCTTCGCATTTAAAAAATAATTTTCAACAATTTCAGTATTAGTTGTGCCTGTCCTCGTCTGCTTCTATTTTTGTGTCGCGTTTTCTTGTGCTATGACGGTGGTTTTGTTGTGAAACCATATTCGCACCACAACCGCTGTGTGTTTAGAAAAACTGGTTAACAATTTAAAGCTGTATTTAGAAAAAAATGTTAAACAATTTTCAGTACTTCCTACTCAACTATGGGAGAGCACAGAGCCGTCCCGCTAAAAGCTGCTACTGAAAGCTTCACGTCGTTGCGGCAATGGATACTGTCCATGGAACCACATAACAAAAGGTACATTTAGCCTGAATTGTCTTGAAAAGCTTCCGTGTAAAGTCTGGTTATGTCTTAAAATTAGGCTACTTGTCTGAAATGACTGTAGTTTTAACCTTCTCAGCGAATTTCACTACGAAGGTAAATTAAGTTTCCATTTCGTCTGTTAAACGAACGGCATCAACGTTGGAAATGTTTTGAACGGTGTCGAACGGTCCAGCCGCAGCGGTCTAGTGGCTAAGGTACTCGACTGCTGGCCCGCAGGTTACGGCATCGAATCGCGGCAGTGGCGGCTGCATTACCGATGGAGGTGGAAATTTTATAGGCCCATGTGCTCAGATTTCGGTGCACGTTAAACAACCTAGGTGGTCTAAATTTCCGGAGCCCTCCACTACAGCGCCTCTCATTTTCTTATCCTGGTTTTGGGACGTTAAAACCCTCATATCAATCAATCAAGAAATCAATCATTCAATCAAGCACTCAATCAATAAATCAATTGGTGAATAATAGATTAGCGTGCTTGGCTGTTGTCCCGAAGGCCACGGGTTCAGACCCGGTGGTGCCGGTTGCGTTTCGATGGAGGAGAAATAGTAGAGGCCCGTGCAGTGTGCCATGTCAGTGCACGGTAAAGAACCCCAGGGGGTCTGAATTGCCGTAGTCCCCAACTACGGCGTCTTTCAAGATCACATGTTGGTTTTTGGACGAAAAACCCCGCATATAGCTATTGGGAATAATGAGACAGACAGCGACCTAAATGCGGCATTGTCGGCCGCATTTAAAAATAAAAAAATAGTTAAAACACTCGCACACACTTACAATATTTAAAAAAATAAATGTCATGGTCGTAGAAGTGACCGAACCCAAGAATTCCGCTTGCCAATCAGGTATTCCATCACAGAGTCTCGCCAGGTCTTGAAACTCAAGTGAAAAAGACACTATGCCAGCGTAAACATTGGCGAAACGTCCATTGTTATTGCAGCGCTGCCCAGCTAATTTTATAAGTATTACGTGTGTACTCCAACGATACAGGCGTGCTGTCGGGTTATTGTCAATAGTATCTATACTATGTTTCACCACTTTGGTTCAGCACTACCAAAGCTACAGGGTGTAAGAATATCACACACCTGCGCAGCAAGACATAGTTCCAGATATAATAGGGGGCCGTGAAATTGGCCGGATTTGTTAAAATTGGCATCTGTTTGTTGTGTGTTATGCCACATCAATATGTGATACGTTTATTCTTCGTATCTAGTTCATACGCATGAAATTTTTTTTGTTCCTTACCACCGGTAACTGTTTACACATAAACATGGCAGCACCCATGCAGAAGTGACCACCCATTTCGATCTGAACTTCCTCTTGTTTCATGCCCACTGCGCTGACAGCAACAAATGAATGGTGAAGTTTGCCATCGATTTGTTTAATATTATTCTAAGAATGAAGCAGTAGGTACGTTTTCCGTTTTTAGCGACATATGCTTCTTCCTTAGGCAAATTGTCATCACGAAAGTTTTTCCACGTAGCACTACCCTGGGATATTGTTCTCGCAAGCACAAATGCTACGATTCAGCTTAGCGCTTCTGGAGAAGGTAATATCCATGTTGCTATTAGTGTCATTACGATACTGCAAATAACTGGTTATATAAAACATATGCAACTGTTTAAATTTTGTTTTGTTTCTTTACAGCAACAACAACAACAACAAACACAACAACAAAAATAACAACAACAACAACAACAAAAACAACAACAACACAAACAACACAGTCGAGTTTTTTCTGCATGCTCGTTCTTCGCAAGACGCCGACTTGCATGGTGCAGGGGTTCTGCAGCATTCTGTTAAGGTAGTCTGCTGTCTCTAAACAAGCTTGGCGTCAATTGGCTAGTGGTCTTTTTAAATGCAAAAGCATTTTTAGTCGGGTCATGTCAGGCGTCCGTCAAGATCCGTCCACTGCCCTCTTCCATAGCAGCAGCTGCGGGCGCGCACGCCCCAAGCAACCGGAGCTCCTACCATGTCATGATTCAGCGTCGGCAGCTGTCAGCAACAGCTCCATGCGCGTGCGCTTATCCTCGCTCCTAGCAGCCGGAGCTCCTACCTCCTTGTCTTGAACGTCACTTGCCACCGCCTCGATGCAGTGCGTTTGAAAGGCGTTTGTAGCGTTTGTGCTGCTAGCGTTTGTGTAGCGTTTGTGTTGATAAGACGCTCACATTATGGCCATCAGGTACGATGACAGGTGCAGTGCTTGGCCACTCCTTCTCTCATCGTTTGCTCTTTCTCCTTCCTGCACCCCATTTTCTTGTCCGCTCGCGCCTCACTTTTCAACGTTCGCTGGCTGGACGCCTGTCAAGAACATCCGGAAATGTGTGCTTCAGACGCCGCTGTATAACGCCAACGCCGAGCCGAGAACGCTGTTTGTTTTGTTCACTTCATTGTATTTTAGGGGCGAAGCTTTTTATAGCGGCACCCATTCATCCCTCTTAGCCGTTGTAGTGTGTAACAAGTATAACATTTTGACTTCCAAGGTGGTGCCGGTGAAAGATTTTTTCTGTGTGTTTTTGAACAATAAAAGATAGTGCTCAATGTACATGCCAATGGCTGCTAAGGGGGAATGAGAGACAGGAGCATTCGATTTTTAGTGAACGCGCACGCTGCGATCCCTGTTAGCAGCCATTGGCATGTACATTGAGCACTCTCTGTAAAGATAGGGTTGCTACGTTATATTCGCTGGGTGTAACCTCCTTAGTTTTAGAAAGGTTTAGCGAACGTTGAGCCATAGCGTGCTCGGAATACAATGGACCAATATATACCATGAACTCGAGGTGGTTAAAGGTGGGAAGCAGGTACCAAGCGCAAGCCGTAAGAAAGTGTGCGTGTGCCACCTCTCCTTCAGTCCTTGGAATGTCCACTGGATGGCGGCGATTATATATAGGGAATGTATGATGAAAAGATGCGAGATGGTGGCACTTGGAGCGTTGAATAGATGGACGAACGACACACAGACAGATGCATGCATGGATGGATGCATGAACGGACGCAGGGGCGGATGCATGGACGAACGCAGGGACGGACGCATGAACAGACGCACGCACGGACGGGTGGATGGACGCATGGACGGTCACACAGACGGACACATGGACGGACGGAAGCAAGAACGAATAGACGTACGAATGCTTCGCCCCACTATCCATCATTCACTCCATGAATATGCTGCCTTTTTTTTTGCTATGAGGCGAGCGCCGAATGGAACGGCCGGAGAAACACCACCACGCGTGCCCGATCCAGGCGGCCGTCTTCACGCCGGTTTTGGAGCATGCGTTGGGCCGTACCCGTGCACTTTTAGATGCGGAAGCATCTTATACTCGCGCCTTGTAGTGCGCCGTCCGCGCCGTCCGCACCGCTTCTCGAACATTCGACAGCTGACGCGCGTGCATGCGTCGTCGCGCCATCGCCCACCATCTGTGCCGCGCGCGCTTCTCCTTCGAGAACATTCGACAGCTGACAGCGCATGTGCCGTCGCGCCGTCGCCATCTGTGCCGCGCGCGCGCTTCTCCTTCGAGAACATTCGACAGCTGACAGTGCATGCACCGTCGCGCTGTATATATACTCAAGGTCGGCGCTCGCTCGCTCAGTTGCCGCTCGTCGGTTGGTTTGTACGGCGCGTCGACGTCCAAGGTCGCGGTGAAATGAATTCCAACGAATCCACAAACACAATGATCGACGTCCCTTCGACCAGCGCCGCCCTTTCGCATACGTGTGTACGTGTTCACTCATTTAACACCCCCTCTTACAACCACGTTAACCAATTTAGCCATCGACCCAAGTAAGTCGCAATTTAACACCCCATTTCACAACCACGTTAACCAATTTAGCCATCGACCCAAGTAAGTCGCACTTTAACACCCCGTTAACCAATTATATGCTCCGCATCCTCCTCAGTGCTCCCTCGAGGGAAGCTGCGGGCAATCTTTTTCATCCATCGGTCGTTCTAGAGGCTCATGACCAAGGAGGTTTAAAAAAAAATTTTATAACCTCCTTTCTCGTGACATAGACTGACTCCACGTTCGTTATTTTTCGTCGTCATCTGTCTATAGTTGATTCTGATGGTGCTGATGGCAAGTCGAATAAACGCTGAAATGGCTGCCTAATGGCAAAATTCTAAAAGTTATCAGCCTAGATATAAAAGTCATCGCGGGCGATGCGTAATTGCTCGAGTTGCCGCTTCAGTGACTCAAGGCTGCTGTGTGCATTCGCCGGCAAGGAAACTTTCCAGTGGGACGACAAAGCGACAGCTGTATTTTTACATTTGGACGACCTAGCGTTGTATTTGTTGCATGTGCGGACAGAAATTTTACCGGTCATGGAATGGCTACGTAACGGGACCCCAAGAGTGGGCCGATACTGCAGATGTATACAACATTCATCAGCCGTTTCACTGGTAAATGACAAGCTACTTGAGTGATATGTGGGGCTTAACGTCTCAAAACCACCATATGATCATGAGAGACGCCGTAGTGGAAAGTTCCGGTAATTTGGACCACCTGGGGTTCTGTAACGTGCACGCAAATCTGAGCACACCGGCGTACAGCATTTTTCGCCTCCCTAGAGCCGGGATTCGATCCCGCGTGCTGCTATTCAGCGACCGAGTAAAATGACAAGTTAAGAATACATGTACAGCAAAAGTTATAATGACTTGATTTCTACGACACCAAACCATGATAAGAGTTGGGGGATGCCGTAGGTGAGTGCTTTGAAAATTTTCTTTATCATTACCGTGCGCTCATCCCGCACGCTAATCAGGTGCCTAGTATTTCGCCTCCATCGAAAATCAACCACCACGGTCGTATCAAACCCACGGCGTCCTGCTCAACGGGATGGCCTGTTGAACAACATGGGCCGAAAAACATACTTAGGATACTCTTATTTTATAAATAAATATCGCACACTTTATTATATGCTCTGTGCCACGGAAAGCACACAGGCAACGTTTGCCGATTCATAGCGCTCTTGTTCAGAGGAAACACCAGGAAACTACCTATTGACGATGCGACAGCCGGTTCCAGCTGACTGATTACAGCGTGATATTTACTTAGCTCCACAGGAGAAAACTTGCCGACTTTGAGAAAATAGGCATGGCAATACTGAACTTGGCGGTACATTGGTGTTTTCAAGGAATCATTTAACTTAAAAAAATAACAGCCCTAAATCTTCTAGCTGCGAAAAGATGACAGTATTTGAAATCTAGGCTAAGCAAAATTATCTTTTTGCAGAATGAATCAGCTCAGAATGCCATTCACGAAATAGCTTTATTATTATTTTTTCTCTTTCCGCCATTCTTCCATAAGGCACACCGCGCCTCAACGCTCTGTAAGTGTCTCTCATAAAGCTAGAGTCTTCCCAGGGCATTCTGTAAGTTCTAAGTTTTACTTTGACGCTGGAACCATTGCAGTTTCCAGTTCTCTCCTCTTGAAGAAATGTGATGTGCGGTTTCGAGTGTTCCAAAGTGGTGAAACCAAACACTGCGGTAATTTTCTTTACGACCGTGGTGCAGTTTTTGCTTCACAGGCAGTTTTTTTCAAGCAGCGCATCCCTCAGAAAATAAACCATGTTTTCTTCGACAGAGGACACCACAATAAAATGGGCCCCACTTCGCATTCTACGAGCGTACGCTGTAAAAATTGGTGGTTATTGCAGCTACTTTTTACCAAGAGGTCTGTGAAAGTCGCAACGTGAGATTATTTTTTTCTATGAGAAGTATTTTGCCTTGGAAAGTGGTTGTTACTGTTTAACTGTCCCTCGCTATACTTCAGCGCCTACAAAGTACAAAGATAAAATTACGCGGCGGAGGCTTACTATTAAAGAGGTTCAGCAGTATCGGCTTTCGCTCACTGTCAACCTCTCGACTTGAGAAATAATGAAAATGTAGAAAATGTTTCGATATTTGACACGAAGGAAAGGGGAAAATAAAAAGTGACATAAATTACAAGCTAGGTACTAGATTTAGGTTCAGCATTTGGTTTGTTTATTCAAGATTTGTTAATTTCATTTTACACCGTACTATATTGGTTTACATCTTGGGGCTTGAATCACGGCGTCTGTGGGTAAGGTCTGTCGATTAGGAATGTTCGTCGACGCTCCCATCGTTTTCGCACTTACAACTCTCGATATTGTATACGGCACGTTTTTTTTTGCCTTTTGAATCATGTAGTGGTTCGTTGTACAATTATAATCAGTAAAGCTGGACATTACAGAAAATGTTAGATTCTCAGTATTACCTCTGAATATGATAACACCGCTCTTCAATAAAACCACTTGTGGTACGTGTTGTCTGCCTATCCATAATTTTTAACAGCTGATAACAGATATGCGTGTGCTTGAAGACACATATCAGTCGTGCAAATTTTTGCGACTTGAGCCGAGTGTAGGCCCGTAATCAGGTCGGTTGAGCGGGTGTAGGTTGTCGTTCCCACTCTCCTTAAGATTTTGATTGGGAGGGGAGGATCTTTCACCGAAAATATTTATTGAATATCAGTGTTTTTCTCAAAACGTGAAAGCCTCTAGCAACTCTCCCGTCTTCCAGTCGAAAAAGCTTTCTCTGCACGGGCCTGAGCGGCCCACTATAGCGCAGGATGACACGCGCAGACCCATGAATTGATTCATGTAAAGGTGCATGCAGGAACGAATTGCACTGAATCAAAGAGAATATCAGATTCGAGAGTAATGCCTACATGAATACGCTACTATATGCTGCGTACAAGAGTGCGGACAACGAGAAACAAGGTGACGCCATAACACACCGACGCCGCTAACGCGTGCTGCCGCATAATTTTCGCATTTAGTGGCACACCCTTCACTTCTGCATGAATAATTTACTACAATAATTGATTTACCTAACTAAATTACCACTTGCTCTCAGTGACCAGTACGCGCACTTTACCTTCACTATTGCATCAAAAGACTCTGAATGAAGCCTTTGCCTATTTTTTGGCGGTTATAGAGTGATAGTTCTTCTAAGCTTTTTGTTTTATTTTATGTTCTGAAACTAAATTATCGCCATTCTCAACTGGTCAAGTTACTTGAAAAACTTAAGTTACCTTGTGCAATAGGAGTTTTTGGTCCGCGTCTCAATCTTTCACTTAGTGAAAGTCACCAATTGAAGCGTTATACTATATCACCATGATAATTTCTTTCAAAGCAGTGTTCAAAACCGGAAGAGTTTTTAAAGTGAGAATAAACATAACAGCTCCGTGAATGTATGTACAGAACGTTCTTAAATGAGCAGGAAAAGTAGAAGCTTCACGTAGGCAAGTAAGTACGCTTTGTGTATATGGCAAAGATAAAACATCTGAGTGAAGTTTTCAGAAACATGTTTCTTCGTCATTTCAATTGATTCGTTGGGGAAGGACTGTCCGAGAGTTTTGTGTAATCCTCGGGACACCGTAAACGGACAGTGTAGGCTCAGCAAGGACTGCAATACATTAACGAATCGGCAACTACCTTGTTGAAGCAAACAACAAATATGCACGGGGATGATATTGAACCCTTCGAGTCTCTTAAAAAACATAGTACACAGATCCAAAGCATGAAATTTTTCCTCAAACGTTTTTTTTGAAAGTAAGTTGAATCCACTGCTCAAGAAATAATAAAGCTAGCGCCAGTATTGAGGAAGACTCTGCTAGCCGAGGCATGTGCTTATAGTGTACTTGGTTGAGTAATCTGATGACTTCGTAAAAGGAAGGTCACTCACAGTGCCACCTCGCATGAAGATTTTGAAAGCTATAACAACAGATGAAGTGCGTGTGCGAGTGCGTGTATGTGTATGTGCTTGTGTGCGCACGCTCGTATTTTGAAGTGTCTAACAGAAGTACACCATGCGATATATTTCCCTTCATTTGCAGCTATAGAGAAAATACCACGAGAAAATAGTTGTTAGTTATAAGAAAACATTACTGTGTACCTCAATGCGAGTTCCCCAATGAGCAAGGTATGAAAATATACTAGACTGAGGAAAGCAAATCTCTATGTACTTCCGCGCAACATTCAATGAATGTTGATTGGCTTGATGGAAAGACTTCATTTTAAAAGGAAGAACGGTTAGCGCACCATCTGTATTTGTTTGATGCTATAAAGCAGCTTGTAGAGATGTTGAGTAGAGTGTCGACATTTTGCGATATGCACGATTTTGATGCCACTGGTTTAGATATGACCTACGTTCAGCAGGAGTTTAAGCTTTATGGCAACATATACGTCGAAGCTGAGGTACCTCTCACCAGAATTATTTGTGTAGATACTGCCTGGACGTACCATCCCATCTAATACCTCTCAATTCAGACTTAGCCAACAATAATAGAGTGAATGTAAGGGTGCATGCCGATATCGCGAAACACGACACTTCTTTATGCAGGTAACAGAAAGTTACCTGCATAACGGAAATCACAATGGAAATCACTACTTGTGCCTATATGTTAAAAAGAAGAAGTTGTCGTTTACGCTGATAGGCGCATATATAGCGCCGTCAGGTCGACTAGATCAACAGATATTGAGTGGTATCTTTGCAACGACTCCAGCACCTTAGATATTGATGGGTGACTTCAACGCCCATCATCCATTGTGGGGAAGCATCAGGACAAATCGAAAAGGCACGGATCTAGTTGATCTCGCATCAGAGCACGGGCTTCAGGTGCTGAACGACGACAGCCCTACTTATCTCCGAGGCGTAAATACAGCAGTTGCCTGGACTTGACATTAAGGCCCGTGTGCTCAGATTTGGGTGCACGTTAAAGAACCCCAGGTGGTCGAAATTTCCGGAGCCCTCCACTACGGCGTCTCTCATAATCATATGTGGTTTTGGGACGTTAAACCCCATATATCATCATCATGGACTTGACATTAGTGTTGCATAGCATTGTCACGAAAGTACAATGGTTCACAGATATTGAAACACATGGCAGCGACCATATCCCCACGTACGTGACAGTCTGAGGTTTGGACGATTCTCCTTCCCCTGGACATTCAAGACTTATTGACTGGGAAGAGTTTCAGATATCAGTGGAGAGCAAGTGCATGCACGAACCACCGGAATCCGTTGAAGAAGTGATTAGTTGTGCAATGAAGACTTCCACGAAGATATGTTCAAAAGAATCGAGACGCACGGCACTCGACCAAGAGTTGGAACAAATTCGAGTGGTCCGCCGACGTGCCGAAAGATGATACAGACGCACGAAATCTATCTCTGACCTCAGAGAATGTAGACGAATTCAGAAAAAAATTCAGCGTCGAATGCACAAACTTCATGAACAACGGTGGAAGAATTTTTGTGACTCGCTAGACCCTCGAAAGCCCGTGTCTTCCATAGGGAGGACTCTTCGAGGTATTCACTCGCATCCGCAACAGCGTCACCCCTTCGCCGCTCTGGCGCTACATCAACGTCGCTCACAGCTTGACGTTTCTGGGGAATTTTTTGCAAAGATCAGCCGGCGACATCTCTATACCGATCGATATATAGCCACAAGATGTTCCAGTCGCACGAGATCAGCAAATGGAGGTTGCATTCACCATGAAAGAACTTCATGCGGCATTGAACACATGCAGACGCTCATCGTCCACAGGTCCGGATGGAGTGGCCTATACTGCCCTACGTCACCTAGGCCCGAAGGCACAGCGCTGTCTCCTGGACATTTTCAATAAGTCTTGGCATGATGGAATGGTGCCTGATGAGTGGAAGTGTAGTCGCCTGGTGCCTTTGCTGAAGCCCGGAAAGTCTCCATTCGATTTGGCATCATACCGGCCTATAGCTATAGCAAGCTGCGTTGGCAAGGTCATGGAGAGGATGCTGCTTACACGCATGGAATGGTACCTGGAACATTATAACATCTATCCTGATGCTATGGCTGGTTTTCGACGGGGTCGGTCCTCAGTTGATAGCGTTATTGACTTAGTGACCTCTGTTCAGCATCAGAAAGCTCAGAAGCGGCTGTCGGTAGCTCTGTTCTTAGACGTGAAGGGTGCCTATGACAACGTGACCCACAAGGCTGTTCTCAGTGCTTTTGAAGCAGCTGAACTTGGAGGTCGTGTTTTCGATGGGTAAGAAGCTACCTCACAAAGAGATCCATGTTCGTTTTAACTGAAGATGGGTCTCCAGCTGGGAACTCGCATTATGTCACAATAGTTTTCGCCATACATACACACATTGCTTATTGCGCAATGGCTACCATAAAAAAACACCATTTAGGAGGGCAGCAACTTAGGGGCTCGGGCGGTCAAGTGGTGTCGTATGTTGTCATCATCGTCTCATGTTTGATGTAACGCAGACAAAGCAATATGTGCAGCATTCCCCTCTTAGCGTAACCGTGCATACCACGAGGGGGCAATAAAAGGACGTGAGGCGGCGGAGAAGGAAAAAAAGGAAGCAAGTCTGCTGTCATCGTATGCTGCCTTCTTATGTCGTCTGTAGGCATCGTGCAGGGATGTTTAGCATCGCCATATATAGCACCGCTTTCTATAGCAAGTGGTGGTAAAGGATGTAACGAATATGGGAGTGATGTCAAGGTGAGGCGTATGGAAAGAAATAAGGCAGAGGGAAAAGCACAGCACAATCATATATGATGTCGCGCAGGAAAAAAAACCTCTTAAAGCAAATATAGAAATGTATAGTATTGCGAGAACGTGAGACGATAGCGTGAAATAGATAAATGGGGAGTGTCGAGAGCAAAGAATACCGAAGCTATATGTATGAGATACAATAATAGTTCCGGAAAAGGAACTGGGAGTAGGGAGGTCGGAAAGATGGGAGTATGATGTCATCGTATGGTGCCGCATCATGTCGCTTGGCGTTACGCAGGCGAATTCTTATAGATCATATAGCAAAAGAGTGAGGAAGAGGTGTAGCGATGAGGAGGAAGAATTGAGGAATCGAATGAATAAAGCATTACGATGTCCAAGACCAGAATTACGCAGCCAATTGTAAGGCATAGCCAGACATGACATGGTTAGTAAATGTGCGGGAAAAAAAAGAAAGTGTTAGGAGAAAAAAAAGAAAAGGAGAGGGCAAATTGTATAACGGTGTATGATGTCATTCAGGCAAAAAATTGTATATATAGCTATCTTTAGCCTGAACTTATGTAGCTATGGGGTGGGAAAGACTTGTGAAGATGAGGCTGAGTGATGTGAGGGTGAAGAGCAGGGAAGGAATAGAGCAGAGGGCGCCACTGCATCCCAAAGGATGGCTTCCTTTTCCTTCATGTATGCCAGCAGGCTGAACACGAGGAACAACAGCGCTTGCTTTCGTTAATGCGAGTGTGACTTTTACTAAGTCGTCCTGGTGCAACCGTAAAATCGAGATAGCCTGGAGTGGTAGTAGTTTGTGGTTTAATTAAGCACTTCCACGCGTGCATTCACCTGTACACATAAAAAGGCATGCGTTCTCACATTCGCATAGAGCACACCTTCACACTAATGCTATCATCTGGCACGCAGTGTGGCTCTGCACGTTAATTGCAATGCATGCTTTAACTCAATTGCATCCGTGTTAATCAGCAAGCATTGCTGGGTTATCAATCGTGCACGTTGAATGTAAGTGCGCTCTTCAACTTCAAAATATTTGTAACCTCATCCTGATGCGAAAATATTGTAGGCCCGTGTTCTGAAATTTGAATGCATGTTAAAAACCCCAGGTGGTCAAAATTTCTGGAGCCCTCCACTACGGCGTCTCTCATGATCATATGATGTTTTTCGGACGTTAAACACCACATATTAATCATTTTCGACTTGGTGGAGCGAGACTGCGCCATCAGCCGGCGGAAAACCTACATTCTCTTAATAGGATAAAGATAAAAAACACATTTTCTGCAGAGTATGGAATATAGCCTCTTGAAAAAACGAGACTCAGACACATCATACATTCGCTCGCCCGGCTGTTGTTCATCTAACCTCGTTTTCTTCATCTTCCCGTGCTCATTGCAGATGAGGCCCAAGCTCCACTGCTGCGGATCTTCCCCACACCACATTTATTACCAGCTAAAAGGTCAAATTTATTGGTGCCCTTGTGGTAAAAAAACTGAATAGAATAACAATACGTTTATGTGTCGGTAGATTTATTCGCTGCCCCCTCCCCCATAATGTACTTATAGGCATTTATATTTTTTCTTGTGCTTGAGAGTGAACCGCAAAACAAGCAAGGTGGTCTGGGAATCGAACGCCAAATAAACGAAAAAAAATGGCCAGACTGAAAAAATAATATCGACCCGTTCGGGACAGTTGACGCTTACCTTTGACCTAAAATTCGGTTTTTTGACAGCCGGAAGTGCCACTTTCTGAATCATTTTCGTGACAGAGGTGGAAGACATAGCTTCAAACTAGGATCAGTGTTTTTTTAATTAAATTTTAGTTTTAAAAAGCCCACATGGCTACATATAGTGCGGGCGCATTCGGAAGAGTGTTTCATTTTTGCGCAGTGAATATATGCCTTGATATTGGCATTTTATTTGCGTAGTTTTATTTATTATTTCAGAAATGAGGAGTACTTTCGCACAGTGCTCCTACGACCTGAAATGGCCGATAGTGCCCGTATTTTGTATATTTATGGGGTGCATTTGAATGAAAGCGACTGTGTTGCGAAATAAACATACCAAAAGCTGGATGCATACATAGGAGCAAGATCTTTTTGCTTAGAATCTGTTTTCATGTGTATTAGTTGGTCCCTTAACAAAACTCTGGCAGCTGAAAAATCAAGCCACGTTGTGCTGTTTCTTTAAAGCCTAAAGATCAAGCGTGTTTTTAAGTCATCAGACACGGTAACGAGAGAGTATCTTAACAGGACAGCGTCAAAGCTCGTTTTGCAGAAATTACGATGTTGGTGTCAGTGGCGTCATTTATGTTTATTCCCGTGAACAAAAAAGCAGCGTTCTGCATGGCCCATGAGCAAACATTCGAGGTATACATGCAATTAAAGATAGGAGTCTGAATGAATTTGCACTTTAGTTTTACTTGTATGTGAAAGGCGTGTGGTCTGAAAAGGGTGTCACTTGCCATCTCACTTCTTTGAAGTGAGGTAGGTGAAAGCGACTTCACCTTCGGTGTGAGCGAGCCTTCAAAATAGAGTGCTACATGCGGCATGGGAGGTTATGAGTTTTCGGACGCTTGAAATTAAAAAAAAGGTACATGCTCTCACCCATTCAAGTGAGAACTTTGGAACTTCACAACTCTTGCTTTAGGAAGGTGAGCACCATGAAATTACCCTTGTTAAAACCTTTATTATCTCTAAACTCAGGGTGCGTAGAGGTCCTTGAAAACCTTGAACACCCTCAACCGAGAAGCGAGGGTGAGCTACTGATTCAGAAGGTGACAACAAAAAAAGAGAGGATGGCTGATGGGGTTTAACGTCCAAAGACCACCATATGAATTTGAAAGCGGCCGCAATGGAAGGCTGCGTAAATTTCGACCACTTGGGGTTTTTTAACCTGCAACTGAATCTAAACACACCGATCTCAAGCGTTCTCGCCTCCATCGAAAATGCGGCCGCCGCGGCCGGGATTAGATCCTGCGAATTTCGGGTCAGCAGCCAAGTGCCTTAGCCACTGGACAACCATCTTGGGTCGTGAAAAAAGACAGCGAGTGTGTGTGTGTGTCTTCTTAAAGCGCTTTTAAAGGCTATGTTCAAAGGTCCCCCATTTTTTCTTAATGACCTTATGGAATAGATTGAGAAGAGCTTTTAAATGCGGAAGAGCTTCTGACAGATATGATATGCGGCCCATAGCCCTGCTGGTTCATGGAGTCGGACGGTTGGGTTGTTCACCATTGAGGTGGATTTGTCAGAATGACAGAATGAAGACGGATGCTTTGTGAAAATAACGCAAATGTTCGGAATACTACCTCTTTATCGGCGTTACTTCACTGACGTGAACTAGGTCAATCACAAACGCAGTGCATGTCTTTGTGCTTGTGAACATATTCGTCCCCTTGAGGTTGACCTTCTTTTGTTTAACTTTACGTGCCAGTGCAAACCACTACAAATGGAGCGATAAATAAAATATAGCTTAACACGACATTTACGCGACCTTTTTCACCGAATAGGATGTACGTGCAAGATTCGTCGGTGTCATCTTAATTTATCCACTGGCTTCCATGAGAGCCTGGCTCCAATGTGACTTTCATAACTTCGTGTCGCATTGCAATTCCTGACTGATTTTTTTGTTTTTTCATTTGTTTTTCTGGTTCAGAAGATATGCTGGCGCCTCATCATGAATACAACATTTAGTAGGTAAAAGCAAATCGGATGATTTCCTGCACGTTTTCTGGTCCTGCGTATGTTGTAATGTTTCTTTACTCTCTCTCTTATACCCCTGTCACACCGGCATTGAAAGTTTTTTTAAGTAAGCGGTCTTTTTCCGAAAAGGAGTTCCTGACACAGATACACGGCACAGAGCGAACTCCTTTTCAGAAGCGGCCTTTTTCGTAAAAGGAGTTCGTCAATCTTTTACGGCTCCGAATGAGTAGCCTCGAAACCAGCGGGCGCCAGCAATTTTTGAGTGGTGGGAAAAAAAGAGCGAATTCTTATTTTTCTGTCACCAAAACTCTTTGTGAAAACAAATTTCATATCCTGCAGAAGGTGTAATAAACTCTTTTAATGATTATTTCCTTTTCTACTCTTGTGAGCAGCTACAACGCGTCGGCAATATCACGTGGTGACGCTCGGTCTCACGCCGCGCCATTTTGCACAAGCGCGGAAAGCGTGGCAGTCGTGTGTTTGCCCGTCATTCAAGTGGTCAAGCTTGTATAGGGCAATTCCGACTCGCTTCTCAGGGGTGATGGTTTCACGCATGCTGGTGCACTGTCTTTCGAGCTCACTGCGCAAGCTCTGCACAATGAAAAGATAGGTGGATGGGTACACTCGAAAAGATTGCTTGAAGTTCTGCTCACCGAGGTGAAGTACAGTTCCCTCGAACCACCTCCCGTTTCGTCTGAAGGCCCAGATGGATCGCAGGCCTTCTCCGACAGCTCCAGTGCGCACAGCAAGGAATGGCTGAACAGCAGTTGCTGCTTGATCCTCTCCTTGGCGGCTTTTGCAGCGTCTGCCTCGCTTTCCAGAGCGAGAAGGCCGGCCGTGAGGCTTGCGATCCTCGCTTGTTCTTCTGTACGGTCGCCCATAACGTGTCGAGAGCAGTCGAGAGCAGCGAAAAACAAATACGGTAAATAAAATCCCAGTGGTGCCAGACGGACTTGTGCATGTCGCTAGTTATGGAAATGCTTCCTTAACTAGTGCAACAAACTTTCACATTGGTGTTTATTCATCTCTTGTTCTTAAATTTATTTGAGGAAACGAGCAGTGCAACAAGTCTTTAATTTGTACATCGTGATACATCGTTTAATTTTCATTGCTTCTCTTTTAACTGCTAGCGCCACGCTTTCGCTAGCGTCTTCGAACGAAAACACTAAAAGGAGATCGTTGCTGCCGTGTGTCTGCGCCGCAAACACCTCTTTGTTAAAAGTCTTTCAACTTAGTAAAACTACCGCTTACTTAAAAGACATTTCGCGCGCCCGCGTGACACAGGTATTACTTGTGCTCTACCAGTTGTTTATAAGGACATGTAGCATTAGCGAGCTTCCGACAGGACTTCCCGCTGGCCTGTGCTTCTGCAAAGTGTGCCTAACATACTGCCTTTTTCGTGTACGTTCTACTTGGTCGTGACTTTCTTGCTGTGGAAGGACCACTTAGTGCTCTATTTCTTTATTCCTTAGGAATAAAAAAAAGAAACTTAGGATAGCTTGCACTTGAGGTACAATGCTGAAGAGACAGAGGAGCCAATCGGTACATATTCTGCTTAATTGTGTGAAATTTCCTTGTTTTTCTTCTCTGTTGCTTTCTATTTTTGCTTCATTCCTTTTTCAACACACACGCGCATATATATATATATATATATATATATATATATATATATATATATATATATATATATATATATATATATATATATATATGGGCATATTTGTAACACACGATAAAAAAGAAACATTAAACATTAGTAAGGAAGGCAAATAATATCTCACTTGCATTCAAATACAAATGATAGATGCCATAGCACACACTCTTAGATCGAATTACTTAATGAAAAGTGTGTGTGCTTACAGGCCGGCAAGCCTTCAGCAACATTGTTTGTTATATCTTTCTGAAATAAAAACAGGTGGCTACTGGAATAACATGGCCCTGTAATAGCGTTAAATGAACACTAATCTTCAACTTCTGAATTTTTTTCTGCTTCTTTGTTTTTTGTGAATCTCGGACCTGCTACAAGACGGTGTTCGGAGATTTTGAAGATCCTGATTATGTACATTTGCCTGAAGCAAGTGGCTGCTGCAGACGTTTCTAAGACTGCAGAGGCAAACCTAATGGCTAAGTAAATTAGTTATTTAAATGAAGGTAGATCTTTAAATCTTTTCTCGGGTACTAGGCTTGAAATACCTGATGAAAAGGAAACTAATTGGAGCCACATGAGAGTGTACAGTTTTCAGTCGTGCTGCTAAGGTCTACTTTTGTAGGCAACAACTCGCCATATGAGAACCGTAGGCATAATGGCCGCTCACGGGAACTGGTTCTCGCATTAGTACCGCTGGTTATCGAGAATGCACTGAAAACTTGATACCACGCAACTCTCGCCCCCGTGTTTCACAGACACCTGCATTATTTTTGAGCAAATAAACACTCCGTTGTCGAGTGCGGTGCGCCTCCTCAAATTGACGCAATTAGTTCGGCGTAGGTATTGGTTCGTGATCACTTTGATGGGTCTTTTCTGTAATATCACTGCTCTTTGCCCACGTATGTAGTCTCCTTAATCGTGAAAAACAAAGAGAGCGCTTACAAGAAGTATGTTGCAGCAGAATAGATGATTATGCAAAAAAAGTTGTGTGAATGCATGCGAGATGAACGATTGCCCTACAGCGAAGACCTACAGTTTTTTTGTATACTTAGGAGTTGGGGAGCTACTCTTTTGTGAGCTGTTGCTACAGAAATACGCATAAAAGGTCACTTTTATAGCAATAAGAAATCAGTTTCCTAGCACCCGATTGCGCCTTGACGTCACAATACCCAAAGGAAACCGCAAATAATTTATTTCGCACATGTGCATGTGCGGAGAGCTTGCATAACATGACGAAAAAAAGCGTATGCTGCGAAAATTTTGGTTCCTGAAGGCTCATTGCATCAGTGGAGAAATAACACGTCTTCAAGCTCAAGGATGTACATCACTTATAAGGGTATAGCGCACCACGACAAGGACACAATGAGAGACGCACACACACACAGCGCTATCTTGCAAGTATTGTTTTATTTGCGATCACACATGTTATATATATATATATATATATATATATATATATATATATATATATATATATATATATATTTCACAGTGGACCAATAAAACCTGGAACATATCATCTTAAGATACAGCACGCCTCATGCACGCGCGGCTGCGGCGGCTGCATTTCCGATGGAGGCGGAAATGTTGTAGGCCCGTGTGCTCATATTTGGGTGCACGTTACAGAACCCCAGGTGGTAGAAATTTCCGGAGCACTCCACTACGGCGTCTCTCATAATCATATGGTGGTTTTGGGACGTTAAACCCCACATATCAATCAATCAATCAACGCCTCATGCATGCGTCATCATCGATCGCGACAATCTGAATTCGCCGACGTCAAAGTGAAGATTCCAGATACTTCTTTTCTTTAGCTGACAAAGCCATACTCACACATTTATCTTTCAATTTTTTGATTTCAAAGGATTCGATGATTTCACGTGTAGTGCTGTCGCGGGCCCTAAAGAGAATGCGGGTGTTTTGAAACACAGGGACACAACCACACCTCGGACAGTGAAGGGCCAAATGACCAGATATAGCTTTTCCTACCTTGTATTTGTGTTCCCTAACGCTTTCATTCACACACCCTCCAGATTGGCCAATGTACACGCAATCACAAGTCAAAGGAACGCCATACACAACACCACGACAATTCACAAACTTTTCCCGGTTCTCGATCTTACACTCCCTTTTCACACTGGAGTCTGCGTTAACCTTTTTGCACATTCCTTGCAATTGTTTGGGAGCAGGAAAAACTACGTCCGCACCAGCCTTTCTCGCTATCCTTCACTTGTTATGCAAAATAGCATGCATGTAGGACACTACAGCAACCTTGCTGCCTTAGTGACGGCTGCCTGGTCTCTGACGTTTGCCCTTACTCTCCTGCTCATATTTTCCATGGCGGTGGTTAACAGGTGCATGGGATGACCAGAATCCAATAAACGTTTAGCTTGTGCTCACAAGCTTGCATCAAGCTTGCGGTGGCACGGCTTCACCAGTGGATTTTGAAAACGGGAATTTATCACCGCACGCTTTACCAATTTTGAGTGAGGGGACGTGGACGGAAGAAGCGGTTTATTTCCTCGCGGTTCATATCTCCAGCATACTCCTGCTGGCGAAAAATACAGCCCGAGGTCAAGGAATCTTATGAAATGGTCATTTGGTACTTCATGCGTCAGCACCAGATGAGATAACACTGTCAAAAACATGGTTAGAGTGTCTGTCACAACCGCGTCAAAATTGTTATGATCATTACTGGCAACAATTAGATAGTCATCTACAAATCTAAAAGCAGTTATGACATCGGTGTGCTTCACAATTACGTTTCTTATTACGTTACGTTATCTTATTACGTTTCGCTAAAACTGGTCGCTCAAGCACGAGGCTATGCAGGAACTATACATATCCCGCTCTTTTGTTTCACAGTGTTCACATTCCACACGGCAGAAGTAGAGTTAAGATAATAGTCAAGGAGCTCTAAAAACTGTTCACTCGACGCACCGGCAGTATTTTGAAATCGAACCATTCCTACTCTGTCGATACCTTCCGATACACACATCATCAACTCGGCCTGAGGGAGGGTGTAATCAAGATCTTTTACATCGATCGAAAATGCTATAACATTCTTTTTTCTTTGCCTGCGAAAAAACCTAGCACCTGTTCCGACTCTTTCACCAAAAATTGGTCGTTAAAAGATATCAACTTCAAATTTGCTTGTAGGAAGACCGCAATGCACTTTTGCCAGGATTCATTCTCCGAGATGATCACTCTGAAAGGGCAGTCAACTTTATGAGTTTTCACCGTAAAAAATTTATCAAGATCCACATTTTTTGTCTTCTCAGTCGACTTAACCAGGCCTTCAATATTAATGCTTTTGCATAGCTTTTTCGCGGCAGTTTGCACTCTTTGTAAAGATATATTATTATGAGTATTAAATACATATTCGATGGCCTCTGACGCCTTCGCCCGATACAACGATTTTTGCATAACCGCAAAACCACCGTCTTATCGGCAGGTAGCAGTGCGAGTAAGTTTTCCTTCAAGTTCCTACTGGTCACCTGAATGGCAAATCTGCCGCCTGGAGGACGGACACACATGAGTACATCGACACCTTCAGATACACACCAGTCAATGTCCCCTTCAGGTACCTATTTGGAGACATTCCGAACCATCCCTGGCAGTTCCGGGCTGGATTTGCGTGGCTCGACGACGAACTTTGGTCCACACTTGAGTACCATGTTGCACTTTGTCTGGCAAGTTCACGTCCCCGATAACGTGCAGAAGATTCGATGGTGCAAAGAGCTTCTTCTGTACTTGCGTCCTCAGCCCTGGCAGAACTTGCCACCAAAGGAATTCGGTTGTCTGGCGAGCTAGTTGCGAGTATTCGCGCCAGTCGTTGAAGCTCTACATGCGAGCCTGAGATAATCTCTGTACATGCGAGTCTGCTTCTGCCACTCGGATCGCATAACTTTGCAAATAGGAACACCATGGTTGAATGAAGGCAAATAGTATCCGAACAGTGCCAATACTTCAGGGGGTAGCCTCTTGTGTCGGACGTAGAAGCCAAGCGTGCGAGCTCTGCAGGCCGCCATCGCGATCAGCGGGATGATACGGCATGGGTTGGTGCTGTACCATAAAGGAATGGTCGATTTACAAGAAATGAAATTTACTAAGACACGTTGCCGGGCTAGTTGGTTGGGGTTCATCATTTATAAGCGTATAGCGCACCACGACAAGGACACAAGAAGATAGACGCACGCGCACACAGCGCTAACTTGCAACTATTGTTTTATTTGCGATCACACATGATATATATATATATATATATATATATATATATATATATATATATATATATATAGTAACAGCGAACCAATAAAACCTGGAATATATCATTTTAAGATACAGCACGCCTCATGCACGCGTCATCACCTATAGCGACAATCTGAATTCGCCGACGCCAAAGTGAAGTCAAGATGGAAGTGACGTCAAGTGACGTCGAAGTGAAGTCAAGGATGTAACCACATCTGGTGCAATTTTGTGGAATAATACTTCCACTCTGGGACTAGAAGTTGCGGAAATACTCTCCCCAAGTAGTATTAGCTCGGATTCACAATTTTTAGCATTAAGGGGATATATGGGATATAGAAAACACTCACTCGATTACTACCTTCGAATCTACGGTCGATATTGTAGAACCTTGACAGGCTTCATCTAGGAAAACAAACAATGTGATTTGATAATATTTATATAGTTTTAATTTTTGCTGGTTTCTTACCGACATCATAGCAACCGGACATACACGTTGAACATGCAGGTACAAAAGAAATACAGGAAACAAAAAAACAATAATGTAGTGGCGCAATCGAAAAGGTATAAAATTTAAGATTGTAAGTTCTAATAATAACTTGGAATCAAATTCTACACATATTACGTTTCGCCACATGATTGATTGTCTATGAATTTGCGGCAGCTATATACATCGTAATTCTCGTGAAAACTTTCTTTTTCTCGTTCTCTCGTTTTACAAAACTTCTCGGGTTACTGTAAATGAACTTATGCCAATACTATATGACCTCGTATGGCCGCCACACACACACACACACACACACACACACACAAACGCACACGCACACGCACACACGCGCGCGCACGCGCACACGCACATATATATATATATATATATATATATATATATATATATATATATATATATATATATATATATATATATAGGCAGGCTTGGTGCTTGAGTTGCCGTAGCGTTACATATAGTCCAGTAGATCCTGCGTGAGTGGTCCCAACGTGGTTTATTTCGACGTTTCGGCCTAGAGTCTGGCCTTCTTCAGAATCCTGATGAAGGCCAGACTCTAGGTCAAAACGTCGAAATAAACCACGTTGTGACTGGTCACGAAGGATCTACTGGACCATATATATATATATATATATATATATATATATATATATGGCAATGGCACTATGGGAGAGTTGTCAGCAAGGATAGATATACCTATTTCCCAACAGTTTTGGGAGGGGTCCTCGCTTCGTCAGGGGATGAGTTATACTAACATGGACGCTCAAACTTCGTTGCTGCCGTGTCCCTCTCGTTTTGAAAGAAGTTTGCGAGAGTGAGAGAGAACTAAAAAAGAGAAAGAAAAAAAAGAAAAAAGAAGAATAAACATTGTGAACGCTGAGCTCGAAACCAGACTGTGCACATAAAAATCTCGGTGTAAGTCCGCATCCGGTTCTCATCCCGTGCTGGCCAGTTCTCGACGTGTGTCGGGCCACCCAAGATTGTCACCGCGGTGGCGGGAGGGGTCCGCGATATATATATTACCGTTAAACGTTCCTTACTCTTTTCATACAACAGGTTCACCTTTCGAATTAAGACTAAGCACAGCAAAATAATAACGAAGGACTGCGATTTTCCGCTGGTATACTGAAGACTGTGTCGCACCTCAATTTACAAGCAAACGAGGTTGTTCCTGACGGCCTCTCACTTGGATATCTCCAGGACCTGCAGCGCAACGTTGTCCACACGCAATCATGTTTCGACGGCCATACGAAGTCGCATAGTATCGGCATAAGTTCATTTACACTAACCCGAGAAGTTTTGTAAAACGAGAAAACGAAAAAGAGAACGTTTTCACGGGAATCAAAATTTAGCTGCCGCAAATGGAATGATCAATCTTGTGGTGCAACGTAATACCTAGTGCTCGTATGATCCGTTGCAAAGCCGAACACCGATTTTACTGCATCGTCAAGCAATAGAGAGGCAAGCACAGCCAAACTAGGTATGCGAAATGAATAGAAAAATAAAAGTGGAAAGTGTGGTTAGAGAGAGACTATGGATTCTTAAAGGGTGCATCATAACAAATGAATGGCCTAGAAAGGGAGTGAAATCAGATGTAAAGGAAAAGCTGTAAGACAAAAATTGGCTCCCTATCTGAATGTTACACTGCAAATGTAATCGAAAGACGATAGTCTTGCGTCTGGAGAAAGTGAACAAACCGTTTATTTGATGTTCTGCGCAAGAAAATCGGTGAATGGTACACTGGAGGTGCTGCATTAGTGTGCCTCTATGCGTGCAGCGGAGGCGAACTGGTGCATAGAGGCACGTCACACGGGAGATATGAGTGCTATCTGGCAGCTATCTTAGAAAACGAAGCATTCGGCGTGCGCACCCACCTCAGAGGCGTTAAGGTGTAAAATGCAAGTCTATGGGTAGGTGCCACCACCGTGTCATCTTAGCTAAAGTCCCTAGAACTTTGCGAAGTTCTAGAATGTTTAGTCTAAGCAAAGCGTTGGAAACACTTGCCTTTTCGTGCAAGCGTTGCATTGTCAGCGCAGCGTGAGAACCGCTGTGCTTCTTAGAATCACTTATGTTATCCTTTACTGTTATCAAGACACACATACACAACAATGACGCGTCGTTATGGTGCCCTACATACGCGCAATACTTGCCTTCTAATTGACAATCGCACAAGAATGAACGCTGAAGTTAAGCAATATTGGTGGGCGCTGCGAATAGGGTTGGCCGATGGGGGGGGGGGGTTATCGCTTGGTGCTTTTGGTATATTGTTACAGCGGACAAACAGACAAATGTACAGATACATAGACCAAGGCATTTGCGTCGAAGGTCCCCAGTAATGGCTATCGTCTTTAAAAGTACCAGGTGAGCAATCTAACCTTGCTGAGAAGAAACACGTTGTTTAACGAAATGGAGAACGTGAGATGATAGCGGTTGTTCATGCTGAGTATACGGCAAACTCAGTGAGTCTAGGGAAACAAGAGCGCCAGTGTTTCTCGGCCTCCTCTATGCACGTGGTATTGCTTTTTGCAGCGAAACTAGTTATGGGATCGCAACAACGACCACTTTTCGTGGCTTACTTGACCGCCACCACTGCTTTTCCTAACAGCTTTGACGCACAACCAGAGAAAAACACAGGGTTAAATCAGCGCTTCAACAAAAACACTCGTCACAGCAGTCGAACAGTGTTCCACAGAACCACGCCGACGCCTAAAGGGGCACTATGGACAAATAACACTTTCTGTAAGAGTGAAAACTGAATATGTTGCGACTTCTCAAACCGCAATATTATAAATAGCGGTAGCGTACTTACCGAGGAATGAAGCTAAATATATAACATGACTTGCGCCACGAGTGAAACATTCTCGGAATGATTCCAATGACGAAAGAGCATTCGAATACGAATAATTACTAATAAGAAAGCTTAAAAAAGAACTTTGCCTGCTACAAGACACGTAATAAATTGGTGCTTGCTGGTTTGTGCTTTATTTATAGAAAAAAAAGATTGCCCGCAGCTTCCCTCGGGAGAACACTGAGGAGGATGCGGAGCATATAATTGGTTAACGGGGTGTTAAAGTGCGACTTACTTGGGTCGATGGCTAAATTGGTTAACGTGGTTGTGAAATGGGGTGTTAAATTGCGACTTACTTGGGTCGATGGCTAAATTGGTTAACGTGGTTGTAGGAGGGGGTGTTAAATGAGTAAACACGTACACACGTATGCGAAAGGGCGGCGCTGGTCGAAGGGACGTCGATCATTGTGTTTGTGGATTCGTTGGAATTCATTTCACCGCGACCTTGGACGTCGACGCGCCGTACAAACCAACCGACGAGCGGCAACTGAGCGAGCGAGCGCCGACCTTGAGTATATATACAGCGCGACGGCGCATGCACTGTCAGCTGTTGAATGTTCTCGAAGGAGAAGCGCGCGCGCGGCACAGATGGCGACGGCGCGACGGCGCATGCGCTGTCAGCTGTCGAATGTTCTCGAAGGAGAAGCGCGCGCGGCACAGATGGTGGGCGACGGCACGACGGCGCATGCGCGCGCGTCAGCTGTCGAATGTTCGAGAAGCGGTGCGGACGGCGCGGACGGCGCACTACAAGGCGCGAGTATAAGATGCTTCCGCATCTAAAAGAAGCACCAAGTGTTCATACTAGGGATTGGTTCGGGTTGTTCAAAAGTTACTTTTTCTCCTGGTTAAGCATGATAGGTGGTGCCATCTAGTGGGGCCCAGATGAACATTCTTCAATGGCCGTTGTTTCTGCTCTGGCTCTCGCTGCTTCGCTCTGCGAGTAGTACTGTCGGTGGCCACGCAGTAAAAGTGGGCAACAGTGGGCGTGGCGACAATTGCACCAAAAAGACCGCTTCTGGGTGGGTGATTTGAAGTGCGCTAATGCGATGCGCACTACTATACCATGATGTTATTTTAGATGCGAGATATTCTGTGCTTCGGGGACACTAACCACGCACAAATTCAATTTTGAGCATGCACTCAAACGTGTCATTGTGCATTTATTTTCCGATTCTGAGACATGATCGAGCCTAACCTCATGATTGCGGAGCAGAGTATAGAGCAAGAGAGCACGCCCCGACTTCTGCAACGCGTTGTGTTCGTTCATTCCATTTAATAAAACGGCCGACGTCGTACAGCCATTGGCCATATGCATTGCGAACGACCCAGAGCCCTCATAGAAAAGCGACAGCCATAGAAACAATTTTATTTGCCAAATACGGTGGTGGTCTGGCTACAATGACCTCCAAATCTGGCAACAGACTTCTGCGACACCCGACAGCACCTTCCTGATTTGACTGTATTTCTTTACCTCAGTGAGCAAGCCATTCAAGGAATTTTTGTAAGATCTCCATCCACTATTCATGGAAAGTGTCCTAAAGAGTGATTTAACATCAAAATGAATAAGATATGTTTGCGTGCCATCGCTTTTCATTGGTAGCCGAGTCTCTAGACCTTGTCTGCCTTTTTGTGTTCATGTATTTGAACACGCATTTTTGCGGTGACTCTTTTTTTCTTTTTGTGCTGGTTCATGGGTGATGACTACGTCACAAAAGATTCCAACCAGTGCACAACATACATACTGCTAAACAATAAAGAGCTGTCACTCACTATATTCGATAAACAAGTTTCTTAGGTTTTACATGTCAAAACCATCATACGATAGGCGTTAAAAAATATTTGTTCGCCGACCGTGGACATCAATTTATCAATTTATTTTGTACAGCACATTTATGAGGCGCACGCCGGGTTGGAGAGCTTCAGAAATCTGGTGTTCTTTAGCATGCACTGATATTGTACAGTGACCGGGCCCTTTAGCATTTCGCATCCATTCAAACGTGACCGCCACAACTGCCATCAAACCAAAAAGACTAATAGTGACCTGGCATTGAATAGACCCATCGGTCCTGTAAAAAGTGCGTGCTTTTTTTAATCAATAGTTGAAAAAGGACTAAGTAATTTTCTTTCCTAGTTTATAAATGCGTCTGACGGTTCCGTCTTCAAAAGTCTGCTTGATAATTGATTGACATGTCTGTCAAGTTATTCTATACATAATGATGACCACTAAATGACTTGTCTTCGTCTTTAAGCTCGAAGATTTTACAACTTTCTCAGAGCAGGTAGCAGAATTCTCAAGGTCGAGTCGAATTTCTGTAATGAACGTACATTACAACCGAGGAAATTTTAGTGGTGGTATGGTTAATAAGAAATGCCAATTCAGGAACTTCTGAACTATTCAGTGCAGTGCAGTAGAATAATTGCATATAGCGAAGTTTTTTGACGTAGAATGGTATTGAAATGTCCCTCTTTAGCCGGCTATGTATACTACAACTCTCAAGTTGTGAGTTTCACAAATTTGTGAGAAAAATTCACAGGCATTCCACCAAACTTCACATCTGAGCAGTGTTATGCACACCGTTTTTAAAGTTAGCTGTAGCTTTTCGGCTAAGTTGAGAGACCTCACAATGCGATAGTTTTTGGCAACTGTAGCAGTTGATTTACAGCGAAGCAAACGCGATGCTGATGTCAGGTGCCCGATGCAATCAAACAGCGGAGGAAGGACAGGATCTGTGGTATGCGCAGTAGACAATTTATTTATTTCTTGGAAGGAAATAAAATGGCCATATAATACTAGTGATAGATACCAGTGACTCTTCAACGTTGTCTCTCTGCATTCCTTTATATACACTCCGTCAGGAATAAGGATAATCTGGAAAAAAGAAAAAAATCAACAGTTGAGTATGTTACTGTTGTTCAGAATTAGTCCTGAGGGCAGTCTACTTTAGATCAGATTATCATTATATATATATATATATATATATATATATATATATATATATATATATATAAATTTGAGGAGAAAAAAGGTAAGCAATAATTGGAGTTACCTCGAGTAAGGTGCCAATCACATGCAGTAGCAATACAATATACCTTAAAAACTTTAACGTTTTGAAACTGCACAATTTATGTCTGTTCTTTTTTGTTATTTATACTTGGGAAGGTAGGCTACGCTAGAGCTGGCTATCCCAACATCATAACAGTAATGTACAATATAAAGACACAAAAAGCGAAATTAAAAATAAATTAGGAAAAGCTAATCAAAGGCATTATGTACAATACTATAAACATTATAAGGCATATATTGCATGAATAAGCACAGTATGTATAGTAATAGTCTAGTTAATATATCGGGATTACATTGCGAATAGAGTCCGTACAGATAGCGGCAAGGTAAGATATGAACTAAAGCTAGTTCATTAGACTTTTATTCATTAAAAAATCGCGGAGGATGCTCACTGCGCGCCTTTGGTTATCTGAATGCACCCATGGTCCAAGTACTTTTGTAATTGTGAATGATCGGCTGTCAAGTCAATTCAAGCGATCCCTCAGTTCAGCGCGTTGTTGATCGTATTGCGGGCATTCTAAAAGATTATGCTCCTGTGACGCATCTACATGATCGCAGTGGTTGCAGTGCGGGGACATTCTTCCTTTTATGCGGCATAAAAAATGAGGTGTATGAAACATCTAATCGTAGACGATGCAATAGCCTGTCGAATGGTCTATCGATCTTTTGATTAGGTGAAAGTTGGAAAGACGGATCTGTTTGATGTGAGAGTGACGACTTTGTATTTTAGTCAAACCAAGCATCTTTGCATAATTTGTGGCACAGTTCAGAAAGAACCTTCCTGCTCTCTGAGAAATAAACGGGCGCTGGGGTCGAATAACTTTTTTGTGTGCAGCAGTGGCTAATCGTCAGCAATTTCGTTTCCTATCATTCTTACATGTCTTGCAATCCACTGAAAGCATATCTTGTGGCCGTGTGGATGACTGATGGTAATTGTTTTTAATATTTCATATATGATATTATTACATATATAAAAATAAAAACCCTTAATCATTTGCAGTGCTCGTTTGGAGCCTTTTGAGTCAAAATATATTACCCAGTTTTGCCTTTGCTGTTTTTCAACAATCAATTTCGAAGCTTGTAAGATTGCAACAAGTTCCGCTGCTCCGCTGCTGTAGATGATGTCTTTCTAGAAAGTCAGAAATCTTTTTCTACTTTGTATTAGCGTATATGAAAAGCTGCAGTCAAACTTTCGTTCATTCTAGAGCCATCTGTGAAAACAAATGTGAAACGGTCTTGGTAATTGCACATTTGTGGAAGCGTTAGAAATTTGACCTCAAGGTATTGCGTCGAGGATTTTTTTTCCTATCCCTTTGATGTCCAAAGTGACTGCAGGTGATGTAGGTGGCCAAAAAGGAAACTTGATATCTGGACGCAACGAATATTGTTCTTGTTGAAGTGCCAGCTCGCATGCTCGCAAGGTGTCACCAATTGACCGGTTTCTTTGAATAGGTTTTTGACGAAGCGGATGTGGCCTAATACCTCTGCGATAAACGGAGAAAGTGGCGGCTGAGTTGTTGAATGCGAAGAACTTGAATTGGTGGTTGTCTTGCTTCTGCGCTTACGAGGCCACTGTGAGTTGAGCGTGGTAAGCCCAGGCAAGTAGGAAAATTGCGGGGTACGATGTTGTTTAGTTTGCGCTCATTTGTCTGAGACGTACTTTTCATCACTGGTAATGCATATGCGATGGCTTGTCGAACAAGCGCTCTATGAATCTTCAGAGGTGCTTCTGATGTGCCACCCCACTGGGTTCCTGTAATACATCGGAGAACATTCAGTGTCCCGTTGAACCGCTCCTGAATGTTCAAAATATGAGATCCTCAGGATAACATGTGGTCCAATGTCATGCCAAGGAAACAATGCAGAACAGGTATTACAGTCTGATTGACCGAGAGGCTGAGCTGATCATGACGTATTCTGGTAAAAGGTAACACCACAGATAATTCTACTGGAACATTCATGCTGTATTCAGTCAGAAAGCGCATTGTTATCTGTACTTCTTGAAGCAGATCCTGTATACTTCCCGGAATTCATGCCCTGACGACCAGAGGCAGATATCATCTGCGTGCATTAAAATGCGTTCTTGTTTTGTTACTTCTAATATTTAGCTAATGTTTATTTGCATAAGTGAACTCTCATGACTTACCTTTAAAAATCAGTTTGCAGTTTGATGGTCGTGCCTTACGTTGAAGCAGCAGGAGAAGCACTGTAAAATTTGGAGAAGAAAGGCAACAACAATTCTCTTCAACGAAGAAAGTTGGAACGACACACGTACAGACACAGTGTGAGCATTCAAATAAATGAAGCAGTACAACAATTCGAAGAAAGAAAGCGAACGCGCGTTGTAATTGTGCGTTGACACCGTGAGACATTACTGCCAAGCTCGGCAAAAAAATGTGTGTTCTTCAAGCTGTTTCACTCGCTCTTCTACATTAACCATTTCCCTTCTACAGTTGTTAAAAATAAGAAATTAAGAAAGAACTAACAAAAAAGAAGTAATGATGCACTGTTTTTTTGCCAAGGTCATGAAGAGAGCGCTATTGTACATTGACCAAATCGCAGCTTGTTCTCTACATTCCTGCCTATTCATCTCGGCCATTTTGGTGTTTTCAGGCTGTCATCACTGCCAGCTTTTTTTATTATTTTAGTTATAGTTACTAAACAATAGCTTCGATTGGATTAAAGAACTTGTTTAGAGTATAGCTGGAAACACGTACCAACTGCCAAAATTTTTCATTTGCTTGCACGATGCGGTATAAGCAGGCCAAAAAGCGCGTGTTAAGTGTGGAACAGCAGGGACACATTTACCGCTGGTAAGTGGACTAAAATTTAACGGGACGGTTGTTCAGAGCGTATATGGACAAGTCTGCCTTCATGTTTTTTTTTACAATCGGCACCAATAATATTAAGCAGAGATTTTTTAGCATCGACTCGTGTTTATTCAGAGAAAAAAATTAAGCAAGATATGTGGTCATCATGTTCTACACATTTGATTGGATAACTAACATTTTTTATAAAATTAATCTTTTGCGCGAAAATTTTTCGGTAAAAGTTAACATGTAGACCTTTCTGGTACATTGAATCATGTTGTAAAGGGCTTGTGCAAGCTGAGAAGAAGGACTAACTAGCATGTTTAAGTAAAGCGGTAAAAAAAAACTCACCTAGGTGCAGCAGCTGATGTGCTCGCAGCGGCAACGCTGGCACGTGGAAGAGCGGCTCCTGATCCTGCGGTTCCTGGTGTTGCAACAATTGACCCAGCACCGCTGTTGCCTGTGGTGGGTAAACCATAGGCACCTTGGCCTCCGTACTGATTGTATCCACCATATCCACCATATCCGCCGTAGCCGCCATATCCGCCGTATCCGCCGTGTCCTCCATATCCGCCATATCCGCCATATCCGCCGTATCCGCCATATCCGCCGTATCCGCCATAAGGGTTGAAGCCACCGTACGAACCGTATCCACCATACGGGTTGAAGCCATATTGGATTCCGTAGGGGTTATAACCACCGTAAGCGCCACCCCAGGGTGACCCGTACCAACCAGGGTAGATATCTGATCCCCCTGCAAATCGTAAGTTGATTCCGGTAAAGTTAGTCATGGTAAATTTGCCTTTTTTTAAAAAATAAGTGTGCAGTCACGTTAATGCTGTCGACTTCATACGGCCGGACTGGAAAGGGGTGCGAGTGTTAAAAAGCGGAACACCCCTTCGTAGCACGGCCACAAATGGCATTTTTGTATCGGGTGAGAGCTCGCTAGACATCTTTTAGCAAATCGTTATTATGAAAGTTCGCTAACGTAACTTCCCCAAAATCGGCATATAAGTGGAAAGCATGCGTGCATGGTATAATGTATATGTCGCACCTCTTCTTAAGAAACGAACATGAATGTCGAAAATCAAGGCTTCATCATCAGTATTTCGTAATATTTACCAACCTCTTACAAGCCTGTGTATGTGACATCCACTTGCCAATCTTCAAAAGAAATGAGCAGGCAAACTTAATTTCTCTTTTATAACGGATATTTTGATTTCTTCTATTTATTGCGCTTGCAGCGCTCGTGTACTACGTAGATAATTTAAGAAGCAGTGTCATTCTCAAATGGCTGAACAGAAAAAAAGTTCAAAAACATAAATACTTTCAACACCCACAGTGCTATGTACTTATGCCTCTCTGACTTCGTTTTTTCATTTAATGGTTGTCAGGAAAAAGGAAGTGAACATGCCGCTATACATGGACGTAGCTATTGTTATTGAGGGCCTAATTACACTACACAAAAATTTAACATAATATGCTATACAGGCTTTTTAGAAATATGATGATTACTAAATTAATGAAGTAGCTGCTAATTACAGGAGAGAACAGCCACATTGTTGTCCTCTAGAGCGTAAATAATTTTACGCGTTACTTCGACACAAAATGAGCAATATATTTGCTAAAGGGTAAATGGGCCTTTAAGTCCTTTGTAAAATTGTGATTACAAGTTTTTTTTATGAATTGCTGAGCTTGACCTAATGGTGTTATATCACCAACACGTGCGCATAAATATTCTTGCACATTACTTTCACCGAGGTCTGCTTCCTCACTTGTTCTATTGTATACAATAAACACGAAGCATTTTCTGTGAAGCTAAATCATTTTGATAATATATCTGCTTATCTCTCTCTTCAGCTACCAATGTTCAGGCTCTCTCATGGTTGTCTGCTTGATTTAACCGAAACCAAAGTTGTCATTAGAGAGCAGCGGTGAATAGAAAACAATAAATAGCTCATTACAATTGCGTGAGAGACTTGGCGCGTACGTCATGAAACTCTCTTCTTCAGTCCGTGTGACACGTTTTCGCGTGATACAGCGTCTGGAATGTGGATACAAGCAACAGCTGGCTGACAGTTCTATATAAGCAGAGAAAAGCCTTACGCCATTGCATTATAAAGATTGTGTGCCAGAAAACTAGGGAAAAATCTTTGCGGATTAGGGAAAGGTATTGCGCATCGCGTTATGAAGTTTGTGTGGTAAAAAATGCTAGGCAGGCGTCAGCATTGTTGTAGGTGATTAAAAAATAACAGTAACGGTAAAGTAGAATATCGTTAGAGTCGAAATAAAACACAAGTATATGGTGTACCAGTAAAATATTCTCCCACAGTGGTATACGCCTGTTCTTGTAGGAACTCTTTAGGAGAACCGCATAATGATATCAAACTGTTTCGTACCACGCCAATGTGAGCCATTAATGCTGTGCTCACTATCAACTTTTGTAAAAATTTAAGAAACACTTCATAGTAACTCTTGTGACTCACTAAGCTGCGTTCAACTGTTGCACGACCCCGAAAATTGTGGTGAAGATCACTCACTATATGCACACCACATGATTGTAGCGTGTGCAGTTACACTAACTGACGCCTGCGCTCTAATATGAGTGCCGTCATTACGTCGGACCATAGGATGGTCCGACAAAATAGCACAAATGTAGTCGCCATGCCTTATAAACCCGCCATCGATCCCATAGCCGGAGGTAGACAGGATATTGGGGTCCTAGGAACCTATTCCCAGTCATTGCTGTGGGTTTTTCAAATACGTACTTTTATTAAACAAATGGGTACTATTGTCCAGTAGTCAAGACCTGCGACAAGTGTCCCAGCACCCCCTGGAAAAAAATTCTTCGCTGCGAGCCTCTACGATATTTTTCCATGATTACTCAAAATGCACAAAGTAGTCAGTCGAACTCGGAATGTTTGACTTAAAGCTACATAAATTACGTTGTGGAGGCCACTAATCGCCTGCTGCTTCACATCACATTGGTCTTCAGAATAGCTGGTATTTGCAAAATTTTTGTGACAAAATTAAAAATATAGGGGAACAATATTCACTGTATCCCGGTGAGAGTGATATATTGAGTATTGGAAGCAAATAACAACTAGTGAAAAAATTTACTTGAAGTTTTGATATACTGGCCAGTTCACTGGTTCACATGTGGATCACAGAACGGGCTTTCTCATTTCTTGTCCAAATCTGTTTTAACGGTAACCGGACTGATGTGTTGCACCAATTGTGCTCTGTCACATGCTAGCTCTTTATGTCTGTCCACGTCATTATTAGTGAAGACGTATATTACAAGTTAAAGTAAAAATATCACTCGCAGAAAAACAGCGAACGCGAAACCTATAAAGCACCGCAAATAAAGAATTGTACAGTAGCTTTAAAAATAAGTTTTAACGTAGTAGACGCGGTTCAAGTGGGGTGCAGTTCACAGCAGTTCCATCATAAGTAAATTGGTTCAGGTAAACAATGTTCCTGTTGGTGGTATTTGGCAATAAATTTTAGCGTCACCATGCATATGTCGCGCTAAGTTGTGTACATGGCTGCACGTTGTAGCTTATATTAAGGGCGACAAAATATTTTTATTAACAATACCGCAAGTGTACGAAAGCCTGGCACTTCACGTTATGACGTCTTCTTGAAAATGTGTCTTACCGTAACCATAACCGCCTACACCAATGCCAGTCCGACCACCGAGCCTTGCACCGAGATTCCCTCCAACGCTTGCGGTCAAACCAGGCCCTCCACTGGGACCGACTCGTTCCACTCCGGTGTACAGCCTAGCGTCGATTCGTCCAGAGGCTCGAGCATCGCTTCCAACACCACGCCGACTTTGTGAACTTGCAAGAGCCACTGCGTGATAGAAGCAATGCGGCTTTATTGTTACGATATTTTCATCAGAGGCATGGCAGGAAGAAATACAACTGTCGTAAAGAAAAAGCGTGAAAGTATCGGAGGGTTCTGTAGGCACTTGTGAGGTGTTTAAGCACAGAAATAAAAAGATACTAACAGCATTGCACATTTTGCAGTGACACGTGGCAAAAAAAATTCAACGATCAGTGTCTAGTTTGTTCCAAGCACTCATACAGAAATAAGATGGCAGGCTGGGCCAGTCGGTTGAACTGCATTGTACTCAAACAACGAAGCAAGATACAGCAATAAGTAAGGAGAAGTCATGCACGATGCTGTGTGTCTTCCCTTTTATTAATCCTGTCTTTCGCGGTGTTGTGTAAGTGCAATGAACTGATACAGGCCAGTGCAATAAACAAGCTCAGTAGCAATGCTGTGAATTGCTCTTTGCCAACGGGTGATAACATGACCGCAGATATCCTGTTCTCTTACGCCCTATCACATCAGTATCCTACTGCTTTCCGAATGACCATCAATATAAAGAAATCCAAGGAAAGGTGAGAACCTGATGACATGAGAAATTCTTGAGCAGGGGCCTTGAACAGGGATTTTGACAAAAGCGTACTTGACGAAGGCAAGTCTGCTGGTCGGATCGTTTTCACCAGTGATTTACTTGTTCAGTACCCATTCATTCATTAAGTTGTAGTCTTTTATAGATAAATGTCGTGAAAGCCTGTTTAGAAAGTAACCTACACGTACTACGTTAAGTGAGTGTTTGTAAATATGTGAGGCAGCTAGAACAATGAATGGCTTATCATCTTCAAGTTTAAAGCTGAAGGTTGTCCCGTCGATTGATTTCATAAAATGCACGTCAAAATACAGTGATCTTTTTTCGTAAGAGCTGTTGGCTATTGCCCTACCCCCCTCACCATATCTTTCCTCGTGAACGAACAGTTACAGCACATTCTTATAGGATGCAAGGGATTCTTCTGGCTCTTACGAGCAACGAGGTTTTGACATGCTTTCGAGCTTTTAATTACCGCGAAACAGTCACCGCAGGCAGGTGTCAGCTGGACCAAGTTCACATCAACATTATTAAAATCGAAGCGCTTTTAGTGAATTGCAGGCTCATTGATCTATCTATCTATCTATCTATCTATCTATCTATCTATCTATCTATCTATCTATCTATCTATCTATCTATCTATCTATCTATCTTATCTATCTATCTATCTATCTGTCTATCTATCTATCTATCTATCTATCTATCTATCTATCTGTCTATCTGTCTGTCTGTCTGTCTGTCTGTCTGTCTGTCTGTCTGTCTGTCTGTCTGTCTGTCCGTCTGTCTGTCCGTCCGTCTGTCCGTCTGTTCGTCTGTCCGTCTGTCCGTCCGTCCGTCCGTCCGTCTGTCTGTCTATCTATCTATCTATCTATCTATCTATCTATCTATCTATCTATCTATCTATCTATCTATCTATCTATCTATCTATCTATCTATCTATCTATCTATCTATCTATCTAGCTATCTAGCTAGCTATCTAGCTAGCTATCTATCTATCTATCTATCTATCTATCTATCTATCTATCTATCTATCTATCTATCTATCTATCTATCTGAATGCTCCTGGGTGCACTCGTGATCGCCATGTTAACTTGGAGTAGATAAAAATTAGTTTGAGAGGTTTCACGAATATGTCTGGCTAGCCATAGCATGATTGACGTTAAAACCCCAGCGCGTACTAAATAAAACCGTTTCCTTCAGACATAATAACGGAGTGATTGACAGTTTATATCTACCCAGATACAGTGATAACACACGTTGGCAGTTTATATGCGATATCACTAGGAAAACCTGATATTGACAGCGTTTACCCTAGGAATGCAAAGAACGAATATCAGGGTCTCAGCAGCAATAGAAGCCGAACATTCAGGGTGGCAATCATGTACCTTACCACAGAAACACGCCAGGTCTCAAAACTGCTTTGGAAAGAGACTCAATGCAGGAATAATGCTGATGAAACATATTTATAAGTACTCCTACAATACAGGCGTCTCGTCGGAATAGCATCAATGAAATACTGAATTCCCATTCACTGAGCGAGTCTCTGCATCTTACGCCAGGGCTACCACCCGAGCCGGAATGAGCATTGTGTATCACATTCCTGCTTCCGTTGTTGGTACTCTTTTTGTTGCCGTTGGCATGTTTATGCAAAAGTAATTGACTGGTTATATAAACACATGCCGCTGTTAGAATTTGTTAGTTCGAACAAAATTTGTACTTCCTTTAGTGTCATTTCATAGCATTGCAATAAATTAAGAAAATTACACCACAGTCACATTCGCTACACGTGCTTGCATAACAGACTCTTCTGGTACACGGCATCTGTTGAACTTTGTGAAATATAAATTGGGCAAATTGATTTTAATGCATTGTGAACACCTTTTAATTTATATATAAGCAAACTGAAACAGTTCGGCACGCTTTGTGTGTGCATTTTAGCCTGTTGCAGTATTTTGAAGGGCTATAAAAACAAAACGTGCGTAATATTATTTTTACTGTTCAACATATTTGCCATGTCATCGCATTGTCAAAAACTAGTCTAATAATATGCGTATGAAGCATGCGTTGCTATCACTTGTGCATGGCATTTCGCTCAGAATTTCTTTTCTTTTTCAATTTTGACGTGAAACTCTATCAACTACCATTTTTAACGGTATTCGTTTTCAAAGTTCATAGTGAACGTAGATGAGGCCCTATACTGCGCAAGCGTGGTGAATAAAATCTGAATTTGTACGGAGCTAGGCAATCCGAACTTTTTGCTTGGTTCAACTAGCAACAAGCACCTATTTTTGAGCAAAAATGTTACTTCGGTAGAATTTTTTCGTTGGCTAGCATTCCCAATATCTTTCCTAAGGGAAGTTTTGGGGCAGAATGTGTTTGTTCAATACGCGACCAGTTGCAGCAAAAACAAAAAAACAAAAAAAACTATCATCTCCATAGAATAATGACTCCTGAACCTAAGTGGCGTATTGGTTTTTATAGTTTTCAAAAATTACAACCTTCATCCTTCGTAATATGCTTGGGAGTTTCCTTGACTTCATATCGACTCATTGAGGAGTTGATTGTTATCTCTTTTGCGCATGCAATAGAATTACGCAACATAGTTCTGTTGGAGAAAATGCTCGTAAACACCAATATTTTGCGTATCTGAGTCATCAGTTACTTTGAATTGCTGTAAAGCAACGAAATTTTTGGCTGCACTTTCAGAGGCCATGGCTTCATATTAAGCATGTATGATATATGGAGAGATTTAAGATAACTAAAGTTGCTTGCTGCCTTGTGGAAAGCTTGGTTTTCCACTCCAGCACTTGAATAAAAGCGCACTGCAAGTAGCTCTCATTGTTGTAGGCCAACAACCATGCAATTTAATCTACAAACCATGCTGTTTCAAATTTACAAACATTCCCAACAGCATAAGTTTAAATATACATAATCGCTGTGGCAGCTCTACTTCTAGCAATACTTCAATGTGTGTATAAACAGGAGCCTAAAACAAAAAATAAGTTTACGTGAACTTGCTTACCAGTAGCAAAGAAGCATGCAACTATAAAGGTTTTCATGTTTTGGGGTGATCTGGCTACGCCGTGTTACGAAAGAACGAGCAACTCCTCTGTTAAAGAATACTACGCTATCAAATTTCGCTTCAGCTTTTTATTGGCAAGTCCAATAATAACCAAGCCTTTCTTTGCTAACTTTGTTTATTATCTGACAGATCAAGGTTGTGCGTATTGTGCAAAACAAAACCTGTTTTTATGCAAGGTGCATTGTTGCTGTTGCGGCTTTAGTGGGTAGTTTTTGAAGTTTGTGACAAGACGCGCTTCTTTTGCAGCGAAGCGCACATGTGCAAATGAAAGAAAGCTCACTCATTGTTCTATCTTCGCTGACGTTGCTCAAAAAAAATAGATCTGACAGTTGTTTTGGTCGTTCGCAGTATAAGCGTTCGCTTTGCGCACCATATCTGATATTTACCGTTCTTTTCCACCATCTGTCATTTCATTTTTCATTGTATAGCCAGCAAAAATTTGACCTGAAATCCCGGCTGATTCTTGTCCCGCTTACACTTAAGGCCACTTTGAATCAGGCCGGTTACTCTGGGACACGGCTACGGACCCGCGTAACTAACTTTCTATAAGCGGCCATAATTTGACTTGATTTCCTGCCTACAGGCATGTATTCTAGCCAAGATTTGACTAAGAGTGTAAAGGTGGTCTTCATGTGGAACATTGCGCAAACTCAGACTAGCTGTAAGCATCCCTTTGTTCATCTTTCCTTTCTGGTATGTATAGTTTGAGATCAAAGCAACAGAACTTTTCTTTGAAACTATAGTAGCAGTCATGAGACTAACAAATATGTTGTTGAGGCTTGCTCCTTTTTGATATTTGGAGTCAATAGGCATTTTTGACTCATTATTTGTAAGTTTTTATTTTACCTCATGACTACTTTCTCTGGTCTTTCAGTTTTCAGAAAAAGACACGCTTAGACCTAGCAAGCCTGGAGAGAAGTCAAAGACAGCAGGTTATGAAAGAAACAGAATAATATGAAAGCGATATTAAAGGCATTGTCTTTCAGTTTGCATTGTGCATTTGACTCATGTTCCCTTTCTTTCTCGTAGTAAAACCATGTTCCAGGAGATCATCAAGGCGTCTTACTGTTAGGCATCGCGTGCGTTCTAAAATTTGCTAGCCTGTAAAAGCGAGTGATTGAGCATGCTGTTCTTTTCCATAAGCTCCGATTGGTTACATTGCGATTCTTCGAGTTGTTTTTTTTTTGTGTTTGGTCTGTCATGACGCATCGTTTAATAGACGAAATAGTATGACTTTTTATTGCTTGTTAACCAGCACGATAGACGACGATGAATTAATAAGCGAACGTGCTTATTCCAGATGTATTCTCAGCATGTGAGAAAACAAGAATAAAGCCAAGTTCAAAAATTAACAAAGACAAGCCGAGTTAACGCATCAGAAAAACTTCAAATTCAAAAAAAGGGTAGCACTCTCCTGACAGGCTGGTAGTGAAAACGTATGCTCCAAGTATTACTCATTACGCAAGCAGAGCATGGGGAACAGCCGGATACTCCCGCTTTTCTAGCATCACAATGATTTGGATCCTGTTCTGCTCTTTTTTGCTTCATGTGCATTGTGGTGAAGGGGTCGAAGTTCAACTTGCCTCCGTCATTCCGTTTTTAAAAGTACTGCAGAAAAAAAAGAAATAAAAGTGAGTTCTTAAAATAAAAAAGCGAACAAGTAGAGAAAGAACACATATAATAGACCTAAACAAGTTGTCTAATTACTTTACGAATTGAAACATAGGCATGAAAGCGAACACCGAATAAGATAATAATCCACGCATTTAACGTGACATACACCTAATGACATCTCGTCAATCGTTAGCGAAAATTGAAGGGTTCGTATTGTGAACCACCTCCTATTGCAATGATATTTTATGAGTACGTGGATAGTGCATACATAAATAAATTGATGGCTTTATCGTAGATCATTTTAGAAAGTTTTCCTGCAGATCAGAATAAAGATTTATTATAGCCCACATCGTTTTAGTAGAAACTTGTCGTGACCCTGCATTATTATATGAGATATAAGGAGATGTTGGCGCACAAGTGTACTTGAGAAGCGATTCGGTTTAGTGCAAATATATGTCGAAGCACTTTCGCTTCTGAAAAAGAAATTGACAAGCTAAAAGATACGGTCAGCTGTGTCGTATGTGTCATTATTTGGTGTCCTGTTTGATTGAATAAGTATTTGAGCTAGAAGCTATGTTGTCAGACGCAGTACATTAGCGCTTTCTTGGCATATTCTGTGCAATGTTTTAGAATCCACGTTCGTAGTTTAAACACTTCCTTTGTGTCTCCAAGTGCATTGCTTTTAAGTAATATGACATGTTTTGGAGAGCTTCTCAGAGACATACTTTAGTCCAAGGACGAATTTTTTTTATACTTTCATGTTTCAGTCTAGCACATTGAAGCAAAACGTGCCAGAGTTGAGCCCCTTTTCAGCTGGGTAACAGCGAACCTCAAATTTCTCAAAACGCAGCCTACCTACCCTTTGTCAGAGGTGTTATTAGAAAAATTGTTTAACAATTTTAAGTACTTTTCACTCACCTAGGAGAAAGCAATCAGCCGTTTCTAAAACTCTGCGTGAGGAGAAGAGCTGTGTTTAGAAAAAGTGGATAACAAATGAGAGTATTAGGTACTTTACTATGGGAGAGCATAAAACTGTCCCGTGGGCCTCACGTGGGAACAGCACAGAGTATGCACACTTTACAGCTAGCGATGTTTGACTCGGTGCTTGTGAGTGCTAAGAAATGCGACATTTAAACTAGCTCAAGTCAAATGCGTACTTTTGTGTGCCGCTTTCTAATGAGTGATGCCTTCTGCATCATAGGATCCTCAGCTATGAGCCGCTTGTGATACCCCAAACTGTTCTTTTATCAAGGAGATATGTGACATCACGTTGTAACATTACATTCATGTCTGTTTATGAACGCATAACCATCACTGTGGCCGGCAGTGGCTGAAGGGTTGCGCTGCTACCTGTGTCATACGGGCCCTCTTGAAAGGCCATCAAGTCGATGGTCATCTATTAAGTGACTCTAAGAGAGCGAAAAAAAGAGAAAAGTGAGCCCCGGTAAATCTGTGCATCACGGTGCGACACCTCAACAGTAGCTTACAGGGGATGGGGTGAGGAAGGATTAAAAGGATATAAGAAAAGGTATAGCGAGAGAGAGAGATGCGCTGGGCCAGCGAGCGTGGACTTATCGAGGGGATAGGAGCGATAGGAAAGATGCAAACATGGTCACAGAAGTCCAAGAACGGGGCAGCCCTTGCGAGAGCCCTTGTCGGCGTCAGGAAATAGCGTAGGGCAAGTCCAGTAGGTGAGAGCTGCGCTGTCATCGTAGATCGGCGTCAGGAGATGACGTTGGGCCAGCCCAGTCGGCCAGAGGTACGCTGACATCGGAGATCGCGAGGGCACAACCGGTCGGCACGGAATCCAGCGAGCGGGTCTCGATGGTCATCTAAATGCCACAATTCATTAGCTCGATGGAGTTTTAGCGCTGCTACACGGCAGTTTTGAACAGCCGTTGAGCTGTCCACACATTTTTCGCAAAAATTATGTTGCACTGTCGGTTCTTATTTTCGTAATCATGTTACGTCAAGTAAAAGTTGACTCAACAACCTGAGTGTGGTTGATGTTTAAATTTTTCAATGAATCATTTATTCGTAGTTATCAATGCATATTCATCTTCAAAGAAAGGAAGAAAGAAAAAAGAGAGGAAAATCAATAAAGAAAGAAACATACAAGGAAAGAAAGGAAGAAAGAAAGAAAGAAAGAAAGAAGAAAGAAAGAAAGAAAGAAAGGCAGTAAGGGGGGCATTCATAATCTAAACTTCACTGGCCTCATCTTCCCGATTGGAATTGGGCTTAATTTTTGCCCACTTTCCCAAATAAACCGAGGCAAACTTTTCTCGGTGGAGCTATCAAGGCTGCATTAGTGCGCAGGGGTTATTTTTTTCTGCTATCGTCCAGAAAGTCCACGACATTGATCCCGAACTAAGGCATTTATTGCCGTTTGTTGTTAATTCAAGCGGCGAACTACCCCGACTACGTCCACGTGCTCCGATTCACCCTCTGCCTCCTCTTTTTCGATAGAGTGCGCCACGTTCCAAGTTCCCCCGTTATTATTTTGCAACATATTCCCAGGGAGCCCAAGATAAATCACACGCATCGAAAATGAAACTTCCGCGGTAGCAATATGGCCTGGCAAAGATAGGTGGGTGGCTCGCTGGCATGTTTTCTGCTGCTAGCGAACTGCAAGGTGTTGGTGATGACGAACCTTGCGTTGCGATACATGTTCTTTCGAAAGCCCCAAAGCGAAGATATGGTGTCGGAGCGAGATGTCTCGTTCCGTCGATAAGCAATGGGACGGTGCGAAGTGCTTGAGCTTGTCGGGATCGCTGTTCTGACATCCTCGTGGTGTAATGCCTAACTGAGTGGTGTTCGCGGAATGATTTATACAGTTTTCCGGCGATTCTAGTGCTGAGCCAGGCTTATAAGCCTCATGGGGTTCCTCCAGCCGAACCATATATGTGTCTGTTCCACAGGATAGTGTATGATGAAAGTGAGGCAAGTAGTCCGGAGAATCGCCCTGCGCCAAGTTGCCCTTATCGTAGACATCGTCCTCGAAGGAACTGTTGTGCTCTTTGCGCTCCTTCTGTGGTCTGCAGTCGAAACGTTCTTGAGTGGGCTTTTGCAGTTGATGAACAGCACGTAATTTCTTGCACGCTGCTCTCCTTGCTTCCGGCAGCGCCTGAGCATCGCGGTCATTGATTTGCGGCTGTCGTACACCTTCACGTACTTGAGACCGACCATTATAAGGCACATAGTAATCCTGGCCTGCTTGAGAGTGGTGTACTCGACGTGACGAACGTCGCAGACGTGACCATGGCCGGTCTGGAACAAGTCGCGCAAGGTCGGCGTCACCACAATGGCACTGTTGATGGCGAAAACTTGTGCATTCATGAGAACTGTCGACTCGCTGGCCTGGCATCTCAAATTGTTTCATGGTTCTGCCACTGGCCACGGCATCATCAAGTTGATGTTCGTACGAAACGTCGATGTTCGTAGTAGAACTGTGACTCACGGCAAACAGTGCGCTAGACGAGGAGCATAGGACTTCATAGGGCCTTGCATCATCCATCCAAAAGTAGTTTAGATCGCAGTTATACCTCTTCTTATGCGATCGATTTTCCCAGTGGCAACTTGCCAATATGCGTCAGATCTGATGAGGACACTAATCTCTTCGGGTTACAATGCATTTGGTTCACAGCTGTCAGCTGCGTTGTACCTCCGTTCGTCAAGCCAGTGCAAAATGTTGTGGTCGAGTGGTGGGCTTGTGACGGTGCATATTTCCGGAATTGTTAATGCTTCCACGGTTATTGAGGAGTCGTCGAACTGGCTGCGCAGTCGCACGTTCACACGCTCTGTGTAGATTCGTCTGGATGACCTTGAGTAGCCGAACGTGTCGAGAAATAGCTCTTTTTTTTCCCGCAAAAGAGCACTTAAGAATCTTTGACAGGTCTTCACGAATGTATGACCACTGACTGCCGCTATCTAAGAGTAATCGCACAAGCAGTCGTTGGTCTCCGAACTTTGCCCAAATTCGGCCTGTCTGCAATAATAAAGGAGTATATTCGATGTGACTGCCTTGGACGGTCGCGACGGTTTGCACGACACCTGACGGGGTTTTGTGAGACTCGGGTGACTTATTCTTTGGCCGTGGATGTCCCGCTGGCTTGGATAACTCGCAGAGAATCGTAGGTGTCTCCACTGGCAGCTGCCACACTTGAGGCCGATAGATTTTCGGCACAATCTGGCGATGTGTTTGCGTGTTCCGCCGCGAAAGCAACAATTGGCATACTGCAGCCTTGCTCGCTTCTCCTCAGCTGATAAGTTAGCGTTGCAGACAGTGATAAGATGATCGTTGGTTTGACATAGTGGGCATGATGGTCTAACGGGCAATGTAGATCCGGTTAGTGCTGACACTGATGGCATGCGTTTCATGGCATTCACTTCTTCAGTTATATCGTTCCTGGGTTCAAATTGCGATACACGACGAGATTGTAGCCGGCCCTTTTCCCGGATTTCCACTTGAATACAGAGAAACGTGAGTAACCCTACGGTTAGCCGCGTTCGGTCTTCAGGGGTTTCGGTGATGCTGCAGGCGCAGTTTGATTCCTTGGATTTCTGTCTGTACATAATGGCAAGATCCTCTGGCAGACATCGCATCAGGACATGATTTAAGACCACGGCGTACTGGTCGGGTGCAACTCCGAAGCCTTCCGAGGCACTAACGTGGGACTGCACACTATCGTGCAGCAGACGAAGCCTTGAAACCTCTGACGAGCTCTTCACGAGCTTAGCGCAAGGAGATGATCAACATGCTCGTTATCAAGCAAATCCTGGCGTCCAAAACGATCCGGGAGGGTCTTGCTTGCGAGGTCGTAATTTTGCTTTGCTAGACAAATGCCTTGCACAGCTCGCTTCGCGCTCCCAGTCAAGTACGTGAGGAGGTACTTAAATTTTTCGATGCGTGGCAGCTCGGTATTTTTGTGAATGGTAGCATCGAAATGGTCCCAAAAAGACTGCCATCCACAGAGACTACCACCGAAAGTCGGTATCTGTAGCTTCGGTAGTTGAACTGAACGCTGTCGGTGCTCTCTCACCTGGCTTGCTGCGTCGGCGAAGTTCGGAGATGCGAGGTAGCTAAGCCCGGGATCAGTTGCTTGAGCCTGGGTTCTGGCCGTCTTCTCACGATCTTGAAGGCAGAACTTGGCGCGCGAAACCGCGTAAAAAATTTTGTCATTGTATTCTTGCGCCGTTCCTACTTCGTTGTCCAAGACTTCTTCATCTATAGTCAGAATAATTATGTCGTCGAGCTTCGATAGTACTGCCTCCTTGTCATCGAGGTAATCCATGTGACCGTTAATCTGAAAGGCGTGAGGATCCGGTTGCTTCAGGATGTCCGTTAGAAGTTCCAGGGCTCGGATGACACCAGATCTGATTGAGCCGCACTTCTTCTGAAGCTGGTCAGAGTTCGTCACGGCCATAACGTGAAAGAAAGTCTCTCGAAGGGCAGTCTCTGGTTTCGGCACCAAAATGTAGAGGAAAGGACGAGCCTACGTGCCCATGGCGAAGCCCGCCCGACCAACCTCTTTTCTATTCCGAACAGTGGTCTAATCCCAAATGATGATAATGTCGCTCCTCGTCCTCTACACAATTCGCAACAACGGGAGCGCACCTGAAAAAAGACTTAGGAACGGATCAGAAGGAAGGTCCTCTCGAAAACTTCCCTGTAATTCGACAGGCTCCCTGCTCCGTTGAATTCGTTCTATATATTGGCAGTCTCTCAAGTTTGAAATGTTGCTCTAAGAAAAATATTTGAGTGAGAAGAAGTTTTGCAGGCTTCGACAGCTCAGCTGATGCATTTTTCTGGAAATGCATTGCAAGCTGAGTGTTTCCAAGAACCATCAGTGCACTGGGAGAATAGTGTGCATTGCCGAAAATACCACTTTTAAGTATATTGAAGGTTTTGCTACTACATTAACTAACTGCGGCTTACTGCTGGATAATGAGTGATCATGATAGCTGCTTACTTTTTCAACACACTCCGAATGCACCTTGATCAATTTGCGAACAAAGCATTGTAATGCAAACAATAGAAGGATTTCACATATAAATGTAATTCAAAGTTCCGACCAAGATAGTTTTCTTCTGCCACTTTCGTATGAGCCTAGAAACAAAATATTTGGAACAGAGGCAGTGCTGAATGCCTTAAATTTATACCCAATACTGCTTGTGAAGCGGGATATTGATTTAGAGCCAGTTGTGTTATTGGATTCTTCATGAAAAAAAAGATTGGTTATCACTAGTTAGCGGAAAGAGAAGCGCCTGCCTTATACGTGTGATAGGTTTGATAACTCACACCTGCTAAAATAAAAGGGAATGAAGGGAATGGAAAGAAGGAAACAAAAGTGTAGAAAGCAGACCTGCTGACGAGGAAACGTTGACAGGTCTCCGGAAGAATGAACGCACAAGTTGAACACAAAGATGAGCTGGGGAGAATGTAGGACCAAAAATACCCAGAAAATAGATGACCGATCGTGAGCAGCGTCACACTTTCTAAGGTGTTTGCACTGGCCAGTCACCTTCAAAAAGCAGAACAGCACATACAATGGCCTGTGAGTCTATGAACGAGAAAAACAAAGCTGAAGTGACTGTCGGGCACGTGTACATGCCACGGGTAATTGTGTACAGATTGCTGAAGTTTAGCGTGTGCGTGCACCTTTGAGTTCAAATTGCCGAAAATGACACAATCGAGCGCTAGACTTCACAACAAAGCATATTTATTTCGAAGAAAGGTGTAAGATCACGTCGATAGCTCTGCTCTGGTGCATTGTCTATGCGTGATGAATATCGTCCCGATGGCTAAACAACATTTGGTGATGTGGCACCAAACACTGCCACTCCGCTAACATTTGTCTTTCCCCAAGGAGTTCAATTAGCCATTGATGAACTCAGGTTGATTGCTTTGATCTTTTTTGCATTCATGTCACCACGTCGGAGGTCACTGTGCAACGCAAAAAGCAGGAAAAACGGCGAAATGGGTTTTGTCATGAATAATAAAGCCATATCCCTGGTTGTGTTGAGAGCAGCGAGACCTGGTTTCAATCTAGATTATCAGACAATAAAATAATTCAGGCACTGCACGAGAAACCGCAACACGCTCAGTTGACATGTGCCGTATTCAAGCAAGAAAAGAACATAATTTTATTTTAGCTTTTTTTCATCACAACGGTTGGGGTAATGGGTGTTATATGCATAATTTGTTGTGTGTTATATCATTACACCCCACTTAACATTGTTTCGAGGGGTAAGACTTTGTGATCACACTGCCACTTTGAGCATTTCATAAGGGGAAGCTTTGTACACAACCCTCGCCAAAGTAGAATGCAATTTTATATTAGCTGGTGTGTCAGTCAATGCTTCAATGAAAACGTCACATTTGCTCGGGTTCTTGATTGTCGGTATTACAGTCAGCATGACACACGACAAAATTTCGCGTATTTGAAAAGCACATCGCAAAGGCCAGATAAAAACAGTTCACGAAAAATCTTCTCGGAAAGTTGTTTGAGTAATGCGTAAGCGTTGCCCTTTTTTGAGGGTAGCACCCACCAGTAAACTTTATTTACCGCTCCTTGCAGCCTTGGCATGGCATGTTTCTTCTTCTCTGTATAAATCTTTTGCATTTAATTGTCTCTTCAGCTCTCGTGCACGTACCATGGGAAGCACTTCGATGGCACGCGCACTCAGTGAACACTGAAGTTTGTGCTTGTTATCGTAATTTTTCATATGTTCAAATATTCTGAAGTTTACAGAGAAGCCATTTTCAACATCTCTATTTAAAACACTACACGTAAGCAGCGCAGAAAATTCGGAAGCTTGTGACGCTTCAGCATGACAAACTTCATGTTAGAACGGAACACGAGGAAGGAAATGATACAAACAAAGCCAAGCAGTTGAGTTTGTAATAGAATGCCCGTTTCCCCTCCGCTGAATAGCTGGACCTTGTTGCGCAGAGCACATTCTGTTTGCGGTTTTTCTTCTGCAGCGTCATCATGAAATCAAGGAGTTTTCACAAACTTCGGTATAAACGACTTGAAGGGAATGCGCTTCAACGCAACGAAATCAGCGTACTGATATCCGCTTTCGGCCACGTTAATTTTGGTTTAGTACGACCGACCTGCTAACGTATAGACCTAAATCACGAATTCTAGCTCAATCCAGCCACCCCATTGTGAATCAACTTTTCAAGGTCGGTACGCAATTGTAGATATGTTCGCAAGCATCTGGGACAAGCTCATATGCAAGGGCATACTTGTCAAGTTTGCGTAATTGTTCTGTGACTGAACATTATGTCTACTTATGATATTTCATTCAGCTGTTAATTTATAAATTGACAAGGCTGTATCTCTCGTATATGCAGGCAAAAGGCAGATGTGCTCTTTAGAGGGTGAACATACAAGCCTTTCTTCTAACACAAGTTTTCGATACGGGTGTGCTGCCTCTATGTAGTCAAGTGCTCTATGACTTCACGGCTCGCCGATTTCTCAAGTAACTAAATGCTCAGCACCAAAAATGACACGTCTATCTAATGAAGAGTTTAGCTAGTTATTTCTTTCTATACATTTCACTGAGGTTTTGTGTTCTACTATCAACAAGTTCAACAAAATCAACATAGGGCGCTATTTCGGAACGTTTGTTCTATACCGTGGGTAAAACAAATGGATGTAGTTCACATATGCACACATTTGGAAGCGTACATGTACAGTCCTGGGGTTGAGACATTCGACTTTGGACCATGAGGAGCCGGGTTTCAATTGAAACAAATGAGAGAACATCGATGTTCTTTTATTTCGTTACCGAGATATATGAGAGGCTGATGTACCGACGGCTGTGCAGTTTCCTCGTGGAGTCGGCATAGAGCCCTTTCTAGCCCTCCCCATCTGGTCGAATTGGTTCAGAGTGTTCAGTGATGTCCGTGATTGGTCCCACAGTAGCCTTTCGAATTTTTTCACGTCGTTTGTTCGTCTATAGGTGGGACTTGTTTTTTTTTAA